>CM059433.1:3497605-4097605 GCA_030390025.1 Squalus acanthias
CCGTTTCCATGATACCATTTTTAATTTCAGCAGGATGAATACAGAAGCTTAATGTTCCCCGTCCTCTGACCTATCTCTGTGCACACCTTCAAAACAAACACACCCCAGAGCTTTTGTCCTCTATGCCTCTTACTCATTAAAAGAGCATTTAGACACACAAAAGAGGTAAAAATATATTTGACATGAATTGTGTGTTTTAGAATCTTCATGATCATTCTGCTTATGTTTTACCAGGGAAACTAACATTTTTTTTTATTTGTTCCTGGGATGTGTGCGTCGCTGGCAAGGCCAGCATTTATTGCCCATCCCTAAATCCCCTCGAGCAGGTGGTGGTGAGCCGCCTTCTTGAACCGCTGCAGTCCATGTGGTGAAGGTACTCCCACAGTGCTGTTAGGGAGGGAGTTCCAGGATTTTGACCCAGCGACGATGAAGGATCGGCGATATACTTCTAAGTCAGGATGGTGTGTGACTTGGAGGGGAACTTGGAGGTGGTGGTGTTCTCATGCGCCTGCTGCCCTTGTCCTTCTAGGTGGAAGAGGTCGCGGGTTTGGGAGGTGCTGCCGAAGAGGCCTTGGTGAGTTGCTGCAGTGCATCTTGTAGATGGTACACACTGCAGCCACGGTACGCCGGTGATGGAGGGAGTGAATGTTTAAGGTGGTGGATGGGGTGCCAATCAAGCGGGCTGCTTTGTCCTGGATGATGTCGAGCTTCTTGAGTGTTGTTGGAGCTGCACTCATCCAGGCAAGTGGAGAGTAGTCCATCACACTCCTTACTTGTGCCTTGTAGATGGTGGAAAGGCTTTGGGGAGTCAGGAGGTGAGACACTCGCCACAGGATACCTAGCCTCTGACCTGCTCTTGTTGCCACAGTATTTATGTGGCTGGTCCAGTTAAGTTTCTGGTCAATGGTGATCCCCAGGATGTTGTTGATGGGGGATTCGGCGATGGTAATGCCATTGAATGTCAAGGGGCAGTGGTTAGACTCTCGCTTGTTGGAGATAGTCATTGCCTGGCACTTGTGTGGCATGAAGATACCTGCCAATTATCAGCCCAAGCCTGAATGTCATCCAGGTCTTGTTGCATGCGAGCATGGACTGCTTCATTATCTGAGGAGTTGCGAATGGCGCTGAACGCTATGTCATCATCGGCGAACATCCCCATTTCTTACCTTAAACATTCAAAGCTTAGAAGAAAGATAGGTTCCCATTTATTTTCTTTCCCAATTTTTTCCATTCCCCTCCTGAAGGCTCTGAGTCTTCTTGAAGTACCATGCACGGGTACTAGCCCTCTAGACCTCTACTGCCCTATGGGCCTGGTCTGCAGGGCAAACCAATCTTGCAGTGGGGGCCTAAAACAGGTGTAAGGCCCCTTATTTGCCTATGAATAGGGCTTAAAGCCTATTTCAGGCGTGGGCACTGCACACCAATTTTTTCCTTTACCAATATGGAGGGTGACGCACTTTCAGCTCATAACGAGTGTGCGCTTCCTGCCCGCCATATTGGAGGCCATTTAGCACCAAAAGTACGAGCGCTGGCAGCCAAATTTCGTGTGTTGGCCATTCAGCTAAGTTTCTAAAAAAAGTAGCACTGATTACTTATGTTTAGATGTCGTAGGCTGAAAGATGTTTTTACTTTCTTTTATCTGTAAACATATTTGTTGCTTTATAGTGTGGTTAACCAACATTTTGTTATGTGTGCTTTAACTCCTTCACCATTCCTGAAGTTAGCAATCATTTATTTACAAATTGCAAGCTATGTGGTGTTGACATGGAACTGATAGAGCTAAAAGCATTAGATTCAAATGTTTCCGTGAGATTTTCATATTGCGGAGTACATAGGAGAAGGTGGGTGACCCACTGACAATTAGGACCAGGCAAAATTAATACATTGATTTCAGAAGTACTTATTTCAAAGGCCTCAAAAGGGCTTTCACAGCCGATGAAACAGTTAAAGAGGAGCCATTAGGGGTCATGTGTAGGTAGCACCAAACTGAGCACTGAGTCAGCAGCATGGCGGCTCCGTCCGCTCATTGGTGCTGGAATAAGGTCCAAGTCAGTTGAAGCCCAGGCCACTTTAACATGTCACTGGCAAGCTGCGGGTGCCAAAAGGGCACCCCGCCCCAGCTGACCGGTTGTGGTAGACAGGAAATCACGGCGTCTACCATCCTGATCCGGTGGGCAGGTGATGCGGGGACTTTACTGCACTGTCGGAGGGTCAGTACTGAGGGAGCGCTGCACTGTCGGAGGGGCAGTACTGAGGGAGCGCCGCACTGTTGGAGGGGCAGCATTGAGGGAGCGCCACACTGTCGGAGGAGCAGTACTGAGGGAGCGCTGCACTGTCGGAGGGGCAGTACTGAGGGAGCGCCGCACTGTCGGAGGGGCAGTACTGAGGGAGCGCCGCACTGTCGGAGGAGCAGTACTGAGGGAGCGCCGCACTGTCGGAATGGCAGTACTGAGGGAGCGCCGCACTATTGGAGGGGCAGTACTGAGGGAGCGCCGCACTGTCGGAGGGGCAGTACTGAGGGAGTGATGCACTGTCGGAGGGGCAGTACTGAGGGAGCGCCACACTGTCGGAGGGTCAGTACTGAGGGAGTGCTGCACTGTCGGAGGGGCAGTACTGAGGGAGCGCTGCACTGTCGGAGGGGCAGTACTGAGGTAGCGCCGCATTGTCGAAGGGTCAGTACTGAGGGAGCGCGGCACTGTCGGAGGGTCAGTACTGAGGGAGCGCCGCTCTGTCGGAGGGGCAGTACTGAGGGAGCGCCGCACTGTTGGAGGGGCAGTACTGAGGGAGTGATGCACTGTCGGAGGGGCAGTACTGAGGGAGCGCCACACTGTCGGAGGGTCAGTACTGAGGGAGTGCTGCACTGTCAGAGGGGCAGTACTGAGGGAGCGCTGCACTGTCGGAGGGGCAGTACTGAGGTAGCGCCGCATTGTCGAAGGGTCAGTACTGAGGGAGCGCGGCACTGTCGGAGGGTCAGTACTGAGGGAGCACTGCACTGTCGGAGGGGCAGTACTGAGGGAGCACCGTACTGTCGGAGAGGCAGTACTGAGGGAGTGCCGCACTGTCGGAGGGTCAGTACTGAGGGAGTGCTGCACTGTCGGAGGGGCAGAACTGAGGGAGCGCTGCACTGTCGGAGGGGCAGTACTGAGGGAGTGCTGCACTGTCGGAGGCGGCAGCACTAAGGGAGCGCCAAACTGTCAGAGGGGCAGTACTGAGGGAGCGCCGTACTGTCGGAGGCGCAGTACTGAGGGAGCGCCGCACTGTCGGAGGGTCAGTACTGAGGGAGCGCTGCACTGTCGGAGGGGCAGTACTGAGGGAGCGCCGCACTTTCGGAGGGGCAGTACTGAGGGAGTGCTGCACTGTCGGAGGGGCTGTACTGAGGGAGCGCCGCACTGTCGGAGGGTCAGTACTGAGGGAGGTCTGCACTGTTGGAGGGGCAGTACTGAGGCAGCGCCGCACTGTCGGAGGGTCAGTGCTGAGGGAGCGCCGCATTGTCGGATGGTCAGTACTGAGGGAGTGCTGCACTGTCGGAGGGTCAGTACGCAGGGAGCGCCGCACTGTCGGAGGGGCAGTATTGAGGGAGCGCCGCACTGTCGGAGGGGCGGTACTGAGGGAGTGCTGCACTGTCGGAGGGGCAGTACTGAGGGAGCGCTGCACTGTCGGAGGGGCAGTACTGAGGGAGTGCTGCACTGTCGGAGGGGGCAGTACTGAGGGAGCGCCGCACTGTCGGAGGGGCAGTACTGAGGGAGCGCCGCACTGTCGGAGGGGCAGTACTGAGGGAGCGCCGCACTGTCGGAGGGTCAGTGCTGAGGGAGCGCCGCAATGTCGGAGGGTCAGTGCCGAGGAAACGCCGCATTGTCGGATGGTCAGTACTGAGGGAGCGCCGCACTGTCGGAGGGGCAGTACTGAGGGAGCGCTGCACTGTTGGAGGGGCAGTACTGAGGGAGCGCCGCTCTGTCGGAGGGGCAGTACTGAGGGAACGCTGCACTGTCAGAGAGGCAGTACTGAGGGAGAGCTGCACTGTCGGAGGGGCAGTACTGAGGAAGCGATGCACTGTCGGAGGGGCAGTACTGAGGGAGCACCGCACTGTCGGAGGGGCAGTAGTGAGGGAGCGCCACACTATCAGAAGGTCAGTACTGAGGGAGTGCTGCACTGTCGGAGGGACAGTACTGAGGGAGTGCTGCACTGTCGGAGGGACAGTATGAGGGAGTGCTGCACTGTCAGAGGGACAGTACTGAGGGAGTGCTGCACTGTCGGCGGGACAGTACTGAGGGAGTGCTGCACTGTCGGAGGGGCAGTACTGAGGGAGCACCGCACTGTCGGAGGGGCAGTACTGAGGGAGCGCCACACTGTCGGAGGGTCAGTACTGAGGGAGTGCTGCACTGTCGGAGGGGCAGTACTGAGGGAGCGCTGCACTGTCGGAGGGGCAGTACTGAGGTAGCGCCGCATTGTCGAAGGGTCAGTACTGAGGGAGCGCGGCACTGTCGGAGGGTCAGTACTGAGGGAGCGCTGCACTGTCGGAGGGGCAGTACTGAGGGAGCACCGTACTGTCGGAGAGGCAGTACTGAGGGAGTGCCGCACTGTCGGAGGGTCAGTACTGAGGGAGTGCTGCACTGTCGGAGGGGCAGTACTGAGGGAGCGCTGCACTGTCGGAGGGGCAGTACTGAGGGAGTGCTGCACTGTCGGAGGCGGCAGCACTAAGGGAGCGCCACACTGTCAGAGGGGCAGTACTGAGGGAGCGCCGTACTGTCGGAGGAGCAGTACTGAGGGAGCGCCGCACTGTCGGAGGGTCAGTACTGAGGGAGCGCTGCACTGTCGGAGGGGCAGTACTGAGGGAGCGCCGCACTTTCGGAGGGGCAGTACTGAGGGAGTGCTGCACTGTCGGAGGGGCTGTACTGAGGGAGCGCCGCACTGTCGGAGGGTCAGTACTGAGGGAGGTCTGCACTGTTGGAGGGGCAGTACTGAGGCAGCGCCGCACTGTCGGAGGGTCAGTGCTGAGGGAGCGCCGCATTGTCGGATGGTCAGTACTGAGGGAGTGCTGCACTGTCGGAGGGTCAGTACGCAGGGAGCGCCGCACTGTCGGAGGGGCAGTATTGAGGGAGCGCCGCACTGTCGGAGGGGCGGTACTGAGGGAGTGCTGCACTGTCGGAGGGGCAGTACTGAGGGAGCGCTGCACTGTCGGAGGGGCAGTACTGAGGGAGTGCTGCACTGTCGGAGGGGGCAGTACTGAGGGAGCGCCGCACTGTCGGAGGGGCAGTACTGAGGGAGCGCCGCACTGTCGGAGGGGCAGTACTGAGGGAGCGCCGCACTGTCGGAGGGTCAGTGCTGAGGGAGCGCCGCAATGTCGGAGGGTCAGTGCCGAGGGAACGCCGCATTGTCGGATGGTCAGTACTGAGGGAGCGCCGCACTGTCGGAGGGGCAGTACTGAGGGAGCGCTGCACTGTTGGAGGGGCAGTACTGAGGGAGCGCCGCTCTGTCGGAGGGGCAGTACTGAGGGAGCGCTGCACTGTCAGAGAGGCAGTACTGAGGGAGAGCTGCACTGTCGGAGGGGCAGTACTGAGGAAGCGATGCACTGTCGGAGGGGCAGTACTGAGGGAGCACCGCACTGTCGGAGGGGCAGTACTGAGGGAGCGCCACACTATCAGAAGGTCAGTACTGAGGGAGTGCTGCACTGTCGGAGGGACAGTACTGAGGGAGTGCTGCACTGTCGGAGGGACAGTATGAGGGAGTGCTGCACTGTCAGAGGGACAGTATGAGGGAGTGCTGCACTGTCGGCGGGACAGTACTGAGGGAGTGCTGCACTGTCGGAGGGGCAGTACTGAGGGAGCACCGCACTGTCGGAGGGGCAGTACTGAGGGAGCGCCACACTGTCGGAGGGTCAGTACTGAGGGAGTGCTGCACTGTCGGAGGGGCAGTACTGAGGGAGCGCTGCACTGTCGGAGGGGCAGTACTGAGGTAGCGCCGCATTGTCGAAGGGTCAGTACTGAGGGAGCGCGGCACTGTCGGAGGGTCAGTACTGAGGGAGCGCTGCACTGTCGGAGGGGCAGTACTGAGGGAGCACCGTACTGTCGGAGAGGCAGTACTGAGGGAGTGCCGCACTGTCGGAGGGTCAGTACTGCTAGAGTGCTTCACTGTCGGAGGGGCAGTACTGAGGGAGCGCTGCACTGTCGGAGGGCAGTACTGAGGGAGTGCTGCACTGTCGGAGGCGGCAGCACTAAGGGAGCGCCACACTGTCAGAGGGGCAGTACTGAGGGAGCGCCGTACTGTCGGAGGAGCAGTACTGAGGGAGCGCCGCACTGTCGGAGGGTCAGTACTGAGGGAGCGCTGCACTGTCGGAGGGGCAGTACTGAGGGAGCGCCGCACTTTCGGAGGGGCAGTACTGAGGGAGTGCTGCACTGTCGGAGGGGCTGTACTGAGGGAGCGCCGCACTGTCGGAGGGTCAGTACTGAGGGAGGTCTGCACTGTTGGAGGGGCAGTACTGAGGCAGCGCCGCACTGTCGGAGGGTCAGTGCTGAGGGAGCGCCGCATTGTCGGATGGTCAGTACTGAGGGAGTGCTGCACTGTCGGAGGGTCAGTACGCAGGGAGCGCCGCACTGTCGGAGGGGCAGTATTGAGGGAGCGCCGCACTGTCGGAGGGGCGGTACTGAGGGAGTGCTGCACTGTCGGAGGGGCAGTACTGAGGGAGCGCTGCACTGTCGGAGGGGCAGTACTGAGGGAGTGCTGCACTGTCGGAGGGGGCAGTACTGAGGGAGCGCCGCACTGTCGGAGGGGCAGTACTGAGGGAGCGCCGCACTGTCGGAGGGGCAGTACTGAGGGAGCGCCGCACTGTCGGAGGGTCAGTGCTGAGGGAGCGCCGCAATGTCGGAGGGTCAGTGCCGAGGGAACGCCGCATTGTCGGATGGTCAGTACTGAGGGAGCGCCGCACTGTCGGAGGGTCAGTACTGAGGGAGCGCTGCACTGTCGGAGGGGCAGTACTGAGGGAGCACCGTACTGTCGGAGAGGCAGTACTGAGGGAGTGCCGCACTGTCGGAGGGTCAGTACTGCTAGAGTGCTTCACTGTCGGAGGGGCAGTACTGAGGGAGCGCTGCACTGTCGGAGGGGCAGTACTGAGGGAGTGCTGCACTGTCGGAGGCGGCAGCACTAAGGGAGCGCCACACTGTCAGAGGGGCAGTACTGAGGGAGCGCCGTACTGTCGGAGGAGCAGTACTGAGGGAGCGCCGCACTGTCGGAGGGTCAGTACTGAGGGAGCGCTGCACTGTCGGAGGGGCAGTACTGAGGGAGCGCCGCACTTTCGGAGGGGCAGTACTGAGGGAGTGCTGCACTGTCGGAGGGGCTGTACTGAGGGAGCGCCGCACTGTCGGAGGGTCAGTACTGAGGGAGGTCTGCACTGTTGGAGGGGCAGTACTGAGGCAGCGCCGCACTGTCGGAGGGTCAGTGCTGAGGGAGCGCCGCATTGTCGGATGGTCAGTACTGAGGGAGTGCTGCACTGTCGGAGGGTCAGTACGCAGGGAGCGCCGCACTGTCGGAGGGGCAGTATTGAGGGAGCGCCGCACTGTCGGAGGGGCGGTACTGAGGGAGTGCTGCACTGTCGGAGGGGCAGTACTGAGGGAGCGCTGCACTGTCGGAGGGGCAGTACTGAGGGAGTGCTGCACTGTCGGAGGGGGCAGTACTGAGGGAGCGCCGCACTGTCGGAGGGGCAGTACTGAGGGAGCGCCGCACTGTCGGAGGGGCAGTACTGAGGGAGCGCCGCACTGTCGGAGGGTCAGTGCTGAGGGAGCGCCGCAATGTCGGAGGGTCAGTGCCGAGGGAACGCCGCATTGTCGGATGGTCAGTACTGAGGGAGCGCCGCACTGTCGGAGGGGCAGTACTGAGGGAGCGCTGCACTGTTGGAGGGGCAGTACTGAGGGAGCGCCGCTCTGTCGGAGGGGCAGTACTGAGGGAGCGCTGCACTGTCAGAGAGGCAGTACTGAGGGAGAGCTGCACTGTCGGAGGGGCAGTACTGAGGAAGCGATGCACTGTCGGAGGGTCAGTACTGAGGGAGCACCGCACTGTCGGAGGGGCAGTACTGAGGGAGCGATGCACTGTCAGAGGGTCAGTACTGAGGGAGTGCCACACTGTCGGAGGGGCAGTACTGAGGGAGCGCTGCACTGTCGGAGGGGCAGTACTGAGGGAGCGCCGCTCTGTCGGAGGGGCAGTACTGAGGGAGCGCCGCACTGTTGGAGGGGCAGTACTGAGGGAGCACCGCTTTGTCGGAGGGGCAGTACTGAGGGAGCGCCACACTCTCAGAGGGTCAGTACTGAGGGAGTGCTGCACTGTCGGAGGGACAGTACTGAGGGAGTGCTGCACTGTCGGAGGGACAGTATGAGGGAGTGCTGCACTGTCAGAGGGACAGTACTGAGGGAGTGCTGCACTGTCGGCGGGACAGTACTGAGGGAGTGCTGCACTGTCGGAGGGGCAGTACTGAGGGAGCACCGCACTGTCGGAGGGGCAGTACTGAGGGAGCGCCACACTGTCGGAGGGTCAGTACTGAGGGAGTGCTGCACTGTCGGAGGGGCAGTACTGAGGGAGCGCTGCACTGTCGGAGGGGCAGTACTGAGGTAGCGCCGCATTGTCGAAGGGTCAGTACTGAGGGAGCGCGGCACTGTCGGAGGGTCAGTACTGAGGGAGCGCTGCACTGTCGGAGGGGCAGTACTGAGGGAGCACCGTACTGTCGGAGAGGCAGTACTGAGGGAGTGCCGCACTGTCGGAGGGGCAGTACTGAGGGAGCGCTGCACTGTCGGAGGGGCAGTACTGAGGGAGTGCTGCACTGTCGGAGGCGGCAGCACTAAGGGAGCGCCACACTGTCAGAGGGGCAGTACTGAGGGAGCGCCGTACTGTCGGAGGAGCAGTACTGAGGGAGCGCCGCACTGTCGGAGGGTCAGTACTGAGGGAGCGCTGCACTGTCGGAGGGGCAGTACTGAGGGAGCGCCGCACTTTCGGAGGGGCAGTACTGAGGGAGTGCTGCACTGTCGGAGGGGCTGTACTGAGGGAGCGCCGCACTGTCGGAGGGTCAGTACTGAGGGAGGTCTGCACTGTTGGAGGGGCAGTACTGAGGCAGCGCCGCACTGTCGGAGGGTCAGTGCTGAGGGAGCGCCGCATTGTCGGATGGTCAGTACTGAGGGAGTGCTGCACTGTCGGAGGGTCAGTACGCAGGGAGCGCCGCACTGTCGGAGGGGCAGTATTGAGGGAGCGCCGCACTGTCGGAGGGGCGGTACTGAGGGAGTGCTGCACTGTCGGAGGGGCAGTACTGAGGGAGCGCTGCACTGTCGGAGGGGCAGTACTGAGGGAGTGCTGCACTGTCGGAGGGTCAGTGCCGAGGGAACGCCGCATTGTCGGATGCTCAGTACTGAGTGAGCGCCGCACTGTCGGAGGGGCAGTACTGAGGGAGCGCTGCACTGTTGGAGGGGCAGTACTGAGGGAGCGCCGCTCTGTCGGAGGGGCAGTACTGAGGGAGCGCTGCACTGTCAGAGAGGCAGTACTGAGGGAGAGCTGCTCTGTCGGAGGATCAGTACTGAGGGAGTGCTGCACTGTCGGAGGGGCAGTACTGAGGGAGTGCTGCACTGTCGGAGGGGCAGTACTGAGGGAGTGCCGCACTGTCGGAGGATCAGTACTGAGGGAGTGCTGCACTGTCGGAGGGGCAGTATTGAAGGAGCGTTGCACTGTCGGTGGGGCAGTACTGAGGGAATGCTGCACTGTCGTAGGGGCAGTACTGAGGGAGGGCTGCACTGTCAGAGGGGGCAGTACTGAGGGAGCACTGCATTGTCGGATGGTCAGTACTGAGGGAGTGCTGCACTGTCGGAGGGTCAGTACGCAGGGAGCGCCGCACTGTCGGAGGGGCAGTATTGAGGGAGCGCCGCACTGTCGGAGGGGCGGTACTGAGGGAGTGCTGCACTGTCGGAGGGGCAGTACTGAGGGAGCGCTGCACTGTCGGAGGGGCAGTACTGAGGGAGTGCTGCACTGTCGGAGGGGGCAGTACTGAGGGAGCGCCGCACTGTCGGAGGGGCAGTACTGAGGGAGCGCCGCACTGTCGGAGGGGCAGTACTGAGGGAGCGCCGCACTGTCGGAGGGTCAGTGCTGAGGGAGCGCCGCAATGTCGGAGGGTCAGTGCCGAGGGAACGCCGCATTGTCGGATGGTCAGTACTGAGGGAGCGCCGCACTGTCGGAGGGGCAGTACTGAGGGAGCGCTGCACTGTTGGAGGGGCAGTACTGAGGGAGCGCCGCTCTGTCGGAGGGGCAGTACTGAGGGAGCGCCGCTCTGTCGGAGGGGCAGTACTGAGGGAGAGCTGCACTGTCGGAGGGGCAGTACTGAGGAAGCGATGCACTGTCGGAGGGTCAGTACTGAGGGAGCACCGCACTGTCGGAGGGGCAGTACTGAGGGAGCGATGCACTGTCGGAGTGGCAGTACTGAGGAAGCGATGCACTGTCGGAGGGTCAGTACTGAGGGAGTGCCACACTGTCGGAGGGGCAGTACTGAGGGAGCGCTGCACTGTCGGAGGGGCAGTACTGAGGGAGCGCCGCTCTGTCGGAGGGGCAGTACTGAGGGAGCGCCGCACTGTTGGAGGGGCAGTACTGAGGGAGTGATGCACTGTCGGAGGGGCAGTACTGAGGGAGCGATGCACTGTCGGAGGGTCAGTACTGAGGGAGTGCCGCACTGTCGGAGGGGCAGTACTGAGGGAGTGCTGCACTGTCGGAGGGGCAGTACTGAGGAAGCGCCTCACTGTCGGAGGGGCAGTACTGAGGGAGCGCCGCACTGTCGGAGGATCAGTACTGAGGGAGTGCTGCACTGTCGGAGGGGCAGTACTGAGGGAGTGCTGCACTGTCGGAGGGGCAGTACTGAGGGAGTGCCGCACTGTCGGAGGATCAGTACTGAGGGAGTGCTGCACTGTCGGAGGGGCAGTATTGAAGGAGCGTTGCACTGTCGGTGGGGCAGTACTGAGGGAATGCTGCACTGTCGTAGGGGCAGTACTGAGGGAGGGCTGCACTGTCAGAGGGGGCAGTACTGAGGGAGCACTGCACTGTCGGAGGGGCAGTACTGAGGGAGTGCTGCACTGTCGGAGGGACAGTGCTGAGGGAGTGCCGCACTGTCGGAGGGTCAGTACTGAGGGAGTGATGCACTGTCGGAGGGTCAGTACTGAGGGAGTGCTGCACTGTCGGAGGGGCTGTACTGAGGGAGCGCCGCACTGTCGGAGGGTCAGTACTGAGGGAGGTCTGCACTGTTGGAGGGGCAGTACTGAGGCAGCGCCGCACTGTCGGAGGGTCAGTGCTGAGGGAGCGCCGCATTGTCGGATGGTCAGTACTGAGGGAGTGCTGCACTGTCGGAGGGTCAGTACGCAGGGAGCGCCGCACTGTCGGAGGGGAAGTATTGAGGGAGCGCCGCACTGTCGGAGGGGCGGTACTGAGGGAGTGCTGCACTGTCGGAGGGGCAGTACTGAGGGAGCGCTGCACTGTCGGAGGGGCAGTACTGAGGGAGTGCTGCACTGTCGGAGGGGGCAGTACTGAGGGAGCGCCGCACTGTCGGAGGGGCAGTACTGAGGGAGCGCCGCACTGTCGGAGGGGCAGTACTGAGGGAGCGCCGCACTGTCGGAGGGTCAGTGCTGAGGGAGCGCCGCAATGTCGGAGGGTCAGTGCCGAGGGAACGCCGCATTGTCGGATGGTCAGTACTGAGGGAGCGCCGCACTGTCGGAGGGGCAGTACTGAGGGAGCGCTGCACTGTTGGAGGGGCAGTACTGAGGGAGCGCCGCTCTGTCGGAGGGGCAGTACTGAGGGAGCGCTGCACTGTCAGAGAGGCAGTACTGAGGGAGAGCTGCACTGTCGGAGGGGCAGTACTGAGGAAGCGATGCACTGTCGGAGGGTCAGTACTGAGGGAGCACCGCACTGTCGGAGGGGCAGTACTGAGGGAGCGATGCACTGTCAGAGGGTCAGTACTGAGGGAGTGCCACACTGTCGGAGGGGCAGTACTGAGGGAGCGCTGCACTGTCGGAGGGGCAGTACTGAGGGAGCGCCGCTCTGTCGGAGGGGCAGTACTGAGGGAGCGCCGCACTGTTGGAGGGGCAGTACTGAGGGAGCACCGCTTTGTCGGAGGGGCAGTACTGAGGGAGCGCCACACTCTCAGAGGGTCAGTACTGAGGGAGTGCTGCACTGTCGGAGGGACAGTACTGAGGGAGTGCTGCACTGTCGGAGGGACAGTATGAGGGAGTGCTGCACTGTCAGAGGGACAGTACTGAGGGAGTGCTGCACTGTCGGCGGGACAGTACTGAGGGAGTGCTGCACTGTCGGAGGGGCAGTACTGAGGGAGCACCGCACTGTCGGAGGGGCAGTACTGAGGGAGCGCCACACTGTCGGAGGGTCAGTACTGAGGGAGTGCTGCACTGTCGGAGGGGCAGTACTGAGGGAGCGCTGCACTGTCGGAGGGGCAGTACTGAGGTAGCGCCGCATTGTCGAAGGGTCAGTACTGAGGGAGCGCGGCACTGTCGGAGGGTCAGTACTGAGGGAGCGCTGCACTGTCGGAGGGGCAGTACTGAGGGAGCACCGTACTGTCGGAGAGGCAGTACTGAGGGAGCGCCGCACTGTCGGAGGGTCAGTACTGAGGGAGCGCTGCACTGTCGGAGGGGCAGTACTGAGGGAGCGCCGCACTTTCGGAGGGGCAGTACTGAGGGAGTGCTGCACTGTCGGAGGGGCTGTACTGAGGGAGCGCCGCACTGTCGGAGGGTCAGTACTGAGGGAGGTCTGCACTGTTGGAGGGGCAGTACTGAGGCAGCGCCGCACTGTCGGAGGGTCAGTGCTGAGGGAGCGCCGCATTGTCGGATGGTCAGTACTGAGGGAGTGCTGCACTGTCGGAGGGTCAGTACGCAGGGAGCGCCGCACTGTCGGAGGGGCAGTATTGAGGGAGCGCCGCACTGTCGGAGGGGCGGTACTGAGGGAGTGCTGCACTGTCGGAGGGGCAGTACTGAGGGAGCGCTGCACTGTCGGAGGGGCAGTACTGAGGGAGTGCTGCACTGTCGGAGGGGGCAGTACTGAGGGAGCGCCGCACTGTCGGAGGGGCAGTACTGAGGGAGCGCCGCACTGTCGGAGGGGCAGTACTGAGGGAGCGCCGCACTGTCGGAGGGTCAGTGCTGAGGGAGCGCCGCAATGTCGGAGGGTCAGTGCCGAGGGAACGCCGCATTGTCGGATGCTCAGTACTGAGGGAGCGCCGCACTGTCGGAGGGGCAGTACTGAGGGAGCGCTGCACTGTTGGAGGGGCAGTACTGAGGGAGCGCCGCTCTGTCGGAGGGGCAGTACTGAGGGAGCGCTGCACTGTCAGAGAGGCAGTACTGAGGGAGAGCTGCTCTGTCGGAGGATCAGTACTGAGGGAGTGCTGCACTGTCGGAGGGGCAGTACTGAGGGAGTGCTGCACTGTCGGAGGGGCAGTACTGAGGGAGTGCCGCACTGTCGGAGGATCAGTACTGAGGGAGTGCTGCACTGTCGGAGGGGCAGTATTGAAGGAGCGTTGCACTGTCGGTGGGGCAGTACTGAGGGAATGCTGCACTGTCGTAGGGGCAGTACTGAGGGAGGGCTGCACTGTCAGAGGGGGCAGTACTGAGGGAGCACTGCATTGTCGGATGGTCAGTACTGAGGGAGTGCTGCACTGTCGGAGGGTCAGTACGCAGGGAGCGCCGCACTGTCGGAGGGGCAGTATTGAGGGAGCGCCGCACTGTCGGAGGGGCGGTACTGAGGGAGTGCTGCACTGTCGGAGGGGCAGTACTGAGGGAGCGCTGCACTGTCGGAGGGGCAGTACTGAGGGAGTGCTGCACTGTCGGAGGGGGCAGTACTGAGGGAGCGCCGCACTGTCGGAGGGGCAGTACTGAGGGAGCGCCGCACTGTCGGAGGGGCAGTACTGAGGGAGCGCCGCACTGTCGGAGGGTCAGTGCTGAGGGAGCGCCGCAATGTCGGAGGGTCAGTGCCGAGGGAACGCCGCATTGTCGGATGGTCAGTACTGAGGGAGCGCCGCACTGTCGGAGGGGCAGTACTGAGGGAGCGCTGCACTGTTGGAGGGGCAGTACTGAGGGAGCGCCGCTCTGTCGGAGGGGCAGTACTGAGGGAGCGCTGCACTGTCAGAGAGGCAGTACTGAGGGAGAGCTGCACTGTCGGAGGGGCAGTACTGAGGAAGCGATGCACTGTCGGAGGGTCAGTACTGAGGGAGCACCGCACTGTCGGAGGGGCAGTACTGAGGGAGCGATGCACTGTCGGAGTGGCAGTACTGAGGAAGCGATGCACTGTCGGAGGGTCAGTACTGAGGGAGTGCCACACTGTCGGAGGGGCAGTACTGAGGGAGCGCTGCACTGTCGGAGGGGCAGTACTGAGGGAGCGCCGCTCTGTCGGAGGGGCAGTACTGAGGGAGCGCCGCACTGTTGGAGGGGCAGTACTGAGGGAGTGATGCACTGTCGGAGGGGCAGTACTGAGGGAGCGATGCACTGTCGGAGGGTCAGTACTGAGGGAGTGCCGCACTGTCGGAGGGGCAGTACTGAGGGAGTGCTGCACTGTCGGAGGGGCAGTACTGAGGAAGCGCCTCACTGTCGGAGGGGCAGTACTGAGGGAGCGCCGCACTGTCGGAGGATCAGTACTGAGGGAGTGCTGCACTGTCGGAGGGGCAGTACTGAGGGAGTGCTGCACTGTCGGAGGGGCAGTACTGAGGGAGTGCCGCACTGTCGGAGGATCAGTACTGAGGGAGTGCTGCACTGTCGGAGGGGCAGTATTGAAGGAGCGTTGCACTGTCGGTGGGGCAGTACTGAGGGAATGCTGCACTGTCGTAGGGGCAGTACTGAGGGAGGGCTGCACTGTCAGAGGGGGCAGTACTGAGGGAGCACTGCACTGTCGGAGGGGCAGTACTGAGGGAGTGCTGCACTGTCGGAGGGACAGTGCTGAGGGAGTGCCGCACTGTCGGAGGGTCAGTACTGAGGGAGCGCGGCACTGTCGGAGGGTCAGTACTGAGGGAGCGCCGCACTGTCGGAGGGGCTGTACTGAGGGAGCGCCGCACTGTCGGAGGGGCTGTACTGAGGGAGCGCCACACTGTCGGAGGGGCAGTACTGAGGGAGCGCAGCACTGTCGGAGGGTCAGTACTGAGGGAGCGCGGCACTGTTGGAGGGTCAGTACTGAGGGAGCGCGGCACTGTCGGAGGGTCAGCACTGAGGGAGCGCGGCACTGTCGGAGGGTCAGTACTGAGGGAGTGCTACACTGTCAGAGGTTCAGTACTGAGGGAGTGCTGCACTGTCAGAGGGTCAGTACTGAGGGAGCGCTGCACTGTCGGAGGGTCAGTACTGAGGGAGCGCTGCACTGTCAGAGGTTCAGTACTGAGGGAGTGCTACACTGTCAGAGGTTCAGTACTGAGGGAGCACCGCACTGTCGGAGGGTCAGTACTGAGGGAGTGCTGCACTGTCAGAGGGTCAGTACTGAGGGAGTGCTGCACTGTCAGAGGGTCAGTACTGAGGGAGCACCGCACTGTCGGAGGGTCAGTACTGAGGCAGTGCTGCACTGTCGGAGGTGCCGTCTTTCAGATGAGACGTTAAACCGAGGCCCCGTCTGCTCTCTCAGGTGGACTTAAAAGATCCTGCGGCCACTATTTCGAAGAAGAACTGGGGAGTTCCCCCCGGTGTCCTGGCCAATATTTATACCTCAATCAACATCACTAAAACAGATCATCTGGTCATTATCACATTGCTGTTTGTGGGAGCTTGCTGTGCGTAAATTGGCTGCCGCGTTTCCCACATTACAACAGTGACTACACTTCAAAAAGTACTTCATTGGCTGTAAAGCGCTTTGAGACGTTCGGTGGTCGTGAAAGGCGCTGGAGAAATGCGAGTCTTTCTTTCTTTCTATCTTTTGATTGGGCGGTCATGAATTGACCACCTGTTATACCCTCTGCCCGATTGAAGTCAATGGAGAGGAAAAGCTGGCAGGGCGTAAGATGGCCGACGTCCTATCGCCCTCTTGCGCCCCTGCTCTCGTTGACTTTCATCCCCAATGTCTCTTTAAGGATTCTTCGGGGCGCGGTTCAGGAGCCCCTGTGAGTTCAGTGGAACCCATGAGCCCTCCATTGCAGGAGTTCTGCGCTGCTCCTGTGCAGCAGGTGGCAGCAGGTTCTGGGCTCTCTGTCCAGGAACATGAACTTGCCAAAGTATCTCACAGAATCTAGTACATGGAGAGTCCAGCGTTCAGGAGAATTTATTCTGAAAAATGTCAAATATTTGAAAGAATCTGTTTCCTTCACAAGTTGATATCGAAATAAAAATTATTTTGTATCGCCCGATCTTTACTTTCCCTCAATTCATTAAACTTATCTCACATCAGTGGTTTTTTTTCATACTTGCTTATCTGATTTAATACGTGTGAAAAATACAATGTCAGATTTAAATTTACAGGAAAGGTGTGTGGATAATAGGGTGAAATTTAGATTAAATAGCCAATTGATTAAAATAGGGCTGCACATTCCTAGGGGGAAAAATTCGGTTGATTTGCGCCTCCCATTAGAGGGCGCTAACAGGGCGCAAAGCAACTAGCGCCTGGGCGTGGCGCCACTAACGCCTCCCGCCAAATTCAGTGGGACGTTAGCGGTGGCTTCAGCGCCCCGCTCGCGCCCCGGCCGCGATCTCTGGTACCGCCGGACGCTATGTCCGACGGGGTCAGGGGGTGCCCACCTGCGGCCGGGGCGGCGCTAATTAAAGGTGAGGTGCCGGGCGGCCATTTTTGTTGCTAGCCGCCTGCCAGCACCTGCCCCCGTTGCCGTCCCCGGCCTCCTCTGAAGCCCCCCCGCGGAGTGCCGGCTGCGCTCCGTGAGCCCGGCGCTTCTCTTGAGCGCTGGGCTTTTTTGCTGGCACTCCGATCCCTGGTGGCCCAGCTGGGCCCCGGGTCACGCTGCGCTAGGCCCCTCCCCTTTAATAAGGGGAGGAAGGCCTGCAGTACCGCGGCGTGACATGCCACAGAGCGTGGCGCTGCGGCACGTAACGCCGTGACATTAACTTGCAGCGCCCCAAGAGGGAGGTGGGGCGCTTCCAGTAGCACCCCGCCTCCCTCTTGGGGTGCTACCAGTGAAGTTCGGGCGCGGGAGCACTAACTTTTGCGCCCCGGCGAAGTTAGCGCCCCAAAGGGGGCGTGACCCAATTTTGCCCCCTAATGTTATGCGACAGTTCCTCGTTCAACACAGCACAATCCCAAGCACCAGCCCTTTGGGTAAAAATCTTGCTGCTGGCCATCCATGAACTGCCCAAGAGAGCAGGAGCAATCACTGATCAGACACATCTCTTCCCCAAGCGAGGTCTTTACTCCTCCCCACTGCCCACCTCCCCTCCCAACTGAGCTACATTTCATCCGCCCAGCAATATCTCAGCCCCCAAACTCCACCCCCGTGCTGAACAAGATATGGTCCCTCACCCTTTACCGTACAAGAAACGGAATCCTGATGGAAAAATACAGGAGGCAAAGAGCCGTGGATTTATCAAAAGTGGGTGGAAGTCCCGAGGCCGAGCAAACAGCAGCCAGTCGTCGAGCAGTAGAGATGCTACCCTTCCAGCATTAAGGAAGTTTACTGCCCAGCCCAGCCCGCCTCTCCTGCTGACCAAGAATCCTCCCCCACAGAGGCAGTTGGCATTGGGCCTTGCGCCTACCCCCACCCTGATCGGAGGATCTGAGAGGCACAGACAGCAAGGCAATGGAGGCCTAAAATGCTAAGTGCCACTTTTGGCTCCTTGGGGCTGGTGGCCTTCTGGTTGCTGGTTTCTCAGGCTTACATTGGATTTCCGCCCCCATCTCCGGCATCACGGCCTTGCCATGGGGCTGGGCCTGTGCTGGGGGGAATGTCTGGCCTTGGCTAATAACCTGAATCTGGATATCCACATTGGTTCAAGTCATGTCAGGTGGAACGTATTTTGAGTGAGCCTTGTCTGACCAGTGCTCTGCCAAGGTGGGGGGTGGGGGGTGGAGGAAAAATGTCCTTCGGATGCCATAGTTTGTTACAGATTTTAAACAATCTTTAATGCGAACAGGAAGAAATTAACTTGAATTCTGAAATTTACAAGCAAGTTACTGACCACTAGTTGGCCAGAGCAGTTTCTAAGCAGCTACACAGGCAGTCATTGAGCAGTGGTCTTAAAGAGACAGGCCAGGTTAGCGATACACACAGAGTGCTCCAGACTCTCGGGTCTCTGAGCAATGCCACGGGAGATCCACGAGTGTTTCAGATCATTTCTAAAGTTGGCAGCATTCACTTTTAATTTTTGCGGCATATTTTTTCTTTGTTGACCTATTCCCCACAGCCAACATTTTTAAAGCCTAAAATAAAAACAGAAAATGCTGGAAATACTCAGCAGGTCAGGCAGCATCTGTGGAGAGAGAAACAGAGTCAACGGGCTGGATTTTCAATGACCCGTGGAGTCGGGTTTGGAGGCGGGGTGGGGGGGGGGTTAAAGTTGCAGATTCGGGGGTCCCGACCCCATCCTGCCTCCATGCCAGTTTCTCTGGCGGCGGGTACCCAACCTGTGCTGAGACCCAACTCCCCGAGGCGGGAAGGGATTAGTGAAAATTAACTGCCTGTTAACAGGTAGTTAACAGGCAGTTTTTTGCCTAATCCCTATTTTAAAAGGTGAAATGTGGGCTTCCCGACAGGTGGCAACCACACCAAGTTATCGGGGCGGACCGTGGGTCTGCAGGGGTTGGAGGAGTCGATATGTCCGGTGGGCAGGTGAGTGATGGGTGCATGTGTGCAGAGGTAAGTGTGTAAGGTAAGTGCTAAGTGTTGGAAAAAGTTTTACTTACCTTAACTTCCTCCTGCAGGTGTCAGCCCTTCAGTTCTCGGGAGTCAGAAATCTCACTGGCACAGAAAGCAGAAAAGCCGTGGTCCTGTCAAAAACTGCAGCCTCTGTTTTCTGTGCTGGAATGATTTCTAACTCAGCCTGAGAGGAAGGACTGAAGTTAGAAATGATATTGTCAGTGTTTGACAGCTTCACAGAGCTGTCAAACGTTGATGTTTCATCTGTCAAAAGCTCTTGACGGATGAAATGTCAATCTGTGACATCACCTGTTGCCGGGTGGCCCTTAATTGGCCTGCTGAGCCCACTGGGCGCGCTCAACAAGGTCAATCAAGTGAAAATACAGTGGGTTGGCCACATCTCGATGGAGGCGGGTTCACAAGCCAGAATGTGTGATTCCCGACCCCAACCCGACCCCAGTATCAAAATCCAGCCCAACGTTTCAGGTCGATGACTCTTCGTCAGAACTGGAAAAAGTTGGAGATGGGAGGAGGGGAGGAAAGAACAAAAGGGAAGGTCTGTGATAGGATGGAAGGCAGGAGAGATTAAGAGACAAAAGGGATGATGGTGCGAGGCAAAAGGAGATGGTAATTCCTCCCCTCCCCCCTCTCCCTGCCCCTACAATCGCTTAAAAACCTGTTACATCTCCAACTTTTTCCAGTTCTGACGAAGGGTCATCGATGTGAAACGTTAACTCTGTTTCTCTCTCTCCACAGATGCTGCCTGACCCGCTGAGTATTTCCACCATTTTCTGTTTTTATTTCAGATTTCCGGCATCCGCAGTATTTTGCTTTTTTAAAGCCTCGTTTCCTTCCCTTCCTTCAGCGTGTTATGTTTCTTTAGGAATATTAAAAATTCGTGAACACATCCTTTCTTTAAAATCTTCTTTCTCGACTCTAACAGCTACAGAATAATGGGGAGCTGTACATCTGGAAAAAACGTATATCGGCCAAGAACATTACCTCAGCTGGGCTGATTGTTCCAGATTGTACAACGACAGAACTACCGCTACTGGACGTGAATAGCAGCAGACACCAGACACCTGTGCACTTTCCAATCCTCCTGCTCAGCTCCAGAGTATCAAATTTCTCCCTGATTTCTGTACTTCAATGGCAGGATTGATTTATGGTGATGTAGCACTTCCCTTGTAGTTCCTTCTTAATTAGAATTCCCTGCACCATTACGATGTTTTGCTTCATTTGGGAAATGGAATGGATGAACGGCAGACTCTCCTGACAGCAGTATCACTGCTCACATGCGTCTGGCAGACAGATTTAAGTGTCCTTTACTGGCAGAATTCAGATGCGAGACCACAGTCCGACATTTCAGAAAGAAGAAAGAAAGACTTGCATTTCTACAGCGCCTTTCACAACCTCAGGACGTCTCAAAGTGCTTTACAGCCAACGAAGTATTTTTTTTGGAGTGTGGTCACTGTTGTAATGTGGGAAACGCGGCAGAAAATTTGCGCACAGCAAGCTCCCACGAACAGCAATGTGATAATGACCAGATCATCTGTGTTTTTGTTATGTTGGTTGAGGGATCAATATTGGCCAGGACACCGGGGAGAACTCCCCCCTGCTCTTCTTCAAAATAGGGCCAAGGAATTTTTTACGTCCACCTGAGAGGGCATTTGTGATCACAATGTGCGCGAGTTGCTGGGCAAAGCAAGACTTCAAAAGAAATAAAAACCAGGAAATCTGTAAAACATAGAAACATAGAAACATAGAAGATAGGAGCAGGAGTAGGCCATTCGGCCCCTCGAGCCTGCTCCGCCATTCGATGAGATCATGGCTGATCATCCAAACTCAGTACCCTGTACCTGCCTTCTCCCCATATCCCTTGATACCTTTAGCTTTAAGAAATATATCTAACTCCTTCTTGAATATATTTAATGACTTGGCCTCAACTACCTTCTGTGGTAGAGAATTCCACAGGTTCACCACTCTCTGGGTGAAGAAATTCTTCCTCATTTCTGTCCTAAATGGCTTACCCCTTATCCTTAGATTATGACCCCTGGTTCTGGACTCTCCGACCATCGGGAACATTCTTCCTGCATCTAGTTTGTCCAGACCTGTCAGAATTTTATATGTTTCGATGAGATCCCCTCTCATTCTTCTATACTCCAGCGAGTATAAGCCCAATCGACCCAATCTCTCCTCATATGTCATTCCTGCCATCCCAGGTATCAGCCTTGTGAATCTTCGCTGAACTCCTTCCATGGCAAGAACATCCTTCCTCAGATAAGGCGACCAAAACTGCACACAGTACTCAAGGTGTGGTCTCACCAAGGCCCTGTACAACTGCAGCAGGACATCCCTGTTCCTATACTCAAACCCTTTCGCTATGAAGGCCAACATACCATTTGCCTTCTTCACCGCCTGCTGCACCTGCATGCTTACCTTCAGCGACTGGTGCACAAGGACACCCAGGTCTCGTTGCACTTCCCCTTCTCCCAATCTATTGCCATTCAGATAATAGTCTGCCTTTCTGTTTTTGACACCAAAGTGGATAACCTTGCATTTATCCACGTTATATTGCATCTGCCACGCTTCTGCCCACTCACCCATGTGCTGCTGATTCACTATCACCCGTTTTACAACATCACACAAAGTCAAAATTACACCCATATATTTCAATAGATCACCAGAGACTCAGGCACACAACTGGCACGAGGCTAGTCATAGGGACTTGGGTACGCATTCCAAAATCACAAAGGAAAGAGATGTGCATCTTTCATATGAGAACAGAAGATGGAATAATTGTTACGTTACTGGACTAGGAATCTAGAGGTCTGAACTAACAATTCAAGGAGCATGAGTTCAAATCCCACCATGGTAGTTCGAGAATTTGAATTCAGTTTAAAAAATCTGGAAATAAAAAGCTGGTCTCAGTAAAAGTGACCATAAAGCTCTCAGTTTGTCATCAAAACCCAACTGGTTCACTAATGTCTTTTAGGAAAGAAAACCTGACGTCCTTACCTGGTCTGGCCTACATGGGGACAATTTTAGCCGATGGTGTAAATGTCTGATATTGGATCAGCCGCCTGTTACACACCTTTCCCGATTGAGCTTTGCTCAGAAGTTAATGGAAGGGAAACTCGGACGTGATGTATAATGGGCGGCTGATCCGCTGTCGTCTATTCTACACCAACGCCAATAGTTAGAATTACTCCCAGGACACAGCTACAATGCGAAACATAGCTCAATGACCTCACCAGTGTTGTCAAGGTAAAATTACTGCTCTCATACTCTCTGCTCACATCGCCCACTGCCTCCAGCCTCATTACTCACAATACCCTCCCTCCCTGCTTCCTTTCACTCACCTACAATCATTGCACTCCACTTCCTTCTCCCCATACTCACACTCTCACCACTATTGCAACCCTTACTTCCCCACACTTCACATATTACACGCTGCATTCCAATTATTTGACTAAACACCTCACAAGACTGTCACTAACATGCTCACTTCTTTCTTGCAGGAGAAGGTCAAATACTACTTGAGACAGGAGGCTGACAATGGAGGAGGCCGAGCCCGTCTGTACACCCTCTCCCCCCATTGAAGAAAACGTACTGGCCAACATGGGCAGGGGGAGTCATGACCATCGTGACAGGCAACACTGGAGGACACCTCATGCAGGGTTTCTTCATACTTTATCCTCTTTTTCCCTGTGAGTGCAGCGTGCCTTTCAATTGCACCGTGTACCCTGACTATATGCTCTGCCAGGTGTGACTATGCATGGGCTACAATGAAAGATCTGTAAGAAGTGTGACATTTTGACTTGGCTGAGCAGTAAACATGGACCAGGTAGAGAAGCTGCACTGTGCCATTTACCTGGCAGATGTTGATTATTCTTATCTTTACAGATCCCTTTTGGTCTCCTTACCTAAGGAAGGATATACTTGCCATAGAGGGAGTGCAACGAAGGTTCACAAGATTGATTCCTGGGATGGCGGGACTGTCGTATCAGAAGAGATTGAGTAAACTAGGCCTGTGTTCTCTTGAATTCAGAAGAATGAGAGGGGATCTCATTGAAGCATACAAAATTATTACAGGGCTTGATAGGGTGGATGCTGGGAGAATGTTTCCCTTGGCTGGGGAGTCTAGAACCAGCCTCAGGATAAAGGGTAGGCCACTCAGGACTGAGATGAGAAGAAATTTCTTCACACAGAGGGTGGTGAATCTTTGGAATTCTCTACCCCAGAGGGCTGTGGAGGCTCAGTCATTGGGTATATTCAAAACAGAAGTCGATAGATTTCTGACTAGTAAGGGCATCAAGGGAAATGGCGATAGGGCCGGTGAATGGAGTTGAGGCAGAAGATCAGCCATGATCTCATTGAATGGCGGAGCAGGCTCGAAGGGCCGAATGGCCGACTCCTGCTCCTATTTCTTATGTTCTTATGTAAGATGTGCCACCTTCTCCTGTATCTGTATCCACGGACTGTAGACAGGGTTCAGTCTGGCCACCACATACTGCCAGGCAGAGAGCACTGCTGCTTTCTGGGGCGGGTGCCCTGGAGCACCTCTTCATGTCCACCTCATGCAGCCCAGTGTCTGCTCTGCAGTCCATCAAACAGAGGGATAGCCCCGTTCTGTCGTTTGCTTACAGACTCCATTTCTGTGCCTCCACTTCTGACCTCACCTACGAGTTAGTCCATGTTTTGCCTTGAAAAAAGCTCCAACATTCCCCCTTCTTGATTTAGTCACTTACCTTTATGTTGTGACTGCGTGCCTTTCATTTTGAGTAGCCTCCCTTTAAGGGCTGCATAAGAACATAAGAAATAGGAGCGGGAGTTGGCCATTTGGCCCCTCGAGCCTGCTCCGCCATTTAATGAGATCGTGGCTGATCTGATCTTGGGCTCAGCTCCACTTCCCCGCCCGCTCCCCATAACCCTTGACTCCCTTATCGTTCAAAAATCTGTCTATCACCACCTTAAATATATTCAATGACACAGCCTCCACAGCTCTCTGGGGCAGAGAATTCCACAGATTTACGACCCTCTGAGAGAAGAAATTCCTCCTCATCTCAGTTCTAAAAGGGCAACCCTTTATTCTGAAACTATGCCCCCCTAGTTCTAGATTTCCCCACGAGGGGAAAGATCCTCTCTGCATCCACCCTGTTGAGCCCCCTCAGTATCTTATATGTTTCAATAAGATCACCTCTCATTCTTCTAAACTCCAATGAGTATCGGCCCAGCCTGCTCAACCTCTCTTCATAAGACAGCAGGAAAGGCTCAAGCTGCACAGGAAGTGTCTGCAAAATGCTTAAATGACCCAACCCTGTGGAATCCTGCAGGCAGGTTCAGACCACCACTCTAACAGCAGGAGTCTACCCAAGGGCACAGAAGGCCCGGGGCCATTTTATCATCTGACCGGGGAATCGGTCCTTATAAAAGATGAATTTTCATGAAGAAATCTGTTTTATATGGAACTTACTTCTAAATAAAATTGAATAGAAAATTCTCCTTTTATGCAAGCTTACTCTCTCTGTTACACCGGCATCGCATTTTCCAATGTGGTGAAGCACCTACAATGTACATGCTCATCCATCCAATCCCAACTAAAGCAAGAAATCATAATGGTGGAGGCAATTCTAATCAAAGAGGAAATGGTAGGGAAGTGCTAAACACCATCAATATCCAGACAAACAACAGCTGAGTTGATCGGAAGTTCTTTGAACCACTTCACTGCAGGTGTTTTCTGTGACAGCTGGAATTCATTAAGATATATGATGGCTGCTTTCTGTGCAGGTGAACCCTGGGTTTCACAATTAAATTACCCGGTTGGATTGGCTGAATCTGGTTATGTTAGTTTAATGAAAACTTTGCGATACCCATTATCTCGTAGGTGGAGCGTTAGCATAACATTATTGTCGTTCCAACTCTTTATTTACATTATTCCACCAATACACAATTGAGACAATCTGTTGGCTGGAACTTAAATCAAATGGTCTGATGTGATTCCCACCCCACCTCTGTCACTGAGCTTTGAAACCGGAGTGTTTCTGAGACTGGCTGTTGTGGAAAACTGCAGTGTCAAAACAATTCTGAAATCACCTACTTAATAAGAGGTTTCAGCTCAACTGAGAGTTATGTTTATGGTTTGCTAAATGGAGTCCTATTGAAGGATTACTTCATACTGCAAAGCCTGCATGCATTTAAAAAAAGTGGTTATTGCCAGTAGCACTGCATTTAATCTCTACATTTTGCATTGAAATACTTGTGTGAACTTGGAGGTGTTGGGTGGTTTTGGTAGTGAATCATTAGACTTCTAACCTGAGGACTTAAGTCCCAATGCCAGCATCATTCAACCTAATTAATTTCTTTGAGTGGATTTTGACAGCTCTTGGCTGGAACTCTAGGTGGAATGCTTTGTGATATCGAACTGTCAAATCCAAGTAGACATCTGGCTGTCAGCTAATGAGTAGCACTGATCCGGACTGCAGAGAATCCGCTGTCTAAATATTCCTACCCTCCTAGGTGACACCAGAGAAGACATGATTGGTACTTAATAAGAGAGGGAGGGAAGCGACAAAGACTCCTCTCTCATTTACCTCAGCAGAACAAATGCTCCTTGTATCTTTGGCCCTCCATGCACAGCCTTAGTGCGAAAGTTGCTAGAAATTACATTCAGTATTGTTCATTCTCATCCTCCAGCTGCCCATTAATAGAAAGTAATAGAATGCCATTAGGATCTCAAACATCTTTAGGAGAGGAGAGGAGAGGATAGCAGGGAGGGGCGAGGAAGGAGAGGAGAGGAGGGGAGAGGAGGGAGGGGCGAGGAGGAGAGGGGAGAGGAGGGAGAGGAGGGAGAGGAGAGGGGGGAGAGGAGGGAGGGGAGAGGAGGTAAAGGAGAGGAGGGAGGGAGAGGAGAGGAGAGCAGGGAAGAGTGAGCAGGGAGGGGAGAGGAGAGAGGGGAGAGGAGGGAGAGGAGAGGAGGGGAGAGGAGGGAGAGGAGAGGAGGGGAGGAGAGGAGGGAGGGGAGAGGAGGGGAGGGGAGAGGAGGGGAGAGGAGGGGAGGAGGGAGGGGAGAGGAGGGGAGGGGAGAGGAGGGAAGAGGAGGGGAGGGGAGAGGAGGGGAGAGGGGGGGAGAGGAGAGGAGGGAGGGAGGGGAGGGGAGAGGAGGGGAGAGGAGGGAGAGGAGAGGAGGGAGGGAGAGGAGGGAGAGGAGGGAGAGGAGAGGAGGGAGGGAGAGGAGGGAGAGGAGAGGAGGGGAGAGGAGAGGAGGGAGGGAGAGGAGGAAGAGGAGAGGAGGGAGAGGAGAGGAGGGGAGAGGATAGGAGGGAAGAGGAGGGAGAGGAGGGAGGGGAGAGGAGGGAGAGGAGAGGAGGGAGGGAGAGGAGGGAGAGGAGAGGAGGGGAGAGGAGGGAGAGGAGAGGAGGGAGAGGAGAGGAGGGGAGAGGATAGGAGGGAAGAGGAGGGAGAGGAGGGAGGGGAGAGGAGGGGAGAGGAGAGGAGGGGAGAGAGGAGGGAGAGGAGGGAGAGGAGGGAGGGAGAGGACGGGAGAGGAGGAGGGAGAGGAGGAGGGAGGGGGGAGAGGAGGGAAAGGAGAGGAGAGGAGGAGAGGAGGAGGGAAGGAGGAGAGGAGAGGAGAGGAGGGAGGAGGAGGGAGAGGAGGGAGAGGAGAGGAGGGAAGAGGAGGGAGAGGAGGGAGGGAGAGGACGGGAGAGGAGGGAGGGGAGAGGAGGGAGAGGAGGGGAGAGGAGGAGAGGGAGGGGAGAGGAGAGGAGAAGAGGGAGGGAGAGGAGGGAGAGGAGAGGAGGGGAGAGGATAGGAGGGAAGAGGAGGGAGAGGAGGGAGGGGAGAGGAGGGAGAGGAGAGGAGGGGAGAGGAGAGGAGGGAAGAGGAGGGAGAGGAGGGAGGGGAGAGGATAGGAGAGGAGGGAGGGGAGAGGAGGGGAGAGGAGGGGAGAGGAGGGAGGGGAGAAGGGAGAGGAGGGAGGGGAGAAGGGAGAGGAGGGAGGGGAGAGGAGAGGAGGGGAGAGGAGGAGAGGAGGGAGGGGAGAGGAGGGAGAGGAGAGGAGGGAGGGGAGGGAGGGGAGAGGAGGAGAGGAGGGAGGGGCGAGGAGGGAGAGGAGAGGAGGGAGGGGAGGGAGGGGAGAGGAGGGAGAGGAGGGGAGAGGAGGGAGGGAGGGGAGAGGAGGGAGGGGAGGGAGGGAGAGGAGGGAGAGGAGGGAGGGAGGGGAGAGGAGGGAGGGAGGGGAGAGGAGGGGAGAGGAGGGAGGGGAGGGAGGGGAGAGGAGGGAGAGGAGAGGAGGGGAGAGGAGGGAGGGGAGGGAGGGGAGAGGAGGGAGGGGAGGGAGGGGAGAGGAGGGAGGGGAGAGGAGGGAGAGGAGGGGAGAGGAGGGGAGAGGAGGGAGGGGAGGGAGGGAGGGGAGAGGAGGGGAGAGGAGGGAGGGGAGGGAGGGGAGAGGAGGGAGGGGAGGGAGGGGAGAGGAGGGAGGGGAGAGGAGGGAGGGGAGAGGAGGGAGAGGAGGGGAGAGGAGGGAGAGGAGGGAGAGGAGGGGAGAGGAGGGAGAGGAGGGGAGAGGAGGAAGAGGAGGGGAGAGGAGGGAGAGGAGGGAGAGGAGGGAGAGGAGGGGAGAGGAGGGAGGGGAGGGAGAGGAGGGAGAGGAGGGAGGGGAGGGAGAGGAGGGGAGAGGAGGGGAGAGGAGGGAGAGGAGGGGAGAGGAGGAAGAGGAGGGGAGAGGAGGGAGGGGAGGGAGAGGAGGGGAGAGGAGGGAGGGAGGGGAGAGGAGGGAGAGGAGGGGAGAGGAGGGAGAGGAGGGAGAGGAGGGGAGAGGAGGGAGAGGAGGGAGGGGAGAAGGGAGAGGAGGGAGGGGAGAGGAGGGAGGGGAGAGGAGGGAGAGGAGGGGAGAGGAGGGAGAGGAGGGGAGAGGGGGGAGAGGGGGGAGGGGAGAGGAGGGAGGGGAGGGAGGGAGGGGAGAAAATTGGTGACAAAAGAACCCACAAATAAACTATGGATCCTGTGGATTTAATGGAGCTCTTTTACTTGCTGGACAGGAGGTAACACGATGCCAACATCTGTACAGTAAGTGAAAGTGCTCTATCAAAACTACAGGATCGATTGTTTATTTATGTTTTTTGTCCCCAATTTTCTCCAGCTCCTCTCCTGAAGGTGTTGACACGTTCCTGAGGGCCAGTTCCGTGACACCCTGTATTCTTCATGTGTGAGCCCAGGCACTGAGCGTCTGCAAGCTTTTCAAGTTAATCGTAGCCCAGTCCTCACGTTTTGCCCATTTTCAGGAGACATCAGGAGATAGCGATCAGGAAGTGGACCCATGGCCAAATTTCCCTCCTAAATGGAGAGGCACTGAAACCAATTAAAGCATCCTTACTGTCACCATGGCTGAGATTAGAACTATGAATGGAACTTTTACCCCTTCCCTTCCTTTCTTTTCCAATAGGCCTGATTTCCACTTAATAAATGCCCAGGAGGACAGATTTGAAATCAGAAACCATCCATGTGAAGAGCTGTAGGTGCAGACCCATGTCCCATGACCATAGTAAATATCTGTGGAATATTTGAAAAAGCAGACCAGACTCATGTCCAAGTGTTGACTACCACCAGTGCACTAAATCCCACTGTGAGAAACGGGTCCATTTTGCTGATATCTATGCAAAATACATGAAAACTTGGATCTGATACCTTCTACCATCTACAAGGCACAAGTAAGGAGTGTGATGGAATACTCTCCACTTGCCTGGATGAGTGCAGCTCCAACAACACTCAAGAAGCTCGACACCATCCAGGACAAAGCAGCCCGC
Source organism: Squalus acanthias (assembly GCA_030390025.1). Taxonomy (NCBI): domain Eukaryota; kingdom Metazoa; phylum Chordata; class Chondrichthyes; order Squaliformes; family Squalidae; genus Squalus; species Squalus acanthias. The sequence continues at coordinate 3,526,184 of CM059433.1, forward strand.
TTGATTGGCACCCCATCCACCACCTTAAACATTCACTCCCTCCACCACTGGCGTACCGTGGCTGCAGTGTGTACCATCTACAAGATGCACTCACCAAGGCTTCTCCGGCAGCGCCTCCCAAACTCGCGACCTCTTCCACCTAGAAGGACAAGGGCAGCAGGCGCATGGGAACACCACCACCTCTAAGTTCCCCTTCAAGTCACACACCATCCTGACTTAGAAGTATATCGACCGATCCTTCATCGTCGCTGGGTCAAAATCCTGGAACTCCCTCCCTAACAGCACTGTGGGAGCACCTTCACCACACGGACTGCAGCGGTTCAAGAAGGCGGCGGCTCACCACCTTCTCGAGGGCAATTAGGGATGGGCAATAAATGCTGGTCTCGCCAGCGACGCCCAAGAACGAATTAAAAAAATGAAAAAAATGTGCTGGTTGGAGCATTCCTGTGAATAACCTGTGATGATGTGGAGATGCCAGTGTTGGACTGGGATGGACAAACGTGAGAAGTCGCACAACACCAGGTTATAGTCCAACAGCTTTATTTGAAATCACAAGCTTTCGGAGCGCTGCTCCTTCGTCAGGTGAAGTGAAGAGAAGCATATAGGCACAGCATATATAGTCAGAGAACACTGCCAGATGACTACAGTTATTCTTTCTAACTGCCCTTTATCACACCTCGGCAGAGAGATAATCACGGCAATCAAAGGTGTGGATGGTGTCCAAACAGGTCAGTCAGGAAAACATTACATCAAAGACAATGAGGTGGGGTCACAAGGGGTCAAATGTGGCAGATGCTGGGGTCTGGATGGAAAACAAGCAAGAGGCTCTTTGGGGATTGCAGCCTTCCTCAAAAACATTGTAAAAAAAAAAGAACACTCGTCTAAATGATTATTTTTATTTGAAATTTGTTTTTGAATACTTGGGAGAGGATTCACCCAGGCATCTGTAGATTTTTTTTCTTGCGCATGAGAATTCTTTTTCAGTTAGGTAGTTTTTTGCCAGATGTTTTGTACCCAGATAACATCAAAGATTACAAAACAGGTTGCAGTCTATTATGAGGTGAAGATCTGTGAACAGCTTTTGTAGATTAGTACTTTCCAAGGACTGTTGAGCATGAAAAATTCACTGGTTTTGGTCTGCTGGCCTACAGCAAGAACAATAAAGCACTCACGTGTACGCGTACAGATTTGACAGAACGAGGGTGTGCAAAAAAATGCATCTTGATGCATGTCGGCAAAACGGACAAAATTTCTCACAGTGGGATTTAGATTGCCGTTAGCAGTCAGCACTTAGGCATTAGTCTGGACTGTTTTTTTTTATATATAAAGTCTTCCACAGATATTTATTGCTGTCATCACAGTGCCAGAAATGTAATAGCAAGATCTCTATCAGCTCTCTCGGTTATAGTTTCATTGTGTGTGACTGCAACACAGGGTTTGTCTCCATTTTTGGTGCTTTCGTTACTTCACGTTACAAACACTGCAAACCGATAAAACCATCAATGGAAAGAAATAAGCAAATTCATTTGTGGTTGCAGTGTCCCATCAAGTGTGTCAAAATGCTTCGTGTTGAGCAATAAATCATCGTTATCTTACCTTATTGACTGCAAACGATAGCAGAACGTTCACTATTAAAAATTACATCAGTGGAGCTGTATTCATAAAGGATCTGGAAGAATTTAGAGGCTGCGCCCCATCTCTTGGTTTTGCCCAATAAATTCCTATTGGTGCCAAATGACTCTAATGAAGACAGTTTCTGCACAGTTTCTGTGGTAAATGGCTGTTTTTCAGACTGGAGGACAGTGTTGTTCCCCAAGGGTCAGTGCTGGGGCCACGTTTTTTTTTTCGATATATATAAATGACCTGGATATTGGAATACAGAGTAGAATTTCTAAATTTGCCAATGACACCAAACTTGGGGGTATGGCAAACAGTGAGGATGATACCAATCGACTGCAACAGGACATAGAAAGGCTAGCAGAATGGGCAGACAAGTGGCAGATGGAATTTAATAAAGAGAAGTGTGAGGTGATGCATTTTGGCAGAAGGAACAGGGAGAGGCAATATACACTTAATGGCACAGTTTTAAAGAGTGCAGGGACAGAGGGAGCTGGGAGTTAATGTGCCTAGGTCCCTGAAGGTGGCGGGACATATTGAGAGAGCGGTTAGCAAAGCATATGGGATCTTGGGCTTCATAAATAGAGGTATTGAGTACAAATGTAGAGAAGTTATGCTGAACATTTATAAAGCACTGGTTAGGCCACAACTGGAGTATTGCGTCCAGTTCTGGTCACCAAACTTCAGGAAAGATGTGAAGGCCCTTGAGAGGGTGCAGAGGAGATTTACCAGAATGGTTCCGGGGATGGGGGATCTTAGCTACAAGGACAGGTTGGAGAAGCTGGATTTGTTTGCATTGGAGCAAAGGAGGTTGAGGGGTGATTTGATAGAGGTGTACAAGATTATGACGGGTTTGGATAGGCTAGACGGGGAAAGGCTGTTCCCACTAGTTGATGGTACAAGAACTAGGGGACACAGATTTAAGATTTTGGGCAAGAGATACAGGGGGGGACATGAGGAAAACTTTTTTACGCAGCGAGTGGTGAGGACCTGGAACTCGCTGCCGACGGAAGTGGTGGAAGCGGAGACAATCAATGTTTTCAAGGGGAAACTGGATAGGCACTTGAGGGAAATAAACTTGCAGGGCTACGGGGATAGAACGGGGCAATGGGACTGACTGGATTGCTCTGCAGAGAGCCGGCACGGACTTGATGGGCCAAACGGCCACCTTCTGTGCCATTAAGACTCTATGGGGGAAAAATTCAGTATCGCCCCGTTTGGGGCGCAATTATCGGCCAGGCGCAAAGATTAGCGCCTGGCGCTAATTATCGCCTCCGACTGCAAACTTGACTTTTATCGCCCCTGGAGGTGATTGGAGTGCTAAATCAGGCGCTACACATCTGTCTTAAGGCGCAAAGGCCGAGGAGCGAGGCGCTAACTCAGAACGCTGGCAAAGCTCATGTGATGTCAGTCAGCAATGGAACACAGACACAATGGCGCCGGCCAGTTCTTAAAGGGGTGGGTTGATCTTGCTTTCCATCCACATCCTGCTCATTGCAGCCTTGAATCTTGGCCTGGAGAGACCTGTACATCAAATCTGCTCGAAAGAACAATGGAGAGTACTAGGGAAAGAGCTCAGAGTGCAGCCCCCACAGTCTCTTCTAAATCGATACAAGGAAGGGCAAATCAAAATGAACCTGCAAAGTGCTGCTTAGTACCCAAAACTCCTTCACACAGCGTTGAATCTCTCCAGAAGTCTCTCTCTTTCTCTCTCAGAATGCGTGGTGCAAAAATGTCACAAACAAAAAAAGGCAGGAAGCGGTCGCCTTTAAATAGCGCTCCCCCCAGTCCCTTCCTGACTGCAAAACACTCCCCTCAACCTGTCATTGCTAGCGGCAGGCGGTAAGGCAGGGGGCGCCACTCAATATCCGCTCCAGGGCGCTACTGGGGCATTGCGCACTCGACTGACGTCACGATCTGCCGGCGCAGGAGATCGTGGCGGTAGTGTTTAGCGCCGCCGCAAAATGTCATTAATTTCGCGAGCAGCGCAAACATCGCCGCGCCTGGGCGCTAGTTGCTTTGCGCCCCATTAGCGCCCTCTTAAGGTGCTAACGGGAGGCGCAACCAACTGAATTTTTCCCCCTATGACTCTATGACATAAAATGCTCTCATTTCAGAGCCCGGCAGTCATCACCGTTGTTTGCAAAAGACCCTTTATTTTTACAACATTTCTGATGCCTGCCCAAAAATCTAAGAAAATAAAAAGTATTTAAAAAACCCCACAATCGTCAGCATAACAACTTGCATTTACTTAATAGCTCCGATTTTAACTCGGGGCGAGAGGTGAGCATGGGGCTTGCGGGCCCAGGTGAGAGGCCTCTTAATCACTGGGCCTCCTGACACTATCCTTGGACTGACTCCCGCCCAAATCCTTCAGCAACGACGTGGAAGCCAGCGGGCGGGAGCAAGAAATACGGCAGCTGCAGGTCATTGCCAGGGAGCCAGGGAAATGGTCCCTGGCAGTCAGGAAAATGTGTCGGGCCTGGGGTGGGGGGTTGCAGGGGGTGTCTGACAGGGTTCGGGAGAAGGAGAGAGGGAGGAAGTCCAAGGCAAGGGAGGCCCCAAGGTTTCCTTATGGAGCCCGGGGGAGCACTCTTGCTCCTCTTGGCCCACGAGAAATGTTAAAAAATGTAAAGTAACTTACCTTATCGGTCCTCTTCTAGGCTTGCTCCCACATGGTACAGGAAACTTTCTTTTAACCGGCACCCAAATAACCGGAAATCTCTCTTAACCGGCAAAATTCTTGAGTAGGTAACCGGGGTTTTCCTTCATCTCTCCTTTAAAAATAACTTTAAAAATGACCCCAAGGCGTTTGCCTTGTATCGGAGCATGTAGATTGGGAGGGGAATGTGCAGCCCGGGTAGGCAGCGGACACGACAGATGGTCAGCTGGCGGTCCCCGGGGAGACGGAGCTCCGAATGCAGGCGCATGTCAGTGTGTACGGGACTCTCGTACATTGGGAGATATAACTCTCCATTATCCGGACTTTTTGATTAACCGGCACCACGCCGGTCCCGTCGGTGCCGGTTAATAAAGAGTTTCCTGTACCAAGCTTCCCTGACGAGGCAAACGCATGACTGCGTATTATAATCTAGTCGGAGTGCGATTGACGGTGAGGGCCTCACACCCCTCCTTAAACCCGGGATTTAAAATTACCACCAGTGAAACGCTGGACGCTGGCAGTACACTGCTTCTATTTTAACCTCTCACATGGGTGGGGTTAAAATCGTCCCTAATGTCAAGCATAGACAATGTCCCAAGACAACTCATAGAGGAGCAATGGGTGCGGAGCAGTACTGGAAGAGTTAGAAAAAGAAAGAAAGACTTGCATTTCTATAGCGCCTTTCACGACCACCGGACGTCTCCAAGCGCTTTACAGCCAATGAAGTACTTTTGAAGTGGAGTCACTGTTGTAATGTGGGAAACGCGGCAGCCAATCTGTGCACAGCAAGCTCCCACAAACAGCAATGTGATAATGACCAGAGAATCTGTTTTCAGTGATGTTGATTGAGGGATAGATATTGACCAGGAGTTGGCGTGACCAGTAGCATGGTTGAAAAATTAGTTTTTCAGGATGATCTGAAAGGTGGGAAAAAGGTAGCAAGGGTACAGGGAGGGAGTACGTGAGAGTATGGTCAATACATCTGAAGACTCTGCCACTGATGGTGAACTGGAGGGAGGGGAATGCAGAGGAGGCCAGAAGCAGAGGACTGAAGGGCACTGGCAGGATATACGCCTAGAGGAGATTGCACTAGGGCAACCCCATAGAGGGATTTGTAATTTAAGACGGGTTGATAGATGAGTGGGACTTACTGCAGGACAGGGTGAAAGTGGCCGAACTTTGGTTGAAATGGAGTTTGTGAAGAGTGCAGCCAGAGGCAGACATGGAGGGTAAAGAAGAAATCAAGTCAAAAGGTAGCAAAAGCATGGGTGAGAGTTTCAGCTGTGGTGAGGATGAGGTCGTGGTATAAAATCTGTTTTTTATTGGAAAGGAAGTTTATCTGGATGATTTACCTTTTCAAATATTTGTACCTTAACAGGGTACTACTATCGTTAGTGGTAACAGTTTGGTCAAGATCTGAGATCAGCTTGAACGCCACTGTAGTGGCTGTGTTGCAATTGCATTGAACTAAGCTTTTATACCACTTCTGTTCAACCAAGTCCACTTTTGTGTCAGAGAATAAATATTAAGTAGTGCATTAATATCAATTTGTCATTCCTGAACAGACCCGACACCAAGCAGCGGGTCAGCCAATTTAGATAGTTAAAAGCTTGTTAAAAGGTAGTTAAGCAGGATTTTGCCATGTACTTAACATTTTACCAGCTTTTTCACGAGTTTCCCGGCGCACGGGGATCATGTCAGGTAAGTAGGTCGGGTGTTGTGTCAGCATGGAATGATTTACTAATCTGACAGCTGCAAATGGTCTATGAAAGCTCCCATTTCATAGCTGTTCACTTTCCACGGTCAGAAGCTGTTGCTTACTGCATTTGGAAGACAGATTGAGCTTTATGCAGCTTGCAAGTGTTTGGAGTAAACTCTCTATCCAGTGTTACCTCATTGGAACCAGCTCTCTCACCATTGACAGATCGCTTCGGTCATCTCAACCTCACCTGCCATCTATTCTATCAGCATCGGTGCCCTTGAAAAAATCTCACCTTGGTCCTCAGAATCCCAACATGATCAGCCCCAACACCAGCATCACTGGACACACCAGCAGCACCAACATCAACACCAACCTTCTCCGCAATCAGCTGATGCTGCACTGGACACAGGGCATCAGCACCCGTGCACATTGCTGCCCGGGACGCCAGCGATGGCCTCACCATGTCCAGATTTACTTCACTTAACACTGTATACTCTGGCTGCCACATGATGCACCAGGTTGGCACCACCCCACACCAGCACCATAAAGCATCCCTGCAATATCCAAGCCATTTCTTTCACACTCATCACCATTGGGGGGGGGTGGGGGGTTAACATTATGTCTTACCATTCACTGGAACTCACTAAGACACTTCCAAAGGTGCACACAAATCTGTCCAAGAACACAAAGGGCTGGATTTTGTCATTGGGGGCGGGCTGGGGGCGTGTCAGGTGGTCGTCGTGTCAAGATCCCGACTCCGATGTAAAGTGGGAAAAAAGTTTGATTTTTCCCTAATTGGGCACTTGATTTCCAGCGTGTGGGAACCCCTGGCCCAATGAGCCTTTTCATACAGAAACTCACCTCCGATGACGTCATCAATGCTGCTGGATTTAAGGCCTGCAAGCAGCCTTGCTTCTTCTTCAGCTTTTCAACTTTGCGTCCATTGTTCTGAGTGATTCCTTCTGCAAATATGTCCAGCACTAGACCAAAGTGTGCACCCAGATTCGATGAGGCCTCCCTCCAAGCTCTGGTGGAGGGAGCAAGAGCAAACAAGGAGGTGCTCTTCCCTTCCTCGGGCAGGACAAAGCCTCCACAACAGACTAAAGCTGTGTGGCTGCAAGTGGCACAGGAGGTCAATGTTATTTCTATGTGTAGCAGAACCTGGCTGCAGTGCAGGAAGAGGTTTCATGACCTTCTCCGCACAGGAAATGTGAGTATTACATTCTCATCACCCTCAATCTGATCCCCATTGCCTCTCATCACCAGCACTCTGCTTTGTCAACCTCCTCCTGCACATCCCACTTCACCCTTACATCCCTACACCCTTACCCATTCCATCTCTATGTTCGCATTCACTGAAATATTCGACTATGCAGCCCTCACACTCCCTATCACTGTGATGCAATGCCAACAACTTACAGCACACAGGGAGGGCCCTTGGTCTTGGCACCTCACTCCATCTTTGTGTCCTTCTAAGCATCTATGCTATGGATTCTCTACACTCACTCCTTCATTCTCACTCAAACTCCACTTGTCTCCCTCATTGCAGGAAAAGAGAGCCCACAATAAGAGGGAGAGGACGAGGACAGGAGGAGGGCCACCCTCAATAGCCCAGCTCACCAATGCAGAGGAGGCGGCCCTGGAGATCGTGGGAGTGGAAGACGATGCGCAAGTGGGGGACGGACAGACGGGCGCATCACAGCAAGCTGGTGACAGAATAGTTTTGCATCTCTTTCATTGACATTGCATGAGTGACTGATAATGATTCTGATGCTCTAACAGGTTGACTTATGATCATCTGCAATATTCAATGTGCATGCAACCTTTATCTCACATCTCTAACTCTTTCTTTACTCCCCCACAGGACCATCGAAAGCCCCCATCCCCACTGTCCAGGAGGAACAGCCTGAGCCCCCAGACTCCTCAGAGGAAGCTGCAACCTCTGAGGGCGCAGCGTCAGCAGAATTCAGCGCACCCAGCACCAGCGCAGACACTCACACCTCAGTGGGACCTTCACGAGATAGAGTAGAGTTTTCACCTGGTGTATCACAGATCACAAGTGAGCATCAGCAGATGGTGGAGACAGGGAAAGCAGTGGAGAGTCCTCGTCGGAGAGCGCAGGACTCTCCCAGCTCGGCTCCGCTGCATGTCGACCCTGTGCCTCCGGGTCCATCCAGAAGAAGAGCGGTGCTGGAACTCCAGGAACAGGTGCAGGAGTCTCTGGCAGGTTTTGTCTCCAGGGTCGCCGCGAGTGTGGAGCCAATGGAAGAGTCTATCGCGAACATGAGCAGAGCCTTTGTGGAGGCATTGGCGCATGAACGCTTCACCACGGAAAGGATGGCAACCTGCGTGCAAAGGATGGCTACCTCCATGGTAAGGCTGGCTACCATAGAGGAGAGGATGGCTACGGTAGAGAAGAGGATGGCTACGGCCATGGAGGAGCTTAGTCGCCAGGGTATTGAAAACATGGTGATTGTTCAGAATAGACTGACATCTCTTGAGGAGCGATGGTCAGCTATTGAACAGAGAAACCAGACCTTCATGGAAGTCCTCTGGAGTAGGACTTCCAGTGCAGAAACGGGTCCTCATGGCCCCCCTGAAGTGCAGCAAGGTGCTGTCAAGCCACTTGCTAGCTCTGAAGTGGGGCTGACCCATGAGAGGGATGTTGGTGGCAGAGAACAAGGAAGTGGGGGCTCCTCTCCAAGCGCTCACATGACCATGCCACTGCAGAGCCCTCGGTCAGAGCCCTACCAGAGTCCTCACCCAACTGAGAATGGCGTCTCAGCCCCTGCACAGCCGCAGGAGCAGCAGACTGTTGCTGAGCCCTCACAGGCTCGCAACCCCAGAGGACGCCCGCCAAAGGTGTCAAGACAGGAGCAGCAAGAAAGTGAGCAAGGGGCCTCCACATCTGCTGAAGCCACAGGGGAAGCACCATATAGGAGCACGCGTAAGAGGAAGATAAAGCACAAGTAGTCACAAGGGTAGTCACTTGGGTGTTCTGCTGTGTTTATTTTTGAAAAGCCATCCGTGAATTGTGATGATAAACAAATTTGATGGCAAACTGTTGAAGTTGTGGCCTGTGTCATTTCGCAAATGGGGCATCCACATTGCGGCCTTAGGGCGACTTGCAATTGTCAGTATGGTGGTCAGAGTGATAGGAATCCGCAGGTTCTTTGCCATTGTCGATGCTCTGGTAAGAAGGTGCGAGGCAAAAGTGTTTGATTGTGCAGGCTAAGCAAATCTGGCCAAGCTGAGTGCGTCCCTTGCATCCCGGGCAGCAATGTGCTCGCATGCTGGTGCCGCTGGTTGATGTGCCTCCGTAACCTGTTCATTGTCGGTGTCCTCCTCCTCCTCCTCATCTGAGGAGGCTATGCGATCAGCCACTTGTACCTCAGACAGCTGCAAGCCACAATGCTGTGCCATTTTGTGCAGTGCACAGCAGACCACGACGATTCTGGGAACCCTGGCTGCTGAGTACTGCAGGGCTCCACCTGATCTATCAATAGTGGTCATGATGCGGAGATGCCAGCGTTGGACTGGGGTGGACAAAAATGAGAAGTCGCACAACACCAGGTTATAGTCCAACAGATTTATTTAAAATTACAAGCTTTCGGAGCTATCCTGCCCCTTCTTCAGGTAAAGTTACTGTGAGAGAATCTACAAGAATTCACAGAATATAAACACAGAGAAAATGCAGAGATTCAATCTTTCCCTACATCAAAGACACACTAAGAGCACAGCCAAGACAATGAGATGTGTCCCAGGGGGTCCAACATGTCAAAACACCTGCTGGCTGCATATCCTCTCCATTTGGGTTTGTTTTTTGTGTTTGTTTCTTGTGTTTGTTTTTTTTTAAAACTGGAAAGACAGACAACGATGTCAAGTCACGTTCTGTAGCGTGACATGAACCCGATATCCCTATTGAGGCCCTCCTCATGAGTGTGGAACTTGGCTATCAGTTTCTGCTCGATGATTTTGCGCTGTCGTGTATCCCGAAGGCCGCCTTGGAGAACGCTAACCCGCAGATCCGAGGCTGAATGCCCCTGACTGCTGAAGTGTTCCCCGACTGGGAGGCAACCATCCTGTCTGGCGATTGTTGCGCGGTGTCCGTTCATACGTTGTCTCAGTGTCTGCATGGTCTCGCCGATGTACCATGCTCTGGGGCATCCTTTACTGCAACGTATCAGGTAGACAATGTTGGCCGAGTCACATGAGTATGTACCATGTACCTGGTGGGTAGTTTTACCATTATTCACGGGGGTGCAAGCCATTTGACGGATTCCGAAGAGCGAGGGAGGAAGTTAAAGTTGGTGGTGAGGGTACAAAGTTTGTGGTGGGGGCTGAAGCCAAACCAGTCTTCCCAATGTGTAGCCAGAGGAAATTGCAGCTTATCCAAGCCTGGATGTCAGATATGCAGCCTGATAGCAGAGAGACAGTGGAGGGGTGGAGAGGGGTGGGGATATCATCAGCGTCCCTGTGGAAGCTGACTCCATGTCTGTAGATGAAGTCACCAATGACTAGTTACCTGAGAGATTACGAGGCCTTATGTTTTAGCTGCTGGGACTAACGACGTCTTTATACCAGTAGCTGCAGTATAAGAAAAATCGAAACAAAGACAAAGGCCAACAGTGGTGCTGCCAAGCCGGTCTGGTTTGGTGGGTGGCTTCCTCTTTTTTTTCTGGAAAAATCTGTTTCTACTTGCCTGCTTCTTAAACTAATAATTGCTCTGTACTTTTGAATGGATTATTAATTTGGCTTTATTTGCTAATAACAGTCGTCATTTCATTGAACAAAAGAGTTAGCAAGCTTGGAAAAGTAAGAGCTGGAGTGGGAGCCAAGACAACAGTCAGACCAGGAATGTAAGCTGGAGATGACAGAGTCTACACAGCACTTTTACATAAAATTGATGGGATTCTTGCCATATTGCACACAGTGCTGTAAAATGCTAATTAGCTGACTCTTAACGAAGATGTTCTGGTGAGGTTCCTGCAGCTCCCTGAGAAAGTCTGCTTCGAATGGAATGTCATGTCAATGGAAGATTGGGAATTAATTTAAGATGTTTACATCATTCTTCTCTGCATGAAAACTACACCAAAAAAAAAGAAAGATGGGAATTTGCATTTACCACCAAGCAGACAATAGTAAATTCAACAGGACTTTTGGTCCCAATTTGCTCCATCATCTTCTGTAAGAAACTAGTGTCGAGATCTCTGGGCACAGGCTGCCCTTCCGTGCCTCAGCCTACTGGCTATTCTTCATAGCTGAGCCTGGACACTGAGCATGTACAAGTTATTTGACCATGGGTGTCAGCTGTGGCTCAGTGGTAGCTCTTTCACCTCCGAGTCAGAAGGTTGTGGGATCCAAACCCACTCCATGGGACTCGAACGCATGATCTCGATTAACACTTCTGTGCAGTGCTGGTGGAGTGCTGCACTGTGGGAGGATGTCAAACATCTCATGGCACTATTTTGGCGAAGAGCAGGGGGGTTCTCTCTCGTGTCCTGACCAATATTTATCCCTTAATCAACATCACCAAAACAGATTGTCTGGTCATTATCACATTGCTGTTTGTGGGAGCTTGCTGAGTGCAATTTGGCTGCTGTATTTGTTACATTACAACAGTGACTACACTGAGATCATGAAAGGTACTATATAAATGCAACTTCACAACCAAGTTTGTCAACCCCCAACATCTGTACATTCAGTGGGATTCCTGACTGATTTCTGCATTCCGACCCCCAGTGCTGGAATGAGAGGCTGGTTGTAGCAGCATCACTGCTGTCCCCGGTGAGATAAAGGCCGCATAGTTTTAGCATCGCTATCACTTGACAGCACTTCCTGACTAAGATTTAAGAACATAAGAACATAAGAAATAGGAGCAGGAGTAGGCCAATCGGCCCCTCGAGCCTGCTCCACCATTTAATAAGATCATGGCTGATCTGATCCTCACCTCAAATCTAAAGAACACAAGAAGTAGGAGCAAGACCTGGCCACTCAGCCCCTGGGCCCGCTGCGCCACCCACAGGGCCTCGACCGATCCGAACTCAGCCTCATGTCCAATTTCCTGCCCGCTCCCCGTAACCCCTAATTCCCTTTACTTCTAGGAAACTGTCTATTTCTGTTTTAAATTTATTTAATGATGTAGCTTCCACAGCTTCCTGGGGCAGCAAATTCCACAGACCTACTACCCTCTGAGTGAAGAAGTTTCTCCTCATCTCATCATTTAAAACCATGGTAGTGGATTACCAACCCTTAACAGCAAACATACATACAGACATCGGATATACGGCACAGAAACAGGCCATTCGGCCCAACCAGTCCATGCCGGCGATTATGCTTCACTCGAGCCTCCTCCCGTCTTTCCTCATCTCAATCTATCAGCATAACCCTCTATTCCCTTCTCCCTCATATGCTTGTCCAGCCTCCCCTTAAATGCATCTATACTATTCGCTTCAACCACTCCCTGTGGTAGCGAGTTCCACATTCTCATCACTCTCTGGGTAAAGAAGTTTCTTCTGAATTCCCTATTGATTTCTTGGTGACTATCTTATATTGATGGCCGCTAGTTATGCTCTTCCCCACAAGTGGAAACATTCTCTCTGTATCCACTCTATCAAAACCTTTCATAATTTTATAGACCTCTATTAGGTCACCCCTCTGCCATCCTTTGCTGAAATGTATACCTCGCATTTCTGGTATCATCCTTGTAAATCTTCTCTGCACCCTCTCCAGTGCCTCTATATCCTTTTTATAATATGGCGACCAGAACTGCACGCAGTACTCTTAGTATGGTCTAACCAAGGTTCGATACAGGTTTAGCATAACTTCCCTACTTTTCAATTCGATCCCTCTAGAAATAAACCCTAGTGCTTGGTTTGCATTTTTAATGATGCGGAGATGCCGGTGTTGGACTGGGGTGGACAAAAATGAGAAGTCGCACAACACCAGGTTATAGTCCAACAGATTTATTTAAAATTACAAGCTTTCGGAGCTGTCGCCCCTTCGTCAGGCAAAGGACTGTACCTTCACCTGACGAAGGAGCAGCGCTCTGAAAGCATGTAATTTTACATAAATCTGTTGGACTATAACCTGGTGTTGTGCGACTTCTCATTTTTGCATTTTTAATGGCTTTGCTAACCTGTGTCGCAACTTTTAGTGATTTGTGTATTTGTACTCCGAGATCCATTCTAGCACCATCAGAATGAGTCAATCCTTCATTATAACTGTGCAGGCATTCGAAGTCCAGCTACACGAAGTGTTATTTGATTCTGCTGTGTTACTAATACTTCATCTTTATAGGTTAAATTTTCTTAGGGCTTCTCCCACTTGGCCGCTGTAATTTTAGTGGAAATCCTGTTTACGCATGTGTGTGTGTGTGCGTGTATATTATTATTTTATTTTTTGAATACATAAGGTCGATCCACAGTGAGTTTTCAACATTCAGGAACACATTTTTATTACTATGATCTGTTACGATTATATTTCAGACTTTGTTTTTGCAATGCTTGATTCTCTATTATAATGCAGTCTGGATTTAGAGGTACATTGCCAGCTGTGACATCATTGCACATGTTATTCAATGCAAAGATGATTTTGATTTAGCTTATTAATAAAATCAGGAGCCAGAGGAAAAAATAGCTAGTATCTTCCAGAATGGAACATTAGGGAAAACACAGGACACAGGGTCAGTTTCCATCGTGGGAAATAGCTTCATTGAGCAAAAACTGGATGCACAAGTGATTAGCCTTTTTTTTAAACTGGAAATGTGCAGCAGGACAATCAGCACCCGACAGAGAGAGGTTGTAATCCTTCATCAACGTTGGCTAGTTCCGCTGAAGGGTTACACCTGAATACCAAATACCTCCGGGGACTCCGCTAACCCCCCGCCACTGTCACAGGCTCTGTCATTTCTTCATTCGGAAGGAGCTTTCTGGTCTTCGTTCTTGGGAAATTAGACTAATTTATTTAAAATGCTGAAGGTGTAACTTTCTGAGTCCACACTTAGAACATAAGAACATAAGAAATAGGAGCAGGAGCAGGCCATTTGGCCCCTCGAGCCTGCTCCGCCATTCAATGAGATCTTGGCTGATCTGATCTTGGGCTCAGCTCCACTTCCCTGCCCGCTCCCCATAACCCATCACTCCCTTATTGTTCAAAAATCTGTCCATCTCCACCTTAAATATATTCAATGACCTAGCCTCCACAGCTCTCTGGGGCAGAGAATTCAACAGATTTACAACTCTCGGAGAGAAGAAATTCCTCCTCATCTCAATTTTAAATGCATGACCCTTTATTCTGAAACTATGCTCCCTAGTTCTAGATTCCCCCATGAGGGGAAACATCTTCTCTGCATCTACCTTGTCGAGCCCCCTCAGTATTTTATATGTTTCAATAAGATCACCTCTCATTCTTCTAAACTCCAATGAGTATAGGCCCAACCTACTCAACCTTTCTTCATAAGTCAACCCCTTCATCTCAGGAATCAACCTCGTGAACCTTCTCTGAACTGCCTCCAATGCGAGTATATCCCTCCTTAAATAAGGAGACCAAAACTGCACTCTAGTGGGAGCCTCACCACCATTTGGGTGGAATATCATGGACAGTCAATGCCGGAACTTCCAATATGCACCCCCTTTGTGGAGGGATTTCCCATGTGAGGAATTTCCTCTGCCCGTGCATCCTTACTGTACCTTGGTGGAAGTGGGTCCCATTGAGGTCTCCAGGCTGAGTCGTGATCTAGAGGATTCCAGGTGTCCTTCTTTAGCCTGCTTGGATCGGCCTTCCTATGGAGGGGGCTAACCTGCTGAAGGGGGTTGGCAGGCTGTAGCTAGTGGGGTACCGCAAGGATCAGTGCTTGGGCCTCAGCTATTCACAATCTACATCAATGATTTGGATGAGGGGACCAAATGTAATATATCCAAGTTTGCTGATGGTACAAAGCTAGGTGGGAATGTAAGTTGTGAGGAGGATGCAAGGAGGCTTCAAGGGGATATAGACAGGCTAAGTGAGTGGGCAAGAACATGGCAAATGGAATATAATGTGGAGAAATGTGAAGTTATCCACTTTGGTAGGAAAAATAGAAAAGCAGAGTATTTTTTAAATGTTGAGAGATTGGGAAATGTTGGTGTTCAGAGGGACCTGGGTATCCTTGTACACGAATCACTGAAAGTTAACATACAGGTACAGCAAGCAATTAGGAAAGCAAATGGTGTGTTGGCCTTTATTACAAGAGGGTTTGAGTATAAGAGTAAAGACGTCTTACTGCAACTATATAGGGCCCTAGTGAGACCACACCTGGAGTATTGTGTACCGTTTTGGTCTTCTTACCTAAGGAAGGATATACTTGCCGTAGAGGGAGTGCAGCGAAGGTTCACCAGACTGGTTCCTGGGATGGGGGGGATTGTCCTATGAGGAGAGATTAAGTAAACTCGGCCTATATTCTCGAGAGTTTAGAAGAATGAGAGGTGATTTCATTGAAACATACAAAATTCTTACTGGGCTTGACAGGGTAGATGCAGGGAGGATGTTTTCCCCTGGCTGGGGAATCTAGAACCAGGGGGTCACAGTCTTAGAATAAGGGGTCGGCCATTTAGGACTGAGATGAGGAGAAATTTCTTCACTCAGAGGGTGGTGAATCTTTGGAATTCTCGACCCCAGAGGGCTGTGGATGCTCAGTTGTTGAGTATATTCAAGACAGAGATCGATAGATTTTTGGATATTAAGGGAATCAAGGGATATGGAGATAGTGCAGGAAAGTGGAGATGAGGTAGAAGATGAGCCATGATCTGGTTGAATGATGGAGCAGGTTCGAAGGGCCAAATGGCCGACTCCTGCTCCTATTTCTTATGTTCTCTGCTTGCCCTTTGGAGGGAACTGCCAATGGCCTCCCCAAGTGGCCATTTGGCACTGTGTTTCCTAATGCCCTCCTGTAGCAGGTGCACAAGTTGGGCCCATACTGGCACAGGCACTCGTCAAGCATATACGGAGTGGTCGATTTCGCCCTGAGCTTGGATATTCCGCAGGGTCAGCAGCAGAGGTCAACGGTGCTCACTCCACTGCAGTTACACCAGCCAACAAGGAGCAAGGATTTTAGGCCCAATTATTATTCATGCAAAGTTATTTGGTAAAGAAGGAAAAATGCAAATTATTCCTTAAGTTGTGGGGTTTTGGTTCTCAGCATAAAAATCCACCCTCTATCCTAAATAGTCAGTTCACATCATAATTGTAGGGTAAAGCCTGCTTTATTGAGCACATAAAGCTAGGCTGACACTCCAGTGCAGTGCTGAGGGAGTGCTGCACTGTCGGAGGTGCCGTCTTTTGGATGAGACGTTAAACCGAGGCCCCGTCTGCCCTCTCACAGGTGGATGTAAGAGATTCCATGGCACTATTTCGAAGAAGAGCAGGGGAGTTCTGTCCAATATTTCGCCCTCATCATCACTAAAACAGATTCTCTGGTCATTATCACATTGCTGTTTGTGGGAGCTTGCTGTGCGTAGATTGGCTGCCACGTTTCCCACATTCACAGAATCCCCACAGTGCAGATAGAGGCCATTTCGGCCCATTGAGCCTGCACCGACACATATCCCACCCTATCCCCACGTATTTAATCCCCCTAACACTAAGGGTCAATTTATCATAGCCAAATCAACCTAACCCGCACATCTTTGGACTGTGGGAGGAAACCGGAGCACCCGGAGGAAACCCACGCAGACACGGGGAGAATGTGCAAACTCCACACAGACAGTCACGTGAGGCCGGATTCGAACCCGGGTCCCTGGCGCTGTGAGGCAACAGTGCTAACCACTATGCCACCGTGTTACCCACTTTCCAACAGTGACTCCACTTCAAAAATACTTCATTGGCTGTAAAGCGCTTTGAGACGTCCTGAGGTCGTGAAAGGCACTATATAAATGCAAGTCTCTCTTCTTTCTATTGCTTCTCTCTCTCTGAAAGATATTACAATTGTATTCATTTGGTTCAGAACTTTGCGCCTGTAATCATGCAGGAAACATGGAAGTGAGGCAGATTATCATAGAATCATCGAAATTAACAGCACAGAAGGAGGCCATCCAGCCAATCTTGTTCGTGCCGGCCGACAAAGAGCGATCCAGCCTAATCCCACTTTCCAGCACTTGGTCCGTAGCCCTGAAGGTTACGGCACTTCAAGTGCGCATCCAAGTACTTTTTAAATGTGATGAGGGTATCTGCCTCTACCACCCTTTCAGGCAGTGAGGTCCAGACCCCCACCACCCTCTGGGTGAAAACATTTCTCCTCAAATCCCCGCTAAACCTCCGACCAATTACTTTAAATCTATGCCCCCTGGTTATTGACCCTTCTGCTAAGGGAAATAGGTCCTTCCTATCCACTCTATCTGGGTCCCTCATCATTTTATACACCTCAATTAGGTCTCCCCTCAGCCTCCTCTGTTCCAAAGAAAACAACCCCAGCCTATCCAATCTTTCCTCATAGCTAAAATTCCCCAGCCCAGGCAACGTCCTCGTAAATCTCCTCTGCACCCCCTCTAGTGCAATCACATCCTTCCTGTAATGTGGTGACCAGAACTGCATGCAGTACTCTAGCTGTGGTCTAACTAGTGTTTTATACAGTTTAAGCATAACCTCCCTGCTCTTATATTCTATGCCTCGGCTAATAAAGGCAAGTATTCCGTATGCCTTCTTAACCACCTTACCTACCTGTCCTGCTACCTTCAGGGATCTGTGGACATGCACTCCAAGGTCCCTCTGATCTTCTGCACTTCTCAGTATCCTACCATTTATTGTGTATTCCCTTGCCTTGTTAGCCCTCTCCAAATGCATTACCTCACACTTCTCCAGATTGAATTCCATTCTGTTCTGCCCACCTGACCCATCCATTGATATCTTCCTGCAGTCTACAGCTTTCTTCTTTATTATCAACCATTATCTTTGATTTTTTTTTTTGCTTTACTGAGAGAATGCTTCTAAGAGTCTGTTTATTCAATAATTGTAGTGTGCCTGACTTGAGGAAATCACTTCAGTGGTGAATAAAAATAGTTTTTTGTCACACTTGGCCACCTCCTGTGCCTCACCAAGATGAAGAGAATAAATGAGAGACGCAGGTGAAGAAAAGGTAATGAATGCAAAAATGCAACACACAGAATTGAACCGGCCAGATTGATAATGGAAAACTAAGTGCCGAATCCTGTTCCCCGTGATCGATACATAAAACTTCCATTAATGTACGTGTTTTATGCAAGTACAAAGGATGGTCAGTCTCCATAAGGCATGAAACTATTAGATAATGGAAAGACGGGATGTTCAGACATACTGCGACAGTGCAGCAAGCACTCCTCTCCACCGACTGATTTCTCTCAACACCCTAAGATATGATACTTATTTTATCTGCTACAGAAGCATAAATAGCCGAGTGAATGATCACAAATTCGAACCTCAAACTGCCTAGCACTGAGTCCAATGCCCAACCAACTGTGCTACCTGACCTATTGGCACCCATATTCTTTGGGGTATATAAACAGTTCCATCGGCATTATAGTACCATTCTAATTACTTGCACTTGTGCCTCTGAATATTTGAACATTTACAAGTGTTGATAAGTTGCCATCTGGGGCATTATTGACTTTATTTTACGATTTATAATTTATGGAACATAATAACTCTTACACCACGCAACCTTTTGAGTCATTGTCAAATCCTGAGGGGGGGATAAAAAACATCGCTCACTGGAAAATAAATGGAAGCCAAACTCCCTTTGGTATTGTTGGACTGCAATGGCCTGACTGCCAGTGCACAAAGAGCATCTGGAATGACACTGTGATGGCATCCTGAAGGCTGCAAATTTTAGGTTAGCTATTTTTGCGGAGTTGGATTGAAAGCTGTTTGGGAAACGTAGTTCACTCAGTATTAAGTGTGTTACATATTGTGGAGAACCAGCACGTAACAAGGAAGGAAGTGCTGTAAACTGCTGAGTGCACAACCACCTCCATTATTCAAAGAAAACTGATATATAATCGGTGTTTCAGCCGTGGCTCAGTGGGTAGCACACTCACCTTCTTGAGTCAGTGAAGGTTGTGGGTTCAAGTTCCCACTCCAGGGACTTGAGCACATAAAGCTAGGCTGACATTTCAATGCAGTGCTGAGGGAGTGCTGCACTATTAGAGGTACTGTCATTCAAATGCAACATTAAACCAAGGCCCTGTCTGTTCTCTCAGGTGGATGTAAATGATCCCATGGCCACTATTTCGAAGAAGAGTAGGAGAGTTATCCCCGGTGTCCTGGGCAATATGTATCCCTCAACCAACATAACAAAAACAGATTATCTGGTCATCATCACATTGCTGTTTGTGGGAGCTTGCTGTGTGCAAATTGGCTGCCAGGTTTCCTACATTACAACAGTGACTGTACTTCATTGGCTGTAAAGCGCTTTGTAGATGTCCGGTGGTCGTGAAAGGCGCTATATAAATGCAAGTCTTTCTTTTTTACAATACCGGCGTTTAGTTACCCTTAAATAGTGGCAGACCGTCGGGCTATCAGTATGCCAGTTGCGAAACACCTCTGCTGCACTTGGACATCTTTATATTTGTATTTAACCTCATTCTGAATTTCCAATAGGAGCAAATTTTGTTAACTTCATCTGAAGCTTGCTGTTGGTTCCTTGGGCAATAACTCAAGGTGAAATCAGTAGAAAGGGAAAACAGAATCCCTCTAATTAGCCCCGATAAGAGTAAAGACGTCTTACTGCAATTATATAGGGCCCTGGTGAGACCACACCTGGGAGTATTGTGCACAGTTTTGGTCTCCTTACCTAAGGAAGGATATACTTGCCACAGAGGGAGTGCAACAAAGGTTCACCAGACTGATTCCTGGGATGGGGGGATTGTCCTATAAGGAGCGATTGAGTAGACTCGGCCTATATTCTCTGGAATTTAGAAGAATGAGAGGTGATCTCATTGAAACATACAAAATTCTTACAGGGCTTGACAGGGTAGTTGCAGGGAGGATGTTTCCCCTGGCTGGGGAGTCTAGAACCAGGAGTCACAGTCTCAGGATATGGGATCGGCCATTTAGCACTGAGATGAGGAGAAATTTCTTCACTCAGAGGGTGGTGAATCTTTGGAATTCTCTACCCCAGAGGGCTGTGGAGGCTCAGTTGTTGAGTATATTCAAGACAGAGATCGATAGAGTTTTGAATATTAAGGGAATCAAGGGATATGGGGATAGTGCAGGAAAGTGGAGATGAGGTAGAAGATCAGCCATGATCTTATTGAATGGCGGAGCAGGCTCGAGGGGCCAAATGGCCCACTCCTGCTCTTATTTCTTATGTTCTTATGTTCTTATAACACCACATCAGTTATTGGTCCAAATAAGCAATAATGTTTGCCTTGGCTGCTGTTCCAGTGATGCAGCCGCAATAATGTAAAGCAATCTTGCTGTGCTGAGTGATAACTTGCACTTGCTTCTATTCACTATATTTCTTTAAACACTCCTCTTGGAGTCAAGCTGCTGAACTGGTGCCATGTGGAATATACTTTCTGTGTATTGTTTAGAGGTATATTTACCTGGAGTCTGTAATGTTAGTTTCTTTATCCATTAGCTTGAATCTACTTGGTATTCAAGTCAATTTATGTCAACTATTCCCATGTAACTAACATTTTCAATAAAAACAGAAGTGAAAATTAACTTGGTAAGTTCTTGATGAAAGGCCAATCATTTGTACGCCACAAAATGTTCTGGTGAATCGCTATGATTTGTTGATACCATTTGAATTCAGCAGAAAAGAAGGTTTTGCATTTATATAGCGTCTTTCACGACCTCAGGACGTCCCAAAGCACTTTACAGCCACTGAAGTGCTTTTGAAATGCAGTCACTGTTGCAAAATGTAGGAAAATGCAGAAGCCATTTTCTGAGAGCTTTGGTTTATGGACAGATTTCCAGGCCTAGAAATTCGATAAGGCCCGAAAGCGGGCGGTGGCGCAGCGGGGTGAGATTAGTTCGCACCCGTTAAAAAAACAAATCACACGCAACACGTTATTTTGGTGCCGCCTGCTGACCCGAATGGTTTCCGTTCCCGGCCCAGCAACGAACGCGGTACTTCAGGCTGCGAGGTCAGCAGGAGGCCCAATGGCCCGTCCCTGTAACCTCCCTGGAGCGAGGCTGCAGTTTCTTAGAGCAAGGTTGTCATTTTAGAAAGCAGTCTCGAGCCCTTAAAGGTGAACTGTCCTTCTGAAAAAAAAATCATTCAAAAATAGGCAGTCTTCAGCTCTTAAAGCTGAACTGTCTTCTGCTCGTAAAACATGGTAAAAGTGCTTTAGCACTAACACAAATGGCTCAACAGAACAGGGAAGGGGCACCCAGGGTTTCACACGCAGCATTCCAGCTTTGTGCAGGGGGTCAACACTGGACGAGAGGTCCTCTAACCACAGAGGGTCAGGAGGCCCTCCAGAAAGAAGGATGTGGGACCAGGTCGCCGTCCCCATCACTGCCAGCAGTATCGCCCCCAGGACCTGGCTCCAGTGCCCAAAGAAGTTTCATGACCTTAGACAAGTGGTCAAGGTCAGTGAATGTATCTTCAATAGCCGTCTCCTACCAAGTGCTCCACTAGCCTCACACACTGCTCAATGCACGACCCCCACCCCCAATCAATCACCTACCAACAATCTCTACCAAACATGAGGCACACCTCCTATTCCTATCTTCACCCTTGAAGGAGACAGCACAGTCCATTCTTGGCAGGGAATGGCTGAGTCCTTGGCCAGCGGCAAGGCTTTAAGATTACAAGATGCTGGTATCCTCATACTTTATCCTCCTTCTCACATCCCACTTCCCCCTCATCCCACAATATCTTCTGATGTACAAGCTGTGCATGGTGTAAGCAGGCACCTCTTGCTTTCCTGTCCTCCCCTCACCACAACCCTACCCTTGTGCCTTCCTCATTTCAGACACCCAAGAAATTCAGCCTGCCCAGCCAATGGTTGACCAAGAAGAGGGAGAGGAGAATGAAGAAGAAGAAGAAAAAGAAGAAGAAGAAGAAGAAGAAGAAACACCATCACTCGATTTCACACTCCCAGCCACCAGCTCCTCGAGGTCGACCTAGCAAGGCCATCAGCAGTGACCCCCACTGAAAGTCAGCAGCCTTCCACCAGCCATGCTGCAGCCACTGGGCTAGCACTGCGTGACATCACTAGAATAGGCAAAGGAACACGCAAGACAGTCACTAAGGGAATGCACAAGGGTGCTTAGTTGATTTCTTGATGTAATATTGGATGCATATATGGATAAAGTTGGATTGGAATGTTTGCTTTATGGTGGCTTTTATTTCAACATTGTGGCCAAGAGGACACGGTGATTGTCTGGAACAGAGGGAAGGGAAGGTGTGGGACAAATGTTGAAAGGGGAATTGGGTTGTGGTCACTGGTACCGCAGGTGGATGATTCGATCCCGGATATCCCGGCCAGAAAGGGGCTGTCTGGGTTACATCTTTCCGCTCCCTCCTCTTCTCTCTGCGAGCAGCTTGTCCCCTTTGCTGCCTCTGCTTCCTCTCTCTGTGATGTTGCAGCCCAAGGGGGACTGCAACTAGAGTCCCTCAGGACTGTGAGCAACTGGTCTTCTCAGAGGCCTTCCTTTAACATCCAAAGCCTTGGAAGCATCCAGCAGCACTCCCTGCACACGTTAACAACTGTTTAAATGTATTGCACCAAGCCACAACTCCAATAAAAACACCTGAAAGATGTGTGTGTCCCTTTAAGAAGCGCTGACTGCGTCTCTGTACAACTGCTGCGTGCACGTTCTTCCGCGCGTGGTTAGGAAAGGGCGTCATGGCGTGCGGCGACGTCCAGAATCACAGTCGTGCAACAAATCAGGCGTTGCACGCCGATTGACGTCACGATCTGCACATTTGCATTGGAGAGGCGAGAGCAGGCAACGGTAGCGCTGCCGACCTCTCCACAATGGCGGCCGCCATGTCCCGCGCCACAAGCGGGCGGAAGCGAGGCGGCTGCTATTTTTTTCAAGAAAACCGTGTTAACGGCCAGCGCGACTATGGGGAATTTCTAGACCTCAGAGTTCGCCGGAAAATTCCACAAATTGTTAATAAAATGGTGAATTAACCAATCCTTTATCATCACGGTGCATAATCCAACGTTGTTCAGAGGCCAAAATTGCTCAGCGAGCCGAGGAACAGTAGATTTGTTCGATGGTTACCGGGGATCAGACGTCACCTTGAACCACAGAAGAACTGGATGCTGGCCATGGATCCCCACAGAGTGATCCTCCAGAGGACTGACAGGAGCCGGGAATGCCAACATCCCTGAGCCGGAAGGAAAAAGAAACGGAAAAAGAGGAAGGTGGCTGGATCCACACCAGTGCCGTGAGCAGATTGGATGGGATCCAACCTGCTCTGGTAACTGGACCCAATGCCCAGTTGCACAATATTATGAAAAGTCAGCTTGCCAATGTTCCAGCCTACTCAGTAGCCGGATGAAGTCGGCACACAGTTTCCTGCAGCAGACTCTTGTTTGGTTGTGGGGGTGTTGAAAAGACCATTGCATCTTTGAACGTTGGAAGGTAGACAAGTTTTAGTAGTTCAGAATTTAAAACAGATTCAAGAGCTTGGCGAAATTGTACTCTTAATGAAAAACAAAGTGGAATTTGCTGTTATTCCTTCAGCTGACTGCAGTTTAGCAAATTCCAATTAAGTTTTTGAAACAAAGGTACTGATGTAGTAGAATTGTGGTACACTGGCCTAGGAATTGGGCCGCTTACCGCCACGAGTCACCGCCGCAATCAGCCCAATAAATGGCGGCCGCCACTCTAGCGCCCTTCTTTGGCGCGGGACTCGGTGGCCACCATTTTGTTGAGGGCCTCAGCGCTGACGATAGGAGGAAGATGCAGAAGAGGAAGACACAGAAGAGGAAGGCGCAGAAGAGGGGGAAGCAGAATAGGAAGACGCAGAAGGAAGGATGCAACCCAGACAGCCCCTTTCTGGCCGGGATATCCGGGATCGAATCATCCACCTGCAGTACCAGTGACCACAACCCCAATTCCCCTTTCAACATTAGTCCCACATCTTACCTTTCCTCTGTTACTCACCATCACAGTGTCCTCTTGGCCACAATGCTGAAATAAAAGCCACCACAAAGCAAACTTTCCAATCCAACTTTATACATCTATCCATCCAATATGACATCAAGAAATCAACTCATCACCCGTATGCATTCCCTTAGTGACTGTCTTGTGTGTGCCTTTGCCTATCCTACTGATGTCACGCAGTGCTACCCCAGTGGCTGCAGCATGGCTGGTGGAAGGCTGCTAACTTTCAATGGGGGAACACTACAAATGGCCTTGCAGGTCTACCTCGAGGAGCCGGTGGCTGGGAGTGTGAAATCGAGCGACGGTGTTTCTTCTTCTTCTTCTTCTTCTTCTTCTTCTTCTTCTTCTGTCTCCTCTCCCTCTTCTTGGCCAACTATAGGCTGGGCAGGCTGCATTTCTTGGGTGTGTGAAATGAGGAAGGCACAAGGGTGGAGTTGTGGTGAGGAGAGGGCGGGAAAGCGAGAGGAGCATGCCAGAAGGAGGATAATGTATGAGGATACCAGCATCTTGTATCCTTTCAGCCCCGCCGCTGGCCAAGGGCTCAGCCATGCCCCTGCCAAGAATGGCCAGCACCGTCTCCTCCAAGTGGGTGAGGTGAGGCTAGGAATGGGAGGTGTGCCTCGTGTTTGGTACAGATTGTTGGTAGGTGAGTGATTGGGGGGGAGTCATGCATTGAGCAGTGTGTGAGGCTAGTGATGCAGTTGGGAGGAGACGGCTGTTGAAGGTGCATTCACTGACCTTGACCACTGGTCTGAGGTCGTGAAAATTCTTTGGGCACTGGAGCCAGGTGGTGGGGGTGACACTGCTGGCAGTGACAGCCTCGGAGATCTGGTCCTACATTGTTTTTTCTGGAGGGCCTCCTGTCCCCCTGTGGGTAGAGGACCTCTCTTCCAGTGTTGACCCCCTGCACAAAGCTGGAGTGCTGAGTGTGAGACCCTGGGTGCCCCTTCCCTGGCTTGCTGAGCCATTTGTGTTGGCGCTGAAGCACTTTTCCCATTTTTTCGGGTGCGGGAGGGAATTCAGCTTTAAGAGCTGAAGACTCCCATTTGTGTATTCTTTTTAGGTTTTTTTCAGAAGACAGTTGAGCTGTGAGGACTAAAAACTGCCTATTTTTACATGGGCCCAGAAATTAAAGACGGAGCCTTCCTGCGGGGTTATGGCTTCCCCGCGATATCTCACTGCGCGCCTACCTTTTCCTTCCGAGCCCACACGAACTTTAGTTTCAAGGCTGCAGCTGTGCAGTGTGTGCGTATCCCAGAGACGGAGTTAGTTCGTGCGAGCTCTGGGATCACGTGATTCAGTTAGAGCCAATGGCAGCACACCATCTTTCATTCATAGTTTTGACAGCAAGGGCTGTCAAAGCTATGAATCTATACCCCCCCAAAAGAACAGCTAAACCTCAATTAAATTTTAAAAAAAAACCATCACATTAATAAAATAAGTATAGTTTATTAAATTAACCACTTTAAACAAAAAATTAAATTTTTGAAAAAATTTAAAATCTTTTAAAAAGTTATAAAAGTAAACTTACCTTTCTTTAAAGTCTCTAAAAAAGATATACCTGTTGAAAAAAATTCCAAATAATACTTAATTAACTACTTACCTTGTTAAAAGAGGGTCTTACGCCTCCTTTCTTTATGTGCAAAATCTTCCATGCTTACCTGCGCGTTCAAAGCACTAAGTGCACTGCGTGCGCGCAGCCTGTAGCGCGCACGCGGTTCACCTAGGAACCGCCCCCTTTTGAGTTCACCAAGTGCCGGTTTTCAGCGCATGCGCAGTGCATGCAGAAAACCGGCAATTGGAGACAGAATACGCGAGAGTACACAGTGCGTACTCTCGCGTAGCGGCACTAATTTTTGGGCCACTATTTTTAATTTTTTTCATTTCGCAAGGCATTGTCCCTTTAAGAATCCCACAATTCTTTCTGAAATCACAACCTCGCTTGGGCCTCGCCACATTGGAGCCTACTGCCGGGACCAACGCCACCAGGACAGCGTTCCATGGTGAGTTAAGTGCAAGGCTAATGATAATTCGTCCCCAGTGCCAGTTTTTCGGTCCTGCCAGCACCACCATTTTCAGCAGCCGCGAACCCCCCAGCCGCGGTGACACTGGTTGCTTTTGTGGCGGCCGCCAATTTCCAGGCCAATATATTTACCTTTTATACTGGAGTAGACTGGAATGGCCGCGGAGGTTTGGGGCTGGATTTTACCAGCCCTGAGGAGGCGGGTTTGGAGGCGGGACTGCTGGGAAAGTCAAAAAGAATGGGAGCGGGTCCCGAACCCGCTCCCAACCCGCCTCCATACAATCTTCCCGGGAGTCGGGTACTCGATTTGCGCAGGGACCCGACTCCTAGCGGCGGGAAGAGGATTATAGCCACTTTACTGCCTGTTAACAGGTAGT
Source organism: Squalus acanthias (assembly GCA_030390025.1). Taxonomy (NCBI): domain Eukaryota; kingdom Metazoa; phylum Chordata; class Chondrichthyes; order Squaliformes; family Squalidae; genus Squalus; species Squalus acanthias. The sequence goes on from CM059433.1 coordinate 3,552,649, forward strand.
TTACAGGTAGTTAAGAGGCTTTTCCCAATTTTTCCACTGCTGCTGCGGGCTTCCTGATGTCGGGGAACCCGCCAGGGTAAGGGAGGCGTGATGTGGGTCTGTTGTTATGTTGGTGTTTGGATGACAGCTCCAGAAGTGGTGTGAAGGATGCAATTGGACACTGGTTATTTTCAGAGGTAAGGAAATAGAAACATAGAAACATAGAAAATAGGTACAGGAGTAGACCATTCGGTCCTTCGAGTCTGCACCGCCATTCAATGCGTTCATGGCTGAACATGCTACCTCAGTACCCCATTCCTGCTTTCTCGCCATACCCCTTGATCCCCTTAGTTGTGAGTGTTATATCTAACTCCCTTTTGAATATATTTAGCGAACTGGCCTCAACAACCTTCTGTGGAAGAGAATTCCATAGATTCACCACTCTCTGGGTGAAGAAGTTCCTCCTCAGCTCAGTCCTAAATGGCTTCCCCTTAATCCTTAGACTGTGACCCCTGGTTCTAGTTTTCCCTACCATTGGGAACATTCTGCCCGCATCTAATTTGTCTAAACCAGTCAGGATTTTAAATGTCTCTATAAGATCCCCCCTCATTCTTCTGAACTCCAGAGGATACAAGTTCAGTTGACCCAATCTTTCTTGATATGTCAGTCCGGCCATCCCAGGAATCAATCTAGTGAACCTTCGCTGCACTCCCTCAATAGCAAGAATGTCCTTCCTCAAGTTAGGAGACCAAAACTGCGCACAATACTCCAGGTGTGGCCTCACCAAGGCCCTGTACAACTGCAGCATCACCTCCCTACTCCTGTACTCAAATCCCCTTACTATGAAGGCCATCATTCCATTTGCTTTCTTGACTGCCTGCTGCACTTGCATTCCCACCTTCAGTGACTGATGTACCATGATGCCCAGGTCTCGTTGCACCTCCCCTTTCCCTAATCTGCCACCATTCAGGTAATATTCCGCCTCTCTATTTTTACCACCAAAGTGGATAACCTCACATTTATCCACATTGTACTTCATCTGCCATACATTTGCCCATTCACCCAACCTGTCCAAGTCACTCTGTAGCCTCCTAGCATCCTCCTCATTGTTCACACTGCCTCCCAATTTAGTGTCATCCGCAAATTTGGAGATATTACATTTAATCCCTTCGTCCAAATCATTAATATATAATGTAAACAGCTGGGGTCCCAGCACCGAACCCTGCGGTACCCCGCTGGTCACTGCCTGCCATTCTGAAAAGTACCCATTTACTCCTACTCTTTGTTTCCTGTGTGCCAACCAGTTCTGAATCCACATCAACACATTACCCCCAATCCCATGTGCTTTAACTTTGCTCACCAATCTCTTGTGTGGGACCTTGTCGAAGGCCTTCTGAAAGTCCAAATACACCACATCTACTGGTTCCCCCCTGTCCACCCTATTGGAAACATCCTCAAAAAATTCCAGAAGATTTGTCAAGCATGATTTCCCTTTCACAAATCCATGCTGACTTGGACCTATCATGTCGCCACTTTCCAAATGGTCTGTTATGACATCTTTAATAATTGCTTCCATCATTTTACCCACGACCGATGTCAGGCTGACCGGTCTATAATTCCCTGCTTTCTCCCTCCCTCCTTTTTTAAAAAGAGGGGTTACATTGGCCACCCTCCACTCCATCGGAACTGATCCAGAGTCTAAGGAATGTTGGAAAATGATCGTCAATGCATCCACTATTTCCAAGGCCACCTCCTTAAGTACTCTGGGATGCAGACCATCAGGCCCCGGGGATTTTTCAGCCTTCAGTCCCATCAATTTCACCAATACCTTTTCCCGACTAATAAGGATTTCCCTCAGCTCCTCCCTCTTACCAGATCCTCTGACCCCTTTTATTTCCGGCAGGTTGTGTGTGTCCTCCACAGTAAACACCGAACCAAAGTACTTGTTCAATTGATCTGCCATTTCCTTGTTCCCCATTACGACTTCCCCTGTTTCCGACTGCAGGGGACCTACGTTTGTTTTTACTAACCTCTTTCTTTTTACATATTTATAGAAGCTTTTGCAGTCCATTTTAATGTTCTCTGCAAGCTTCCTTTCATATTTTATTTTCCCTGCCCTAATCAAACCCTTCGTCCTCCTCTGCTGAGTTTTGAAGTTCTCCCAGTCCCCGGGTTTGCTGCTACTTCTGGCCAATTTGTATGCAACTTCCTTGGTTTTAATACTATCCCTGATTTCCCTTGTTAGCCATGGTTGAGCCACCTTCCCTTTTTTATTTTTACGCCAGACCGGGATGTACAATTGTTGTAGTTCATCCATGCGATCTCTAAATGTCTGCCATTGCCCTTCCACTGATAGCCCCTTAAATATCGCTTGCCAATTTAACCTCGCCAATTCACGCCTCATACCCTCAAAGTTGCCCTTATTTAAGTTCTGGACCATGGTCTCTGACTTAACTGTTTCCTTCTCCATCCTAATGTAGAACTCCACCATACTATGGTCACTCTTCCCCAGGGGGCCTCGTACCACAAGATTGCTGATTAGTCCCTCCTCATTACACAACACCCAGTCCAGGATGGCCTCCCCTCGAGTTGGTTCCTCAACATATTGGTTTAGGAAACCATCCCTTAAACACTCCAGGAAATCCTCCTCCACCGTATTGCTTCCAGTTTGAGTAGCCCAATCTATATGCATATTAAAGTCACCCATGATAACTGCCGTGCCTTTTTTGCACGCACCTCTGATTTCCTGTTTCATACCCTCCCCCACCTCACTACTGCTGTTTGGAGGTCTGTACACAACTCCGACTAACGTTTTCTGCCCTTTGGTGTTCTGCAGCTCAACCCATATTGATTCCACATCCTCCAAGCTGATGTCCTTCCTAGCTATTGCATTAATCTCCTCTTTAACCAGCAATGCTACCCCACCCCCTTTTCCTTTTATTCTATCCTTTCTGAATGTTGAATACCCCTGGATGTTCAGTTCCCAGCCTTGATTGTTCTGGAGCCACGTCTCTGTAATCCCAATCACATCGTATCCGTTAACATCTATTTGCACAGTCAATTCATCCACCTTATTACGGATACTCCTTGCATTAAGACACAGAGCCTTTAGGCTTGTTTTATTAACATCCTTTGTCCTTTTAGACTTATGATTTAGTATGGCCCTTTGTGTTTCTTGCCTTTGTTTACTCGGCCTTCCCCTATTGTTTCTCACCCTTCTAACATTTGTTTCTGACTGCATATTACTTCCCCCTGTTTCGCTACATAGGTTCCCATTCCCCTGCCATATTAGTTTAAATCCTCCCGAACTGCTTTAGCAAATATTACCCCGAGGACATCGGTTCCAGTCCTGCCCAAGTGCAGACCGTCCCTTTTGTACAGGTCCCACTTCCCCCAGAACTGGTTCCAATGCCTCAGGAATTTGAATCCCTCCCTCCTGCACCACTGCTCAAGCCACGTATTCAATCTCACTATCCTGTTCTCTCTATTCTGATTAGCACGTGGCCCTGGTAGCAATCCAGAGATTACTACCTTAGAGGTCCTACTTTTTAATTTAGCTCCTAGCTCCCTAAATTCTGCTTGTAGGACCTCTTCCCGCTTTTTACCTATATCGTTGGTACCTACATGCACCACGACAGCTGGCTGTTCACCCTCCCTCTTCAGAATGTTCTGCAGCCGCTCCGAAACATCCTTGACCCTTGCACCAGGGAGGCAACATACCATCCTGGAATCTCGGTTGCGGCCACAGAAACTCCTGTCTATTCCCCTTACAATTGAGTCCCCTATCACTATAGCCCTACCACTCTTTTTCCCGCCCTGCTGTGCAGCAGAGCCAGCCATGGTGCCATGAAAGTAATTTTTAATGTGTTTAGATTTTTCTGTTGGTGACAAGCTGTGAAGTGTTTGTGTTGCCTCACCTCAATGGGAGAAGTGACAGATGGCTTCTGCAATCTCAGCTGCAGCTGCCATCTGTTTCATCCTAAGGAGAGAGTAATTGGAGAGCCTCGGGTCAAGGGCTCACCTTTGGACAGTGATTGTCAGTGTTTGACAGCACCTCAATGCTGTCAAACACTGTCAAATCATCTGTCAAACAAGTGTGGTGCATATGCCTTTAAGAAAACCGGCAGATGAAGCGTCATCAACTGACGACATCTGACACCGGCTTTCCCTTAATTGGCCGGCAAGCCCACAGGGCGGGCTTAACAAGGCCAATCAGGGCAAAATAGCGTCTGTGAGTCAAACGTCGCTGGGGGCGGGACTAGAACCCGGAAGGCAGCAGTCCCGTCCCCAACGCGCCTCGGTAAGTAAATTCCTGCCCAAGGTTTCCAAAGCACATTCCATTCCACAAAGGGTGGTGGAAATCTGCAACTCGCTCCCCCCAAAAGCTGTTGAGGCTGGGGCCAATCGAAAATTTCAAAACAGAGATTGATAGATTTTAGTTTGGCAAGAGTGTTAAGGGTTACAGAACCCAAGCAGGTAGATGGAGTTAAGATACAAATCAGCCATGATCAATGTTCGTTTTAAGCAGCTCTCTGGAGCTCCTGCGCAGCCGTTAAAGGGGCCGCGCTGGCCCAAAAACAAATTAGAAAGACTTGCATTTCTATAGCGCCTTTCACAACCTCAGGACATCTCAAAGCACTTTACAGCCAATGAAGTACTTTTGAAGTGTAGTCCCTGTTGTAATGTGGGAAACGCGGCAGCCAATTTGTGCACAGCAAGCTCCCACAAACAGCAATGTGCTAATGACCAGATAATCTGTTTTTGTGATGTTGATTGAGGGATAAATATTGGCCAGGACACTGGGGAGATCTCCCCCTGCTCTTCTTCAAAAGAGTGGCCATGGGATCTTTTACGTCCACCTGAGGCCTCGGTTTAACATCTCGTCCGAAAGATGGCACCTCCGACAGTGCAGTGCTCCCTCAGCACTGCACTGGAGTGTCAGCCTGGCTTTTACTGTGCTCGAGTCCCTGGAGTGAGACTTGAACCCACGACCTTCTGACTCAGAGGCGAGTGTGCTACCCACTGAGTCACAGCTGACACTCAAAAGAAAATTGTCCATGATCTAATATAATGGCAAGCAGGCTTGAGGGGCTGAATGGCCTACTCCTTTCCTATGTTCCTGTGTCTGTGCAATCAGTTTTTGAGTTTTGAATTCAGAAGCAAAGAATAATCTATAATTCAAGTTTAAAAAATTGTGTGCTTCATCAGATTGTGTTATTTGTATTGAAAATCATATCTATATTAACATCCTAGCCTTCTTAAGTTCTGACCTTCTTTGTACTTCTAATGATTTGTTTAAACATCCAAACCTGGACAATTTCTATTTCCCACGTGTGAACATGAAATACACAATTCAAGTGTCCATCAGAGTTTGTTAACAGTAAACTGATCATCTGTTTCCAGTATCCTTGTGTCAAGTGTTGTCCAGCTGATGAGTATTAGTGAGCAGAGTGCAGTCGAGTATTTGATAGCTCGATGGTAAGTGCTGGTGCTCAGCCTCCAGTCGACCCTGCACTTGCTGGTGACCTGGTCCCAGTAGAGGCAGCACTGAACATCAATGTCATCTGCCGAGGTGTTCAGCTGCTCCGCCACTGACCTAGCTTCAGATCAGGTTGACTCTACCCGTCATTTTCATTTCTCCCGAAAGAAAACTCTTTCACAAGGCCTTAAAAAAATAACAACAGATTGTTCATAAAAATTGTTGTCACTAATTTCACTCCCTTTTTGTCAGAAAAGAGGGAACAGCGGAGGAAAGCAAAGACCTTGCAGTTTGTGTCTATCTCCTAATTGTCGTCAGTTTTTAAATCCCGCTATTCCATCACTGCCACCGAACAACAGAAGAAAGATCCCCAAAATGGCGAGAAGCCAATCTTAGCCAAGTCCATTCATGTTTTCTCCGTTCATGAACCTTAAGTCATAGGGGCTAAATTCGGTTGAGGGCGCTAACGTGGCGCAAATCAACTAGCGCCTGGGCGCGGCGCCGCTAACGCCTCCCGCGAAATTCAGCAGGAGGTTAGCGGTGGCGCTAACTATTGGCGCCGCGCCGCGCCATCCCGCCGGCGATGACGTCATTGCCGTGCGCAGCGCCCGGCTGTAATATTGGGTGGCGCCCCCCAACTTACCGCCGGACGCTATGTCCGACGGGGTCAGGGGGTGCACCTGCGGCCGGGGCGGCGCTAGTTAAAGGGGAGGTGCCGGGTGGCCATTTTTGTTGCTGGCCGCCTGCCAGCGCCTGCCACCGTTGCTGTCCCCGGTCCCTGTGAAGCCCCCACCCCCCACCCCCCCCCCCACGCGGGGTGCCGGCTGTGCTCTGTGAGCCCGGCACTTCTCTTGAGTGCCGGATTCGTTTGCCAGCACTCCCAATCCCTGGTGGCCCAGCTGGACGCCGGGACACGCTGCGCTAGGCCCCTCCCCTTTAATAAGGGAAGGAAAGCCTGCGGCACAAGGTGTCGCAGAGCGTGGCGCTGCAGCACGTAGCGCCACGATATTGGCTCGCAGCGCCCCAAGAGGGACGCGGGGCGCTTCCAGTAGCGCCCCTCCTCCCTCTCGGGGCGCTACCTGGGAAAATCGGCCGCGGGAACGCTAACTTTTCTGGGGCGCTACCCAATTTTTACCCCTATCTATAACTGAAATGAACTGTTTACTATTTTGCACAAAATTATCTTTTTCCCCCCCAAGTTGACAAGAATGGAAGTGAGTGTTTTCCTCAGAACAAATCAAATCCAGGATAAACAGGAACTCTAAGTTGAGCTGCAATGTTATTCTGGATAAAGTCCATTCTCCTGTCATTCGCCCACCCATTCCTGCCGAGTTGACATATTTGTGAAATAAAGGCAAGTCACCTGGCAGCCATTTGGAGTGTGATTTCTCCTTTATGTTAATAATCACTGTCGACTCAATTCACACACAGTAAGACCGAAAGAACACCTTTTTTAATAGTCATAAAGATTTTAAGAAAACGGAAAACTAAAATTAAAAACCTGAACTACTATGAACTGTGGATATTACAATCCCTAACTGTTAATTTGCCAAGTTTTTAAATAAACATGGTCATAAAATTTCTGTGGTGTATAAAGACGATCCATGACTCATACTGGTGGTTTGCAATAGTTACAGCAGAAGCAAACTGAGCCGCCCAGCCAATGAGTGCTGATGTCACAAGCAGGTTGTGCCAGTTACACGGAATATATCGAGCAACTGTGAGTTTATTAAAATCTCTAAATATATATTTTGGATTATTTGGAAGACTAAATATATTAAATATTACAGGCACATGCTTGTATATGGAAAGCAAAACTGCGGCAGGCCAGGTCGTACAATGTGGTGTCAATGAGAGACTGGTGTACAAATGGTGCTTTTCTGTGGTGGTGTGTGGGTCAAAGTGATATGGGTCAGAGGTTGGTTTGTTGTCTAGGTTGCTGTGTGATGTTTTGAGAACAGTGGCTGTCTTTTGGATGGCTGCAAGTCACACATATTCCCGTTAGTTAAAAGTAATATTGATGGCAATGTTACTGCTGCCCACACCACACACAGGGGTGTTAATGGTGCTTAGATTGTAATATTGGGCCAGAATTTACTGGAGTGGGGCATCTCGCCCCATGCCCTGTGAGTTGGATTTTTTTCCTTATCCTCCAGCTTGAAAAATGTTCTCCCTGTAAGTTGCTGGAGGTGCGAGGGCAACGGGACATCTGGGACCTTGTTCAACGACGGGACCAACAGTCGATCTCCTTAACCAATGAAATTTAAGGATTGAGAAAGAAACAGAGGAACGACGGGGAAAATAGGGTGAGTTAGATTCAAACCAGGCACAGAAAGAGAAATAAAGAGAGGAAAAGAAAGATTGGATTAAGAGTGTGAGAGAAAAGAGACGGAAAGAAAAAGCAAGAAGTAAAAGCTTAAAATTTTAATTTTAATTTTTAAAAAACCTCTAGGAACAATTTACTACCTGCAGGAGTGATACTCTATAGTTTCAATTGTTCTCTTTCTGGTCCTCCGGCAGTGCAGGAACATAAATCTCATCATTAAAAGGACTATAACTTTTTATGGGGTATGGTAGCATAGTGGTGAACTAGTAATCCCGAGGCCTGGACTAATGATCCAGTCAGTTCAAAGCCCACCGCGGCTGCTGGAGAATTTAAATTCAGTTCATTAAATCTGGAATTAAAAAGCTCGTATCAGTAATGGTGACCATGAAACTACCAGATTGTCGTAAAAATCCATCTGGTTCACTAATAATGTCATTTAGGGAAGGAAATCTGCCGTCCTTACCCGGTCTGGCCTATATGTGACTCCAGACCCACAGCAATGTGGCTGACTCTTAACTGTACTGGAACAGCTTGGCTAGAGGCGCGGCTAGTTCTGGAGCACAAGTCGGAGCACTACAGCCGGGATGTTGTTGGGGCCTTTGCTCAGCCATTTCTTGATATCATTGAGCCGCTCTTGGTGATGGACGTTGAAATCCTCCACCTAGCACAAAGGAAGATGGTTGTGGTTGTTGGAGGTCAATCATCTCAGCCCCAGGACATCATTGCCGTATCCTAGCCCCAACCATCAGCTGCTTCATCAACGACCTTCTCTCCATCATAAGGTCAGAAGTGGGGATGTTTGCTGATGATTGAACAGTGTTCAGTTCTATTACCAACTTCTCAGATAATGACGCAGTCCATGCTCACATGCAGCATGACCTGGACAACATTCAGGCTTGGGCTGATAAGTGGCAAGTAACATTCACGCTACACAAGTGCCAGGCAATGACCATCTCCAACAAGAGAGAATCTAACCACCTCCCTTTGATATTCAACGGCATTACCATTGCCGAATCCCCCACCATCAACATCCATAAACTTAACTGGACCACCCACATAAATACTGTGGCTACAAGAGCAGGTCAGAGGCTAGGTATTCTGCGGTGAGTGTCTCACCTCCTGACTACCCAAAACCTTTCCACCATCTACAAGGCACAAGTCAGGAGTGTGATGGAATACTCTCCACTTGCCTGGATGAGTGCAGCTCCAACAACACTCAAGAAGCTCGACACCATCCATGACAAAGCAGCCCGCTTGACTGGCACCCCATCCACCACCTTAAACATTCACTCCCTCCACCACCGGCGTACCGTGGCTGCAGTGTGTACCATCTACAAGATGCACTGCAGCAACTCACCAAGGCTTCTTCGGCAGCACCTCCCAAACCCGCGACCTCTTCCACCTAGAAGGACAAGTGCAGGTGCATGGGAACACCATCACTTCCACGTTCCCCTCCAAGTTCCCCTCCAAGTTCCCTTCCACACCATCCTAACTTGCAATTAGCTCGCCGTTCCTTCATTGTCACTGGGTCAAAATCCTGGAACTCCCTCCCTAACAGCACTGTGGGAGCACCTTCACCACACGGACTGCAGCGGTTCAAGAAGGAGGCTCACCACCACCTTCTCAAGGGCAATTAGGGATGGGCAATAAATACTGGCCTTGCCAGCGACGCCCACATCCCATGAATGAATAAAAAAAAATACCAACAATATCTTTCTGCAGCGAGTTCAATTCGTATTTAAGGTGCAAATCCAACAATTTCTTGAAACTCAAGTTGACGATGAGATCCCATTTCTGTGAGGCTGAGAGAGGAGCAGCGCTAATCGTCCAGCAATCTGTGGCAGTTCGCAACTCATGTCGTATCTCTTCCTTGTCACAAGTTGCTGGATTTTTTTTACACACTAATAACGGTGTGTGCCTTTAACTCGCTGTTATTCTGCCCCAGATATTGCGATTCAGTGCACCGTGCAATGAGCGGCAAGGGCATGCAGGGGGAGCTCTTGTAGGAAGTCCATCCAGTCCTCGTTCCAACTGAGTGCTTGGAGTAGAGCAGCTGCCTCAGTGAACGGTTTTACTTTAACACATTCCGCTCTCTTTATTTTTAGTTTTTTTTAAAAGATCAGCATTTATATATCGTTATAACAGCTAAGAACAAATGTAGTTAGAGGTTTCCACTTCCTTTGCGGCTATCCCTCATCATACAGGTGGCCCAACTAAATTTAAAAACCACTGTGAAGCTTTGCTAATATTTTCAGGAAATTCCACGACTATACAGCAAGCAAACAACTGAAAATGTATAATATTTATTGATCATGATCAACAATTCTGTCTCAAGCTTTGATCTGATCTTTACCTGCCGGAAATAAAAGGGGTCAGAGGATCTGGTAAGAGGGAGGAGCTGAGGGAAATCCTTATTAGTCGGGAAAAGGTATTGGGGAAATTGATGGGACTGAAGGCTGAAAAATCCCCGGGGCCTGATGGTCTGCATCCCAGAGTACTTAAGGAGGTGGCCTTGGAAATAGTGGATGCATTGACGATCATTTTCCAACATTCCTTAGACTCTGGATCAGTTCCGATGGAGTGGAGGGTGGCCAATGTAACCCCTCTTTTTAAAAAGGAGGGAGGGAGAAAGCAGGGAATTATAGACCGGTCAGCCTGACATCGGTCGTGGGTAAAATGATGGAAGCAATTATTAAAGATGTCATAACAGACCATTTGGAAAGTGGCGACATGATAGGTCCAAGTCAGCATGGATTTGTGAAAGGGAAATCATGCTTGACAAATCTTCTGGAATTTTTTGAGGATGTTTCCAATAGGGTGGACAGGGGGGAACCAGTAGATGTGGTGTATTTGGACTTTCAGAAGGCCTTCAACAAGGTCCCACACAAGAGATTGGTGAGCAAAGTTAAAGCACATGGGATTGGGGGTAATGTGTTGACGTGGATTGAGAACTGGTTGGCACACAGGAAACAAAGAGTAGGAGTAAATGGGTACTTTTCAGAATGGCAGGCAGTGACCAGCGGGGTACCGCAGGGTTCGGTGCTGGGACCCCAGCTGTTTACATTATATATTAATGATTTGGACGAAGGGATTAAATGTAATATCTCCAAATTTGCGGATGACACTAAATTGGGAGGCAGTGTGAACAATGAGGAGGATGCTAGGAGGCTACAGAGTGACTTGGACAGGTTGGGTGAATGGGCAAATGTATGGCAGATGAAGTACAATGTGGATAAATGTGAGGTTATCCACTTTGGTGGTAAAAATAGAGAGGCGGACTATTACCTGAATGGTGGCAGATTAGGGAAAGGGGAGGTGCAACGAGACCTGGGCGTCATGGTACATCAGTCACTGAAGGTGGGAATGCAAGTGCAGCAGGCAGTCAAGAAAGCAAACGGAATGATGGCCTTCATAGTAAGGGGATTTGAGTACAGGAGTAGGGAGGTGATGCTGCAGTTGTACAGGGCCTTGGTGAGGCCACACCTGGAGTATTGTGCGCAGTTTTGGTCTCCTAACTTAAGGAAGGACATTCTTGCTATTGAGGGAGTGCAGCGAAGGTTCACTAGATTGATTCCTGGGATGGCCGGACTGACATATCAAGAAAGATTGGGTCAACTGAACTTGTATCCTCTGGAGTTCAGAAGAATGAGGGGGGATCTTATAGAGACATTTAAAATCCTGACTGGTTTAGACAAATTAGATGCGGGCAGAATGTTCCCAATGTTAGGGAAAACTAGAACCAGGGGTCACAGTCTAAGGATTAAGGGGAAGCCATTTAAGACAGAGCTGAGGAGGAACTTCTTCACCCAGAGAGTGGTGAATCTATGGAATTCTCTTCCACAGAAGGTTGTTGAGGCCAGTTCGCTAAATATATTCAAAAGGGAGTTAGATATAACACTCACAACTAGGGGGATCAAGGGGTATGGCGAGAAAGCAGGAATGGGGTACTGAGGTAGCATGTTCAGCCATGAACGCATTGAATGGCGGTGCAGGCTCGAAGGACCGAATGGTCTACTCCTGTACCTATTTTCTATGTTTCTATGTTTCTATGTTTATTAGCCGAGGCATAGAATATAAGAGCAGGGAGGTTATGCTTGAACTGTATAAAACACTAGTTAGGCCTCAGCTAGAATACTGTGCACAGTTCTGGTCACCACATTGCAGGAAAGATGTGATTGCACTAGAGAGGGTACAGAGGAGATTTACGAGGATGTTGCCTGGACTGGGGTATTTTAGCTATGAGGAAAGATTGGATAGGCTGGGGTTGTTTTCTTTGGCACAGAGGAGGCTGAGGGGAGACTTGATTGAGGTGTGTAAAATTATGAGGGGCCTAAATAGAGTGGATAGGAAGGACCTACTCCTCTTAGTAGTGAGGTCAACAACCAGGGGGCATAGATTTAAAATCATTGGGAGGATTAGAGGGGATTTGAGGAGAACTTCTTTCACCCAGAAGGTGGTGGGGGTCTGGAACTTACTGCCTGAAAGGGTGGTAGAGGCAGAGACCCTCATCACATTTAAAAAGTACTTGGATATGCACTTGAAGTGCCGGAACCTACAAGGCTACGGATCAAGAGCTGGAAAGTGGGATTAGGCTGGAGAGCTCTTTGTTGGCCGGCACGGAAATGATGGGCCCAATGGCCTCCTTCTGTGCTGTAAATTTCTATGATTTCGATGATCAATTCCCAGTCGTTATAAATTTCATTAAAACTGAATGCCAATAGCAAAGAAACACTGGCTCGTGTCCTCTGAGGGCAAGGCCGAGATCAGAAATTCAGCACTGGCTAACAACTGACACAAGCCCACTCTGACCATTATTTTGCAGTGTGCTGGTGTTGCACTGTACAGCATCAAAGTCCTAATTTTAGATTTCACTAATACTAGATACCGGCTGATACCTGAAATTGTCACTGCTTAAGGATTTTAGAATGTCTCAGTGCACATTCGATTTAAATGATTTCTTGCAGAAGAAAATCACTCTCAGCAGGACCTGTATGAAGGATTTGTCAGTAAACAATTTTCTACTGCAGATATTTTATCCTCGTTGAAAATATCTTTACATAAAAGAAAATCAAAAGAAATTGCTTTTCTATTGTGTGTTGGCACATCCTATCACAAAGCACTTCACAACCAATTAATTACTTTTATATAGGCAAGCACAGCAGCCAATTTTGAAGACAGTGAGATCCCATAAACAGCAAATGAGATGAATGACCAGTTAATCTTTTTTCGGTCATTTTGGTTGAGGTAAGAATGTTGACCAGGAGAACTCTGTGCTGTTCTTTGAATAGTGCCACGGGATAGTTCATGTACACCTGAAACAGCAGGCAGTGCCTCGGTTTAATGTCCTATCCAAAAGTTGACAGATGTGACACTGCATTACTCCCTCAGTGCTGCACTGAAGTGTCAGCCTAGATTATGTGATCAGGTTTTCGAGTGGGTGTGAACCCACAACCTTCTGACTCAGAGGTGTGAACATACCAACTAAGCCACATTGACACTTACTGAGATGCTAGAAATAGTGATGGAAAAAAAAAGCTGAGCACTTTTCATGGTGTCCTGCCTTCATTATTGTTGTGCAGCTTTTCAAAGGGGAAGTAGCATCTACTGAATTGCCCCATAGTTCTAAATGATAAATAATAAATATTCCAAAATAAACAGTTCCAATGACATCAGGGATGAATGAGAGGCACTGCCCACAATCCACTTTCCTCATTTATAACACTGGAGTAGAACATGATGATATCACATGGGAGAGGATTCTGCGGGAAATGTCTGCTCCAGGCTGTCGCGAACTGACAGTTCTAAAGCATAAAGAGGGGAACGCGCATTAGCTGACAAACACTATCAAGGGTACAGATGTCTTCCATTGTAGCCTTTGATATTATAGAGCAATTTACTAGATTATATTTCCCGTTAAACCAATGTAGTGGAAACTATTGCTGCCAAATGCTGTTTCTGGCTTGTTTCTTCTTCCAGAACATAATAATTCTCTGGCCATTGTCTGCCTTTATCCTCTTAGCACTTGTCTCTTTGCCTGTAGCCCTTCTCGCTGCTGATTTTGCCTAGGCTCCTTTTGCTCTCATTTTTGCTCCTACCAGACTTTTGATTATAAAGCTTCAATCTGTTTTTCTTTGGCTTTTCATCCATAGTTTCACTTTGCCACTTCAATGAATCTCTCCCAATCGGAACTTTTACCTCTGCCACTCAAGACCTCATTGAACTTTTATGATTGCATCTTTCTCTTTAGCTTCTGTTGTCTTTTTCTCACCTCTCCTTTCACATTAGGTCCAGAGTCTGTACTGTTTCTCCCTGATGACTAGTACTGGTCAGCTGTCCAGCCTGTGCTTCTCTTTCCCGGAACCTTTGACATTAGAGTGTCAGGTGGTAACACGCCCCAGACGCTCCTGATTTCTCTAAAGTGTGTCACTCTACCTGATCCTAGTACTGTCTGATCAAGGAATTCAGTGATTACATAGGATTACACAGGATATACGGCACAGAAACAGGCCATTCGGCCCAACCAGTCCATGCCGGCGTTTATGCTCCACTCGAGCCTCCTCCCGTCTTTCCTCATCTAACTCTATCAGCGTAACCCTCTATTCCCTTCTCCCTCATATGCTTGTCCAGCCTCCCCTTAAATGCATCCATACTATTCGCTTCAACCACTCCCTGTGGTAGCGAGTTCCACATTCTCACCACTCTCTGGGTAAAGAAGTTTCTTCTGAATTCCCTATTGGATTTCTTGGTGACTAGCTTATATTGATGGGCTCTAGTTATGCTCTTCCCCACAAGTGGAAACATTCTCTCTGTATCCACTTGATCAAAACCTTTCATAATTTTAAAGACCCCTATTAGGTCACCCCTCAGCCTTCTTTTTTCAAGTGAAACGAGACCCAGCCTGTTCATCCTTTCTTGATATGTATACCCTTGTTGAGGCTGCCGCGAAACACGAATTAAGGCTGAATCCATTTGTGTTAAACAAGAGACTTTTTAATCACAGCATGGTACAAAATGGCAGACTGAAAAGCCCCCAGAATTCTCTGGGTAAAACCTGAGGCCCCGCCCCCTTCTGCCTTAAAGGTAAGGTGCCTTAAAGGGGAAGGTGCTGGAAATTTGTCCACAGACGGAAGAGTGGATTATGCCCGTTTTAGGTGGTGATCCACCACACAGCTCCCCCCAGAATCCGCTTAGGAGGTGTGGACGAGACGGTGCGGCGGTCTGATGGGCCGGCCGGAGCGGCTCTTGTAGGACGCCGGTGGGCGTGGAACGGCCGGGCGTGGAGCAGCCGGGTGAACCAGCTTGAGGGCAGGTCGGCCGCGTGGAGGTGGACGAGCTACAGGGACCTGCTCACTGGGCTCCGAGTGTGCTGGCTTGAGTCGGTCAACCGACACTTTTTCGGTCCTGTCGCCCACTTGCAGGGTGAAAAATTTGTCCCCAGCCTGTAGCACCTTGTAGGGCCCGTCGTACGGGGGTTGAAGGGGTCCACGGTGGGCGTCGTGCCGGACGAAAACAAACCGTGCCTGGTGCAGGCTTAGTGGGACGTGTGAGGTGGATTCACCGTGTCGGGCAATGGGCACCGGGGCGAACTGCAGGGCCAGTGAGGCGAAGTCGTGGCGTTGCTGGTCGGCTGACCAGGGTGTCGTGGCGGTGGGCAGGAACTCGCCGGGTACGCGCAGCAGCTGACCGTACACGAGCTCTGCTGCCAATGCGTGGAGGTCTTCTTTAACCGCGGTGCGCAGGCCGAGGAGGACCCACGGAAGTCGGTCGGTCCAGGCGCCGTCTTGGAGGCTGGCTCGAAGAGATGCCTTCAAGGATCTGTGGAACCGCTCACACAGTCCGTTGGCTTGGGGGTGGTACGCTGTGGTGCGGTGAATGGTCACCCCGAGATTGCGTGCGACGGCGGTCCAGAGTTCAGAGGTAAATTGCGGAGCTCTGTCCGACGTCATGTCGGAGGGGACGCTGAACCGTGCGACCCAAGTGCTGACGAAGGCTCTGGCGATGTCGGCGGTGGTGGTAGAGGTCAGTGGAATTGCCTCAGGCCAGCGTGTGGTGCGGTCAACGATGGTCAGCAAGTGCGTGTGGCCTTGCGACTGCGGCAGGGGCCCGACGATGTCCACGTGGATGTGGTCGAATCTCCGCGAGGGGACGGTAAACTCCTCGAGGGGTGCTTTCGTGTGTTGCTGTACCTTGGCCCGTTGGCAGGCTAGGCAAGAGTTGGCCCAAGTGCGCACATCCTTGCGAAGGCCGCGCCAGACAAAGCGGTTGGCTACCAATTTAATGGATGCGCGGGCGCCGGGGTGGGAGAGGTTGTGGAGAATGTCGAATACCCGGCAGGCACCAGGACGCTGGGACGACGGGCTGAGGTTGACATAGGGATATGTCGCACTTGACCGTGACTGCGGTCGGGCCACAGGCGACGTCGGCCAGGCGTAGCCCTGATAGGTTGGTGGGTGCGGAGAGCAGATCAGGGTCGGTGATCTGGTCTGCTGCGAGTTGAGCGTAGTCGACTGCTAGGTGTGCGGCATGGATGGCGGGGCGGGAGAGGCAGTCGGCTACCACATTGTCTCGGCCGGAGACGTGTTGGATGTCCGTGGTGAACTCGGACACAGCCGTGAGCTGGCGCTGCTGCCTGGCGGACCAGGGGTCGGTTGTCTTTGCCATTGCGAATGTCAGGGGCTTGTGGTCGACAAACGCAGTGAAGGGGTGGCCCTCAAGCAAAAACCGGAAATGGCGGACCGCCAGGAACAGCGCGAGGAGCTCGCGGTCGAAGGTGCTGTACTTGACCTCCGGGGGGCGTAGTTGGCGGCTGAAGAAGGCAAGTGGTTGCCAGGCGCCGTCGACCCACTGCTCATACACGGCGCCGACCGCGTGGTCGGAGGCGTCCGTGGTGAGCGCTACCCTGGCATTGGGCCATGGGTGCACGAGCAGGGTGGCGTTGGTGAGCGCGGTCTTGGTGGAATCGAAGGCGGCGGACGCGTCTGCCGTCCATTCGACCGCCATCTTGCCGCTCCTACCCCAGACGGCTTCATACAGGGGCCTCATGAGGGACGCTGGTTTGGAGATGAAGTGTTCCACCCCGTGTTTGGCGGCCTCCGCGGAGAAGGTCGCATTGGTAAGGGCCAGGGAATTCGGCCAGGAGTGCCGAGTAGTCATCCGTGGCCCGGGCGTGGCACTGTGACGCCATGTCGACGGGTTGACGGGGGGCCATGGCGCCCAGGATGGGGGACATGGTGTTCATGTCCCCAAGGCGGTGATGAGGGATGTCTACCAGTAGGCCATGGGCGCACAGGAAATCTGCGCCGATGAGGGGGGAGAGCACCTTGGCAGTGATGAACTCCCATCGGTAGCGGTGACCAGCGAGGTCGAGGGTGACTGTCCGGGTGCCATACGTCCGGATTTCCGAGCCGTTAGCAGCAGCCAGCGCCGGTCCTCGTTCGCCCTTTTGGATGTCGAGGGAGGAGGCCGGGATGATGCTGTGCTGAGCCTCAGTGTCGCACAGGAACCGGCGGCCGGTTTTGTCATCCGTGACGAACAGCAGGGAGCCCGCGTGGCCCACGGCCATCGCGGGGGCTGGAATGGGGGCGGACTTGAAAGAGCAGGGAGGTGTGCACTGTTGTGCCCTGGCGCCGAACCGTGCGTGGTAGTAACAGTGGCCCGGGTTAGTGGGGCGTGAAGGACCCGTGGGCCTGGTGACAGGCCCTTGTGGCCGCGTGCTGGATGGTGAGGGGCGCGCCAGGCATTGGCTGCCAGGTCCGGAGTGATGTCGCGGCTGGAGTGAGCGGACAGCAGCTTGTCGGCCTCATCGGCCAGGGCTTCCAGGTTCGTGAGGCCGGACGCCACGATCGCTGGGCGGATGCTGAGAGGGAGCTGGCGGATGAACAGCGTGCGGAAGAGGGATCCGGGTGGGCTCTCGTTGGTGAGGGAGAGCATGTGGGAGAGGAGGTCTGACGGTGAGGCATCACCGAGACCTGGAAGGTCGAGGAGGTGGCAGTTTCGCTGATATGCCGAGGCCGTAAATTTTTTAAGGAGCGCTGTCCTGAGATGTGCGTACTTGCCTTCCTCTGGTGGGTTCTACAGCGTTGTCCAAACCTTGGAAACTGCGGCGCTACCGAGTGATGTGATGAGATAGTCGTACTTCGTCCCATCTGTGGTGATATTTTGCAGCCGGAAGCGAGATTCAGCTTGGAGAAACCAGGCTTCAGGCTGGTTTTCCCAAAACTCCGGCAGTTTCACGGAAACTGCGTTCGTATCCGCCATTGCAGTGCTCGGAATACGTTCTGAGCGTCGGGGTCACCAATATTGAGGCTGCCGCGAAACATGAATTAAGGCTGAATCCATTTGTGTTAAACAAGAGACTTTTTAATCACAGCATGGTACAAAATGGCAGACTGAAAAGCCCCCAGCATTCTCTGGGTAAAACCTGAGGCCCCGCCCCCTTCTGCCTTAAAGGTAAGGTGCCTTAAAGGGGAAGGTGCTGGAAATTTGTCCACAGACGGAAGAGTGGATTATGCCCGTTTTAGGTGGTGATCCGCCACACCCTCACATTTGTGGTATCATCCTTGTAAATCTTCCACAAACGACAAAAGTAAGGACAACCTGCTAGAATGGGCCAAGTACTTAGTACCAGCCTATGAGAGTAGTTTGGGCAATACATCCGAACTATTCTAAACTGTTTGTGCCTTGAGTCTTTATTCACTGCACCAACACTCTCCCTCCCCCTCCCAGCTTGTTTCTTCTGTCTCTTCACTGTTGCTATTCTCTGAAATCTTTTCCCCATTATCTGTAACGATGCTGCAGTGTGGAGCCCACTGATCATGGAATGCAGGCTCCCAAAGCAACTTGGAAGTTATTAAACTACTTACACTGAATGCTGGGGCCCTCTTGTTTGGTGCCCCAGAGATACAGGATCAATCTCTTACTCCATTCATTTCCTAAACTGAGCCAAAAAGAGGTGGAGACACTGGGCGCGATCTCGCCAGCCCTGGGGAGGCGGGTATGGAGGCGGGACTGCCGGGAAAATGGCAGAATCTGGGGGCGCGTACCCATTCCCGCCCCAACCCACCTCCGTGCCATCTTCCCGGGAGGCGGGTAACCGACCCGCGCCGGGTCCCGTCTCCTGGAGGTGGGAAGGGGATTACAGCCACTTAACTGCCTGTTAACAGGTAGTTATCAGGCAGTTAAGAGGATTATCCCCATTTTACCCACACAAGTGCGGGCTTCCCGAAGGCTACAAACCCCGCCAGGGTCAGCGAGGCGAGCAGTGGGTCTGCGGGGGTCAGAGGGGTGCAAAAGTGCGCTGTGAAGGTAAGTGATGGGTGCAAGTGTGGAGAGGTAAGTATGTGAGGTGAGTGAAAAGTGATAGAAAGTGTTTACTTACCTTTGTTTCTTCCTGCAGGCTTCAAACGTTGGGGATGTGGAGAGTCTCACATCTCACATTCTCCGATGCAACAACCATCTAATTTCTGCTCACAAAAGAGGTTTGATGAGTCTTGAATACAAGAACTCATCAAACTACAGAGAATGTCAGTGTTTGACAGTTTCACAGAGCTGTCAAACGATGACAATTCATCTGTCAAAGAATTTTGACAGATGAAACGTCATACGATGACGTTCTCTGTAACCGGCTTCCCCTTAATTGGCCTGCTGAGCCCGCTGGGCGGGCTTAACAAGGTCAATCAAGGGAAAATAGCGTGGGTTGGCCAGAAGTCGATGGGGGCGGGACTAAAACCCAACAAGTGGGAGTCCCGCCTCCAAAAGCTCCCCATTGGCAAAATCCAGCCCTCTGAGTAAAGGTTGCTCCCTCTGCACCAGAAGTGTAAATCACATGGGGGAATCATCAAAAGGTCAGCATTGCTTATCTCAAGACAGTAGCTTAAAGTGCGCACTGGCAGAAGGTTGAAAGCAGGATATAGACCTGTAGCAGAGACACAAAATCCACCAATACTGGGGAAAAACGTAGGGCACATGTCCTTCATTGACAGGTAAATGCCCTCCTTGATAATAAATGTAAGAAGAAGTCTATAACAATTCAAAACTCCACTATAACCGATCATCAGTAAGTTCCTGCATTAACTAAGACATGACCATGGCCACGTCATTTGGTGGAAAATATTTTGCTTTGAGAAGAGATCCTTTAAGGTGAAAAGCCCTTGCATGAAAAATTAAAGAACATAATATTCTTTGGGATACAGCAATAAAAACATGCAATATTTATTGCTTTTAACTATGTTATTCTATCCAGTAATTACAAGATTTTCAGACTTAAATTAATAATGGAGGTTAAACCAAAGGAAATTGGAAAGCCTATTCCTAAACCCTTTGTGGCTGTAAGAATTGTAGGGTTATCTTGTGCTTTCAGAATAATTGCACTGTATTTAACCTCCTGGTTCAAGTCCATTGACTAATGCAGCAATTTTCAATGTTCATGTCCGTATTGTGACTTACCTCATGTGACATCTAAGTATTTATGATTTAAAGTCTGACTTGGAAAATGTATTTTGAATTAAGATAATATAAAACAGTTTCTATATGTAGTGCTTAATAAAATGAATCACAAAACTGGCCTCACAGGCATTGAAACAATTTTATTCCTATACCTGTGGATTTGAATGCCTGAAAACCACAGCGCAGTTAGCAAGAGGGAATTAATCCCAATGTCCGTACTCCCAGCTAGGAGTTACATTCACAGGAAGCATGGGTCAGAGAATCGAGGCTACAATATTCTAGCCACATCTTCAAAAAGAGCCCTCTTCGAGCAGGGCTTCCCAACTGGGAACGCAGGGTCACAGAATTAACCCTCTGCTAGATACTGTCAACGACGTAATCAGGTTGCAGATTCCCCGGAAAGAATCATTGCCTGGGTGGTAACCTGATCGATCGCCTGCCCGTTATCAAACCTGCCCAATTTGATTTCCATTGAAGTCAATGGCAATGAGAAATGCCAGTTTTACATCCAGGTGGCAAGTTGAAAATCTACCCCGACATGCCTCGATGTCCCTTCCTGAAAGTCAATCCACGCTTACCTCAAAGTAAGGTCAAGCAGGACCTGAAAGGGAAGACAGGTTAACATTTTAAGTGGGACCTTCATCAAAACCTGATGTACATTGCTTGAAATGGTGGCATTTGTCACTGCTTGATGCGAAGATTGATGTGGGGGCACACACAAACACACACACACACACACACACACACACACAATGGCCGCGATTTTGTGCCTGGAGGTGGGATGGTGAGGGGGGTCCACTGTTCGGCGGGTTCCGGGCCCGCTCCTGGTTCCCGCCGCCCTGCAGTTGAAATTTTCCGTTGATTAACATAGAAGATAGGAGCAGGAGTAGGCCATTCGGCCCCTCGAGCCTGCTCCGCCATTCAATGAGATCATGGCTGATCATCCAAATTCAGTACCCTGTCCCTGCCTTCTCCCCATATCCCTTGATACCTTTAGCTTTAAGAAATATATCTAACTCATTCTTGAATATATTTAATGACTTGGCCTCAACTACCTTCTGTGGTAGAGAATTCCACAGGTTCACCACTCTCTGGGTGAAGAAATTCCTCCTCATTTCTGTCCTGAATGGCTTACCTGTTATCCTTAGATTATGACCCCTGGTTCTGGACTCTCCGACCATCGGGAACAGTCTTCCTGCATCTAGTTTGTCCAGACCTGTTAGAATTTTATAAGTTTCAATGAGATCCCCTCTCATTCTTCTATACTCCAGCGAGTATAAGCTCAATCGACCCAATCTCTCCTCATATGTCATTCCTGCCATCCCAGGTATCAGCCTTGTGAATCTTCGCTGAACTCCTTCCATGGCAAGAACATCCTTCCTCAGATAAGGCCTCGTTAAGGCCGACGTGCGGGTTCTCCGAGGCACTTGCACGGTGTGGGTCAGCTGCTCGCGTCTGATGAAGCGATGTCGGCCCGATTATTTAAAGGGGACACGTTCCCTCTGCAGATTCATTTCTGTTTTTGTTCCCTGAAGAGCTGGCTGCTGCAGGTATGGCAGCGCGAAAACCGAAGGCTGCTCCCCGCTTCGAGGAGGTTACAGTGGATCTAGAGTGCACAACACATACTTGCAGCCTAAACACAGAATATGCCCCCCCAAATGATTCAATCACCAACCTCACAGATTTCTAAATGACCAGATTTGAGCATGCAGCTTTTACACTGCAGATGCAGCTGTGAAGTCTCCAGCTCACTGGTGTTCCCGCCTCACTTACCTGGCGTGTTGTCGGAACGTCATGAAACCCGATCCAGAAACTGGAAAAATCCAAAAACCCTGTGAAAATATCTCGAAACCAACACTTAATAGGCAGTGAAGGGCCTTTAAGCCCTTTTCCGCCGCTTGGTGTCGGGTCCGTTTGTAAATCGGAGACCCGACACTCGGGAATGATGCGTGGAGGCGGGATCACGGCAGGTTCCGAACCCGCCGTCAATCATTGTGAATTAAACCTCTGACCCGCCTCCAATCCCGCCTCCTCTGAGCGCCGGCAATATTCCAGACTTTGCCCTCTTGGCAGGTAGCTTCACCCACTGAGAACACATATTGGAAATTCTGGTGTGGAATGCCTATGATTTCTGACCATAAATGTGACCAGAACCTCCAATATGTGCTTTGAGCGGAAGAGGCTTTCTGCTTCGAACACAAAGCCTGAAAATTGCCTCTGGTGTGTGAGTGGAAACAGAAATTTTGCTCAGTCGTTTGAATTGATCCTTTTCACATCTCCCTCTTCGTATTATGACACTGCCTAAAAATCCAAGAAAGCCCATAAACCGACGGTGCCACCATGGGGCGAGGTTTGTTCACACCCGTAAAAAGACCGCAGCCAGCACCGGATCTTGGTGCTCGTTGCTCATTATCATTATTGTGGCGTTCAGCCCAGCGCTGAATGGCTGAACGACCAGCAAAGACTGTGAGGTAGGTCGGGGCTCAGAGCCAGCATTGGGGGGAGGTCAGGACTCGGGGCCAGCATTGGGGGGGGGGTTTAGGACTTGGGGCCAGCATTGGGGAGAGGTCAGGACTCTGGGCCAGCATTGGGGGGGGTTCAGGACTCGGGGCCAGCATTGGGGGGGGGGTCGGGACTCGGGGCCAGCATTGGGGGGAGGTTGGGACTCGGGGCCAGCATTGGGGGGAGGTCAGGACTCGGGGCCAGCATTGGGGGGGGGGGGTCGGGGTTCGGGGCCAGCACTGGGGGGAGGTTGGGACTCGGGGCCAGCATTGGGGGGAGGTCAGGACTTGGAGCCAGCATTGGGGGGGGGTCAGGACTTGGGGCCAGCATTGGGGGGAGGTCAGGACTCGGGGCCAGCATTGGGGGGTGGGTCGGGACTCGGGGCCAGCATTGGGGGGGGGTCAGGACTCGGGGCCAGCATTGGGGGGTGGTCAGGACTCGGGGCCAGCATTGGGGGGGGTCGGGACTCGGGGCTAGCATTGGGGGGTGGTCAGGACTCGGGGCCAGCATTGGGGGGGGGTCGGGACTCGGGGCTAGCATTGGGGGGTGGTCAGGACTCGGGGCCAGCATTGGGGGGTGTTGGAGGTGGAGCCAAGCTCGGGGGCAGATTGGAGAATGCCTGGTGGTGGAGTCAGGAGTGAGGTCGGAGATGATAATGGTAAGTACTTAACTTTTTTTCATTCGGCGCTGTTTAACGCTTGTTTTCCCGGGAGTAAACATCACTGGTGCTGGTTGGCGCAGACACAAGCCAAATTTGCGAGAGGGAGCAGAAGCAGGCATTGGGCCCCTAATTTGTATATGTTGATAGGCTAATGCCTGCTTTAGACAAAGATAAACAACGCCTCTTTTTTTGCCCTCACCAATATGGCGTCCGACACGGCCCATGCCGGAAGTGGGTGGAAGCGAGGCGGACGCTATTTTTACCACAAAACCAACTGGCGCTGAACCCCTGAATTTCTAGGCCCATGTATTTAGGGACACTTTTTGATTATCCCAGTCCTGCATTGGGCTATCAGTGGCGACATGATACTTCAATCAGCAACACAAGACTTGAGAGTTTTGCTTTCCTTTTATTGGTCGTGCATTCAGGGAATATCTCAAAACAGAATTCAAAACAAACAAAAGCCAAATGGTGAACATGGAACTGCCTCATTGTACAGGTAGTTAGTATATCTATGCTCTTGTCTCATCTTTGGTTTGGTCAGCACTAAACAGAGACTTTGGGCTGGATTTTCAATGACCCGTGGAGTCGGGTTTGGAGGCGGCGGGGGGGGGGGGTGTTAAAGTTGCAGAATTGGGGGTCCCGACCCCATCCCGACTCCAACCCACCTCCATGCCAGTTTCTCTGGCGGCGGGTACCTGACCTGGTCTGAGACCCGACTCCCCGAGGCGGGAAGGGATTAGTGACAATTAACTGCCTGTTAACAGGTAGTTAACAGGCAGTTTTTTGCATAATCCCTATTTTAAAAAGAAAAGTGTGGGCTTCCCGACAGGTGGCAAACACTCCAAGTTATCGGGGCGGGCCGTGGGTCTGCAGGGGTTGGAGGGGTCGATATGTCTGGTGGGCAGGTGAGTGATGGGTGCATGTGTGCAGAGGTAAGTGTGTAAGGTAAGTGCTAAGTGTTGGAAAAAGTTTTACTTACCTTAACTTCCTCCTGCAGGTGTCAGCCCTTCAGTTCTCGGGAGTTAGAAATCTCACCGGCACAGAAAGCAGGAAAGCCGTGGACCTGTCAAAAACAGCAGCCTTCTGTTTTCTGTGCTGGAATGATTTCTAACTCAGCCTGAATGGAAGGACTGAAGTTAGAAATCATATTGTGAGTGTTTGACAGCTTCACAGAGCAAACATTCTTCAATTAAACTGAAAAATCTAACTTTTTTTTAATCTCCTTTTTCCACCAACTTCCTCCTCTTCCACTGCTGAAAGAATGCTCAGTGTTTACTCAGGTTTGGCTCTATGGGTGCCGGCCATTCTTCATGTTTCAGCCTAGACAGTGAGTGTCAGAAGGCTTTTGCACGGCTGGTTGCCTCCCGGCTGAGCTAATCCTGCCCTCACCCACGTATCCACACCTTCAGCAATGGTCACTGAAGGGCAGTTAGAGAGCAAAAGCTAGCCCAGAGATCAGTCGATTCAACACAGACCAGCGATCAAACCTGGGGCCTTCCTAGTTTGTACAGCTCAGTTATTCACTGGCTAAAATCCCTGAGAGGTCGCACAACACCAGGTTATAGTCCAACAGTTTTATTTGAAATCACAAGCTTTCGGAGCTATCGATTGCCCCTTCCTCACCTGAGGAAGGGGCAATCGATAGCTCCGAAAGCTTGTGATTTCAAATAAAACTGTTGGACTATAACCTGGTGTTGTGCGACCTCTCAATTTTGTCCACCCCAGTCCAACACCGGCATCTCCGCATCATAAAATCCCTGAACCATCGAAGAAGCCCAATTCAATATTGGGGTAAGTTTTCATCTTTAGCACACCAGGAGCACAGATGAGAAATTTGGGCCACTCCGATTCATGGAGCCGTGAATATTTCGCCATTATTTTTGATGGACAAATAAAACACAGGCTTATAGAGTCATAGATTTATAGAATGATACAGCACAGAAGGAGGCCATTTGACCCATCTTGCCTCATGTCGCCTTTGGATCTTCTGCCAATCACCTTAAATCTGTGTCCTGTAGTTCTCGACCCTTCCGCCAATGGGAACAGTTTCTCTCTATCTACTCTGTCTAGACCCCTCATGATTTTGAACACCTCTATCAAATCTCCTCTCAACCTTCTCTGCTCTAAGAACATCCCTAGGTTCTCCAGTCTATCAACGCAACTGAAGTCCCTCATTCCTGGAACCATTCTCGTAAATCTATTCTGCACTCTCTCTAAGGCCTTCACATCCTTCCTAAAGTGCGGTGCCCAGAATTGGACACAATGGGGCAGAAATTAGGCATGCGCGGGAAACCGGCACTTCCGTTCCCCTGAAGGAAGGGGTTCAGAGGTCGAACGCGCACGGCGGAGGGCCAGCGCGTTCGCCTCGCACTTCGGGTTTTTTCTCGTGAGGGTAAGCACGGAGAAGATACACATTGAAAAAGGAGTCGCGCAAGGCCTTCTTTTAACAAGGTAAGTGTTGATTTTATTAAAATTTAAACATTTTTTTCACAGATTTATCTTTTTTAATTATTTTAAAGAAAGGTAAGTTTAGTTTTAACCCCGTTAAAAAGTATAATTAATTTTTTCAAAAATTTAAATATTTTTGTTTAAAATAGTTAATTAATGTAATTTATAGTTATTTTAAAAATGTGATGTTTATTTAAAAATTTATTTGTAGTTTTAGGGATGTTTTGGGGCCGATCTGTATTCATAGATTTGACAGGTCTTCCTGTCAAATCTATGAATGAAAGATGGTCTGCTGCCATTGGCTCTCCATGGCCCACGTGATCCCAGGGGACGCATCGCACTAACTGCGCCCCTGGGACACGCAAGCACTGCGCGCCGGCACTTGGAGCAGGCCCAGGAGCCGAATTCCTCGTGGGCCCAGGGGTCAACGGCAGGCGCGGTAGGTAGGTGCGCACGCGATCCTTGCACCCGCGGGAAGCCAGGGAGCCGAATTTCTGGCCCAATACTCCAGTTGAGGCTGAACCAGTGTTTTATACAGGTTCATCATAATTTCCATGCTTTTGTACTCTATACCTCTATTTATAAAGCCCAGGATCCCGTAATCCTTTTTAACTGCTTTTTCAACCTGCCCTGCCACCTTCAACGATTAATGCACATATACCCCCAGGTCTCTCTGTTCCTGCACCCCCTTTAAAATTCTACCATCTAATTCATATTGCCTCTCCTCATTCTTCCTACCAAAATGAAACACTTCACACTTTTCTGTGTTAAATTTCATCTGCCACGTGTCTGTCTATGTCCTCCTGAAGTCTGTTACTGGCCTGCTCATTGTTTACTACATTTCTGAGTTCCGTGTCATCTGCAAACTTTGAAGCTGTGCCCTGTATACTCAAGTCTAGGTCATTAATATATTAATATATATCAAAAACAGCAGTGGTCCCAATGCTGGGGGACACCACTGCACACTTCCCTCCAGTCTGAAAAACAACCGTTCACCACTGCTTTCTGTCCCTTAGCCAATTTCATACCCACGGTGCCACTGTCCCTTTTAATCACATGGGCTTTAATTTTGCTAACAAGTCTATTATGTGGCACTTTATCAAACGCCTTTTAAAAGTCCATATACACAACATCAACTGCACTGCCCTCATCAACCCTCTCCATTACTTCATCAAAGAACTCAACCAAAAAAAATATATTCCACTGAAAAGAAAAGGGTGTAAAAGAAAGGACAGTCATCCGTGGCTAAGTAAAGAAATTAAGGATAGTATTCGACTAAAAACAAGGGCATATAAGGTAGCGAAATCTAGTGGGAGGACAGAGGATTGGGAAAACTTTAAAAGGCAGCAAAAAATAACAAAAAGATTGATTAAGAAAGGGAAGATAGATTATGAAAGTAAATTAGCAAAAAATATAAAAACAGATAGTAAGAGTTTTTATAGTTATATAAAAAGAAAAAGGGTGGCTAAAGTAAATGTTGGTCCCTTAGAGGATGAGACCGGGAAATTAATGGTGGGAAATATGGAGATGGCAAAAACACTGAATGAATATTTTGTATCAGTCTTTACAGTAGAGGACACTAAGAATATCCCAACACTGGACAAACAGGGGGCTATAGGGGGAGAGGAGCTAAACACGATCAAAATCACTAAGGAAGTGGTACTCGGTAAAATAATGGGACTCAAGGCGGATAAATCACCTGGACCTGATGGCTTACATCCTAGAGTCTTGAAGGAAGTGGCGGTAGGGATTGTAGATGCATTGGTAATAATTTTTCAAAACTCCCTGGATTCCGCTAAGGTCCCGGCAGACTGGAAAACTGCTAATGTAACACCCTTATTTAAAAAGGGCAGTAGACAGAAGGCTGGTAACTATAGACCGGTTAGCCTAACATCTGTGGTAGGTAAAATTTTGGAGTCCATTATTAAGGAAACAGTAACAGGACATTTGGATAATCATAATTTAATAGGACAAAGTCAGCATGGTTTTACGAAGGGGAAGTCATGTTTGACAAATTTGCTGGAGTTCTTTGAGGAAGTAACATATAGAGTGGATAAAGGGGAACCAGTGGACGTAGTGTATTTAGACTTCCAAAAGGCATTTGACAAGGTGCCACACAAAAGATTATTGCTTAAGGTAAAAAATCACGGGATTGGGGGTAATATTCTGGCATGGATAGAGGATTGGCTATCTAACAGAAAGCAAAGAGTTGGGATAAGTGGTTCATTCTCAGACTGGCAATCAGTAACTAGTGGTGTTCCACAGGGGTCAGTGCTGGGTCCCCAACTCTTCACAATCTATATTAACGATTTGGAGGAAGGGACCAAGTGTAACATATCAAAATTTGCAGATGATACAAAGATGGGAGGGAAAGTAGTGAGTGAGGAGGACATAAAAAACCTGCAAGGGGACATAGACAGGCTAAGTAAGTGGGCAGAGATTTGGCAGATGGAATACAACACTGGAAAGTGTGAGGTGATGCACTTTGGCAGGAAAAATCCTAGAGCAATTTATTATCTTAATGGCAAGAAACTGGAGAGTACTGAAGTGCAAAGGGATCTGGGGGTCCTGGTGCACGAAACTCAAAAGGTTAGTATGCAGGTGCAGCAAGTGATTAAGAAGGCAAATGGAATGTTGGCTTTCATTGCTAGGGGGATAGAATATAAAAATAGGGAGGTATTGCTTCAGTTGTACAAGGTATTGGTGAGACCGCACCTGGAATACTGCATACAGTTTTGGTGTCCTTACTTAAGGAAAGACATCCTTGCTCTCGAGGCAGTGCAAAAAAGGTTCACTCGGTTAATCCCGGGGATGAGGGGGTGGTCATATGAGGAGAGGTTGGGTAGATTGGGACTCTACTCATTGGAGTTCAGAAGAATGAGAGGCGATCTTATTGAAACATATAAGATTGTGAAGGGGTTGGATCGGGTGGATGCGGGGAGGATGTTCCCGATGACGGGTGAGACGAGAACTAGGGGACATAGTCTTAGAATAAGGGGCTGCTCTTTCAAAACTGAGATGAGGAGGAACTACTTCACTCAGAGGGTGGTAGGTCCATGGAATATGCTGCCACAAAAAGCTGTAGAAGCTACAACATTAATTAAATTTAAAACAGAAATAGACAGTTTCCTAGAAGTAAAGGGCATTAAGGGTTACGGGGAGCGGGCAGGAATTTGGACATGAGTCTAGGTTCGGATCGGTCATGGCCCTGTGGGTAGTGGAGCGGGCCCACGGACTGTGTAGCCTGATTCTGCTCCTATTTCGTGTGTGCAATTCTGTTAGATGCAGGAGATGGTTCTGTGATAGATAGTAGATTGGCGGTTAGGATCAGATCAGCCATGATCTTATTGAATGGCGGAGCAGGCTCGAGGGGCCGATTGGCCTACTCCTGCTCCTATTTCTTATGTTCTTATGTTCTTATGTAAGTTAGTCACACACGATTCGCATTTAACAAGTCCATGCTGGCTCTTGTTTATTAACTCACATTTTTCCAAGTGCCAATCAATTTTGTCCTGGATTAATGGGGGGGAATTTTAACCTAAAAAAAACGGGTGTGTTGGGGAGCTGTGGGTAGTTAAAGTTTAAGGGGGCTAAATTCGGTTGATTTGCGCCTCTCGTTAGCACCCTAAGAGCGCCCCGCTCGTGCCCCGGCTGTAATATTGGGTGGTGCACACCGACTTACCGCCGGACGCTATGTCCGCCGGGGTCAGGGGGGCCGACCTACGGCCAGGGTGGTGCTAGTTAAAGGGGAGGTGGCGGGCGGCCATTTTTGTTGCTGGCCGCCTGCCAGCACCTGCCCCCGTTGCTGTCCCCGGTCCCCCGTGAAGCCCCCCCCCGCGGGGTGCCGGCTGCTCTCCGTGAGCCCGGCATTCCTCTTGAGGGCTGGGCTTGTTTGCCGGCACTCCCGATCCCTGGTGGCCCAGCTGGGCGCCGGGACGCGCTGCACCAGGCCCCTCCCCTTTAATAAGGGGAGGAAGGCCTGCAGTACTGCGGCACGTAGCGCCGTGATATTAGTTCACAGCGCCCCAAGAAGGACGCGGGACACTTCCAGTAGCGCCCCGCCTCCCTCTCGGGGTGCTACCTGGGAAAATCGGCCGCAGCGCCAGGGGGCGCTACCCAATTTTTAACCCTAAAAATCTGAATCCCGACCTGAACCCGCCTCCACCCGCCCACTTCCGGTTTTAATGGATGTGGGATGTGCGGGGTGGGTGGGGCGGGCAGCCAACCCGCTGCTAGGAGGCAGGTCGTATATTTAATCTAATCATAAGGCTGGAAGCCTCTGCTTTAACCTCTATTTTGATTTTAACTTTAGCTGGTCAAATTTTGCAGGGCTCGTGAAACCCGCCAGCGAAGGTAAGGCGAGGACTGCTGGATCCAGGAGGTAAGTGCCTTTACACTCACTTCCTGGATCTAGGGTCCCTG
Source organism: Squalus acanthias (assembly GCA_030390025.1). Lineage (NCBI taxonomy): Eukaryota > Metazoa > Chordata > Chondrichthyes > Squaliformes > Squalidae > Squalus > Squalus acanthias. Next base: position 3,582,913 of record CM059433.1, read on the forward strand.
CCTAACCCACACCCTGCGATCGGAGTCCCCCCCCTGACAAAAGGCCTCCGATCCCCCCCAGGAAACCAACCAAACTCCCTAGGCCTCCCCCCCAGGCCTCTGATTCCCACCACAAGGCCTCCCACCCCACCATGCTCCTCCAGCCCCCCGATGATGTCTGCCTACCCCCCATGCTCCTCCTCCCCCCACCACTCCTCCGGCCGCCAATCTTTGTTGACACCCCCACCCCGCTCCTCCTGCCCTCCCCGTGCTCCTTCCGGCCTACAATCTCTTCACACACCCACCCCGCTCCTCCGCTACCCCCGGCCCCGACACGATCCCTCCCTCCCTCCACCCTCCTCTCTACTGCCGCAGGCCTACCCGCCCGGAGCCAGCCAGCCTCTCAATCTAACTGGCTAAAGGAGGGAAACAGAGGTTTCCCATGCAAATTAGGCCCTGCCGTTAAATTCAGCAGGGCCTGCGGGAAACCCGGCCTTCCGGCCGCTTCGAAGACCCCCCCGCTCCCAACCCACCTTCCCCAATAAAATTCAGCCCAATGTCTCTAAAAGTTTCCCCACCACTGACATTAGGCTGACTATAGTTGTCAGACTTGTCCCTCTCCCCTTTTTTGAACAGGGGTGCAACATTTGCAATCCTCCAGTCCTCTGGCACCACTCCCATATCGAAGGAGGATTGGAAGATTGTGGCCAGAGACAACGCAATTTCCACCCTTACTTCCATCAGCAACCTAGGATGCACCATCCAGACCGGGTGACTTTTCTACTTTGAGCGCTGCCAACCCTTTGAGTGCCTCCTCTTTATCTATTTTTATCCTATCCAATTTCTCTACTATCCGCCTCCACTGTGACATTGGCAGCATCCTCTTCTCTGGTGAAGACAGATGCAAAGTCCTCATTTAGTTCCTCAGCCATGCCCTCTGCCTCCACAAGAGAATCTCCTCTTTGGTCCTTAACTGCCCCCACCCTTCCTTTGACTCCCCTTTTACTATTCACAAAGTATTTACAGCACAGCAACAGGCTATTTGGCCCAACTGGTCCGTGCCAGTCTTTATGCTCCACACTAGCCTCCTTCCACCCCTCTTCATCTAACCCAGGGGTGGCCCATTATTTGGGCTGGAGGGCCACTTAACAAGTTTTGGTGAGCTGTTGAGGGCCGCACACCAATGTTCCCCTGAGGTGTGAGGTCGCGCACCAATCGTAAGGTCCCGCGCAGGCCGCTCACCAGCTCCTGCTGCTGGGACAGATCCTGTGGGTGCAGTATCGTCAAGTGGCCCTCCAGCCCAAATAATTGGCCACCCCTGAGTAAGAGCTTTTGAAACCAACCAGCTACAATTGCACTCTCTTTGAAAGCATACAGGGGTTACATCAATGGCGAGCAAAATCTGGCCCGCCAACGTATTCAATCCGGCCCACCAACGTATTCAATCCGGCCCGCCAATGTATTCAATCCGGCCCGCCAACGTAGTCAATCCAGCCCACCAATATATTCAATCCAGCCCGCCAACATATTCAATCCGGCCCACCAATGTATTCAATCCGGCCCACCAATATATTCAATCCGGCCCACCAATATATTCAATCCGGCCCACCAATATATTCAATCCGGCCCACCAATATATTCAATCCGGCCCACCAATATATTCAATCTGGCCCGCCAACGGATTCAATCCGGCCCACCAATATATTCAATCTGGCCCGCCAACATATTCAATCCGGCCCGCCAACATATTCAATCCGGCCCACCAATGTATTCAATCCAGCCCACCAATATATTCAATCCGGCCCACCAATATATTCAATCTGGCCCGCCAACATATTCAATCCGGCCCGCCAACATATTCAATCCGGCCCACCAATGTATTCAATCCAGCCCACCAATATATTCAATCCGGCCCACCAATATATTCAATCTGGCCCGCCAACATATTCAATCCGGCCCGCCAACATATTCAATCCGGCCCACCAACATATTCAATCCGGCCCACCAATGTATTCAATCCAGCCCACCAATATATTCAATCCGGCCCACCAATATATTCAATCTGGCCCGCCAACATATTCAATCCGGCCCGCCAACATATTCAATCCGGCCCACCAATGTATTCAATCCAGCCCACCAATATATTCAATCTGGCCCGCCAACATATTCAATCCGGCCCGCCAACATATTCAATCCGGCCCACCAATGTATTCAATCCGGCCCACCAATATATTCAATCCGGCCCACCAATATATTCAATCCGGCCCGCCAACATATTCAATCCGGCCCACCAATATATTCAATCCGGCCCACCAATATATTCAATATGGCCCGCCAACGGATTCAATCCAGCCTGCCAATATATTCAATCCAGCCCGCCAATATATTCAATCCAGCCCGCCAACGTAGTCAATCCAGCCCACCAATATATTCAATCCAGCCCGCCAATATATTCAATCCAGCCCGCCAACGGATTCAATCCAGCCCGCCAACATATTCAATCCAGCCCGCCAATGTATTCAATCCAGCCCGCCAACGGATTCAATCCAGCCCACCAACGGATTCAATCCAGCCCGCCAATGTATTCAATCCAGCCCGCCAATGTATTCAATCCAGCCCGCCAACATATTCAATCCAGCCCGCCAACATATTCAATCCAGCCCGCCAACATATTCAATCCAGCCCGCCAACGTATTCAATCCAGCCCGCCAATGTATTCAATCCAGCCCGCCAATGTATTCAATCCAGCCTGCCAATGTATTCAATCCAGCCCTCCAAAATATTCAATCCAGCCCACCAACGTATTCAATCCAGCCCACCAACGTATTCAATCCAGCCCGCCAATGTATTCAATCCAGCCCGCCAACATATTCAATCCAGCCTGCCAACATATTCAATCCAGCCCGCCAACATATTCAATCCGGCTCGCCAATGTATTCAATCCAGCCCGCCAATGTATTCAATCCAGCCCACCAATATATTCAATCCAGCCCACCAACATATTCAATCCAGCCCACCAATATATTCAATCCAGCTCACCAATATATTCAATCCAGCCCACCAACATATTCAATCCAGCCCACCAATATATTCAATCCAGCCCGCCAACATATTCAGTCCAGCCCACCAATATATTCAATCCAGCCCACCAACATATTCAATCCAGCCCACCAATGTATTCAATCCAGCCCGCCAACATATTCAATCCAGCCCACCAATATATTCAATCCAGCCCACCAACATATTCAATCCAGCCCACCAATGTATTCAATCCAGCCCGCCAACATATTCAATCCAGCCCGCCAACATATTCAATCCGGCCCGCCAATGTATTCAATCCAGCCCGCCAATGTATTCAATCCAGCCCGCCAATGTATTCAATCCAGCCCGCCAACATATTCAATCCAGCCCGCCAACATATTCAATCCAGCCCGCCAACATATTCAATCCGGCCCGCCAATGTATTCAATCCAGCCCGCCAACATATTCAATCCAGCCCGCCAACGTATTCAATCCAGCCCGCCAATGTATTCAATCCAGCCCGCCAATGTATTCAATCCAGCCCGCCAATGTATTCAATCCAGCCTACCAATGTATTCAATCCAGCCCGCCAATTTATTCAATCCAGCCCGCCAATGGATTCAATCCAGCCCGCCACGGCCTGGCTTCAAGGCCAAACGTCCGCCACACCTGACCCCTAGCCTGACCCCTAGCCTGGCCCCACCCCACGTATCGTCAGGAGGGGGGGGTCATTGTCTCTGAGGCAGCAGGGGAGTCATAATCAAAAAGAAGCAGGCAAATCCGACCTGCCGTTCGCTGCATCAATGTGCCATTACTATAACCTCCCCTTTCAAGTTTGCAACAATAAATCAACAATATTAACACTGTGCGGTGCAGGACGCCTTCTGCAGCTAACAGCGGTATTGGCAGCTCCAGACTCGAGAATGTCTGAACCGATTACAGGGAAATAAAAACTTGCTGCATTATCTGAAGCTTGTAGATCAACAAAGTTATTCACACCCGAAACCTTAGTTTCTGCTCCGTCACTGCAAGGCGAAAGGTGAGTTACTCACGGTTTGTGGGTTCAGTGTTTCATAAATCTGTGCAAACTTTCCAGATAAATGCACGATAACAAATACTTTAAATATATAAAATAATGCCACTGGCAGCACGGCTCTGAATTGACGCAATCCAATCGATTGGAAGATTGAACTTTTTTTAAAACTTGCAGTGAGTTTTTAGTCTCAACTCGTCTCTGAAGGAATTTTAGCGACTAATTAGTCCTGGGCTTGATTTCATTCCAGTGAGTTAGAAAATGCTATTTTTGTTTATTGGTGCAATTGGGGTGAAAGGTGCTGTCTGAATTCCATGGGGTACCCCCGGTCTCCCGGTGTAACTCTGGCGCGGACCCAGTTACATCGGGTCCCTGCCGTTTCTGGGAGTTTGCTCAGTGAAGAGCCGGGGAGCGTCTAGCCCAGTGGGGGGCAGAATACGACCCGCGGGCTACATCCAGCCCGCCAGTTCATTCTAACCAGCTCGCTGGATGGGACAGAAATAGAACACCAGCCAGGTCTCGAGCTGCACATTAGTCCGAGTCGAGTCACGGCTGCTCATCTCAATGACTCTTTTACCGAAGGAAGAGACCGGCGCTGCGTCTTTCCTCTCCCGGTACCCAGAGTCCGATAGCAGGGGGTTTTTCATCGCCGTCTTAGATACAGGAGTGGCTCCCGGAGCACAAGGACTCCAGGTAAGTTGAGTTGGACAAATGAACTAATTTAGCACTTTGCTCTCCCCAATGTGCGCGGTCCCTTTAAATTTGCTGCGCGGTATGTCACGAGAAGTGAAAGTGACTAATGTGGAACGCGAGTTCCGGCTCCTGTTCTATTTCTGTCCCGTCCAGCGGGCCGGATAGAATAACTTGGTGGGCCAGATGCAGCCCACGGGCCGTAATTTGCCCACTACTGATCTAACCCCATCAACATATCTTTCTATTCCTTTCTCCGTCATGTGCTTATCTAGCTTCCCCTTAAATCCAGTTATGCTATTAACCTCAACCACTCCCTGTGGTAGCGAGTTCCACATTCTAACCACTCTCTGGGTAAAGAAGTTTCTCCTGAATTCCCTACTGGATTTATTAGTGACTATCTTATATTTATGGCCCCTATTTCTGGTCTCGCCCACAAGTGATTCATCTTCTCTACATTTACCCTCTCAAACCCGTTCATAATCTTGAAGACCTCGATCAGGTCACCACTCAGTCTTCTCGTTTCTAGAGTAAAGAGCCCCAGCCTGTTCAATCTTTCCTGATAGGTATAACCACTCAGTTCTGGGATCATTCTAGTAAATCTTTTTTGCACCTTCTCCAGTACCTTTGTATCCTTTTTATAATATGGAGACCAGGACTGTTCACAGTACTCTAAGGGGGCAAAATTGGGTCACGCACTAACTTCGACGCGCGCTAATTTTAGCGCCCCGAAAAAGTTAGCGCCCCCCGAGCCTGAAATTCACTGGTAGCGTCCCAAGAGGGAGGCGGGGCGCTACTGGAAGTGCCCCGCGGCGCTGCGGCACATCGCGCCACGGTACTGCAGGCCTTCCTCCCCTTATTAAAGGGGAGGGGCCTAGCGCAGCGTGACCCGGGACCCAGCTGGGCCACCAGGGATCAGAGTGCCAGCAAAATAGCCCGGCGCTCAAGAAAAGTGCCGGGCCCACGGAGCGCAGCTGGCACTCCGCGTGGGGGGGGCTGCACAGGATGCTGGGGACAGCAGCGGGGGCAGGCGGCCAGCAACAAAATTGGCTGCCCGGCACCTCGCCTTTAATTTGCGCTGCCCTGGCCGCAGGTAGGCCCCCCTGACCCTATCGGACATAGCGTCCGGCGGTAAGTCAGGGCGCTACCGAAGATCGTGGCTGGGGCGCGAGCGGGGCACTGTGCATGGCGATGATGTCATCACAAGAGGTGCAGCGCCGCGGGGCGCTAACGGTTACCACCACCGCTAACCTCCCGCTGAATTTTGCGGGAGGTGTTAGCGGCGCCGCGCCCGGGCGCTAATTGCTTTGCGCCCCATTAGCACCCTCTTAGGCAAATCAACCGAATTTTTCCCCCAAGTGCGGTCTAATCAAGGTTCTATACAAGTTTAACATAACTTCTCTGCTTTTCAATTCTATCCCTCCAGAAATAAACCCCAGTGCTTTGTTTGCTTTTTAATGGCCTTATTAACCTGTGTCGCTACTTTTAGTGATCTATGTATCTGTACCCCCAGATCCCTCTCTTCCTCTACCCCATTTAGACACTTATTTTCCAAGGAGGACGTTAAGCGAATTGGTCTATAGTTCCCTGGACTTGTTCTATCTCCCTTTTTAAATATAGGAATCACGCTAGCTGCCCGCCAGTCCTCTGGCACTATTTTCTTTTCTAATGAATTTATTTATATATATGTGTAATAGTTCCTCTGCTCTCTCTTCCCTAACTTTCTTTTAATATGTGTGGATGCAATCCATCCGGACCAACGGTTTTATCCTCTCTAAGTTTGATGAGTTTATCAATTATCTCCTCCTTTCTATCTTAAATGTCTTTAAATCTTTTTTGATCTCTTTTCTAATATGATGCCCACTATATTTATATGTTTATAAAAGACATTTTGGTTCCTTTTTATGTTACCCACTAATCTATTCTCAGACACTCTCTTTGCCTCTCATTTCCTTTTTCAGTTCTCCCCTGTACTTTTTGTATTCAACTTGGTTTTCTACTGAATTATGAACCCAACATTTATCATAAGCCTCCTTTGATATGAAATGGATATGAAATGTATACGCGCCCAGATTGCCAATGTGGGTTCCCAGTGCACGAAGTTCTGCACCAGGATTGCAAAGGTGGCAATTTACCCCATTTAGGGGGCATAGTTTCAGAATAAGGGGTCGTCCATTTAAGACGGAGATGAGGAGGAATTTCTTCTCTCAGAGGTTCGTGAATCTTTGGAATTCTCTACCCCAGAGAGCTGTGGAGGTGGAGTCATTGAATATATTCAAGGCGGAGATAGGCAGATTTTTGAGCTACAAGGGAGTCAAGGGTTATGGGGAGTGGGCGGGAAAAGTGGAGTTGAGGCTAAGATCAGATCAGCCAGGATCTTATTGAATGGCGGAGCAGGCTCGAGGGGCTGAATGGCCGACTCCTGCTCCTACGTCTTATGTTTATATTTCTTATGTTTGTTATTTTATATCCAATAGATGACCACTGAGAGATCAGCGCAGCACGACCTCAAATAACCATCTTCTGCCTCCTACTCATCCAACTGCAATACGAGGTCATTCAAGATAGTTCTGCGCTGCTCCATGCCATGGAGTGTGAAATGAAGGAAATAGGGACTGTCGATTGATATGACTGATATAAAATTGTGTGATATTTTATTGAACGTTTTAGAGCCAACAAAAAAGCTGGGAGAGCTTTGCAAGTTTTATAATAAAATAAAAAGGCGAATAAGATTATTATCAGCAAGAACAATTATGTTTGTTATTACTGTAATAGTACTTCAGCATCATGAAGTTATTCAGCTTGAGAATACTTCTCTGTGCTGCTACAATCATATACAAACTATAATTATTAAATAACCTAAGTAATTAAGGGTAATTTTGACTTTGTACAATGGTGTAAAATGGAGGATAGTGAATCGGCAGCCCGTTTTAGATCTCTCCCGATTATTATTTCCATTAAAGTCAGGCGGTGCCCTGGAAGCCTATGGCGGATCCTTTACCAAAGTGGCAGGCAGAGCACCTCAAGTGCGGAAGGGGTTTGCGCACGGCGCCCACCATACTGCACTCTGTGGCCGCGAATTTAATAGCTCTGAGGGGGCGGGGGTTTGGAGGCGGGTCTGCTGTCGTCAAAATTGCAAAGAAACCCGCTGTCAACCCGCCTCCACGCGAGTCTCCCAGGTGTCGGAACTGACCCGAAACCAAACGGTGGGGGAGACAATTCAGCTACTTAAATGGTTTGTTAAGAGCCAATTTAAGAGGATTTTGAGGTTTACTTTTAATTTTACCTTCTCCCCCACTGGTTACCCGCTGTTCGGGGAACACGCCTGCTCAACCTGCCGTGTTTTGAGTGATGTTTGTGAAAAGCTGACAGCTGCAGAAGTGGTGTCAACGAAGCCATGTTGCAGATGGTGAGTTCAGAGCACAGAAACTTTTGGTTACTGCATTTTTAATACATATAGAGATTTCTTTAGCTTGCAAGTGTTTAGAGGCAACTGTGTGTCCAGTGCCACCTCATTGGGAGAACCTCTCTCACCAGTGACAGATCGCTTCTGTCATCTCACCTGAAGCTGCCATCTATTCCAGCAACATCGGAGCCAATGAAACAATCAGACCTTGGTCCTCTGAACCCTTCCACAATCAGCCTCAACACCAACATCACCAGGCACACCAACATCACCAACAACATCACCAACCTTCGCCGCCATCACCTGATGCTGCACTGGACACAGGACATCAGCCCCTGACAAAATTGCTGGCTGGAGGCCAGTGATGGCATCACCATGGCCAGACTTTCTTCACTTGATGCTGTAAACCCTGGCTGCCACATGATGCGCCAGGTTGACACCATCCCACACCAGCACCGTGAAGCATCCCTTTAATTTCCAAGCCATTCCATGCACACACATCACTATAGCGGCGGGGAGGGGGTGGGGGGGGGGGTGGAAGTTACTTACTGAACAATCACTGGAACTCAGTAAAGACACTTCTCAAGGTGCGCTCAGATCTGTCCAATAAGGGGCACTTTTTGAAAAAGAGATTTCACTGTATGACAACACATTACCAGAAACTTCACATGGACATTGGCTAAACTTCTCAAGTGCCCACCCTTGTGTGTTGTTAGTTGGTATGCTTGCAGTAGGATGAGGGTGAGTGTGAGGGGTGGCTAGTGAGATGGGGAAGTGATAAAGTAGATAGAGAGGGTTGGGTGGAGGTGCAAGGTAAGTTGGTGTCCTGGGGAGGTCTCTTCCACCCTTGGAAGGGAAGAGAACCTCCCTGTGTGCTGTGACTCCCTCCATAAGCATATGAAGGGAGTCATTGGAGAGCCTGGGTGCAAGCATTCAACTTTGTGCAGTGATTGTCAGTGTTTGCAGCACCTCAATGCTGTCAAACACTGACAGAGCAACTGCCAAACTCCATGTGGCCGTGGTCCCTTTAAGGAAACCGGCTGATGACGCGTCATCAAATTACGTCATCAGGCCCGCTTCCTGTTAATTGGCCAGGAAGCCCGCAGGGCAGGACTTAACAAGGCCAATCAAGGTAAAATCACGTCTGCAGAGCGGAGGCAGCTGGGAGCGGGACCGGAACCCGGAAACCAGATCTCCCGCCCCCAACCCACCTCCAGAATTAAATTTGCGGCCTTAGATGTCCGTTTTACGACTGTAAAACAGACGCAGTACAATCCAATTTCTAGGCCTAGAGTCTTGCCCTTGTTTAAGATGCTATGGATGTTCAAAAATAAGCCAACACTTGGATGCCTCAGCATCAATACTTTTGATTAATTGTTGGTTTCGTTGTATGTATGAACTCTTCATGAACCCTTGCGAAGATATGATTTGATTTGTGGCTTCTATGGCTAACATAAAAGCAGATGATAATGTCATCAGTGCACAGAGGAAGTGGTACAGATATAAATATGACCAAAGATGTTTCTAAGACGGTTACACTTCAGAAATCTTAACTAACAGCAGGATGATTCCTCTGTTTGTGCTTTTCTTTAGGCTAACTTGCTGGTAGTCTTGACTTTAAGTTTCATTCCGGGGGGGGGGGGGGGCGGGGTATTAACGGCAGTTTACCAAATACTGACCTGGGTTCAATGTAGTGGTAAATCTTTTATGCCCATGTCCGAAAATCTAGAATTTAACTTATTACAGGGGCAGGTCCAATTAAGTAAAGTCACGGTGCCAATTCCAAATGGCAATGTGGCATGCTCTACTGACAGCATGAGCCACACTCAGCTCCAGGCCTTGATCTCGATCGGCAGACTAACACCAATACAACTGAAGTATTCTTTAAAAACTTCTTTCAGAATATGTCAGTTAAAAAGAGGGTGCAAATGATTCTGATGTACACAGGAGTGTCATGCCTTAATGTTGATGGATTGTGCTTGTATTGGCACTTACTGAAATATGTGTAACAAACCCTCTTTGCGTTACATTATATATTCCCACATTATTCACAATGTACACTTTGGAAATGGACGCCGGCGCAAAATTTATGTGGAGCAAATAATTTCTCTGTCGCAACTGACACAAATCAAGACACCCTCGGCATGAATATGCTAATAACATTACCACCTACTGAATGAAATAGTGGATGGAGCAAACCATTACAGAGCGAACGGACAGCAAGCTGAGAGCTCCAAGATCGATGTAGCAAACGGAAATGGAAAACTGTCCTAGAGCAGGAAAAGTCAACGCTGGAGATATAAATGAATGTTTTTTTACTTCAAGAAATATAAAAATGTTGCCGTTACCAGCTTATATTGTGAATTCAATATTTATCCGTGCAGTCATCTTCACATTAACGCCCTCTACCAGTATATACATGTAACAGCTACAGTACCAGAGTAACTCTGTTCACTACTCAATACTGGAGCAATATATTCATAACCAACAACTGAAGGTAAAACAATAATGTCATTATCTCAATTTGTATAATATTTTAATGCGATCTGTATACCACAAGAGGTGAATTATGTTCCATATATACATATATAAAGTGGTGGCTGGTGAGTTTCGTGAAAATTCAGCCCTGGATGTATCCTTCACAGAATAGCATGCTAAACCAAGGCACCTGAGGTACAGCAGTACCAGGTGTTGGTCCTGGTCCTCTCAGGAAAAAGCTTTTGAAAGCATGCGAGAGCTCTGAATGGCAACTCCAGTGCAGTGCTGAGGGAGCGCTGCACTGTCGGAGGTGCCGTCTTTCGGATGAGATGTTAAACCGAGGCCCCGTCTGCTCTCTCAGGTGGATGTAAAAGATCCCGCAGCACTGTTTCGAAGAAGAGCAGGGGAGTTATCCCCGGTGTCCCGGCCAATATTTATCCCTCAATCAACATCACAAAAAACAGATTATCTGGTCGTCATCACATTGCTGTTTGTGGGAGCTTGCTGTGCGCAAATTGGCTGCCGCGTTTCCCACATTACAACAGTGACTACACTTCAAAAGTACTCCATTGGCTGTAAAGCACTTTGAGACGTCCGGTGGTCGTGAAAGGCGCTATAGAAATGCAAGTCTTTTTTTGTTCCAGTGTAGATGGCTGATTGAGACCTAATCTACCTTGTCAACTATGCCCAGCCCGACTGCTCCTATATTATGCTCTGTGACCTTATCAGTATGCATCTGGTTGTTACTAGACTATAGAACCACGGGGTAGAGTTTCCACTTTGGGCGCAATCGACAATCCAGGCACAAATTGCGCCCAAAATTGCGCCCGTTTTCAGAAGTGTTTTTGTCCCCCGAGTTTCTGCTCAAACTTATTTGCATATCACCAAACGCATAATCTGCCATGAACCAGCGCAACCGGACAGCATTTTAGAAAGTAACATCCTTAAAAAATAATTTTGCTTTAAAAAATATTCCTTGATGTATTTAAGTGATATGTTAACTTGGTACAGTTTGATTAATAAAGCTGAAAATGGGTTTATCTCAAAATATAAGCATTTTAATCATAGTGTCCAGTCCACCATCTGTGAGTAACCCGATTTTAAATAACTGAAAATGACTTTAATAAACTATACAGCACCATTTGCTAGTTATATTGGTGTTCAGTGGTCAGTTTCTTAGTAAGTTAAGAAAAGAAAATTCAAAAGCTTTTAAAACCTACCTATTAGTGTCATTGTGCCTAAAAAAAACCCTTAATTTTAGAGTCTCCTCAAAGGCCTGCGTACGAGCGCAATTAGCGGAAACTCGCAATGGTGATTAATTCGATCTGGTGGCGTGGCCAGTTTTCAAGGAATGCTGTCCAAGTATCTCCTTATAATTGTCATTTCCCATCCCTGAGATCATCCAGCTAATGATGCACTGTACATGTTCTGTGGCTTTAATGATCTTTTTATAATAAGGTGTGCGGAACTCCACTGGAACTCCACTCTAATTGTGGCCTAACCATTGTCTTGTACAGAGTTACCTGGACACTTTGATCCAGAAGGCAGTCACACCCCTTAGGTTAGGTAGTGGTACAGGTCTGGTTAGTGGTCAGGGGCAGGAGGGTGTGACTGCAACTCAGGCAGGTAAGGGACCCCAGGTGCAGTGCTGGAGGAGCCTCTGCCTTTGCCCTTGTCCAATAGGTATGAGGTTCTTGCTGCCTGTGTGGATGAGGGAAAAGCCTGCAGGATGGATGAGCAAGCTGACCATGGCACCATGGTGCAGGAGGCCTTTCAAGTGGGGGGAGTGAAAGGGAATGCAGTTGTGGTAGGTGACAGTATAGTCAGGGGGATAGATACTGTTCTCGGCAGCCACGACCAAAGGTTGTGTTGTCTGCCCAGTGCCAGGGTTAAAGACATCTCCTCGCGACTGGAGAAGAACTTGGAGTGGGAGGGGGAGGATCCAGTTGTTGTGGTCCACGTAGGAACCAATGACAGAGGTAGAACTAGGAATGAGGTTCTGCTGAGGGAGTTTGAGGATCCAAATTAAAAAGCAGAATCTCAAAGGTAATAATCTTTGGATTGTTGCCTGCAAATTGGCATAGGGACAAACAGATTAGAGGTTTAAATGCGTGGCTCAAAGAGTGGTGTGGGAGGGAGGGGTTTCAGTTTGTGGGGCACTGGCAGCAGTACTGGGGAAAGAGGGAGCTGTTCCGTTGGGACGGGCTCCACTTAAAATGGGCTGGGACCAGTGTCCTAGCGAACTGAATAACTAGGGCAGTAGACAGGGCTTTAAACTAATGAAGGAGGGGCGGGAGGATTCAGGAAAGAGTAAATTTAAAAGCAGCGAGAGAAATGTCAAGGCTCTAGAGCAGAGTAGAGTTTTGGGTAAAAATAAGCAGAGTGGGTCAGGAAGGGACAGAGAGAGTAACAAAGGTAATAAGGCATCAGTGACTAAGGTGACATCAGGGAAAAATAGAAATAAGTCAAAGCTAAAGGCACTATATCTGAATGCGCGAAGCATTCGCAACAAAATAGATGAATTAATAGCGCAGATAGAAATTCATAGGTTTGATCTAATAGCCATGACGAAGACGTGGTTGGAATGTACCAAGGTTGGGAACTAAATATTCCAGGATTCTTAACTTTTAGAAGAGATCGGCAAAATGGAAAAGGAGGAGAGGCAGCCCTGATAATAAAGGATGGGATAAAGACAGTAGAGAGAAAGGATCTTAGCTCCAAAAATCAAGAAGTAGAATCAGTTTGGGTGGAGCTAAGAAACAGCAAGGGGCAGAAAACATTAGTGGGAGTAGTTTATAGGCCCCCTAACAGTAGTTGTAATGTAGGGCAGTGTATAAATCAGGAAATTAGAGGCGCATGTAACAAGGGTAATACAGTAATCATGGGGGACATTAATCTACATATAGACTGGGCAAACCAAATTAGCAGTAATAGTGTGGAGGACGAATTCATGGAATGTATACAAGATAGTTTTCTAGATCAGTATGTTGAGGAACCAACTAGGGAACAGGCTATTTTAGATCTAGTATTGTGCAACAAGAAAGGGTTAATTAATAACCTTGTGGTAAAGGGGTCTTTAGGGAAGGGTGACCATAATATGATAGAATTTTATATTGAGTTTGAAAGTGATTTAGTTAAATCTGAAACTAGGGTCATAAATCTAAACAAAGCAAACTATGTAGGTATGAGGGGCGAGTTGGCTAAGGTAGATTGGGAAACTACATTAAATGGTATGATGGTAGAGAAGCAATGGCTCGCATTTAAAGAATTAATACATAATTTACTGTGGCTAACAAGAGAAGTTAAAGATAGTATTAGATCAAAGGAAAAGGCTTATAATGTTGCCAAAAAGAGTAGTAAGCCTGAGGATTGGGAGGATTTTAGAATTCAGCAAAGGAGGGCCAAGAAATTAATAAAGAAAGGGAAAATAAAATATGAGAGTAAACTAGCGAGAGACATAAAAACAGATTGTAAAAGCTTCTATAGGTGTGTAAAAAGGAAAAGATTAGCGAAAGTAAATGTGGATCCCTTACAGGCTGAGACAGGAGAAATTATAATGGGGAATAAGGAAATGGCGAAGAAATTAAACAAATACTTTGTGTCTGTCTTCACGGAAGAAGACGCAAAAAACTTCCCGGAAATAGTGGAGAACCAAGGGTTTAGCGAGAATGAGGAACTGAAAGAAATTAGTATTAGCAAAAAAAGTACTGGAGAAATTAATGGGACTGAAAGCCAATAAATCCCCTGGACCTGATGGCCTTCATCCTAGGGTTTTGAAAGAGGTGGCTACAGAGATAGTGGATGCATTGGTTGTCATTTTCCAAAATTCCATAGATTCTAGAACGGTTCCCGTGGATTGGAAGGTAGCAAATGTAACCCCACTATTTAAGAAAGGAGGGAGAGAGAAAACGGGGAACTACAGACCAGTTAGCCAGGGAGTCTAGAAGAAGGGGTCACAGTCTCAGAATAAGGGGTCGGCCGTTTAGGACTGAGATGGGGAGAAATTTCTTCACTCAGAGGGTGGTGTATCTTTGGAATTCTCTACCCCAGAGGGCTGTGGAGGCTCAGTCGTTGAGCATATTCAAGACAGAGATCGATAGATTTTTGGATATTAAGGGAATCAAGGGATATGGGGATAGTGCAGGAAAGTGGAGATGAGGTAGAAGATTAGCCATGATCTTATTGAATGGCGGAGCAGGCTCGAGGGGCCAAATGGCCGACTCCTGCTCCTATTTCTTATGTTATTATGTACAGATCTATCATTGAAACTTTTCTCTTGTATTTTATGTTCCTATGTATAAAATCCAAAATGCTATTGGCCTTTTTATAGCTTTACGTACCTGGATTTGCAGTTTTAGAGAATTAATGGAGTGAACTTCTGCGGGGGCTCTACTGCTTGTCTGCCGTAACTTCAGCTGAAAAGAGGTTTTCAACATTTTTTCAATTAGATCACAGCTGATCTGTACCTCAGTTCCATTTACCCAGCTTTGTTCCAGATCCCTTGATACCCTCACCCAGCAAAACTCTACTGAACTCAGTCTTGAAAATTTCAATTCACCCAGCATTTGGGAGGAGCATGTTCCACATTTCCACTAACATTTGTTTGGAAAAAGTGCATCCTGATTTCACTCCAAAAAGGCTTAGCTCTCATTTTAAGAATAGGCCCTCTTGTTCTGGATTTCCCCACCAGAAGAAGTAGTTTGTATCTGTATCTATCCTATAATTTATTTTAAATGCCTTGATTAGATCACCCCCTCAACCTTCTAAACTCAAGGGAATACAAGCCAGGTTTATGCAACTTGTTGTCGTAGTTTAACCCTTTAATCCCTGGTAAAACTCTGGTGAATCTGTGCTGTACCCTTTCCAAGACCAATATATCTTTCCTGAGGTTTGGTGCCAAGTACTGAATGCAGTTACCCCAGGTGGGATCTGACCAAGGCTCTGCAAAGCTGAAGCACTCCGACCGTTGAATTTCAACCCCCTTGAGCTAAAGCCCAACATCCCATTGGCATTTTGGTTACTTTTTGTACTTGTGCACTAGCTTCTAGTGATTGTTGTGCATGGACTTAGTGGGCACATACAGTTTAGATAAAGAACTAACATGTGGTGAGACACAGAGACAAGGAAGCCAGATGATGGAAACAGAACCTGATGTAACCAAGTGGAGACATAAGATGCCAGCCCCTGGCTGCAGAGCCAACAATGATACCATGAAGAGAAGGATGCGAGCAGAGTATCAGACCTACATGGACGTTTTGTGTGGCTGGGAAAAGTGGTAGAATCCACTGTCATGCTGTGCGCCAACATCTGAAAGGCGTTCAATTCATTACAGGGCATGCTTGGAGAAAGTAACAGCTGCAGAAGCATTTGCAAACCTCTCCCCACTTCATGAGAGATCAAGACAACTTGGTCAACTCAATGTGGAGGCAATGAGTGAACTAGAGCCGTCCTTGGTGGAACATCTGGAGAGGTCAAAGTCAACTGGATTGCAAAATATACATGGCAACATCTTGGAGGCATTAAAGGATATTCGATTGACTCCCTCCAAGGGAGGGAAGAATCTTTCTGATTCAGTGAGGTTCGTTGTCCCACTGACCGCTGGAACCAGAATCCTGTTCCCAGTACCAGTGGAGTAGCTGGGGTACATGCCACAGATGCTGCATCCCCTCAAGGATCAGCACAGAGGAGCACTCCATCAGCTTTCTGCAGAAGCTTTCATCCTTGCAGGACCAAGCTAGCAAGAAGCCCATGACAAGAAGTTCACCTGTCCCGTGTCCATCCCACACTTGGTGGCCTTGAGGGAAGGGCCACATCCTTGCCTAGAGGCTTATAATATTTTACAACAGTTATCTACATTTCAGACCCCTGGCGGAAGGGTCGAGAACCCAAGGACACAGGTTTAAGGTGATTGGCAGAAGGTCCAAAGGTGACATGAGGGGAAAACTTTTTTTACGCAGCGAGTGGTTCGGATCTGGAATGCACTGCCTGAAAGGGTGGTGGAGGCAGACTCAATCGTGGCTTTCAAAAGGGAATTAGATAATTACCTGAAAGAAAAAAAATAGCAGGGCTACGGGGAAAGGATGGGGGAGTGGGACTAGCTGAAGTGCTCTTGCAGAGAGCCGGCACGGGCTCGACGGGCCGAAAGGCCTCCTACTGTGCTGTAACCATTCTATGATTCTATGGAAGGAGTGTTAAAATAGGGCGTATCTGAAAAAAGTCCTCTGTGGCTTCCTGGAATGAGCCTGTGGCATAAAAGTTGAGAGCTGTGGTCACTTTCTGTACCACAGTCAGAGAGAGCTGCCGTGCTCTGGATCTTCATGACAGATCTGGCTTCAGCAGTGAACAGAGCACCTCCAAAGCTTTAGGGCTGAAGTGCACCTTCCAGAGACAAAACTCCTGGGATTGGTCTCGGTAAGTGCACCTGGGTTTATAAATCCAGCGGGATTGGTAGTGCTGAGATTGTCTGGCTCTCCTATGGTGCTATCTGATTCATTTGGCTTTCCTTAGAGCCTCCTGCTGCTCCTCTTCTTCCAGCATACAGACCATATAAAACGGTATTCCCATTGGGAAGCCCATTTTGCAGCCCAAAGATCCCAGCTCACTGAGGGTAATGCAGAACATAAGTGAAGGCTTCTGGGGTATAAGGGAGAAACATTTTTTTTGCAATACCTTCACTGAGTCCCAAGATAGGGCCAAAAGTCTCCACAAGCGATCTCAGTTAGCGGTGTCCCTTTAATGAGCTACTTCTGCATTGATGAATGGTTCCTGGCAAACCTGCGCCTATGAAACAATGGTGTACATTGTCAAAGGAGAATAGGAAGTTGGAAGTCTTGGAATTTAAGTTCAGAAATGTGAGGTTGCTAGGCGAGTGGGAGAGCGCCTGTAAACCAACTTTACTACCTTTGTACCACAGTCTTCCCATCCTAACTGTCATTTGCATTTGGCTGCCATTGTGAGGGTGGATGCTTAAAAGAAAAGAAAGACTTGCATTTCTATAGCGCCTTTCACGACCACCAGACGTCTCAAAGCACTTTACAGCCAATGAAGCACTTTTTGAAGTGGAGTCACTGTTGTAATGTGGGAAACGCGGCAGTCAATTTGCGCACAGCAAGCTCCCACAAACAGCAACGTGATAATGGCCAGATAATCTGTTTTTGTTATGTTGATTGAAGGATAAATATTGGCCCCAGGACACCGGGGATAACGCCCCTGCTCTTCTTCAAAATAGTGCCGTGGGATCTTTTACGTCCACCTGAGAGAGCAGACGGGGCCTCGGTTTAACGTCTCATCCGAAAGATGGCACCTCCGACAGTGCAGCACTCCCTCAGCACTGCACTGGAGTGTCAGCCTAGATTTTTGCGCTCAGGTCCCTGGAGAAGGAACTTGAACCCACGACCTTCTGACTCAGAGGCAAGAGCGCTACCCACTGAGCCACTGGCTGTCACAAGCTGCCTCAGCTTGTCCTGAACCTGAACAGAATTTCTATTCCAGAGGAACCCCAGCGTAAATCGGCCCGGTCAGAAATTCCTGGCCCTGCAATGGTGCAAATCCTGACTTACGCTCCGCCCAAGCTTGGATTTCAGGCTCATTACATTTTCCAATCCAAATGTTGATTTTCTTACTGCAAAGGAGACTCTCAAATCAGGCTTCTTTCCATTCAACGATGGAGCGAACACCTGTGAATCGACAACAGCTGCTTAGAAAGCTGACGGGCCCATAAGTTTAGACAACCCTGAATGCTGCTCTAGAGATAGTCAACCCCGGGACACCATGCTACTGCTTGAGAATGCTGATTAAAAAAATGTTAGATCGACAGATAAATTCAGCAATCCTGCACTCCCAGTGGGACCCACGCAGGAAACACGGGTCAGAAATAGGATTGCACTGATTCTCCAACCCACACTCTCCCCTGGGAACATGGGCCTGGTGAATTTAGCCTCTAATTTTTGCAAGTATATGTTTTATTACAATAAAATGGTATAATACTTTAAATGAAAAGCATTCCTACTAATCGTTCCGTTGCTATCAAGAATTGCATTTATAACCTTGTTGTATTGCCTGCCCAGTGTAACTAGCTGATATATACTTGTCGGTTATGTTGGAGGTGAGGGGAAATTTGGAGCTTACTTTCTGTAACCACAGAGATGAGAGTTTAGTAATAGTGAGACAGTGCAGTTCAGAAATGTTGGGTTGCTAGACGAGTGGGAGAGGGCCTGTAAACCAGATTTACTACCTTTGTCGACAGTGATAAACTGTGTATACAGATATTGTGTTTGTTATTTTGATTATGACAATAAAGTATTGGCTTGCTATCAGGTTTGGGATGTGGTGAGTGAGGAATGAGATACCAACGAGACATTCATTTAAAGCAGGCTTGTCCATGTTTGCCATTAGCTACATGTGGCTAATTAGGAAGCCAGATGTGGCTAATTGCATTATTGATTAGTAAATAAAAAATGAGTAATAGACACCATTGTTGGCCATGTGATCTCACGACTTGTATTTGCACAGTTTACTTTAACCCTTTGTGTGCTTTTATTGGTAAAATGGTAAGACGAAAAGCAAAGTGTTTCTTGATTGCGCGTGCTTTACTTCCTTGATTACTGTTTATTGGTTATCTGCTAAAATGGCGTGTAACACAGGTGAAAATGGGAGACTTCAAACACCAGTAGCATTGATTAGAGAGGGGAAACTGTCATCGTGGGCAGCTTGACCAATCAGAATAACTGCTCCAGTCCAACAGAAGAAAGCAACAACGAGCAGCTCCAGCAGGTCACGTCATGGCACAGGGCAAGCAACATCCAACCATGGTCTGGATGGAGAGCAGGGCTGGGTCTGGTGTGTCTCGTGCGAGTAATCACTCTGATGAAGTCAAAGTACCGCTCGCAACCTAGAAGCTGCACTAAGATGTGTTGTGTCTGATAAATCCATACCAGAATTCCAAACTTTGGTGAAAGAGAAAGAATGCAAAGTTTCACACTGGATGATGGTAGATGTTTGTTAAGTAACTATACAAGTGAAGTACATTTACCCGTATTGTGTGGAAGAGGTTTTCTATGACGTTGTAGCCACATCTGTCAGCTAGTCACTGATTTCTATTGGACAACACTGATTTAATGGTCAGTAATTATTCAACTTCACACCCCTGGCAAGGATCCTCAGCTGGCTGAAGTGCATAATGGAAATTTGGGCACAGGTGGCTCACCATTTTCTGACCATTCATTTAAGTCATTAGAAAATCAAGCGCAACGCACCCCCAACTTTCTGATTATGCACTGCTGACAAATGAGACTCCCTGCTGCGAGTGTGGGCTTGTTAACTTACCCCTATCATATATAGAATGATAATGGTATCACGTGGGAATGTTTAATCTTCATTTATACCTAATTCCCATTATCATTACATATACTATGTATAATTCACATAAATATACATTTCTCACTATCATTGCTTACTATGAATACACCTCATTCATATATTTATATATATACACACACACATATATATATATATATATGAATATATATATATATTTTCCATCCTAAACATAATTATAATTAACGTGGAGTGATAAGAAATACCATTGCTCTACTAAATCGATCGCTATGAATATATTATGAATGATAAACTGGTCTAGTCCCACCTATTGCTCAAACCTGGCATCTGCTCAATGATTTGGACACATTTCATCCTTGACTGTTTCAGCCGCCTCGGAATGCAAGGCAATGCAAGTCTCCCACTAATTTTTTCAGATAAAACAATACAATGAGATTTCTGATTCACTTTTAATTTAGATTGAAGTGTTACATGTTAGTGAAGGGACCAAAAATTAAAAAATGATGAAGGATAAAGAAAAATGACAATGGAACAGTCCTTGTTTATTTATTTTTATACTATTTTGTATTATTATTTTTAGTGATTCATTCTGGGGTCAAAACCTTGCACGAAATTGCTATTGGCAATATTAGAGAACAAATGCTTAATGCGTTTATATAATGTTCCTTTTCGATATTTGATGGAGGTGTTAACCTGTTTTAAATTACACATATTATTTGTTCCTAATAAATGACCATAATGCCCATGTTTCACCTTTATAGTTTCCAGCGGCGATAAGTGGGGTTTACTCCCTCATGTAAAATAATGGACACATCAGGAAATGTTCCAACATATAAAAAGTTGACCTCAAATGTTGGAAAATGCACCAAATAAATGTCAAAAATTTACATTTTCAGGGAGGAAAATAAATCCTGTAGACGGTGTACAGACAGTATGCCCACTTCAACATTGCAACTACGCTCTTCTTAACATGGAGATTGCATTCACAGGGAGGTGGACAGCACTGGTAGCTAAGACAAGACTAACCTGGTGCTAGAAATATTCCTAGTACAGGAAACTCTTTATTAACCGGCACCGACGGGACCGACGTGGTGCCGGTTAATCAAAAAGTCCGGATAACGGAGAGTTATATCTACCAACGTACGAGAGCCCCGTACACATTGACATGCGCCTGCATTCGGATCTCCGTCTCCCCGGGGACCGCCAGCTGACCATCTGTCGTGTCCGCTGCCTACCCGGGCTGCACATTCCCCTCCCAATCTACACGCTCCGATACAAGGCAAACGCCTCGGGTTTTTTTTAAAGTTAATCTTAAACGAGAGATGAAGGAAAACCTCGGTTACCTACTCAAGAATTTTGCCGGTTAAGAGAGATTTCCGGATATTTGGGTGCCGGCTAATAAAGAGTTTCCTGTAATTGCATCACAAGTTCAGAATACTGGTTTGGATGAAGAAGCCCCTTCAGCCTATTTGATGTCATCCAGAATAACAACCCTACCATCTTCTCATTACAGTATCTAACTGTTTCTTAAATAAATCTAGTGTCCTGTCCTTAATCCATCTTCTGAGCAAATTGTCCTTGCGATTACTCAAAAATACTCTCTGGCTTTTGTCTAAAATTTTCCCTTCACAGCACTGAACTTGTGGCTTCTTGTCCTGATGATTGGCTTATTGGGAATATTGTTTCAAATTTACTTTCTCTATCCCATTCAGTACTATTTCCTTTTCCTTTTCCTTTAAAAATCACTTTCCCTTTAAATATCAGCTATCTTTTTAACCCTGAAAGACGAATGCTGTACTTTTCAGGACTTTGGGCGGTTTTAGAGCTCACTTCTAACTTACATCATTGTCTGTTTATCACTGTATCTATAGAAAAATAACAACTTCCTGTAAAGGCCAACAGGAAATTGCTGTCAAGTTAAACAGTCAGCATATGGGCTGTTGTGAAAGTAATTTAGCCATTTTGTGGAGGGGGTGTTCAGAGTATAAAGCATTGAAAAAGGAACACTATTCCTCTGTAACTGTGGATTGTTCTGATATAATAGATATGTTTGAAGCTGACAGCTGAACTGTAGGTGCTGTAATAGTTTAAGAACATAAGAACATAAGAAACAGGAGCAGGAGTCGGCCAATCGGCCCCTCGAGCCTGCTCCGCCATTCAATAAGATCATGGCTGATCCAATCTTAGCCTCAACACCACTTTCCCGCTCTCTCCCCATAACCGTTGACTCCCCTATTGTTCAAATGTCTGTCAATCTCCGCCTTGAATATATTCAATGACTCAGCCTCCACAGCTCTCTGGGGTAGAGAATTCCAAAGATTCACGACCCTCTGAGAGAAGAAATTCCTCCTCATCTCCGTCTTAAATGGGCGACCCCTTATTCTGAAACTATGCCCCCTAGTTCTAGATACCCCCACTAGGGGAAACACCCTCTCAGCATCCACCCTGTCAATCCCCCTCAGAATCTTGTATGTTTCAATAAGATCACCTCTCATTCTTCTAAACTCCAATGAGTATCGGCCCAACCTGCTCAACCTTTCGTCATACGTCAACCCCTTCATCCCAGGAATCAACCTAGTGAACCTTCTCTGCACTGCCTCCAATGTAAGTATAGCCTTCCTTAAATATGGAGACCAAAACTGTACGCAGTACTCCAGGTGCGGTCTCACCAGTGCCCTGTAAAGTTGCATCAAAACTTCCCTACTTTTATACTCCATACCCCTTGCAATAAAGGCCAACATTCCATTAGCCTTCCTAATTACTTGCTGTACCTGCATGCTAACTTTTTGTGTTTCATGTACTAGGATCCCCAGATCCCTTTGTACCGCAGCATTCTGTAGTCTCTCTCCATTTAAATAATAATTTGCTTTTTCATTCTTCCTTCCAAAGTGGATAACCTCACATTTATCCACATTATACTCCATCTGCCAAATTTTTGCCCACTCACTTAACCTATCTATATCCCTTTGCAGACTCTTTGTGTCCTCCTCACAACTTGCTAACCCACCTATCTTTGTATCATCAGCAAATTTGGCTACAGTACACTCGGTCCCTTCATCCAAGTCATTAATATAGATTGTAAATAGTTGAGGACCCAGCACTGATCCCTGTGGCACCCCACTAGTTACTGATTGCCAACCGGAAAATGACCCGTTTATCCCGACTCTCTGTTTTCTGTTGGTTAGCCAATCCTCTATCCATGGTAATATATTACCCCCAACTCCGTGCGCTCTTATCTTGTGCAGTAACCTTTTATGTGGCACCTTATCGAATGCCTGCTGGAAATCCAAATACACCACATCCACTGGTTCCCCTTTATCCACCCTGTTTGTTACATCCTCAAAGAACCCTAGCAAATTTGTCAAACACGATTTCCCTTTCATAAAACCATGTTGACTCTGCTTGATTGTCTTATGATTTTCCAAATGTCCTGCTATTACCTCCTTAATAATGGATTCATTCGTTTGAGATGACTTGAGTATTAACAGTTACCTCGTCATAGGCAGAATTATTAACATGGTTTAAATCCGAGGTGTGAGACTTTTCAGTCATGAGCCACAATGAGGGGGTCATTTTTACTGTCACCACCTGGCCGGTAATCTAGTGGAATGGATTGCTGCCCGTTCTAGAAATCAATGTGGTGAACATTGGGTGAGTTCTACAATGGGCGGCCAATAATGTATCACAGCTTAGGCCTTCCGCACAGGTGCAACATTTCACGTATCTCATTGCAGTTTGTGGGAGCTTGCTGTGCGTAATTTGGCTGCCGCATTTCCCTAGATTACAACATTGACTACACTTCAAAAATACGTCATCAGTTGCAAAGCGCTTTGGGATGTCTTGAGATGTTATCTAGTACAATTTTATTCCATCTTTCTTCCTTCTTTCTCTCTTTCTTTCTCTGGATAGGAAAGGGAATAGTCTGGGAAGATAATGAATGGAATGAAACCGTCTCCACCCTTGCTGCCAGGATATGTCATCAAGTGCTGTCTATAAATGTGGCAAATGTGAGTCAGTAATTGCAGAGTGAAGACCTTGTCCGGATTCCTGGTCCCCGGCAGCTGCTATCAATTGGGAGCTGATGTATCCATGGTGGGACGATGAGATTATTTGTGCCTTTTCCACTCCACGTAATTCAATTTAAAGCCACACAGATATATATGTAGGCCAGGCAGTGGCACAGATACAATCCCCTGCAGACTGCAATCATTCCGTCGACAACATTTATTAAAAAAAATGAGGTTGCAGTTTTTACATTTTTGGAAAGAGGCAAACATGAGCTGGCAAGATCATTTAATAAAAAATGATTAAATGGTCTGAAATATTTATAGTAGCTTTTATACAAAACTCCTTCTCATTCGTGAATAAAACATCAAGAAAACAGAATATATTTGTGAAAAATACATGCAGCTGTTGATGGTGTTGAAGCATCTTAAAAGAGAACTAATTGACATCACTCTCAAAGAATTGGAGAATTGCTCACATACCATTTGGACTTATAGACAATAATCATCTGATTTAAACAAAAGCAGATTTCAGAAAGTCCCGGGAGCTGAATAACTCCCCCTACATAGTGCAATAACATTTCACTGGTTGCCAAACGCTCGTGTTTCACACGAGTGATCGGTGTTTTCGGTTTCCGTTCACCCTGCTTGAGCCAGATCCGGAGAGATTGCTCGTTCAGAGAGTTTAAATCTCCCTGCCTTTATCTGCTGGTTTCGCCTTTTGTGCGTGGGCTGCCATGCGGCTGCTCCGATGGGATGTACCTAGTCGGAGTACCCGAAAAGAAAGCCCCACTTCATCAGCTGGCCAAATGCGCCCTGCACCTGGACTTCTTTGTCTGGAGTTACAGTGACAGCTTGTGCTGTGAGCTCCAAAACTTTAAGCACTCGGGGGCACAATTTTCACTTCTATCGCCTGCCATTAATGAGCGGCAACAACCTCAAAGTGGGATCGGAAGCCTTACCACCCTGTTACTGTCTCCGGCATTATAGACAGGTTTTTGAACGATAAGGGAGTCAAGGGTTATGGGGAGCGGTCAGGGAAGTGGAGTTGAGGCCAAGATCAACTCAGCCATGATCTTATTGAATGGCGGAGCAGGCTCGAGGGGCCAAATGACCGACTCCTGCTCCTACGTCTTATGTTCTTATGTTCGTCTCAGGCCTTAGGCCCCTGTTAATATGAAAACTAGGGCCCCGATTGCCATTTCAGGTCAGAATTGGCCTCGGTGCGCCGTGCACACTCCGACTAGTTCCACGGGCGATGGAGTCAAAGAGGCCTAGACAAGGTAAGTTTGGAATCAGTAGAAGTGCTCATCCCGGCCCCACAAAATTAATGTGCTCCACTGCTGCCCAGGAGCCCCCTCCGCCCGCACTTACCTTGCTTGCAACCAGTGCGATGAGATATTGGGAAGCGTTGATCTGGCGCGCTGCATTGGGAATCCCGTTAGCTCGTTGGGCCAATAATAATAATGAGGCCGATGCTTCAAAATGGCTACCATCCTTTCAGGCAGTGAGTCCCAGACCCTCACAACCCTCTGGGTGAAACAAATTCTCCTCAAATCCCCTCTAAACCTCCAACCAATTACTTTATATCTATGCCCCCTGGTTATTGACCCCTCTGCTAAGGGAAATAGGTCCTTCCTATCCACTCTATCTAGGCCCCTCATAGAAACATAGAAACATAGAAGATAGGAGCAGGAGTAGGCCATTCAGCCCCTCTAGCCTGCTCCGCCATTCAATGCGATCATGGCTGATCATCCAAATTCAGTACCCTGTCCCTGCTTTCTCCCCATATCCCTTGATCCTTTAGCCTTAAGAAATATATCTAACTCCTTCTTGAATATATTTAATGAATTGGCCTCAACTGCCTTCTGTGGTAGAGAATTCCACAGGTTCACCACTCTCTGGGTGAAGAAATTCCTCCTCATCTCAGTCCTAAATGGCTTACCCCTTATCCTTAGACTGTGACCCCTGGTTCTGGACTCCCCCGCCATCAGGAACATCCTTCCTGCATCTAGTCTGTCTAGTCCTGTTAGAATTTTATGATTTTCAATGAGATCCCCTCTCATTCTTCTAAACTCTAGCGAATACAAGCCCAATCGTTCCAATCTCTCTTCATACGTCATTCTTGCCATCCCAGGTATGGCAAGAACATCCTTCATATCCTCATAATTTTATACACCTCAATTAGGTCTCTCCTCAGCCTCCTCTGTTCCAAAGAAAACAACCCCAGCCTATCCAATATTTCCTCATAGCTAAAATTCCCCAGTCCGGGCAACATCCTCGTAAATCTCCTCTGCACCCTCTCTAGTGCAATCACATCTTTCCTGTAATGTGGTGACCAGAACTGCATGCAGTACTCTAGCTGCGGCCTAACTAGTGTTTTATACAGTTCAAGCATAACCTCCCTGCTCTTTTATCCTATGCCTCGGCTAATAAAGGAAAGTATCCCGTATGCCTTCTTAACTACCTTATCTACCTGTCCTGCTACCTTCAGGGATCTGTGGACATGCACTCCAAGGCCCCTCTGATCCTCTGCACTTCTCAGTGTCCTACCATTTATACTGTATTCCCTTGCCTTGTTAGCCCTCCCCAAATGCATTACCTCACACTTCTCCGGATTGAATGCCATTTGCCACTCCTCTAGGCTTTCTGCAGTATTTAGCTCTCGGTATCTTTGAAAGTCTACATGCAACATAATTAACTTAATTTTTTTCAACATCTGTCTTACTGTCATATTGGCCTAAAACTTGACACAATTTAGTGTGTATTTACTTTTGATACTGTCTTCTAGGATTGTGTGCATCATGCATTCCTCTTCATGTTGACGCTGCTCCATCTTATAAATAATCTATTTCTTACACTTTTGTCCGCAGATGCACTCGTAATGTGAAACCATTTCAATCTCTTGTCTAATATGGAATAAGTACTTGTAGTTAGTTTGAGGACATATACCATTATATTCTGTGCACTACTGTTTTAAGAAAGAAAGATTTGCATTTATATGGCGCCTTTCACGACCACCGGACGTCTCAAAGCGCTTTACAGCCAATAAATGTAGGAAACGCGGCAGCTAATTTGCGCACAGCAAGCTCCCACAAACAGCAGTGTGATAATGACCAGATAATCTGTTTTTGTTATGTTGGTTAAGGGATAAATATTGGCCCCAGGACACTGGGGATAACTCCCCTGCTCTTCTTTGAAATAGTGTCATGGGATCTTTTACATCCACCTGAGAGAGCAGACGGGGCCTCAGTTTAACGTCTCATCCAAAAGACGGCACCTCTGACAGTGCAGCGCTCCCTCAGCACTGCACTGGAGTGTCAGCCTAGCTTTATGTGCTCAAGTCCCTGGAGTGGGACTTTGAACCCACAAACTTCTGACTCAGAAGTGAGTGTGCTGCCCACTGAGCCACAGCTGACACTTTGCCCAATTTGTGTGATCAGTAGACCCATCCATCATCAGTAGCTTCCAAGCAACTCTTCTGCTTGGGTTAGGCTCTATGTTTCCATCGCATGTATTTTTGTTTCTAGCACTTTATTTATTAATTGGTATCAAGTACTAGAATCTCATTTATCACTGTCGTGGTAAAATCGCAGGAACAGGATGGTACGTAAACACAACGGAGCAAATCATTAGTCCGAATTCAAGACATCTTGACTGATGACCAGTTTCACTCCACAAACATTAATTAATTTGTGTCAGTACAGCTATAGTGCTATGTTCAGCCGGGGATAAGCTTATTTAATTAATATTTAATTAGTGCAAGTCGTATTTAACTGGCTGGTATTAAAAAATTTAGACAAGTTCAGCCTGTCAAAAGATGTTTTGAAGAAGAGTCATTTCAGGAAATTCTGGCTTGCAACCCAGAAATTTGCTGTATAAACAATTCACCCACTCAGCCAACATCTACCGTGCTTTGTAATAATGCTGTTTGAAGAGTTTAAACGGCATCAAATCTTCATATTGAAATTTCCCCATGAAGATCAAACTTTGTGAGGTCTTCAAAAACAATGCTCTTGAAAATATGGGGACGGATTTTGCTCTGAGCGGTGAATGAACAGCGCCAGCCATTCTTTACCTTTGCACTTGCCCACAGACTTTCGATGGGATTTTGCACTGGAACTTATTGTAAATTAGAGGGCTAAAATGGCACAGTACCCTCTACAGGGCATCTGGGACGCGTGTGAACAGGGCAAGCAACTGTGTGTCTCCTTAACCAATCAGAATGAAGAATCGTTAATGAGCAGCGCAGAGTCTGAACCAGGAAGTGTCAGTTCGAATATTTAATTCAATGTCAAATCTGGTACAGAAAGCGAAATAAAGAGTTTCGTCCTTGTCCCTTTTCTTTATTGGCCCAGAAATTGGATTTCGATGGTTGCCGCGGGGGTAAGGATCCCCCGCAATATCGCACTCCGCGCCTACCTTTATGGTTCGGGCCCACACGAACTTCAGTTCCTGGGCCTCTCCCTGGTGCCGGCGTGCAGTGTGTGCGTGTCCCAGAGGCGCAGTTAGTTCGATGCGACCTCTGGGATCACGTGGGCCAGTTAGAGCCAATGGCAGCACACCATCTTTCATTCATAGTTTTGACAGCAAGGGCTGTCAAAACTATGAATACAACAAGCCCCCAAAAGAACAGCTAAACCTCAATTAATTTTTTTTTAAAAGCCATCACATTAATAAAATAACTATAGTTAAATAAATTAACCACTTTAAACAAAAATTTAAATTTTTGAAAAAATTTTAATTCTTTTTAAAAGTTATAAAAATAAACTTACCTTTCTTTAAAGTCTCTAAAAAAGATAAACCTGTTGAAATTTTTTTTTAAATAATACTTAATTAATTACTTACCTTGTTAAAAGGGGGTCTTACGCCTGCTTTCTTTATGTGTAAAATCTTCAACACTTACCTGCGCGTTCAAAGCTGAAAAAAAAACTAAGTGCGCTGCGTGCGCACAACCTGTAGCGCGCATGCGGTTCACTTAGGAACCGCCCCCTTTGCAATACCCGAAGTGCCGATTTCCCGCGCATGCGCAGTGCATACAGAAAACCAGCACTTCGGGACCTAATATGCGAGAGTACACAGTGCGTACTCTCCCGCATTAGGTCTAATTTTCGGGCCATTATCTGCACACTGCCCCTCAACAACATCTTCTGAAGGCACATGGTCAGCTTTCACCTTTATGCTGATGACACCCAGCTCTACCTTTCTATCGCCCCTCTTAATCCCTCAATGGCCTCTGTGCTGTCAGGGTGCTTGCCTACCATCAAGTCTGAGATAAATCATAACTTTCTCCAGCTCAACATCAGGAAGACTGAACCCATCATCTTCAGCCCTCACCAAAAACTCTGCTTTCTTGTCTCAGGACTCCAACTCCTTCCTGGCCACTGTCTTAGTATGAGCCATCCTGCTCAAGCTTTGTTCCTGGTAAATTCGGAGCTAAGCTTTAAACACAACATTCCATGCAGCACCAAGTCCACTTACTTTCACCTCCACAGCATTTCTCTGCTCCTCCTTTCGTTCCTCATTCACTGAAAATCTTACACATGTCTTTGTCACCTCCAGATTCCAGTACTCTAATGTTTTCCATGGTGGTCTCGATCATTCAACCTCTAAAAACTCCAAATCTGAACTCTGCCACAAGTATCCTGTCCCACACACCCATTGCTCTTGTCCTCACTCCCACTCCCCCAACACATTAATTGTAAAATCTTCGTCCTCATCTTTAAATCTCTCCATTGGTTCTCTCCATCCTACCACTGCCACCTTCTCTAGCCCCATAACTCCTCCTGAAAACTCTGTTCCTCTCACTCTGGCCTTCTGTGTATCCCCCACCCACTCCCTTCGCCCAACCATTGGTGACAGAACCTTCAGCCACCTTCATCCTACTTTCTGGAACTCCCTCCCTAAACCGCTCCACCTTTAATACAAAACCCATTTTTGACGATGGTCACCCCTCCCAATCTCTCCCTTCCTCACTTGGTGTTCATTTAACTGTTACCTGAAGGCACTTGGAATATCTCTTTACATTAAGGGTGCTATATAATTGCAAGTTGAAAGTTGTTGAGTCCTGACTTAGAAGTATATTGCCGACCCTTCATCGTCGCTGGGTCAGAATCTGGAATTCCCTCCCTAACAGCACTGTGGGAGCACCTTCACCACACGGACTGCAGCGGTTCAAGAAGGTGGCTCACCACCACCTTCTCAAGGGCAATTATGAATGGGCAATAAATGCTGGCCTTGCCAGCGACGCCCAGATCCCATAAAAGCAAATTTAAAAAATAAATTAAAAAATGGGTCCTTATTATTGAAAACAAAGTGAAGGGGCTGAAAGCCATTCAAAAGATCGCTTAACATCTATTATTGTTGGTGCAGAGCTGTTTGTTATCAATTCTAGATCTGGTTTTGAGATCTCACAGCACAGGCTGTGACCATTTTCAGGAGCCATCTGAAACTTTGTATTTCTCTGCATCTGTTACGTCACCGCCATAATCTTCTCAGATAATGTTGCAACGTTGGTTGGCATCTGTAGCTGGTTTTATCCCTTTCAGATTTCCTTTTTAAATAAGTTGTGTTGCAGATCAAGCTTCTGCTCCCCAAATATACCCATGCTACAATGTGCGTGGTCTTGAATAAAACTGCCTTTGTTGTTTTATCTCTGTGACCATGATTCCAAACACATAACTATGCTCGATTTAGTAGTTTGCTGTTTTTGAAGTTAGGGTTCAAGCATGGCCAATAGATGTATTATTTTGCTTGTGGGCTGTGGTCTTTCTGAGATTGCCGTTAAACCTGTCTCTTGACTGTATGGTTTTGTGTCTGGCTGGATTTTTTTGAAAGGTCCGTGTCCAGTGAGAGTCAGGAAAACCATTTGTGATTTGATTATTGAAAATCTTGAGACAAGGTGCTAACAATTCGGGGGTTTAACGCCACCTGTTACCGCCAGATTTGGGGGGAAAAAATGGCAGCTGCCGCACTTCCACCTGCTGCCGGCGGGTCCCGCAACGGCCGCCATTTTCAGGTGGCCGGCAGCGCTGCCGATATCGGCACTCGCCAAAATTATGTAGATGATGCAGATTGTGACACCAGTGAGTGTGCAACGCTCACTTGACGCCTGATCTGCAAGTTTCAACTTTATCGCTCCACTGACCGGCACGCCTCAAGTGCGACCAGCTGAGCAAGCGTTGACAAGAAGGAGCCTCCAGCAGCCCTATTTAAAGGGCTTGACGTAAGAAAACTACTAGGCACTTGGTCTAAGCGTTAAACAAAGCTTTAATCAACTGTTTTACAAAATGGAGATCTAGTTGTCCTTCATTAGTTCCTGTTAGAGAATGTCCTGAGCAAGCTGGGCCCATGCCCGAGTATTTATGCTCTCCCTGGACAGCACCACCAGCAGGCCGCCCAGTATTATGTCATAAGCCATTTCCCATGAATGACAAGATTCATGTCAGGGCTCATCAGCAACAACTTGCAGCTGACATGTTTGTTCAGTTTGACCGGTTCTGTGCAACTTTCTGCAACTCCAGCAGCTTTATAAACTTATTGCAAGGTTCTAAGGTGACAGGCAGTGTTGTTGCAAGTGGAGAACGCCTTCATTTTTATTTAAAGGCTTCTGCTCACAACACTTGCTCACAGTCATGGGGGCTCTACTGACAGTCCCTCTCGCTCGAGAAATGCGGGAGAGGGAGCGGAGGCAGCGAAGAAGAGAAGCTGTACACAGAGGGAGGGGGAGGAGGGGCAGGCGGGCTCTCAACAGGAGGCCTTACCCACCTAGGGTCTTCAGAGAGCGCTTCTCTTATATGCACTTAAGAGAGGAGCAGTGTCTTAAGAGGCTCCGCTTCACCAAGGAGGTGGTCACAGAACTCTGCCACCTCCTGCAACCAGACCTGCAGCCTGAGAGCAGGGCGACCACGGCTCTCCCAGTGGCCCTCAAGGTCACCGTGGCCCTCAATTTTTTCGCCAGTGGATCCTTCCAGTCTGCAGCAGGAGACATAGCAAACATAGAAGCATAGAAGATAGGAGCAGGAGTAGACCATTCGGCCCCTCGAGCCTGCTCCGCCATTTAATGAGATCATGGCTGAACATCCAAACTCAGTACCCTGTCCCTGCCTTCTCCCCATATCCCTTGATCCCTTTAGCCTTAAGAAATATATCTATCTCCTTCTTGAATATATTTAATGAATTGGCCTCAACTGCCTTCTGTGGTAGCGAATTCCACAGGTTCACCACTCTCTGGGTGAAGAAATTCCTCCTCATCTCAGTCCTAAATGGCTTACCCCTTATCCTTAGACTGTGACCTCTGGTTCTGGACTCC
Source organism: Squalus acanthias (assembly GCA_030390025.1). NCBI lineage: Eukaryota > Metazoa > Chordata > Chondrichthyes > Squaliformes > Squalidae > Squalus > Squalus acanthias. Next base: position 3,615,171 of record CM059433.1, read on the forward strand.
CCCGCCATCGGGAACATCCTTCCTGCATCTAGTCTGTCTAGTCCTGTTAGAATTTTATAAGTTTCAATGAGACCCCCTCTCATTCTTCTAAACTCTAGTCACCGTGGCCGAAACATCTCACAGTTCACCATCCATCGCTGCATCCGGGAGGTCACAAAGGCTGTCTACACCAGGAGAAGGGATTATGTTGTATTCTCTCTGAGCAGAGAGATGCAGGAGGAGCGCGCATGTGGCTTTGCCAGGATAGCGGGATTCCTCATGGTGCAGGGCGCCATCGACAGCACCCACATGGCTTTGTGGGTGCCGCCCCCTTGCCTCCCCTCACGCCCCAGAGGCGTGCAATCTCCCCCCACACCACCCTCGGCCCACAAACTCTCCTCCCCCCAGGGCCCACAATCTCCCCCCCACCAGAAGCCCATAATCTCTCCTCCCCCAACCCTCCGGTGCACAATCTCTGTGGTGGGCGGTGAATCTTTGGAATTCTCTACCCCAGAGGGCTGTGGAGGTTCAGTCGTTGAGTATATTCAAGATGCGGAGATGCCAGTGTTGGACTGGGGTGGACAAAAGTGAGAAGTCACTCAACACCAGGTTATAGTCCAACAGTTTTATTTGAAATCACAAGCTTTCGGAGCGCTGCTCCTTCGTCAGGTGAAGTGAAGGAATACGAATCGGCACAGCATAAATAGACAGAGAACAATGCCTGTGCAGAGAACAATGTCAGACGACTACAGTTAATCTTTCTGACTGCCTTTTATCACACCTCGGCAGAGAGACAATCAGATCAGTCAGGAAGACATTATATCAAAGACATAGCAAGATACAACTAAGACAATGAGGTGGGGTCACAGGGGGTCTAATGTGTCAAATGCTGCAGTCTGTATGGAAAACCATAAACTTTAAACTTTTTACTTTTTTTACTGGAAATCACATCTGTGAACAAGCCAACGACGACTCGAGTCTGGATGACTCTACGTCAGGTGGGGTTACATGTAGCGTGACATGAACCCAAGATCCCGGTTGAGGCCGTCCTCATGGGTGCGTATATTCAAGCCAGAGATCGATAGATTTTTGGATATTAAGGGAATCAAGGGATATGGAGATCGGGCGGGAAAGTGGAGTTGAGGTCAAAGATCAGCCATGATCTTATTGAATGGTGGAGCAGGCTCGAGGGGCCGAATGGCCCACTCCTGCTCTTATTTCTTCTGTTCTTATGTTCCCCCAGTTCGTGCGGGCACTCTCTGCCACATCGCCCTTCTCTCTCCATGCTAACACGTTTCTCCCTTTACTGAGTTATCACTGGCACTCTTGTCCCCTCCCCCCTGTTCACACTGGCACTCTTGTCCCCTCCCCAGTTCACACTGGCACTCTTGTCTCCTCCCCCCTGTTCACACTGGCACTCTTGTCCCCTCCCCAGTTCACACTGGCACTCTTGTCCCCTCCCCAGTTCACACTGGCACTCTTGTCTCTTCCCCAGTTCACACTGGCACTCTTGTCTCCTCCCCAGTTCACACTGGCACTCTTGTCCCCTCCCCCCCTGTTCACACTGGCACTCTTGTCCCCTCCCCAGTTCACACTGGCACTCTTGTCCCCTCCCCCCCTGTTCACACTGGCACTCTTGTCCCCTCCCCAGTTCACACTGGCACTCTTGTCCCCTCCCCCCCTGTTCACACTGGCACTTTTGTCCCCTCCCCAGTTCACACTGGCACTCTTGTCCCCTCCCCCCTGTTCACACTGGCACTCTTGTCCCCTCCCCCCTGTTCACACTGGCACTCTTGTCCCCTCCCCAGTTCACACTGGCACTTTTGTCCCCTCCCCAGTTCACACTGGCACTCTTGTCCCCTCCCCAGTTCACACTGGCACTCTTGTCCCCTCCCCCCTGTTCACACTGGCACTCTTGTCCCCTCCCCAGTTCACACTGGCACTCTTGTCCCCTCCCCCCTGTTCACACTGGCACTCTTGTCCCCTCCCCAGTTCACACTGGCACTCTTGTCCCCTCCCCCCTGTTCACACTGGCACTCTTGTCCCCTCCCCAGTTCACACTGGCACTCTTGTCCCCTCCCCCCTGTTCACACTGGCACTCTTGTCCCCTCCCCAGTTCACACTGGCACTCTTGTCCCCTCCCCAGTTCACACTGGCACTCTTGTCCCCTCCCCCCTGTTCACACTGGCACTCTTGTCCCCTCCCCCCTGTTCACACTGGCACTCTTGTCCCCTCCCCCCTGTTCACACTGGCACTCTTGTCCCCTCCCCCCTGTTCACACTGGCACTCTTGTCCCCTCCCCCCTGTTCACACTGGCACTCTTGTCCCCTCCCCCCTGTTCACACTGGCACTCTTGTCCCCTCCCCCCTGTTCACACTGGCACTCTTGTCCCCTCCCCCCAGTTCACACTGGCACTCTTGTCCCCTCCCCAGTTCACACTGGCACTCTTGTCCCCTCCCCACTGTTCACATTGGCACTCTTGTCCCCTCCCCAGTTCACACTGGCACTCTTGTCCCCTCCCCCCTGTTCACACTGGCACTCTTGTCCCCTCCCCAGTTCACACTGGCACTCTTGTCCCCTCCCCAGTTCACACTGGCACTCTTGTCTCCTCCCCAGTTCACATTGGCACTCTTGTCTCCTCCCCAGTTCACATTGGCACTCTTGTCCCCTCCCCAGTTCACATTGGCACTCTTGTCCCCTCCCCAGTTCACACTGGCACTCTTCTCCCCTTTCTGTTCCATCACACTGCTCAAGGGCCTTCGCTGAGCACCCAACAGCGTACTGGCGATGTGCTGCACCTGGTGCAGGAAAGTTCACTCAGATTTCCTAGGCCAGGCCGTTTGCATGGCTTGGCACTGTCCGGGGCACAAGCCCACCCCGGTCATGCTGGGTTTGGTGAGTGAAGCATTTGCAGGCCTCATGCTTCTGGGTGTCAGCATCGGAGAGCTGTAGCCGGATGGCCCTGAAGCCCAAAGATCTTCCTGGGAGGAGGAAAATGCTTAGATTACTTTTGGTCTTCTTGTTCTTCCGTCCTAGCACCCAACAGATCCTCTAGTCCGTAGAGGGTCCTGGTGGATGTCCTACCATTCGTTTTTTTGGGACACCCCTCTGTTTGGACACCTAATGGTGTATTTATAGGAAAGTGAATTGGGATGACCGGGAACACCCTCTTCCACCTCCCTAGCACTGTTACAATGATTTTGGAAACTTGCACCAATCCCTGGGCAATGGGGTGTTGGAGCCCTGAGGTAAAGGGCCTCTCTCTCCATTTCCTCTTTGCTGTGGCTGGGAACTGAACATTCCCTTAGTTTAACAAAGAGAAGCATGTCCTCTCACAAGTTTTTAAGCTCTGAGGTCTTTCCTAGTTTGTTACTGACTGAAATGAATAGCAAATACGACATGGTGCCAGAATTGGCAGTGACTCTATCTGTCAAAATAATTTTCGAAAGAGATACAGAAGAATATAAGAGTATTCGAATGTAGAAATGATAGCTTTTCAGCGAAATACTCTAAACTGATCGCAGACGCGTCTTCTTTTGTTTTATTTTCACTGGATCCTATTCTGTGTGATTCAATCAGCTGAGAAGCTATTTAAAATGTAAAATTAAAACGCAGCCACTCAAGAGTTCTGCAAAGCTATTATTCAAAATGAACAATTCCCAGCCAAATTAGAGATGGCAGGTAATCAAGCCAGTAATTGGAAAAGCTTTAAACGAATTTGGGACAATGAAAAGATTGCAACATGTCTCATTAAACAGTCAAAAGATGTGAGAACCACGACAATAATTACCGGTATGGGTAGAGAAGGACGGGAAACACGTCACGGTCTTCACTTTGAGACAGATGAAGACAAGACTTATATAAAAGTTATTTTTAGCAAGTTGGAACAATGTTACACTGGAAAAGCTAATGAAACATATCAACATACGTGGGCTAGACATTCGTGGCCTTAGCGCCACTCCATAGCGCCATTAAACGCTGTAAATGTGAAATGACAGCATAAAATGCTGGAACTACTCAGCTCATCAGGCAGCATCTCGACCTGAGATGTGAACTCTGTTTCTCTCTCCACGGATGTTGCGTGACCTGCTGAGTATTTGCAGCATGTTGACCCCCTGCACAAAGATGGAGTGCTGCGTCCAAGACACTTGGTGGCCCTTCCCTGGCTTGCTGAGCCATTTGTGTTAGTGCTGAAGCATTTTTCCCATTTGTTTGAGGTTCGGAAGGTAATTCAGCTTGAAGAGCTGAATATTCACATTGGGGACTTCTTTTTGAATGATAAAAAGTTTTTTAAAAGGCAGAAAGGGCTGAAAACTGCATAGTTTCACTTCATTTTATTTTTGTATTGCTTCAGTGTGCATGGCCCCTTTAATTCTCAGACCTCTTCATTACATAGAAACATAGAAGATAGGAGCAGGAGTAGGCCATTCAGCCCCTCGAGCCTGCTCTGCCATTTAATGAGATCATGGCTGATCATCCAAATTCAGTACCCTGTCCCTGCCTTCTCCCCATATCCCTTGATCCCTTTAGCCTTAAGAAATATATCTAACTCCTTCTTGAATATATTTAATGAATTGGCCTCAACTGCCTTCTGTGGTAGAGAATTCCACAGGTTCACCACTCTCTGGGTGAAGAAATTCCTCCTCATCTCAGTCCTAAATGGCTTACCCCTTATCCTTAGACTGTGACCCCTGGTTCTGAACTCCCCGCCATCGGGAACATCCTTCCTGCATCTAGTCTGTCTAGTCCTGTTAGAATTTTATAAGTTTCAATGAGATCCCCTCTCATTCTTCTAAACTCTAGCGAATATAAACCCAATCGACCCAATCTCTCTTCATACGTCATTCCTGCCATCCCAGGTATCAGTCTGGTGAATCTTCGCTGAACTCCCTCCATGGCAAGAACATCCTTCCTCAGATAAGGCCACAATTCTTTGTGAGCGCCACAGCCTCGATTCCAGAGGCCGTGCGAGGCTCCAACTCCGCTCCTGCACAGGAACCTCATCTCGGATGCCTCCAGCAACGCCACCAGGGCGGCGTTTCACGGCAGATAAGCAAGCGCTGTAGCAACAATCTCCAGCACGCCAGACGAATTTTGCTCTGTTCGCGTTGCTAACTCCAGTTCCCGGTGGCTAAAATGAATTTCTCCCCCGATATATCCAATTTTTTGGAACCAGCATCCTGGTGAAACAATGGTACACAGGAACTCGCTGCACCTTAGCTGGAACATGTAACGATTGGGCTTTGGAAGAAAGCCTAATTAGAGACAAAATAGTTATTGGGATACAGAACAATGATACTAGAAAGAGGCCTAGAAATCCGATAAGGCCTTAAAAAAAGGCGGAACCACTCTGGGGCGAGGTTTGCTCGCGCCCGTTAAAAGATCGCAGGCAGTGCGGTTATTTTGGTGCTGCCTGCTGATTTGAATGATTGGAGCGCCCAGCCTAGCGAGGAATGCGCTGCCTCAGGCTGTGCGTTCAGCAGAAGGCCCAATGTCGCGTGGCCGCAGCGTCCCTGGAGCGAGGCTGCCTTTCCTCAAAGCAAGGCTTCATTTTAGAGAGCAGTCTCGAGCCCTTAAAGGGGATCTGCCTTCTGAAACAAATTAAAATCATTTAGCAATAGGTAGTCTCTAGCCCTTAAAGCTCAACTGACTTCTGAAAAGAAACATTAAAAATCATTCCAAAATGGCATCTTAAACTCTTAAAGCTAAACTGCCTTCTGCACATAAACAAAAGGCAAAAGAGCTTCAGCACTAACACAAATGGCTCAACAGGCCAGGGAAGGGGCACCCAGGGTCTCGCACGCAGCACTCCAGCTTTGTGCAGGGGGTCAACACTGGAAGAGAGGTCCTCTACCCACAGGGGGTCAGGAGGCCCTCCAGAAAGAATGATGTGGGACCAGATCACTGAGGCCGTCACTGCCAGCAGTGTCGCCCCCACCACCTGGCTCCAGTGCCCAAAGAAGCTTCATGACCTCAGACCACTGGTCAAGGTCAGTGAATGCATCTTCAAAAGCCGTCTCCTACCAACTGCACCTCTAGCCTCGCACACTGCTCAAAGCACGACCCCCCCAACAACCCCATCACTCACCTACCAACAATCTCTACCAATCACAAGGCTTACCTCCCATTCCTAGCTTCACCTCACCCCCTTGGAGGAGACGGTGCAGGCCATTCTTGGCAGGGGCATGGCTGAGCCCTTGGCCAGTGGTGGGGCTGAAAGGATACAAGATGCTGGTATCCTCATACATTATCCTCCTTCTCGCATCCCACTTCCCTCTCATCCCACAATATCTTCTGATGTACAAGCTGCACATGGTGTAAGCATGCACCTCTTGCTTTCCCGCCCTCCCCTCACCACAACCCTACCCTTGTGCCTTCCTCATTTCAGACACCTAAGAAATGCAGCCTGCCCAGCCAGTGGTTGACCAAGAAGAGGGAGAGGAGAGTGAAGAAGAAGAAGAAACACCGTCACTCAATTTCACACTCCCAGCCACCAGCTCCTCGAGGTTGTCCTGCAAGGCCCTTTGCAGTGTCCCACACTGAAAGTCAGCAGCCTTCCACCAGCCATGTTGCAGCCACTGGGGTAGCACTGCGTGACATCACTAGAATAGGCAAAGCCACACACAAGACAGTCACTAAGGGAATGCAAAAGGGTGATTCTTGATGTAATATTGGATGCATATATGAATAAAGTTGGACTAAAAAGTTTGCTTTATGATGGCTTTTATTTCAGCATTGTGGCCAAGAGGACACTGTGATGGTCAATAACAGAGGGAAGGTAAGGTGTGGGACAAATGTTGAAAGGGGAATTGGGGTTGTGGTCACTGGTACTGCAGGTGGATGACTCGACCCCGGATATCCCGGCCACAAAGGGGCTGTCTGGGTTGCATTCTTCCTTACGCTTGCTCCTCTTCTGCTTCTTCCTCTTCCTTCTGCGAGCAACTTGTTCCTTTTGCTGCCTCTGCTTCATCTCCATGTGTCCCCCAGGACTGTGAGCAAGCGGCCTTCTCAGAGGCAAAATACTGCGGATGCTGGAAATTTGAAATAAAAACAGAAAGTGCTGGAAATACTCAGCTGGTCAGGCAGCATCTCGACCTGAAACGTTAATACTGTATCTCTCTCCATGGATGCTGCCGTACCTGCTGAGTATTTCCAGCATTTTCTGTCTTCTCAGAGACCTTCCTTTATCATCCGAAGCCTTGCAAGCATCCAGCAGCACTCCCTGCACACATTGGGCCAAAAATTCGGCCCTTCCCGGGTGAGTACGCAGTCCGTACTCACTCGTAATGCGTCCTGAAGTGACGGTTTCCTGCATGCACTGCGCATGCGCGGGAAACCGGAACTTCCGGTATGGTGAAGGGGGCGGTTCCTAGGTGAACCGCGTGCGCGGTAGAGGCTGCGCGCACGCAGCAAACTTAGATTTTTTTTCAGGTTTCTCCGCGAGGGTAAGTATTGAAGAAACTACGCTATTAAAAAGGAGGCGCAGGACCCGTTTTCAACAAGGTAAGTGGTTAATTAAGTATAATTTCAAAATTTTTTCAACAGGTTTATCTTTTTTAGATACTTTAAAGAAAGGTAAGTTTATTTTTATCACTTTTAAAAAGTATTTTAATTTTTTCAAAAATTTAAATTTTTGTTTAAAGTGGTTAATTTATTTAACTATAGTTATTTCATTAATGTGATGGTTTTTTAAAAAATTTATTTTAAGTTTAGCTGTTCTTTTGGGGCCGATTTCAATTCACAGATTTGACAGGTCTCCTGTCAAATCTATGAATGAAAGATGGTCTGCTGCCATTGGCTCTCCATGGCCCACGTGATCCCAGGGGTCGCATCGCACTAACTGCGCCCCTGGGACACGCAAGCACTGCGCGCCGGCACTTGGAGCAGGCCCAGGAGCTGAAGTTCCCGTGGGCCCAAAACACAACGGCAGGCGCGGTAGGTAATTGCGCGCGCAATCCTTACCCCCGCGGCAAGCCGGAGAGACGAATTTCTGGGCCATTAACAACTTTTTAAATGTATTGCACCAAACCACTACTACAATAAAATATAAAAAATAAGTCCAAAAGCTGAAATCCAAACTTACCTGAAAGTTGTGTGTCTCCCTTTAAGATGCGCTGACAGCGTCTCTGCAGTGCTGCTACACGTGTGTTCTTCCGTGCGTGGTTTGGAGAGGGCGTTATGGCGTGCCGCGAAGTCGAAAATAGCAGCCGCGCGTCAAATCAAGCGTTGCGCGCCGATTGATGTCACAATCTTCTCATTTGAATCTGAGAGGCCAGCGCTGGTAACGGAAGCGCTATGGACCTCACCAAAATGGCAGCTGCCATGTCCCACGCCGGAAGCGGGCTGAAGTGAGGCAGCCGCCAATTTTTTGCAGAAATACAGCGCTAATGGTCGGCGGTAAGGTAGGCAATGTCTAGGCCATCGACTTTTACAAGAACCAAAGCTGTCATGGAAAACTTGCAATGACAGGTGTAAAGCTAGTGAATCGACAGCAAAGCAACTGAAAGAAGTAAGGAATCAGGAAGAGATGCAAAACTTGGTAAGGGAAAAGAAAAAAGTGACTCCAGCTATGAAGCCCAGAAAATGTTGAAAAGCTCCTGAAATTTACTGTAAATACTGTTGACAATGACATGTCAGAAAAAAGGTGTCTTGCTTGCAGTTGCAAGTGTAGAGAATTCCACCATTTCTCAGCAAAGTGCCCAAGTTCAAGATATCTTAACAAAGGTAAACAGTAGGTACGTACTGCAGATGAAGCTACTCGTGACTCAGACGAAGGTCAGATTCACTCACATCATTTTGTTGGATCTATAGAAAACCAACGGACCAACAAATTATAAGCCAACATTGCCTATAAACATCAAGCAGGTCAGCTTTCAGCTGTGGTGCTACTGTCAATGCTCTACTTGAGAATGAATACCTGAGACTGTTTAATGATCCAAATGGCAGAGAAATTCAGGCTTCTAACGTTAAACAAAGTGAAGCTGTTGTCGTCACTGCTGAAAAAAGCCCAAGAACAACAAGAAGTGCAGCATTGTATTTCAAATAGCACCGAGTGGATGTAGGATCTAGGTCCCAGGGTTTCTCAACATATGCAATTTTGCGATGGTGAATCATGAGATGTTATGATGTTGGAGGATTCATTAAAACTCATTAAAGAAGAACCAGGACATCTTCAAATGAAAGAGAATGTTAGAAGCAGTCTGAACCTTCAAAATTGATTCCAAAGTCCCAGTGTATCAGACTGAACCTACACAATTCCCAGCCAAAAACTACCTCTAGGTGTAAAAGGATTTTTCAAGAAGCAGATTAATGAATCTGTTGATTGAAAAGTTATTTCACCGATGTGGTATCCCAAATGACTGGCTCTCTTCAAATGGTGGTGAAAAGGAATTATAAAGTGTTCCTGTGCTTTGATCCAAAGACGCTTAACAAAAGCCCTCAAACGTAAATCACTAACCACTTTGAACCGCAGATGATGTTCTGTCTGAACTAGCAAAAACAAAACTGCTCATGGCTGTGGATTGAAAGAACGCAGTCTGGTATTCTACCTTAGATGGATACTCAAGTCTGCTGACTGGCTTTTCAACACCATTTGGAAAATACATATAGTTAGGCATGGCTTTTGGAATCTCTCAGCGGAAAAATTTCACAGAAGGCGCCATGAGGTACTGGAAAATCTGGAAGGAGTCCCTGTTGCGGCAGATAGCAAATGTCAGTGCTACAGATAAACAGGACCATAACTGGAAACTGGAAGCTCCGCTGAAGCAATGTTAACAACAATGTATCAGACTGAACAAGGATAAAATGCAGTTCGAGGAAAGAGAACTGGGTCATACGCTCTCCTAAGATGGATTAAAAGCAGATCCTGTTCAAGTTGAATCAATGCTAAAGATGCCTTCTCCGACTGACAAAAATGATATACAGAGAATTCTTGGAATGAGAAACTATCTGCAATAGTTTATTCCGAAGTTGTCTGATGTAACTGCCACTCTTTGCAGCCTAAGAAAAAAGTACAGTTAACTTTACTTAGGACAGTTGCCAAGGCCAGAGTTTTCTCCAGGGAGGCGGGTTGTGGGCGGGGGGGTGGTGGGAGAGGTGGGGGGGGGGGGCCTCCAAGGCAGGCGGCAAACCCGGGAGGCCAACTTTAACGGCAGGGCCTGATTTGCATGTGAGTCTCCACGCTCCAAACCCACCTGTTCTTTTAAGGGAAAATTCTGGCCTAAGTGTCTGGATGAGGTTGAGAAGAATGGCCCAGAAATTGATCTCGCTCTGTTCCCGCGGGGGTAAGCCTTCCCCGCGATCTCTCACCTCGCTTGTGCTTTTTCAGATCCAGCTCGCACGAACTTGATGTTCCAGACATCAGCTGGGCTGGGCTTGCGTATCCCACCGGCGTAGTGAATTCGTGCGAGCTGTGGGATCACGTGACTCAGTTAGAGCCAATGGCAGCACACCATCTTCCATTCATAAGTTTCACAGCACGGCTGTGAAATCTATGAATCTTACACCCCCCCAAAATAACAGCTAAACCTCAATTAAATTTAACAAAAAACCCATCACATTAATAAAATAAGTATAGTTAAATAAATTAACCATTTTAAATAAAAAATTAAATTTTTGAAAAAATTTAAAATCTTTTAAAAAGTTATAAAAATAAACTTACCTGTCTTTAAAGTCTCTAAAAAAGATATACCTGTAAAAAAAAATTCAAAAAAATACTTAATTCACTACTTACCTTGTTAAAAGTGGGTCTTACTCCTCCTTTTTCCATTTCTAAAATCTTCAGTACTTACCTGCACGTCCAAAGCATGAAGTGCACAGCGTGCGCGCAGCCTGTAGCGCGCACGCGATGCACCGAGGAACCGCCCCCTTTTCAAAAGAGCAATTGCCGGTTTTCAGCGCATGCGCAGGGCATGCAGAAAACCGGCAATTGCAGAGGGAATACGCGAGAGTACGCAGTGCGTACTCTCGCGCACCGGGATGAATTTTTGGGCCATTATCTTTCAAGCACCAGCACTAAAATACTTTGGCATCAACAGGAATCTAATTTTCAGTGCTGCTCATCAGAAAGAAGGCTGGGAGCATGCCTCATGTTATAAGGTCCACCTCAGCTTACGTTTCAAAGGGACCAAAAACCCATGGCCCTTCCTGCACATCAGGATCTGGATATGTAGGGTTCCAAGAGTTTTTGTGTGACTTTATAAGGGCGGAGCTTCCATACAAGCCAAACAAGGCCGTCATAAGGAGGGTGGCTGGGGACGAGAACTCCCAAGCCTCGGGGTTCCTTGGCCAGGCAATCTGCCTATTGGTGCAGTGGCACCAGTAAGCCCAGAACAACCAACAGAGTGACAGCTGTGGGACCCACCTGGGGTCCAGGCCTAGTTTGTGGTCTGGACCACCCAAGGGCCACATGTGATATTTCCAAGGGGCATCAAGAAAATAAAAACTTGCATTTCTATACTGGACGCCTCAAAGCGCTTTACAGCCAATGAAGTACTATTTGAAGTGGAGTCACTGTTGTAATGTGGGAAACACAGCAGCCAATTTGCGCACAGCAAGCTCCCACAAACAGCAATGTGATAATGACCAGATAATCTGTTTTTTGTTATGTTGGTTGAGGGATAAATATTGGCCCCAGGACACAACTCCCCTACTCTTCTTTGAAATAGTCCTAAAGGATCTTTTACGTCCACCCAAGAGAGCAGACAGGGCCTCGGTTTAACATCTCATCTGAAAGACAGCACCTCTGACAGTGCAGCACTCCCTCAGCACTGCACTGGAGTGTCAGCCTAGCTTGATGTGTTGCAGGTCCTTGGAGTGGGACTTGAACCCACAACCTTCTGACTCAGAAGGCAAGGGTGCTACCCACTGAGCCACAGCTGACACTGTGAAAGAATCAACTACCTATATGGGATTGGAGTCACACATCAGTCAGACTGGGTAGGCATAGCAGATTCCCTTTTCTGAATGACATTAGTGAAGCAGTGGGCTTTACAACAAACCAGCACCTTTTATAGTAATTAGTTTCTCGTGCTAGCCTACAAATTACCAGATGTTTCAAATTCACAACTTGCCATGGTGGGATTTTATTTCAGGACCTCTGGGCTGACTAGTCCAGCACCGGAACCACTGGGTGACCATTCCTGTAAAACCAGAGAGATTGACAACCAGGAAGTCATACCAATTGATGCATATTTGGAAATTTAAAAAAGGATTGAAACCATCAATATGCCATTATATTTACCCTGTCTGAGGGTGGAATAAGCAAGATACTGGAGTAGATGAAGGTTTGAATTGTTGAGAATGACAATATGTAAAATATGGCCTGACAAAAGAGAGAAAGTGGCATCTGTGAATTTCAACATTAGAGCTGAACTCGGGATACAGGGTGGACTGATACTCACGAGCGATCGAGAGTAGACCACTCCATGTGAGACGAGTGTATACTCAGGCCACATCAGAGTCCAAGATTGTCTTTGCAGAGCTCAAGAAGTGACCGATTGGCCTCTAATAAACAAGGACAGAAACATGCTTATCAAGCTAAACGGCAAAAGGAAATGTTTATTAGTCACCAATGTCAGAAAGGCCCTGACAGAAAATAGGATGTGATCTGTTTGAAGCGCATGGAAGGGATTATGTCATACATCCTATTACTCTGATTTAACGGAAATAAACAGACTGTATGGTAAAAAAAAAGGAACGACGTCATAGCCAAGATAAAAACTCATTTTGCCATGGTATACCAAATGAGCTATATTAGATATAAAAACAGAAAATGCTGGAAATACTCAGCAGGTCAGGCAACATCTGTGGAGAGAGAGAAACAGAGTTAACGTTTCAGGTCGATGACCTTTCATCAGAACTGGAAAAAGTTGGAGATGTAAAAGGTTTTTAAGCAAGTGTAGGGGCAGGGAGAGGGGGAAGGAGAGGAAAGACCAAAGGGAAGGTTTGTGATAGGATGGAAGGCAGGAGAGACTAAGAGACAAAAGGGATGATGGTGCAAGGCAAAAGGAGATGGTAATGGGACAAGTTAAGAAACAAAAGTTGAGTCTAGATGAAGTGTAAATGGCAATGGCAGGATGAAAGACAGCTGCCATGTGAAAAAAAATAGGGCAGAGGTTATGGTCTGAAATTGTTGAGCTCGATGTTGAGTCCAGAAGGCTGTAAAGTGCCTAATCGAAAGAGTTATATTAGATGATGGGTCACCATGTCACTTGAGGGAATGACAGCAGTTTGCACAATGTAGGAGAAACTGGAGACACCCAAGGAAAACAGAACGATCATTTATGGAGAGTCCCGAGAGTTCGGTTACACACTCCAAACCACAATTGGACCAGCCCAGCCAATCCATAGGAACATAGGGACAGGAGGAGGCCATTTAGCCTCTCGAGCCTGTTCTGCCATTCAATGAGATCATGGCTGATCTGTGACCTAACTCCATATACCTGCCTTTGCCCCATATCCCTTAGTACCTTTGGTTAACAGAAATCTATCAATCTCAGATTTAAAATTAACAATTGACCCCCAGCATTAATCGCTGTTTGCAGAAGAGAGTTTCAAACTTCTACCACCCTTTGCGTGTAAAGTGTTTCCTAATTTCACTCCTGAAAGGATTGGCTCTAATTTTTAGACTATGCCCCCTAGTCCTAGAATCCCCAACCAGCAGAAATAGTTTCTCTCTATCTGTTCCCCTTAATATCTGGAAAACTTCAATCAAATCACCCCTTAACCTTCGAAATTCCAGGGAATACAACCCTAGATTGTGTAATCGCTCCTCGTAATTTAACCCTTGGAGTCCGGGTAACATTCTGGTAAACCTGCGCTGCACTCCCTCCAAGGCCAATATATCCTTCCTAAGGTGTGGTGCCCAGAACTGCTCACAGTGCTCCAGGTGTGGTCTAACCAGGGTTTTGTACACCTGCAGCATAACTTCTACCCCCTTGTATTCTAGTCCTCTAGATATAAAGGCCAGTATTCCATTAGTCTTTTTGATTATTTTTTGTACCTGTCCATGACATTTGGATCCCCAACTCTCTTTGGACCTCCACTGTTTCTAGCTTTTCACCATTTAGAAAGTCCCCTGTTCTATCCTTTTTAGGTCCAAAGTGGATGACCTCACATTCGCCTACATTGAAATCCATTTGCCACATAATCTATTAACATCTCTTTGTAATTTTATGTTTCCACTTACACTGCTTACAATGCCGCCTATCTTTGTGTCATCGGCACAATTGGATATGTGACTTTCTACCCCATCATCTAAGTTGTTAATAAATATTGTGAATAGTTGAGGCCGCAGCACAGATCCCTGCGGGACACCACTAGTCACATCCTGCCAGTTTGAGTACCTGCCCATTATCCCTACTCTCTGTCTCCTGCCGCTCAGCCAAATTCCTAACCAGGTCAATAACTTGCCTTCAGTTCCATGAGCTTCAACTTTAGCTCACAGTCTCTTATGTGGGATTTTATCGAATGCCTTCTGGAAGTCCATATAAATAACATTCATAGACATTCCCCTTTCCAATACTTTAGACACCTCTTCAAAAAATTCAATCGGGTTCGTCAGGCATGACCTACCCTTTCACAAATCCATGCTGGTTGTGAGTTGGTGTGGGGTTCAGCGGAGGTGCAAAGTAGATCTCTGGTCTGCTCTAAGTTAGCTGGTCAGGGTGTTCTAATTGTCCTCAGTGGTCTGGAGTGAGGTGATGAAAAAAATCAGCCAGGACTCCTGCTCTTCATCACGGTCCAGAGGTCCCTGTTGGAAAGTGTTCATGTGTGGAAGTTGGATGAGGACAGGCTTGGCTGTGATGCCTCTTCCTCATGGTTGAATAGCCTGTATACAAATGGCTGAATAGGCAATCATCACTGTCAAAGCTCACAAATGAAACATGACCATTTTGGCTGAAGCACAGCTGGCCTCACAGTTTCAGGAGAGGACAGAGGTGAGAAAATTGGGAGGAGCAATACAGGATGTCTAAAAATATCTTCGAGACTTCTCAAAATGAGAGGAAAATTTTCTCGTGGGAAATTATTCCTAAAAATCTGGTGGCTGTGTAATGCAAAATGTGTAAACTTTGGGCAGGATAATGTATTATTTCTAGACATACACACATTATATCACCAAACAGTAATTTCAGAAGTAACCCACAGCCCCATATGCTCAGGTGATATGTAAAGCGCATACAGTTAAAGTTATATTTATCAGACTAATAAATTCCATCAGTACCACAGCTTGCAAATTCTAGAGTTGGGATTCTTATCATGTTTAAATACTTTCACTGGTTCAAGGGGAACCCCAGAAGGGATTTCCCTATTAATAAACTTTGAACATTTTAATTTCTCTTTCATACCCAACCAGTTATATGAGTAACCTTTGTTTTTTTTTAAAAAGTCGAATGGGCCGAAAGTCTATGAAAACTAGAATGTGTGAGACAGAAAAGCGCAAGGAATTCCAAAGAGATGTGGAACACCATAGCTAGAAAGTAACTTTCAGAATTAAAAAAGTAAAATAAGAACTATAGGAAAGTGACCATTGGGGTTGATTACTATGTAGGCCCAGTGAGCCAAGGATCAAATAATTAATAGTACTGTTAAATCACAGTTCGTTATTAGTGGAGATACAGGCCTAGAAATTCATGGGGAGGGGCGCAGGGAGATGCCTGAATGGTAAGGCCAGGGGTGCACCCAATACTGGGCCTCGGGCCTCAATACTATCGAGCTGGCATGGAGTACTGTCGATGAAGCAGAATGGAAGATCGGGCCACTGCAGCTGCCCTCAGATAAGTGATTAAAGGGGACCGAGAAGGGGGTGTGACCGGGAACGGGGTGATCGGGTCGGGAGGAGCGCTGCCGTTCCTTCTGGCTCCAAATTCAGTTAAGTATATTTTAAAACCTTACCTTGTTGGTTGTGGCCGAGACCTGGTTTTCCTCACTGGCTGCCTCAGGGCAAACCAATCTTGCGGTGGGGGCCTCAAACAGGTTTTAGGCCCCTTATTTGCATATGCAAAGGGGTTAACACGTGTTTCAGGTATGGGTTCTGCATGACAATTTTATTGCTCTTAACAATATGGCGGTTGAAAGAAAGTCTTGCATTTCTATAGCGCCTTTCACGACCACCGGACGTCCCAAAGTGCTTTACAGCCAATGAAGTACCTTTTGAAGTGTAGTCACTGTTGTAATGTAGGAAACACGGCAGCCAATTTGCGCACAGCAAGCTCCCACAAACAGCAATGTGATAATGACCAGATAATCTGTTTTAGTGATGTTGGTTGAGGGATAAATATTGGCCCCAGGACACCGGGGAGAACTCCCCTGCTCTTCTTCAAAATAGTGCCAGGGGATCTTTTATGTCCACCGGAGAGAGCAGACGGGGCCTCGGTTTAACGTCTCATCCAAAAGACGAGAAAGGTTGGCGCACTTACAGCTTGTATTGAGCATGCACTTCCTGCCTGCCATTTTGGAGGTTTAGGAGGCCGTTTCGTGCCCGAAAACGGGCGATGTACAGCTCAAATTCTAGACCATAGACTCAGTGGAACGATTTAACAAAAATATATGAAAATTAATATAGTTTACAGAATGTAAATAGAATTTGATACAACTTACTATCACTAATTTTTTTTTAAATATATTGATATTTTATAAAATTTCATTCTATAGTATGAATGTTAGGTATTATACTGATATTATCACTTTTCTATAGTGTATCTATCTCACGAGCACACACTGCAACTTCCACAAAATATGTTATTTTGAATTAACTGTTTTCAAGCTATTTTTAAAAATGTAATACACAGATCAGCAGCAGACACTAAAACAGGCAAAGCTATGCCCCTTAGTAATGTAAACTTTTCAGAACCCACTTTGTTTCTGATTTTAGAAAAAATCAAATTGGAAAACTAGCACTAGTCAAAAATACAAACTAATTGATTCAGATTTCACCAATCAGCAGGAAGAAGCACAGCACTGCTGGAAGGAAACATCAACAGACTTTTTTTTGGATAGTTTTTACATCTGATGCCCTGTAGGGGCCATCCCTCGACAGTGGGGGAAGGTCCATGGTCAGAAGCTTAAAGTCACAATTTGAGCAATTGGTTCTGCACAATCTTGGCTGCCTCAGGGCAAACCAATCTTGAGGTGGGGCCTCAAACAGGTTTGAGGCCCCTTATTTGCATATGCAAAGGGGTTAACACTCCACTACAAGCCGCACAACGTTACAGAACTGCTTCCAATGGACGCTGTTCCCCAATGTAAACGTGTCATAACATTCACTGCTCTATAAATATAATTCTGCAGCTGGCTCGAGAAATGATATCAGATTACCAATTACTTTCTGAAAATGATTAAGTCTTTTTCCGCACTTTTGTGAGTCAAAGGGGATCATTTTGATTTGGGTGGCCGTGTAAAACGGGCGATGTTGATCCAGCCGCTCGTTATACGTCTCTCCCAGTTTTCATTGCCAGTGACTTCAATGCAGATGGAAATCGGGAGAGATGTATAACGGGCAAATGAATCGATGTTGCCCTCTTTACACCAACACCCAAAGTCAAAATGACCCCCAAAGTGTCACAATCGCTGATCAGGATAATATTCATTTTAATAACTATTTTTATTTTTAACTGATACCGTTTTCCGGCACAAACACAATGGGCCGAATGGCCTCCTTCTGTGCCATAAACCTCTATGATTATATGATTTATACAGTCTAGAGGTATATTATATTCAAAAGCTTGTGTGGTCGAATGTATCTTAGTAGCCAAGGGGTTGTCTCACCTGATCAAACTAGCAACAGGTGGTGCAGGGAGCTAGCCATTGTTTGTCAACATCATTCAACGCTACAGCTTCAGAAATGGGGCTGAACTCACATCAGCTCCAATGAAGAGGCCAGTCAAAGGTTGATGAACCTCATCTTTAACCAAAAATGCATTAAAGATTTATGAAGACTCATTGGCCGGTGATATTCCTCTCTATAGTACCTGCAAAACACTCATCTGCCAAGCACTACGGAAAGGAAAAGTGGTGGCGATCCATTACTTTGGGTTTCTGCCCCCTTTATACTGCCTTGGCACCGGCCTAGTGTTAGAATGTTAATTTTCATCAGGCGATGACCGAAGATCATTGTCCACTTCCAGTGGTGCCCAAAGGAAGCCAGTGCTGACCCATACTCTGGGCTCCCCACAGATCAGAGGCTCTGAGGTGGGCCAGCTACAACAAGGACAACACTAAAGGGCTATCCAATATTAAGATCATTAAAGCCTTGTTGTGGATTTTTTTTTAATTGTCTTCAAATTGTTATAACAATGCAATTTGTTCTCTGGACAGTAAAATTCTGTCACCTCAAAGTGACATGACTGAAATATTCAAGATTGTAAAAGGAATTGGTAATGTTGATCCAGGCAAATTTTTCAGCATTGCGAAGGGCTCACATACCAGGGACACAAATTAAATAGCCAGGGAGCAACTCTTCAATGGATGGTGGGCTGGAAGAATGGAATAAATTGTCAGAAATCTCACAGACTTTTGCAGATAGTTGAAGATTCAGCAAAGCCTGGACACAACAGCCCAACCATACTGATTGTGGTCCTGTTCCCACTATCAACTGAATGCTGAAATTTGCTACTAATCGTGAAATTGATGGTCGTGGTGGAACATCTGTGAGAAGATTCCGTTTTCCACTCTGCTGAAATTCCCAATCTCAGCTGTTTCATTGGAGAGAGGCATCAAGCGGTTGAAAAAACAACGGGAAAATGGTCTCAGAGCCACCCTCAGAACACCTCGCTGACAGCCGCCCTGGGAGCAGCATTGACAAAGGCCTAGGCACAGGTTGCCTAACTGCTGTCTTGGCCAAAGCAGGTGCGTAACCCAGGGGTAGCAGAAAGGAAAGGAAAGCAGGTGAAACAGCCCCCGCAGCAGAAGTGAAAGCAATATTTTAAATAAGCTATGCCCCTTAAAAGAATTGAGAATATGAAAGCCCACATCAGTGATATTGAAATAAAGTAGAGCATTCTCAGTTAAGTTAATCATTCCAATTGTTCAATTTGAAATAAATACTGTATTTATTGCAATGATGTTGGTGGTGCAGTAATGGGTTCCCCATGCAGCATCACTTCACTCTATATACGCGCTTGAGGGAAATAAACTTGCAGGGCTACGGGGATAGAGCGGGGGAATGGGACTGACTGGATTGCTCTACAGAGAGCCGCACAGACTCAATGGGCCAAATGGCCTCCTTCAGTGTCGTTATGACTCTATGGGGGAAAAATTCAGTTGGTTGCTTTAAGAGGGCGCTAATGGGGCGCAAAGCAACTAGCGCCCGGGCGCGGTGACGTTTGCGCCGCTCGCGAAATTAACTAGACATTTTGCGGCGGCGCTAAACAGTACCACCACGATCTCCTGCGCCGGCAGATCGTGACGTCAGTCAAGTGCTCAACGCCCCGGTAGCGCCCCGGAGCGGATATTGAGTGGCGCCCCCTGCCTTACCGCCTGCCGCTAGCAACGACAGGTTGAGGGGAGCGTTTTACAGTCAGGAAGGGACTGGGGGAGCGCTATTTAAAGGCCACCGCTTCCTGCCTTTTTTTGTTGGCGACATTTTTGAACCACGCATTCTGAGAGAGAGAGAGAGAGAGATTTCTGGAGAGATTCAACGCTGTGTGAAGGAGTTTTGGGTACTGAGCAGCACTTTGCAGGTTCATTTTGATTTGCCCTTCCTTGTATCGATTTAGAAGAGACTATGGGGGCTGCACTCTGAGCTCTTTCCCTGGGCCTCTCCATTGTTCTTTCCAGCAGATTTGATGTGCAGGTCTCTCCAGGCCGAGATTCAAGGCTGCAATGAGCAGTATGTGGATGGAGAGCAAGATCAACCCTTCCCTTTAAGAACTGGCCGGGGCCATTGTGTCTGTGTTCCATTGCTGACTGACATCACATGAGCTTCGCCAGCGCTCTGAGTTAGCGCCTCGCTCTTCGGCCTTTGCGCCTTAAGACAGATGTGTAGCGCCTGATTTAGCGCTCCAATCACCTCCAGGGGCGATAAAAGTCAAGTTTGCAGTCGGAGGCAATAATTAGCGCCAGGCGCTAATCTTTGCGCCCGGCCGATAATTGCGCCCCAAACGGGGCGATACTGAATATTTCCCCCTATGACTCTGACTCTAAATGTGCCATTTTAGACAATGATTTCAAATCACATGAATTCAGCTGATTTTGCCATGGCAATGAGTTTTGTGAGACACCATCTTATACAGAGAGCACGATGACCTTAACAACTCATTCCATTGTCATCTTAGCTCTAATGTAAACTAAGGCAACAATACAAACTTATCATTGTAAAAAGTAGCATTGCAGCAGAAACAGTGCCTGCTGTCAGATTGACCTGTCATAGAGGTCAACAGGATGCAATGGAGTTGTTACTGTCGCAAGAATGTAACCTATCAAAAGCCAAGTACAGGAAACTCTTTATTAACCGGCACCGATGGGACCGGCGTGGTGCCGGTTTATCGAAAGTACCGGATAACGGAGAGTTATATCTACCGAGGCTATTTTTAACAAAGAAAAATAAATAAATCAAGAAATGTGCAGTATACTTCCGACAGCGCCAGGAGGCCGAGTAGTGGCACTTTTGAAAACTACCCCTACTGACTAAAACGCCGTTTGCGGACTCGGACTCGGACTCGGGATCGGCAACATTGCCGGTTATTTGAGAGGAGTTTTCGGAGTACTCGGCGTTCGCGGAGACTCAACTGCGACTCGGTAACATTGCCGGTTATTTGAGAGGAGTTTTCGGAGGATGATTTTTGCCAGTTAAGTGAGAATTCCGGATATTTGGGTGCCGGATAAACAAAAGTTTCCTGTACCAATGAGAGAGCGCTGGCTCTTTAAGATTAAGCATACAGGGGATGAAATTCAACTTTGGTGGAGGCGTAAGATAATTGGTGCCGAGTCGACCGCCCGAGGCAAAGGAAAATTGGGTGGGGTGATTCACTACCGCCCGTTCAGTGCCCCCGCTGAAGTTGCTTGATCTTGGCTGGAAAGTTGTTAGTGGTAACTTACATGGCACTGGGGGCTGTTGAGTGCAATATTTAAAGCAATGAGGACAGCATGAGAGATGAAGGCAGGACACTTGCCAACCTAGAAAACTAGCAAAAGCTAGCAAGCAACTTCAGAAAAGCTGATGCAGCCACCAAATGGCTGACAATTCAAGAACTGTCCTGATTGTAAGCCTATGATATGTGAAAGCAGATAGCTGCATGGGCTTGTAATTTAAACTTCACTTTTATTGGAAGAAATCAACATAAGTACATGAAAGCCTGAAGGGTAAAAAAGGTTGAAGGCACAAAATTAATGGCGTAATTCTGTGGAGATTGGGACATGGTCCCCTAAATCTTTTTCAATCTTTACAGCTCAAGTGTAAATCTTTGGACTTCAATGTAGGGGGCATGATTAAGAAGTTTGCAAACGATACAAAAATTGGCCGTGTGGTTGATCGTGAGGAAGAAAGCTACAGACTGCAGGAAGATATCAATGGACTGGTCCGGTGGGCAGAAAAGTAGCAAATGGAATTCAATCCGAAGAAGTGTGAGGTAATGCATTTGGGGAGGGCTAACGAGGCAAGGGAATACACAATAAATGGTAGAATACTGAGAAGCGTAGAGGAACAGAGGGAACTTGGAGTGCAAGTCCACAGATCCCTGAAGGTAGCAGGACAGGTAGATAAGAAGGCATACGGGATACTTTCCTTTATTAGCCGAGACATAGAATATAAGAGCAGGGAGGTTATGCTTGAACTGTATAAAACACTAGTTAGGCCTCAGCTAGAGTACCACGTACAGTTCTGGTCACCACATTACAGGAAGGATGTAATTGCACTAGAGAGGGTACAGAAGAGATTTATGAGGCTGTTGCCAGGACTGGAGAATTTTAGCTATGAGGAAATATTGGGCAGGTTGGGATTGTTTTCTTTGGAACAGAGGAGGCTGAAGGGAGATTTAATTTAGGTGTATAAAATTATGAGGAGCCTAGATAGAGTGGATAGGAAGGACATATTTCCCTTCGCAAGAGGTCAATGACAGAGAAATTAAATAAATACTTTGTTTCTGTCTTCACAGAGGAAGACACAAAAAACCTCCCAGAAATATGAGAAAACCAAGGGTGTGGCGAGAATGAGGAACTTAAAGAAATTATTATTAGTAAAAAAACAGTACTAGCAAAATTAATGGGACTAAAAGTCGATAAATCCCAAGGGCCGGATGACCTACATCCTAGGGTTTTGAAAGAGGTTGCCATTGGGATAGTGGACGCATTGGTTGTCATCTTCCAAAATTCTATAGATTCTGGAACGGTTCCTGCAGATTGGAGGATAGCAAATGTAACCCCGCTATTTAAGAAAGGAGGGAGAGAGAAAACGGGGAAATACAGACCTGTTAGCCTCACATCAGTAGTTGGGAAAATGCTGGAATCTATTATAAAGGATGCAATAACTGGGCACTTAGAAACTAATAGTAAGATTGGGCAGAGTCAACATGGATTTATGAAAGGGAAATCCTGTTTGACAAACCTATTGGAGTTCTTTGAGGATGTAACTAGTGGAGTAGACAAAGGGGAACCGGTAGATGTGGTGTATCTGGATTTTCAGAAGGCCTTCGATAAGGTCCCACACAAGAGGTTGGTGAACAAAATTAGGCACATGGAATTGGGGGTAATATACTAGCATGGATTGAGAATTGGTTAACAGACAGAAAACAAAGAGTAGGGATAAACGGGTCTTTTTCAGGATGGCAGGCTGTAACTAGTGGGGTACCGCAAGGATCGGTGCTTGGGCCCCAGCTATTCACAATCTATATCAATGATTTGGATGAGGGGACTAAATGTAACATTTCCAAATTTGCTGATGACACAAAGCTAGGTGGCAGTGTCAGTTGCGAAGAGGATGTGAAGAGGCTTCAAGGGGATCTCGACAGGCTCAGTGAGTGGGCGAGAACATGGCAGATGGAATATAATGTGGATAAATGTGAAGTTATCCACTTTGGTAGAAAAAACAGAAAGACAGAGTATTTCCTAAATGGTGAATGATTGGGGAATGCAGATGCTCAAAGGGACCTGGGTGTCCTTGTACATGAGTCACTGAAAGTGAATGTGCAGGTGCAGCAAGCCATTAGGAAGGCAAATGGTATGCTGGCCTTCATTACAAGAGGATTTGAGTACAGGAGTAAAGAAGTCTTACTCCAATTATATAGGGCCTTGGTGAGACCACACCTGGAGTACTGTGTACTATTTTGGTCTCCTTACCTAAGGAAGGATATTCTTGCCATAGAGGGAGTGCAATGAGGTTCACGAGATTGATTCCTGGGATGGTGGGACTGTCGTATGAGAAGAGATTGAGTAAACTAGGCCTGTATTCTCTTCAATTCAGAAGAATGAGAGGGGATCTCATTGAAGCATACAAAATTATTACAGGGCTTGATAGGGTGGATGCTGGGAGAATGTTTCCCTTGGCTGGGGAGTCTAGAGCCAGGGGCCACAGCCTTAGGATAAAGGGTAGGCCATTCAGGACTGAGATGAGAAGAAATTTCTTCACACAGAGGGTGGTGAATCTTTGGAATTCTCTACCCCAGAGGGCTGTGGAGGCTCAGTCATTGGGTATTATCAAAACAGAATTCGATAGATTTCTGACTAGTAAAGGTATCAAGGGATATGGCGATAGGGCCGGTGAATGGAGTTGAGGCAAAAGATCAGCCATGATCTCATTGAATGGTGGAGCAGGCTCGAAGGGCTGAATGGCCGACTCCTGCTCCTATTTCTAATGTTCTTATGTAATCAGGGGCATAGATTTAAAGTAATTGGTAGAAGGATTAGAGGGGATTTGAGGAGAACTTTTTTCACCCAGAGGGTGGTGGGGGTCTGGAGCTCACTGCCTGAAAGGGTGGAGAGGCAGAAACGCTCATCACATTTAAAAAGTACTTGGATATACACTTGAAGTGCTGCAACCTACGAGGCTATGGACCAAGGGGGAAAAATTGGGTATCGCCCATTTTGGGTCGCTAATATTGGCCGGGTGCAAAGTTTAGCGCCCGGCTCTAATTATCACCTCAGGCTGCCCCCGGAGGCGATGTCGGGAGGTGCTAACCAACGGAAATTTCCCACCAAGAGTTGGAAAGTGGGATGAGGCTGGATAGCTCTTTTTCAGCTGGCACAGACACCATGGGGCGAATGGCCTTCCTCTGTGCCTTAAATTTTTATGATTCCATGGGGGAAAAATTCGATGGGTTAGCGCCTCCCATTAGCACCTTCGAGGGGCGCTAGGAACTTAGCGTCCGAGCGCAGCGATTTTAGCGCCGCTCGCGAAATTGACCAGTCGTTTTGCGGCGGCGCTAAACACTACCGTCACGATCTTCTGCGCCCGCAGATCGTGACGTCTGTCGCACGTGCAATGCCCCGGACCGGATATTGAGTCGCGCCCCCTGCCTTAGCGCCTGCCGCTAGGAACGACAGGTAGAGGGGAGCGTTTTCAAGTCGGGAAGGGGCTGGGGGAGCGCTATTTAAAGGCGGGCACTTCCTGCCTTTTCTTGTCGGTGAAATTTTGGTACACACAGGTTGAGAGGGAGAGAGACGTCTGGAGAGATTTAACGCTGTCCTAAGGAGTTTTGGCCCTCAGCACCACTTTTGAGGTTCCTAAGTGCCGAGCTCTTTCCCTGGGCCTATCCATTAGTGCTTCCAACACAATTGCTTTCGAGGTCTCTCCAGGCCGAGATTCAAGGCTGCAATGAGCAGGGAGTGGCTGGCCAGCAAGATGGCCCCTCCCCTTTAAGAACTGGACGGCGCCAGTCTGTCTGGCTTCCATGGTAACGGACATCGCCTGAGCTTCGGTAGCGTTCTGAGGTAGCGCCTCGCTCCCCGACGTTACCACCTTAAGAGCGGTGTGTAGCGCCTGATTTAGCGCTCAAATCACCTCCAGGGGGCGATAGAGGCGAATTTTGCAGTCGGAGGTGATAAGTAGCGTCGGGCGCTAAACTTTGCGCCCGGCCGATATTAGCGCCCCAAAATGGGCGATACCCAATTTTTCCCCCTATGATTCTATGAAGTGATGCATTTTAATTAATTGTAAGCCCTTTTATACTTCACTATTGACAGATTTTAACCAAAAAAAAGACCAAAGCAATGTGATGTTTGGATTTTCAACACTCCCAGCTTCTTGCCCCTTTCCTCTCCCTTTCATTGCTGTCTAATTCCCTCTCTTTCCCTCTCACTTAATTGTCTATGTCTAATGGATTGGACCAGACCCTACTCCCTCAACATGCTCTTACCATTAATGGATGGGGTTCCAGCCAGTGTATACTGTAGGTGGGCAGTAGTTGGAATCCCTTCCATCAGCAACATTGACAGAATGGAGTCTGGTCTGGTTGGTCCATTAGTGGCAGGACTTGCGTACGTGAGTGAGAAGTCGCACAACACCAGGTTATAGTCCAACAGCTTTATTTGGTGAAGTGAAGAAATGCCTATGGACACAGCATATATAATCAGAGAGCACTGCCAGACGACTACAGTTAATCTTTCTAACTGCCCTTTATCACACCTCGGCAGAGAGACAATCACGGCAATCAAAGGTGTGGATGGTGTCCAACCAGGTCAGTCAGGAAGACATTACGTCAAAGACGATAGCAAAATACAACAAAGACAATGAGGTGGGGTCACAAGGGGTCAAATGTGGCAGATGCTGCAGTCTGTATGGAAAACAAAAAACTTTAAACTTTTTTTGCTGGAAATCACAGCAGGTGTAGAGAACAAGCCAACGGCGACTCGAGTCTGGATGACTCTACGTCAGGTGGGGTTACATGTAGCGTGACATGAACCCAAGATCCCGGTTGAGGCCATCCTCATGGGTGCGGAACTTGGCTATCAGTTTCTGCTCGATGATTTTGCGTTGTCGTGTGTCTCGAAGGCCGCCTTGGAGAACGCTTACCCGAAGATCGGAGGCTGAATGTCCTTGACTGCTGAAGTGTTCCCGACTGGGAGGGAACACTCCTGCCTGGCGATTGTTGTGCGGTGTCCGTGGAGTACGTGAGGCATTGAGAGGAGAGGGACCCAGACCATGCTGATTTTTGTCAGTGAAACACAGACAGTTGGCCTGTATCTGGGAACGAGAGGCAGAGACAGTGAGAGATTGTGGAGCACTGAGGATAGAAGTAGACAGAAACATTTGGAAAAAGACAGCGAGAGAGACTTGACAATCAAGAAATGTTTAGGTTACTTTATACCGTGAAGAATGAAGGACAAAACAGACCCACAGAGACAGGTCTCGCTGTAGACTGGCGCCAGACTGATTTTAGGGGAGGAAGAAAGTAGAATATCATAAATATCAGCAATTAGTCCTAAACCAATTGGTGTCAGAGAATTTTTACACTGTCCCTTTAAATAGTACCTTTGTGCTTCGTTTTCTAATTGTCCTCTTTGTTGCAATCATACTGACTACAAAATCTGCACTGACCCTCGTAAAGTTTAATTTCAATTAAAGTTGAAACCAGAACATTATTAATTCCTGATGGTTTTTTTTTTGGCTTGGCTGAATACAGGTCTCTAAATTTAAAAAAAAAAACCCTGAATGAACCTGACATCTGGTACTTTTCACTGCAGGAAGAGAAATGTTCACTCAGTATACCTGGGGAAATGTTTCAGTCCCTCGGCACGACATTAAGTGGGAGCAATCTGCTTCTGCTCGAAGGCTGGAATTCGCCCACTGAAAACAAAGATACTCATGTCTGTAGCAAACCTTTCGAGCAAGGCTAACTCATCAGGCCTATTCCAGCAAATGTTTTGTAATTGCTTCTATTCCCAGCACAACTGAACTTACACAAAAAGAAGCCACGGGCGAGCTAAAAATGGAAACTTTTTTAATACCAAATAAAATTAAATTTAACTTTATGTAAAAAGTCGTTGCTGCCCTCCTTGCATCTATTTTACCTTTTAAGAACATCAGAACATAAGAAATAGGAGCAGGAGTCGGCCATACGGCCCCTCGAGCCTGCTCCACCATTCAATAAGATCATGGCTGATCATCGACCTCAACTCCACTTTCCTGAACTATCCCCATATCCCTCGATTCCCCAAGAGTCCAAAAATCTATCGATCTCTGTCTTGAATATACTCAACAACTCAGCATTCACAGCCCTCTGAGTGAAGAAATTCCTCCTCATCTCAGACTTAAATGGCCGACCCCTTATCCTGAGACTGTGTCCCCTAGTTCTAGACACTCCAGCCAGGGGAAACAACCTCTCAGCATCTACCCTGTCAATCCCCCTCAGAATCTTGTATGTTTCAATGATATCACCTCTCATTCTTCTAAACTCCAGAGAGTATAGGTCATTGGTAAACCCATTGTTTTTAATATTCACATTTTTTGCTGCTTTAATTTGCTTTGCCTGTTATCCAGGCAGCTCCCATGATGTCTCCATTATGTGGCACTTCATGCATTATTTGAAGACTCACACAGAATGAATGGACAGGTGCTGGAAGATGAATGCTATTCTCTGCGGCAATGAAGGATGATTCAACTAAGACATTTCCAAAAAAAAACAGCTGCAGGATTTGAAGACATTGTGGCACTTGCCCCAACCTGTAGAGCCCGGCTCTGGGATGTAAAAGCAAAGATTCCACGGTTTGGACCACTTAGGCAAGGTGCTCTTCTGTAGCGCAACGAAGCTGTCCAAAATGACAGAGTGTTGCTGTGTGCTGCACAACTATGCAGTACCAAGAGGGGTAAGCATGCAGCAGGACAAAGAGACGGCCCATAGTGTAGCAGTAGCCGAGGAGGAGATAGTCGGAGGTGCAGCCTGGAAGATTGATCCACCAGCACTCAGTAAGAACTGCTTCTGGTGATTTCCAAACACAGCCCTTGGACAAATATTGCAGATGAATGAAACATCAAACAGTGTTCCCAGGAACAAGGTTGAAGATTTGGCATTGGGACCTGCAGCCCATGAATTAAAATTAATGGACAGACAATCAGAGGCTGGTGTAGCACAATTTCCCAGGAGCACTGAAATGGAAAAATCTCCCATAGCAACAACAGCAACTTTATTTATTTATATAGTGGCTTTAACGGAGTAAAACATCCCAAGGCGCTTCACAGGACTGTTGTAAGACATGTTGTACATTTCCAAATATTGCTGCTTAACTGCCATCTTACGCCTACATACTATTAGTTGTTACTTGAACATCCTTCCCAATAAAGAAGACTTTCTGCAGTAACGAGAAGTGCTGAAAATGTATCTGGGGATAATTACAGAACAAAGCACCTCTACACCTGCCACCAGACTTTCCCTTCGTGACCTATAAGGTGTGCGTCAATAGCAAAATACTGCGGATGCTGGAAAGCTGAAATTACAGCAGAAAATGCTGGAAACACTCAGCAGCTCAGGCAGCATCGAGGAGAGAGAAACAGAGTTAACGTTTTGGGTCGAGGACCCTTTGTCAGAACTGGAATAACAGATTTTTAAGCAAGTGCAGGTGCAGGGAAAGGGAGGAGGGGAGGAAAGAACAAAAGGGAAGGTCTATGATAGGCTGGAAGGCAGGAGAGATTAAAAGACAAAAGGGCTGATGGTGCAAGGCAAAAGGAGATGGTAATGGGACAAGTTAAGAAACAAAAGATGACTCTAGATGAGGTGTGAATGGCAATGGCAGAATCAACAGCTGCCATGTGAAAAAAATAGGGAAAATAAAATAAAGGGTAAACACGAGACCTTCACTTTGTTCTTTCCTGCGCTCCTCTAATTCTGCCCTCTTGATCAGACAAGCAGTCTGACAATTTAGACACCGTGGAGGGGTCGAGAGAAGTGGTGGTGAGGTAGAGCTGGGTGTCGTCAGCGTACATGTGGAAACTGACGCTGTGTTTTCGGATGATGTCACCAAGGGGCAGCATGTAGATGAGAAATAGGAGGGGGCCAAGGATAGATTCTTGGGAGACTCCAGAGGTAACGATGTGGGAGCGGGAAGAGAAGCCGTTGCAGGTGATTCTCTGCCTACGATTAGAAAGATTAGAATGGAGTCAGGTGAGGGCAGTCCCACCCAGACGGTGGAGAGGCGCTGGAGAAGGATGGAGTGGTCAACCATGTCAAAAGCTACAGACAAGTCAAGAAGGACGAGGAGGGATAGTTTACCTTTGTCACAGTCACAAAGGATGTCATTTGTGACTTTGATGAGAGCCGTTTCGGTACTGTGGCAGGGGCGGAAACCTGATTGGAGGGATTCAAACATGGAGTTCCAGGAAAGATGAACATGGATTTGGGAGGCGACAACACGTTCAAGGACTTTGGAGAGGAAAGGGAGGTTGGAGATGGGGCGGTGGTTTGCAAGGACGGAGGGATCAAGTTTGGTTTTTTGAGGAGAGGGGTGATGACGGCAGATTTGAGGGAGAGGGGGACAGTACCTGAGGAGAGAGAACCGTTAACAATGTCAGCTAACATGGGAGCCAGAAAAGGAAGTTGGGTGGTCAGCAGTTTGGTGGGAATAGGGTCGAGGGAGCGGGAGGTTGGTCTAATGGATTGTGACCGTAGTAAACTGTTCTTCTTCATCCTTCTCAACCTGTCTACAGTCTTTGACACAGTTGACCACACCATCCTCCTCTAACACTTCTCCTCCATTGTCTAGCTAAGTAGGCCTGCCCTCATCTCATTCCATTTTTACCTATCCAGTCATTGCCAGAGAATCACCTGCAATGGCATCCCTTCCCACCTCCGCACAGTTACCTCTGTGATCCTTCAAGGATCTATCCTTGGTTCTCTCCGATTTCTCATCTACATGCTGACCCTCGGTGACATAACCTGAATGCGTGACATCAGGTTCCACACGTACGCTGATGACATTCATCTCTACCTCACCACCACCTCTCCTGACCGATTCACAGAAAAACACTGGCACAGAAATTATATCTTTCTGTGCTGACTAAAACCACTCTGCTTAGGAACATAGAAACATAGAAAATAGGAGCAGGAGTAGGCCATTCGGCCCTTCGAGCCTGCTCCACCATTCAATATGATCATGGTTGATCCTCTATCTCAATACCATATTCCCGCTCTCTCCCCATACCCCTTGATGCCTTTTGTGTCTAGAAATCTATCTCTCTCCTTAAATATATTCAGTGCTATCACAAAAAGTTCTCACACTAGCCCTCAATTCCACTCCACTCCCCAGCTGCTCACTCAGAATGAATAAGACTATACTCAACTTCAATGTCATAGTTCATCCTAAGCTGAGCTTCAAATCTCATATCCCAGCAATCACCAGTACAGCCTATGTCTATCTCTCTTCAACATCCCAACTGTCTCAGAGAGCTTCAGCCATATTTGGTCATCACCTGAATTACGCCAATGCTCTCTTTACCAGCCTCCCAAGTTCCGATCTGTATAAATTACAACTCATCCAAACAACCACTGCCTGCATCCTATCCCATACAAAGTTCCACTCCCCAATCACTCCTGTCCTTGCCAACCTCCATTGGCACTCTGTTCCCTAACTCGCACCAAACCCCGTTCACCCATCACCCCCTGTGCTCACTGACCTACATTGGCTCCCGGTACGGCAACGCCTCGATTTTAAAATTCTCATCCTTGTGTTCAAATCCCTCCATGGCCTCACCCCTCCCTAGTTATGTAACCTTCTCCAGGCCTACAACTCTCCAAAATCTCTGCGTTCCTCCAATTCTGGCCTTTTGCACATCCCAATTTTCATGGCTGCACTATTGGTGGCCGTGTCTTCAGCTGCCTAGACCCTAAGCTCCAGAATTCCCTCCGTAAACCTCTCTGCCTCTCTACATCTCTCTCCTCCTTTAAGATGCTCCTTAAAACCTACCTCTTTGATAAAACATTTGGTCATCTGCCTTAATCTCTCCCTACGTGACTCAGTGTCAAATTCTGTCTGATAACGCTCCAGTGAAGCACCTTGGGTGCTTTAACTACCTTAGAGGTGCTATAGAAATGCAAGTTGCTGCTGTTGTTGCATCAAAACCAAAATCCTTGTCCTCATCTGCAAATCCCTCCATGGCCTTATCCTTCCCTAGTCCTGTAGGCTCCCCTAGCCTTTTATCAACAATGCCTGGCCTCTGCTCTTCCTACTTTGGCCTTTACATGCCCCCATCTCTCTACTCGTTGCCAAACCTTTAGTTGCCTTGGCCCATACAAGTCTCCCAAAACCTCTCCACCTTACAACCTCCTTAAACCTTTGACCCTCCCTTTGCTTAACGTCTGACTTGACCTCTGTGACTTGTTTTCTTATATTAGAAGGCACATTGTTGCCCAAACAAACTAACAAAAAAAATTCTATCCAATCACATTCCAGCTAAAAAAAAAATCTCAGATACAGCCACTATGACTGTTCCTTACCTCTAAAATTTATCAAAGCCAAATAAACAATTCAGAAGAAATGAATCACAAATTTACCAACAAAAACTTACCATAACTTTCCGATCACTCTTAACAAATTCCCTGTGCACATCAGGACACACATTGCTGGTGCTCCTGAACATCCCTGATGCTTGCTCCACCCTCCTCGATAAGTCACAGCCCAGCTCATCCAAGAGAGATCTGACTTCAAGAACAACACGTAAGAATGTGCACAGACACCTCATTAGCGCCTCTCTTAGCTAGTTGTCTTTTGTATCTTAGCGGGGAAAATAATGTGTCAATAGAATACTCACAAAAACTACAAGTGGTCCAAAGCACCAGGCACAACCACCTGCCACTCCCCCATGCAAAGTAAATAGGATCACATACACCAAACTTCTGTTCCCCGAGAGAGAGTAGTGTTTCCTATAACACTGATTTATACAAAAACGTCAGACTCCAAGGAATCTCCACTGTTACTATAACTGATGCATACACTGAGGGGTGGTACCTTTCCATTTGTATGGTGTCTGTAAGAAAGAAAGACTTGCATTTATATAGCGCCTTTCACGACCACCGGACGTCTCAAAGCGCTTTACAACCAATGAAGTACTTTTTGAAGTGGAGTCCCTGTTGTAATGTGGGAAACACGGCAACCAATTTGCACACAGTAAGCTCCCACAAACAGCAATGTGATAATGACCCAGTAAATCTGTTTTTTAGTGATGTTGGTTGAGGGATAAATATTGGCCAGGACAGCAGGGATAACTCCCCTAACTCTTCTTCGAAATAGTACAGTGGGATCTTTTACATCCACCTGAGAGAGCAGATGGGGCCTCGGTTTAACGTCTCATCCGAAAGACGGCACCTCCAACAGTGCAGCACTCCCTCAGCACTGCACTGGAGTGTCAGCCTAGCTTTCTGTGCTCAAGTCCCTGGAGTGGGAACTGTGAACCCACGACCTTCTGACTCAGGTGAGTGTGCTACCCACTGAGCCACAACTGACAAGAGAGACAAGATCATTTCTCCAGGTAACAGAAGTTTGGAGCCAAGAGTCACCTCCAGGTTTCCATGACAGGTGAGGGAAAGAAGAGAGTGTGAGACAGATAAAAAAATAGTGAAACAGGCTTCCAGAGAAAAAAAGAAGGAAGCTTATAAGAGGCATACAAAGAGGCATTACAGTTAGCAATCTCAGTCATGCCAATGTGAGGAAACACCAATCAAAAGGTAGATGTTTCTCAAAAGGAATTAAAGTATATTCACTCCTAGATGCTCTAAAACAAATACAAAATTTATTAATTCATCAAATGCATAGCTTCCAGTAATGATCTTTGCCCTTTTTGATCAAACATAAATTTATCATTGTGAATATGTTGTCAGACTTGATAATTTATAAAGTGGATGAAATGAGCAAGCTTTATTTAAATAAACAGAATCTCATTGCAAGTCCATTTAGCACATTTGCCACAATGATTTAGAATATGAGTTGTAAATCCAACCCAGCCAAACAATATTATAAAACCCCAAAATGGCCCTCATACCCTTTGAAAACACTACTCCTGCGAACAGGAAGCATTTTTGAATGAGTTTGAATTTTAAGCAAAATAATGTAAATACTTAAATAATGATGTTTTGGAAGAAACCTCTGAAATAGCTCGCATTATTGTGGAAAGAAAACTCTTGAATTGTATATATTGAAAATTCTTGAAGCAAACCTGCTGAGCTGGCAGCAGAGAACTGAACATTATTTATGGCGTGTTCAGCAGAGTTCGGACCTTCTCCTGAAAGCATCATAAAGGTAAAAACAATCAATATCACACGGCTTGACACAGCTCCATATTTCAAATGTCACAAATTCACGCGTGACGTGCACACCGTCAGTGCCACTGCAGCCTCACATTTAGCTCACTAATAATTTAGTAGCCTGGTTTTAGTACATCCACATCTTGAGCACATAACCTGAAATAAATGTTAGTACTGTGCAGGCAAACACATTGATCCCTCACTGTAGCATTTCCTTTTCGGTATAAGCATTCAAAAGATCAGCAATTAAAACACTGTACTGCACTCTCAATGACAAACTGCAACACTCCCGGCCTTAATGACAGGCATATATACTGGATGTTAAGATCTGAGCTGCTCAACATAAAGATGATAATTTACTGCAGTGGCCACAGGTCAGAATCACGTAGAATGGCCAAACAAACAAGAATTCATTCCTCGTGCCATCGGGTTCCACAGGCCAGAAGCTTCCCACGGGAAGTAGGAAAGCTGGAGGAAGATTGGAAGAGCTTTGAAGGGAGAGGAAAAAAAGTGCAGCACTAAAGATGAATCCCGTTGCTTGAATGCAGCATACCATTAATTTTATTTAATAGGCTTCACTACCGGCTCAGAAATTCGCTTGTGTCAGGCATTGTTTGGGAAAGTTGGCACTCAGTGACATGGGCCTGAATTGCTCTGCCTGCATCGTGCTCCACATGATATTGAAGTCAGCAAGACGGTTTGCTGCAGGTCAAAGATTTTTATTTCCCTTCCATTTATTATTAAAATCAGATACCGTGCATAAATTTTACGGGGGAAAAATTTGGTTGCTTTGCGCCTCCGTTAGCGCCCTAAGAGGGCGCTAATGGGGCACAAAGCAACTAGCGCCCAGGCGCGGTGCCGCCAACGCCTCCCGCAAAATTCAGCGGGAGGTTAGCAGCAGCGGTAACCATTAGCGCCCCGCCGATGACGTCATTGCCGTGCGCAACACCCCGCTCGTGCCCCGGCCACGATCTTCGGTAGCGCCCCCTGACTTACCGCCGGACGCTATGT
Source organism: Squalus acanthias (assembly GCA_030390025.1). NCBI lineage: Eukaryota > Metazoa > Chordata > Chondrichthyes > Squaliformes > Squalidae > Squalus > Squalus acanthias. The sequence goes on from CM059433.1 coordinate 3,649,319, forward strand.
CCAACGGGGTCAGGGGGTCTACCTGTGGCCGGGGCGGCGCTAGTTAAAGGCAAGGTGCCGGGCGGCCATTTTTGTTGCTGGCCGCCTGCCAGCATCTGCCCCCGTTGCTGTCCTCAGCCTCCTCTTCATCCCCCCGCGGAGTGCCGGCTGCGCTCTGTGAGCCCGGCACTTCTCTTGAGTGCCGGGCTCTTTTGCCGGCACTCCGATCCCTGGTGACCCAGCTGGGCCCCGGGTCGCTCTGCACAAAGCCCCTCCCCTTTAAGAAGGGGAGGAAGGCCTGCAGTATCGCGGCGCGACGTGCCGCGATATTCCCTCGCAGCGCCCCAAGAGGGAGGTGAGGCACTTCCAGTAGCACCCCGCTTCCCTCATGGGGCGCTACCGATGAATTTTGGCTGCAGGAGCGCTAATCTTTTTGGGCCGCTAAAAGGGGGCGCGACTCAATCTTTCCCCCTACGTTTTTCAGCACGACCTCACCTATAAAAAAAGGGGTGAAGCTGCTCAAGTAGGTGTCCTTAAAGGGACGTTATTGTTCCACAGCTGTGGTTACAAGTTTTTTTTTGCTTTTTGCAATTAAATTTTGCTGCATTTAGTTTGATACAATAGGGCCCCAAAATTGGGAATCCCGTGGTCTGTCACCCTAAGTGCGGCAGGACAGAATTTCCGCCCCGCCGATGCTGACCTCGTCGGAAATCCCGGCGTCAGCAAATTTAAATATTGCTGGGCAGGACAAAGGTGTCCTTCTAGCAGTGCCAGTGTGCAACAATTCCAAACCATGGATCAAAAAGGAATTAGGGAGAAGAGAGCCTGAAACTTCTCACAGACTGATGTAAATATGAATCTGACTGAAATTATGATGCGGAGATGCCGGTGTTGGACTGGGGTGGACAAAAATGAGAAGTCGCACAACACCAGGTTATAGTCCAACAGTTTTATTTGAAATCACGAGCTTTCGGAGCTGCTGCTCTTTCGTCAGGTGAAGTGAAGGAATACAGATCGGCAAAGCATATATAGACAGAGAACAATGTGTGGCGTACAATGTCAGACGACTACAGTAAATCTTAGAAGGGCGGTAGGAGTGGATGGCAAGGCCCCCGTCAATGCAGCAGCTAGTATCTTGTGAAAGGGAGTGGCACAGATAGCGAGTGGTAGCTCCCTAACTGCTAGGACCCCCCTTCGATGCAGGCTGAGGTTAATGACCTCACAAGGTCGGCAAGGGTAAATGTGATGGCTGTAAGTTGCCATTGGTGCAGAGAGTCGTTCTATATTTACCTGAAAAGTGCATTCACAAATTTGCATTGTGTACCAAATGATGCGTAGTGGTACCTGCAGGAAGATCCAATTAAATGGATACCGTCTGGTCACTGATGACTCACTGTCTCTATGGGAATTCCAACAGAAGGTATGAGAATTCTGAATTGTCAAATTGAACAGTCTGTAAGTGACAATAACAAGCATTCTTTTGTCATATGGGAAAAGATGCCGTACTATTCTCGAGAATGACAAGCGACAGGAGGAGGGTCAGCAAGAGAGAGAGGCAAAGCCAAGCCTGGGAACTCAATCCACTCCGGCTGCAAGAGATGGAAACGTGGGAGGGCAGCACCCGCAGATGGTTTGTGCTGACTAAGGGCTGAGGGTCAAAGATGAGAAGTGGTTTTGTATTTTTGAGGCTCGAACTCTGAGGAGACCCTGACATGAGCCTAACAGGAAAGAAAAAGTGGACTGCAGGAAAGTCGTTGCAATTCTCATTCTTCCTCTATCCACAGAAGCTGGAAGTAAGAAAGATGCTGCAAAGAAAAAGTGGGAGATGGAACCATTGCCATAACCTTCGACATCCTGCACTGCCAGTCAAACTCTGTCATAAACCCCATCACTTGCACTTTACATCCCAGATGGGTTGTCTTGGGGAGAGACAGATAGGACCCTCATTGCAATTTTAAGGGACACATGGACGGAATTGTCGACGGCTAGAATAATTCTTTTTAATTGATATTTTTGTGGAACCGGGAGGAGCAGGAGTGCTCCTCTTGGCTCCGCTAAAATACTGCCGGCTGCTGCCAGCCCGGTCCTGCCGTGCCTCAACATTGTGTTCCCCCCACCCCCCCCAACCCCAGTACCTACCTGTTAGCCTCTGCCGGTATCCCAGCCGTCTGACATTCCTGAGGCCGAAGAGCGCCGAGCTGCATCAGGACGCCTTTTTGGCAACCGCAGCTCGTTTGCCGAATTCAAATGAGGCCGGGTCCTCAAAATCGCAGCGGCCTCTTCACTACCGGAAGGGGCAGCTGCCCCGAAATTCAAAATAGACCCTCGTGTAATTTTAAAAAGTCAGAGACTCAGATAGGCTATCAGGTCCAGCAAAGTCATTTAAGTCTTCAAATAGAATGCTGTAAATACAAGCTTTGGCTAGGCTCAGATGTTTTGCATACAGGAGAATAGTTAGGACTTATTTTAAGTAAGATGACCCACTGATGTGGAGAAGCATAGCGTGTTCCTCATTTTGTCTTATTCCGTGACGACAAATTTGTACCGATTGAACCAAGTGAGCCTGATCATAACTATTGCTCTGTATATTTACCCATTGTGAAATAAAACAGCTTAACAATTTGCCTCCAGCCTGATCCATATGAAGCGTTTTCTCGGTTCACCTTCAAAGGGCACTTTAGAAACAATTTTACAATGCAACTCTATTCAGTCACCTACTTTGAGATCTAACGGTTTTATTAGTGTTGTTGACAGGAATTTACTCCAACCAACTAGTATGGTGCAATATTTTTCACTCCATGCAAATGAGCCCTTTGACTTGTACGGACAAAATTACTAATGCAGATGGTTGGATGCATACAAAATGACTGATAAAAAAACAGATATTTGGAACTTTATAAATGGTTGCAGAACACAAGATTAAAAAAATCTTTCCTGGGCAGGAAAATGCCTCTATTCCTCCCATGACTTTGCGAAGGAGAACCTCTCCTCTTAGTTACCTAGAAATGTCAATGATTGTCATGAGACATTAAACGTTCTGCAAGGTTTACAATAGAACATGACAAATCAAAACTATACTATCTGACTACAAAAGGTCACCAAGAAAGTTGTTGACAAGGCCAGAGAAAATCATTGTGCAGAAAGACCAACTGAGGTGATGACACCGCCTCCTCCTCTGAGGTTAAACTGGAAGCTAGTAATTGACAGGGTAATTAGCATCTCACTGATGATAAATACATATTTTCATTGTAAATTTAGACAATTTGCTCTCATTTGCAAGCTGATAATGTACAGTGAAACTTCACGAGCTCTCAGTTAATGATGTCCTTCATCATTTGTGTGCCAAGTAAATAATTTAATAATTGCTCTCATCTTCAACAGTGAAGACCCGAAATATCCACAAGCTAGCCACAAAAAGTGCCCTGTTGGCTTGATGATGCAACAGTCCTTGCTTGCAGAATCCACATCAGTTCTCAAAAATGCATAAAATGAATTCTAAACTTTACTTTCTGTATTGCTGTAATAAAATCAATTTAAAAAGCACTACACACAGGGAACCAGCCATAGGATTTGGGGGTCCCCAGTGAGATTAGTTATAGGGCCCTGCTACCTTGCTGGATTTTTTTTAAACCACACACAGTGGTGTATACTATTGAGATCGATTTCACAATCCTGTTGCAGTGGGAACTTCCTGCAATGCTGCAGCGATCCAAAGGAACGCAGCAGCCACTTAAAGGGAAGTAACCTTAAAGATAAGTGGCTGAATGTCAACACATTTGATCACTTTTCAGTAGATATTTATTCTTCAGATCATCAGCATCTACCTGACACATGGATTGTTGGTGTGATTGCATTGCCAAGGCCAGCTAGCTTACATTCAACCCCATTTGGATACACACATGGCTTCTACCACAGCAACTGCTACTCCAACATGTTGGGAATCCAAAAATTCAGATTAGGATTCTCAACCCAGTGGTTGTGGTTTTGTTCTAAAGTAAGAATGTAATGTACATGCTGATGATCCAACTGCTTGGTGTACTTGTTGGCAGGTACGGCAATATATACTAACACACTAAGGGTCCTACATACATCTGGACCAGCCACATAAATACTGTGGCTACAGGAGCAGGTCAGAGGCTGGGTATTCTGCGGCGAGTGTCTCACCTCCTGACTCCCCAAAGCCTTTCCACCATCTAAAAGGCACAAGTCCATAACATCACCCATCTCCGCCCTTGCTTCAGCTCATCTGCTGCTGAAACCCTCATCCATGCCTTTGTTACCTCTAGACTTGACTATTCCAACGCACTCCTGGCTGGCCTCCCACATTCCACCCTATGTAAACTTGAGGTCATCCAAAACTCGGCTGCCCGTGTCCTAACTCGCAACAAGTCCCGTTCGCCCATCACCCCCTGTGCTCATGACCTACATTGGCTCTCGGTTAAGCAGCGCCTCAATTTCAAAATTCTCATCCTTGTTTTCAAATCTCTCCATTGCCTCGCCCCTCCCTATCTCTGTAATCTCCTTCAGCCCCACGACCCCCCGAGATATCTGCGCTCCTCTAATTCTGCCCTCTTGAGCATCCCTGATTATAATCGCTCAACCATTGGTGGCCGTGCCTTCTGTTGCCTGGGGCCCCAAGCTCTGGAATTCCCTCCCTAAACCTCTCCGCCTCTCTATCTCTCTCTCCTCCTTTAAGACGCTCCTTAAAACCGACCTCTTTGACCAAGCTTTTGGTCACCTGCCCTAATTTATCCTTATGTGGATCGGTGTCAAATTTTTTTGTCTTAAAATACTCCTGTGAAGCGCCTTGGGACGTTTTACTACGTTAAAGGGCGCTATATAAATACAAGTTGTTGTTGTTGTTGTTGAAAATGCAGTTTTCAGCCCTTACTTCCTTTCAAAAAAAAAATCTTAACATTCAAAAGAAGTCCCAAATGGGATTATTCAGCTCTTAAAGCTGAATTCCTTTCTGAACTTCAATAAATGGGAAAAGTGCTTCAGCACTAACACAAATGTTTAGCAAGCCAGGGAAAAGGCACCCAGGGTCTCGCATGCAGCACTTCATCTTTGTGCAGGGGGTCAACACTGCAAGAGAGGTAATCTACCCACAGGGGTCAGGAGGTCCTCCAGAAAGAAGGATGTGGGACCACATCACCGAGGCTGTCACTGCCAGCAGTGTTGCCCCGACCCCCTGGTTCCAGTGCCTAAAGAAGCTTCATGACCTCAGACCACTGGTCAAAGTCAGTGAACGCATCTTCAAAAGCCGTCTCCTAACAACGGCACCAGTAGCTTCACACAATGCTCAATGCACGACCCCCACCCCAATCATTCACCTACCAACAATCTGCACCAATCAAGAGGCACATCTCCCATTCCTAGACTCACCTCACCCCCTTGGAGGAGACGGTGCTGGCCATTCTTGGCAGGGGCATGGCTGAGCCCTTGGCCAGCAGCGGGGCTGAAAGGATACAAGATGTTGATATCCTCATACGTTATCCTCCTTCTGGCATGCTCCTCTTGCTTTCCTGCCCTCCCCTCATCATAACTCCATCCTTGTGCCTTCCTCATTTCACACATCCAAGAAATTCAGCCTGCCCAGCCAGTGGGTGACCAAGAAGAGGGAGAGGAGAGTGAAAAGAAGAAGAAGAAGAAGAAGAAGAAGAAGAAGAAGAAGAAGAAGAAACACCGTCGCTCGATTTCACACTCCCAGCCACCAGCTCCTCAAGGTCAACCAGCAAGGACATTTGCAGTGTCCCCACTGAAAGTCAACAGCCTTCCACCAGCCATGCTGCAGCCACTGGGGAAACACTGCATGACATCAGTAGGATAGGCAAAGGCACACACAAGACAGTCACTAAGGGAATGCACAAGGGCGATGAGTTGATTTCTTGATGTCACATTGGATGGATAGATGTATAAAGTTGGATTGGAAAGTTTGCTTTGTGGTGGCTTTTATTTCAGCATTGTGGCCAAGTGGACACTGTGATGCTCAGTAACAGAGGGAAGGTAAGATGTGGGACGAATGTTGAAAGGGAAATTGGGGTTGTGGTAACTGGGACTGCAGGCGGATGATTCCGTCCCAGATATCCCGGCCAGAAAGGGGCTGTCTGGGATGCATCCTCCTGTCTGCTTCCTCCTCTTCTGCTTCTTCCTCTTCTGTGTCTTCCTTGTCTCTCTGCAAGCGGATGCTGTAAATGTGAAATGACAACATAAAATGCTGGAAATACTCAGCAGCTCAGGCAGCATCTCATCCTGAGACATCATGAACTCTGTTTCTCTCTCCACGGATGTTGCCTGACGTTTTGAGCATTTGCAGCATTTTCTGTCTTCTCAGAGGCCTTCCTTTACCTTCTGAGGCCTTTCAAGCGTCCAGCAGCACTCCCTGACACACTTAAATAACTTTTTAACATCTATTGCAGCAAGCCACTACTTCAGTAAAATCAAGAAAACCAAGTCCAAAAGCTTAAATCCAAACTGAATGATGTGTGTGTCCCTTTAAGAGGTGCTGACAGTGCCTGCTTGCCTGCCAGGTTAACCTGGCGTGCTTAGGACCCAGCGCTGAATTCAGCGCCAGGGTCGAAGTTCGGATTGGTGACGTTAAGTCGGCGTTGTACGCCGATTGACATCATCACGCCGCCATTTTCTTTCTCCAGGGCGCTGCCAGCTACCGGCAGCACAAAGGGAACATCGTAAAAATGAAGGACGCTGTGGGACCCATCACTCTTTCGCCATTTTTTGCCGGTAACGGGTGGCTTAAAGCCCCTGAATATTTTGCCCAATATCTTCAGAACATTGTGGTCACTCGGCATTTTAAAATATAAATATATAAAGCAAGGGATACGGGGCAAAGGCGGGTAGACGGAGTTAGGTCACAGATCGGCCATGATCTCACTGAATGGCAGAACAGGCTCGAGAGGCTGAATGACTTCCTCCTGTTCCTCTGTTGCCTGTGAGTGGATGCCGGGCTGCAGTGTAACTTTGGGGTAGTCTGCATAATGCACAAAGACATGAAGAATGAAAGGAAGCGTGTACCGTAGCAGAAAATAGCAGAAGCGTTCAGTAACTTGAAATTTAGCGAAATGCAACAAAATAAAAGAGAAAAGAGTTGCTTTCTCATGGCTTAACATATCATTTAAAACACTTGATTTGATTATGTCCTTGTTGCTCATTGTCCAAGTACTGCTTAGCAGCATTCAGCAAACTTTTCTGTTATTATTATACCAAAATTTTACTTGAGAAGCGAGAAGGTTCAGCATTGATTCAGGTAACGCCTGTCCAGTATCACGTTGGAGTAAACCTTCCTGCAGTGGAAATTTGGTTACACATTGTGCTACAAAATATAAATCTTCCAGAGGATGTGGTAATTTGCTTACTCAAAATATTCTCTCCTCCCTCGGATCTCAAAGTTGCAAATGAGAAATTTCAAACCTGTAGATCTAATTTTAAAAGGAGTGGGAGAGAATTATTCTTCCCCCACTTCCTGAACCAGGAAGTGCTGTATTTTGTGAAGGCTCAATAGTTTAGATTGATAATAACGGCTTTATTGCGGAGAATACCAAACGCCTACTTGTTGAACACAGCACTAATTAAATGACTACATCTCTCACATTAAAAAGGCACCATTTAAGTTAAGTTAGATTAATAGCAAACAGAGTTAAGAATAAAGCCTTAAAAAATTACATTGTACTACTCTAGAAATTATCTTCCAATAGATCAATTAATTATTCATTGCACATCATATCTCTAGCTGTGGCTCAGTTGGTAGCACACTCGCCTCTGGGTCAGAAGGTTGTGGGTTCAAGTCCCTACTACAGAAACTTGAGCACAGAAAGCTAGGCTGACACTCCAGTGCAGTGCTGAGGGAGTGCCGCACTGTCGGAGGTGCCGTCTTTCAGATGAGACATTAAACTGAGGTCCCCGTCTGCTCTCTCAGGTGGATGTAAAAGATCCCATGGCACTATTTCGAAGAAGAGCAGGGGAGTTATCCCCTGTGTCCTGGGGCCAATAATTATTCCTCAATCAACATAACAAAAACAGATTATCTGGTCATTCCACATTGCTGTTTGTGGGAGCTTGCTGTGTGCAAACTGGCTGCTGCGTTTCCCACATTACAACAGTGACTACACTTCAAAAGTACTTCATTGGCTGTAAAGAGTTTTGTGATGTCTGGTGGTTGTGAAAGGCGCTATAGAAATGCAAGTCTTTCTTTCCTACAGACACCATACAAATGGAAAGGTGTAGAATTCGCAATATATCGCGATTTTATAAATAAGGAGAAAACACATAGTTTCGTTCAAACAGCTTTTATTTCAGCAGAATGCTGTCAGGTTTTCAAAGTGGACACAAGCAGCCTGTAAAATGGCCGCCACGCCTCGTGGCAGAACATTCTAGACCTTTCGATAGGCAGACAAGATGGCGTTCCAATAAACATTTGTGCGAGATCGATCAAGACTCAGCACATTTAAGATAATACACGAGACATTATGGGTTTGCAGTATACACATAAATACTGGAATCGGTCTCTCAGGTACGAATAAGGACTATTGTACCAAGCAATCAAGAACCCATCCAAAGACATTAATATGCAAAATCCCAACGACTCTACGATGAGAGAGCCGTTAGCGGGTAGTTACAGAAAACATTTGGAAGCCCCAAAACCCCTCCAGGGAGAACACCGACCGATTAAACAATGGGAAAAGTATTAACAGGTACTCAGACAGTTACGAGTATCCCCGAAACCCATTAAAACGGAGATCACCCTATACAAGAAATTTGAGCGCCAAACCCTAACAAAAGAAAAGACATTAAGGTTGGGCGGGAAAAGGAAGAATTTTGCACTATAACTGCAAGCTCCAACCGTCCATCTTTCTCTTATCCTCTTATTCGGTTGACTCTTATCCTGCTGGCGTTGATCCTCGTGGCTGCTCTTGACTCGCCGTCTTGTTCCTGCTTGCCTCGTGTCTCTTTCAAAAGACTGTTGAACTTTACGATCCGCCCGGATCTGCCTCGTGGCGTGCCGCGAAGATCTGTGTGGAACTGGGCTGTGAAGCCTTGAAACGGGCGCACCATCCCGAGAAGTCGGTAAACGGTGTTGGAACCGAAGGCCCGAGATGAGATGAGATGAGATGAGATGAGATGAGAAGAGAAGAAGACCATACGTATCGCCATGGTCAGTAAGCTCCGACCGCGCCCGTAGGTCGAATAGACACTTTCCTTGCCCAGGAAGACCATCTTTGAATTTTACAGAACAGCCAGGAAGACTATTCTTCGAATTTTATCGCATCAGTGCGAGGGCACAGGAAGACTCTTTTTTTTTTTGAGTAGAGTCGGAACTCCGAGGACAACACAGATCTTCATGACAGCAGACGGTCCAGCCTGTTAGCCGGAGCAGAAACGAGTAAACAAGTGGGGTACAGAGACCCCTGACCAACACGTGGGTGATCAGGTGCTGCGGTGGAAAAACATCCGATCAGAGTTTTCGGAATTCTCCGAGTTATCACGAGTGGTGAGCATGAGTCTCGATCCTACAGATCTAGTTTAGAGCAGGTATTGATAGGGGAGGGTTTAAGTTTTAAGGATAACTGTAATGTGTGCCCCCATTTACGATGTGTCGTTCGTTCCTCGTTTCCCTGAAATTAGTTACATAACTGCGTGTAAGATTGTACTGTCATTAATCTGTGCTTATGACATGTATTTCGTAATCTTAAATAACATGCAATAAAGATTTTTCCATTTCGTACCATTCAACCGGGTCTACCTGAGTTTTCTCTCCATTACTGCTCTCGCATCTAAGTCCAGTGTCAGAACCGTAAGGGCGAGTGGGTCGAACCACTCACAGGTGTCTAGTGCTCCCAGACTGGCTGGAGACCAGAACAGGCAATAAGGCCTAAACTCGCACTAGCATCCAGGCTGCACAGAGCCACACGAATCTCACAGGTTCAGAGAGAAACCCTTACAAAGGTCCCACCCCTCACTGTATGCATCAGTTATAGTAACAGTGGAGATTCCTTGGAGTCTGACCTTTTTGTATAAATCAGTGTTATAGGAAACACTACTCTGTAAGAGTATGGGGTAGAAATTAGGTCGCGCCCCATTTGGGGCGCAAATATCGTCCGGACGCAAATATTAGCGCCTGGCGCTAATTATCGGCACTGACGGGAAACTTCACTTTTACCGCCCCGGGAGGTGAGTGGAGCGCTAAAGCAGGCGCTGCACACCTCTCTTAAGGCGCAAAGGCCGAGCAGTGAGGCGCTAACTCGGAGCGCTGGCGAAGCTCATGTAATGTCAGTCAGCAATGGAACACACACACAATGGCACGGGCCAGTTCTTAAAGGGGATGGTTAATCTTGCTTTCCATCCACATCCTGTTCATTGCTGCCTTGAATCTCGGCCTGGAGAGACTTGCACATCAAATGTGCTGGAAAGAACAATGGAGAGCACCAGGCAAAGAGCTCAGAGTGCAGCTCCCACGGTCTCTGCTAAATCGATACAAGGAATGGCAAATCAAAATGAACCTGCAAAGTGCTGCTCAGTACCCAAAACTCCTTCACACAACGTTGAATCTCTCCAGAAGTCTCTCCCTCTCTCTCTCAGAATGCGTAGTTCAAAAATGCCACCAACAATAAAAGACAGGAAGAGGCCCCCTTTAAATAGCGCCCCCCCCAGCCCCACAGCGATTGATAGCGTTCCAGTCTTCTGGTCGTTGGAAGCGCCAGGCGGTAAGGCAGGGGGCGCCACTCAATTTCCGCTACGGGGCGCCCCAAGGGCGTTGCACCATGGAATGATGTCACAATCTGCGCGCGCAGGTGGTCGCAGCGGTAAGTTTTAGCGCCGCCGCACAATCTCAAGTTAAGTTCTCGAGCGGCGCAAACATCGCTGCGCCCGGGCATTAGCGGCTTAACGCCCCATTAGCGCCCTCTTAAGGCGCTAACGGGTGGCGCAACCAAGTGAATTTTTACGCCTATGTTTCTAATGGTGATTTTGTTGCATATAACTGTTCTTAATGTCAAAATTGAGATTGAACCCAGTGACAAGTTACTGGTGTACTATTTTGCCTAGATCTTTAGTCATTGGAGTTGGATTTTGCTTGGGATAATTATCAGGGGTAGACACTTTAATTGAAAAATGTTAAAGAAAAGTATCACTACCTTTTTTTTCATTAAAAGTGCCTTTTATTAACAGGGAGAACACAACAAACCATTTAGAGAGGGAAGGTCTATCCAAGAAGCCGCAATAAGGTGGTTAAAAAGCATATGGGTTACTTGGGTTTATAAATAGCGGAATAGAATATACAAGCAAAGAAGTCATGCTAGAACTTTATAAATCACTGACCTACATTGGCTCCCGGTTGAGCAAAGCCTCAATTTTAAAATTCTCATCCTTGTTTTCAAATCCCTCCATGGCCTCGCCCCTCCCTATCTCTGAAATCTCCTTCAGCCCCACAACCCCCGAGATATCTGCGCTCCTCTAATTCTGCTCTCTTGAGCATTCCTGATTATAATCGCTCAACCTCTGGTGGCCGTGCCTTCTGTTGCCTAGGCCCTAAGCTCTGGAATTCCCTCCCTAAACCTTTATGCCTCTCTACCACCCACCCCTTTCCTCCTTTAAGACGCTCCTTAAAATCTACGGGGGGGAAAATTGGGTTGCTTTGCGCCTCCCGTTAGCGCCCCCGGTTGCGGCACCGCTAACACCTCCCGCGAAATTCAGCAGGAGGTTAGCGGCGACAGTAGCCAGTAGCGCCCCACGGCGCTGCGCCTCCAGCGATTAGGTCATCGCCGTGCGCAGCGCCCTGCTTGCGCCCTGGCCGCATACATCAGTTGTGCCCCCGACCTATCGCCGGACGATATGTGCGACAGGGTCAGGGGGCATTTTTGCAGCCGCGGCAGTGAAAATTAAAGGGCAGGTGCCGGGCAGCCATTTTTTGGGGGCCAACTGCCAACACCTGCCCCCTTCCCCTATTTTCTTTGGGGTGCCGGCCGCGATCGCTCAGCCCGGCGCTCCTCTTGAGTGCCGGGCTGTTTTCCTGGCACCCCGCTCCCCGGTGGTCCAGCAGGGGAAGGAGGCCTGCAATACCGCGGCACTACGTGTCGACACGTGTGGCGCTGTTGCACATCGCGCTGCGATCTTCAGTTGTAGCGCCTCAGGAAGGAGGGGGAACGCTTCCAGTAGCGCTCCGCCTCCTGCTGGGGGCGCTGCCACTCAATTTACGGTGCAGGGGCGCTAACTTCTTCGGGGCGCTAAAAGTAGCGAAGTTAGCGCCCCAAAGTGGGAGCCACCAAATTTCCCCCCCCCCCCCCCCGATCTCTTTAACCAAGCTTTTGGTCATCTGCCCTAATATCTCCTTCTGGGGCTCAATGTCAAATTTTGTTTGATTACGCTCCTGTGAAGCGCCTTGGGACGTTTTACTACGTTAAAGGCGCTGGATAAATGCATGTTTTTGTTGTTGTTAGGCCTCAGCTGGAGTATTGTGGAGAATTCTGGGAACCACACTTCAGGAAAGATGTAAAGGCCTTAGAAAGGGTAGAGAGGAGGTTTACCAGGATGTCACCAGGGATGAGGGACTTCAGTTATGGGGAGAGGTTGGAAAAGTTCAGACTGTTCTCCTGGGAACAGAGAAGGTTAAGAGGTGACCGAATAGAGGTTTTCAAGATGAGGTTTTGATCGAGTAGAGAGAGAAAAACTATTCCCTCTGGTGAGTGGGTCAATAACCAGAGGTCACAGATTCAAAATCATTGGCAAAAGATCTAGAGGGGAGAGGAGGAGAATTTTTTCACTCAGTGATGTCGGGATCTGGAATGCTCGACCTGAAAAGGTGGTGGAAGCACGGGACTACATGCATGCTAAACAGCGGAAGCAGCATGCTATAGACATAGCTAAGCGATCCCACAATCAACGGATCAGATCAAAGCTCTGCAGTCCTGCCAAATCCAGTTGTGAATGCTGGTGGAACATTAAACAACTAACGGGAGGAGGAGGCTCCAGGGATATCCCCATCCGCAATGATGACGGAGCCCAGCACGCGACTGCATAAGACAAGGCTGAAGCGTTTGCAATCATCTTCAGCCAGAAATGCCGATTGGCTGATCCATATTGTCCTCCTCCTGAGGTCCCCACCACCACAGAAGCCAGTCTTCAGCCAATTCGATTCACTCCACGTGATATCAAGAAACGACTGAGCACACTTGATACAGCCAAGGCTGTGGGCCCCGACAACATCCCAGCTATCGTGCTGAAGACTTGTGCTCCAGAACTAGCCGCGCCTCTAGCCAAGCTGTTTCAGTACAGTTACAAAACTGGCATCTACCCGACAATGTGGAAAACTGCCCAGGTATGTCCTGTCCACAAAAAGCAGGACAAATCCAATCCGGCCAATTACCGCCCCATCAGTCTACTCTCAATCATCAGCAAAGTGATGGAAGGTGTCATCGACAGTGCTATCAAGTGGCAGTTACTCACCAATAACCTGCTCACTGATGCCCAGTTTGGGTTCCGCCAGGACCACTCGGCTCCCGACCTCATTACAGCCTTGGTCCAAACATGGACAAAAGAGCTGAATTCCAGAGGTGAGGTGAGAGTGACTGCCCTTGACATCAAGGCAGCATTTGACCGAGTGTGGCAGCAAGGAGCTCCAGTAAAATTGAAGTCAATGGGAATCGGGGTGGAAATCTCTCCACTGACTGGAGTCATACCGAGCACAAAGGAAGATGGTTGTGGTGGTTGGAGGTCAATCATCACAGCCCCAGGACATCGCTGCAGGATTTCCTCAGGACAGTGTCCTAGGCCCAATCATCTTCAGCTGCTTCATCAATGACCTTCCCTCCATCATAAGGTCAGTAATGGGGATGTTCGCTGATGATTGCAGTGTTCAGTTCCAGGTCCATGCCCAAATGCAGCAAGACTTGGACAATGTTCAGGCTTGGGCCGATAAGTGGCAAGTTACATTCGCGCCACAGAAGTGCCAGGCAATGACTATCTCCAACAAGCGAGAGTCTAATCACTTCCCCTTGGCATTCAATGGCATTACCATTGCCGAATCCCCCACCATCAACATCCTGGGGTCACCATTGACCAGAAACTTAACTGGACCAGCCACATAAATACTGTGGCAACAAGAGCAGGTCAGAGGCTAGGTATTCTGCGGTGAGAGTCTCACCTCCTGACTCCCCAAAGCCTTTCCACCATCTATAAGGCACAAGTCAGGAGTATGATGGAATGCTCTCCACTTGCCTGGATGAGTGCAGCTCCAACAACACTCAAGAGGCTTGACACCATCCAGGACAAAGCAGCCCGCTTGATTGGCACCCCATCCACCACCTTAAACATTCACTCCCTGCACCACCAGCACATTATGGCTGCAGTGTACCATCTACAAGATGCACTGCAGCAACTCGCCAAGGCTTCTTTGGCAGCACCTCCCAAACCCGCGACCTCTTCCACCTAGAAGGACAAGGGCAGCAGGCACATGGGAACACCACCACCTCCAAGTTCCCCTCCAAGTCACACACCATCCTGACTTGGAAATATATCGGCCGATCTTTCATCATCGCTGGGTCAAAATCCTGGAACTCCCTCCCCAACAGCACTGTGGGAGCACCTTCACCACACGGACTTCAGCGGTTCAAGAAGGCGTCTCACCACCAGGATGGCAGGTTTCCTTCCCTAAAGGACATTAGTGAACTAGTGGGTTTTTATGACAATCCAACAGCTCCACGGTCACTTTTACTCATATCAGCTTTTTATTTCCAGATTTAAAAAAAAATGAATTTAAATTCTCAAACTGCCATGGTGGGATTTGAACTCATGTTCTACTGGATTATTAGTCAAGGCCTCTGGATTACTAGTCCAGTAACATGATGACTACACTACCGTACCCGTACAATGGACAAAACTTTCATCACTTTTCTTGTGGACAGACCGAACAGATTTCAGTTTTTGACAAGATTCCTTCGCATGCAAAGCATTACACGTGGTTCCCATCTGGACATTCGGGTCCTTCATATCAAACCCACGGCCTTCGTCAACAGGAAGGGTTTGGACTCAGTTGCTGTTCAGATCGTATCTTACCACAGAAACATCATACTGCACATCAGTGGTCATTATCCAGGAAGTAGACTCAATGCATTCACTGTGCAGCATTTCAAGATGCCTACATTATTTGAAGAAGAAATATGGTGGATGGCAGATTGAGATCAGCAGCCATTAATCCTCTTGAGAAACTCCCAAACTGCAGAGGAGCACATCACCCGTCACACCTCAGCATCAGTTTGCTGTTCCTCAGTTGTCACCACCACCTTCAAGAATGCCACGCAGGGTTTGCAAAAGGACAATGGTTGTGCGCAACGCTGGTACAACCCAGAGGGTGCAGCAGTTTCCAGCTTAGGTCAGCGCCATGGCTAATGGGCTGTGTAAGAAATGTGCACAAAAGCGACAAGCATACTTACCTTCATCTTGCTCCTGTTACCAAGAAGCATCTTCATTTGTAGTCAGACATTTGGGTGACTGCAGTGGTTTTATACAGCAGCCTTCTTCCTTGCAGCTGCTACATGTGCTTTCACTAGAGCGCGACCGTCAGCCCCAAATAGCGTCACCCTCCTTTGGTACACCTCCTGCAGTAGGACCTTTAACTCTGCAGCATCAAAGCGAGCAGTGCTGTCCATGTGGCCGCTGTAAAACAATTAGTCTATGTTTCTGCCACCCTGAGCTGTGAGAAGTCGTACAACACCAGGTTATAGTCCAACAGCTTTATTTGAAATCACAAGTTTTCGGAGCGCTGCCCCTTCGTCTTCACTTCACCTGCCGAAGGAGCAGCCGCTCCGAAAGCTTGTGATTTCAAATAAAGCTGTTGGACTATAACCTGGTGTTGTGCGACTTCTCACGTTTGTCCACCCCAGTCCAACACCGGCATCTCCGCATCACCCTGAGCTGTGCCGAAACTGACTCAACCCCATGTCTGTCCACTTCACAAAAATCAGGCCTTTTATATCTGAATTTTAATGACATGTTCTTTTATTGTGCAAAGACGATGTCCACACAGCAAAACCCAACAAAGTCATCAGGATCCAAAAGGGCGTACCTTGTAGAGGCATTTCAAGCACAAATGATTGTTACAAGTGAACATTCCTGGTACACGTCTTTATTTTGGCTGGTCCTTTCACAAGGCATGGTAAGTAACAAACTGCACGCAGGTACAGATCAAAAATGAAGCAAAGCCAAGGCAATTGCATCAGAGTTGAGATATTGTGTAAAGTGATCATTATCACTATCGTACTACATCAAGGATGTAATTCACAATAAGATTTTGGCAGGCAGAATGTTTTTAAACTATGAGTAACCTTTTAGTTTCGCAATTTCCTTAATTGGCTTAGAGGTGAGCAAGCCAGACAGCTGCAAAGTCAAGATGAGCCAGAGTTCCAGGTTGACTTTCCCAACCCAAACTGGAACTGAATCAAATGGGAAAAAAATGTGGGCACTGTTCCATCCCCTTCTATGGAAATGGAGAACTGTGGGATGGAAATTTATTTACGGTTCCACATTCAGTAGTGAATATTTCCAATCGTCTAAAAAACAAAAATACTGCAATGTTGGCAATTTTATAACATTAAGAGGTTTTGTTCAAATCTAAATTTACTCAGTACTTTGACAGATTAATTTGCAATGCACTGAAAAAAAAAGAAAGACTTGCGTTTATATAGCGCCTTTCACGGCCACTGGACGTCTCAAAGCGCTTTACAGCCAATGAAGTACTTTTGGAGTGTAGTCACTGTTGTAATGTGGGAAACACGGCAGCCAATTTGCGCACAGCAAGCTCCCACAAACAGCAATGTGATAATGACCAGATTATCTGTTTTTGTTATGTTGGTTGAGGGATAAATATTGGCCAGGACACCGGGGATAACTCCCCTGCTCTTCTTCAAAATAGTGCCCATGGAGATCTTTTACGCCCACCTGAGAGAGCAGACGGGGCCTTGGTTTAATGTCTCATCTGAAAGACGGCACCTCCGACAGTGCAGCACTCCCTCAGCACTGCACTGGAGTGTCAGCCTAGCTTTATGTGCTCAAGTCCCTGGAGTGGGGCTTGAACCCACAACCTTCTGACTTAGAGGCAAGGGTGCTGCCCACTGAGACACAGCTGGCACACTGGGTGTTGCTCCACTTTGTATTACTTTTCGTTGCCACTAAGCACACAGAAATTACAATTATGTTGGCAGCTTGGTTCTGGCTCTTAGTTCTTCTCTGTTTTAAATAAAAACATTTTTTTTAATTTTTACGTTGGGGAACGAAACTCTATTTCAGGAACCCAGAATCAACATTGAGTGCTCCAAGTTCAAGTATGCCGAAGCCTGCTACAGGGTAAAGGTGCCTCTATTCTTTCTCAACACATCTCAATTCCAACCTCTGACGAGCACCTCCTACTGTACCAGCGTGGCATTTGTTTCAATTTCCTGCACCAGCCATCCTGCCGCCTCGGAGTGAGATTGCTGCCACGTGCCAAATTAGGGGAAGTTTTACGCTGCAGGCCCACGACAACTGAGAACTTGACTGAGACTGCCAAAACTTTTTCCCCATAGAGCCCTTTCAGCCAGAAGACAGAGCAGACGCTAGGCTGAATTTGAAACCAGGTCCCAGGGATGACAGGCCAGTATCTCACCCACTGTGCTGCCTCATTCCAACCCCCACCCAACTTTGGTTTTAATCACATTTGATCCAAGCTAAACAGTTGACTCAAATCTCGCTCTGGCTCAGTATGCTTGACCAGTTTTAGTGATGGGGCCTGGAAGACAGGCCTACACAGGATTCACCTCTATTGTAAAGTGCAATCATATATCACCATTGCCATTGCCAGATGTCACTGTACGGGCTAAAGAATCTGAACAGATTCTTCAGATTTACCCACCTTTTTCCTCTCATGCTTGTACATATTTTCCCCTGCCTATAGATTTTTTTTCAGTCCTGAAGGCAACAATCCTTGTTGGAGATATGAGCCACAAAATTGCAAGACTACTTCCAGTGCCAAGTCTCGCTCAGTAGGAATGCAGATAGGAAATGCTGCATTCTTGATTTTCTGGTCATTTTTGGACTATAGTTCAATGGTTGCCAATTGGGTGAAGGGATAATTACTAGTCCTAGCCCTTTTGGGACTACCCCGGATCAGGCGTATTTCTCAGATGTTCACTTTCAACTAAAGTTTGAGGAAGCATTTAGATGAGTACTTGAAATGCCATAGCATACAAGGCTACGGACCAAGTGCTGGAAAATGGGATTAGAATAGACAGGGCTTGATGGCTGGTGCGGACACGGTGGGCCGAAGGGCCTCTTTCTGTGCTGTATAACTCTATGGGCTGGATTTTCATTGACCCGTGGAGGCGGGTTTGGAGGCGTGTGGGGGGTTAAAATTGCGAAAACTGGCGGACAGGCACAAGTCCGCCTCCATCCTGCCTCCACGCAATTTTCATTAAATCGTGTCTGCTGGTCCCGACTCCGTCCTGCCTTTAAGAGGCGGGATAGGCTGTTAAGGCCCTTAACAAGCACTAAATTGGCTCTATAATGCCATTTTGAAAGGTCTTTGTGATTTTAACCCTTGATCTACATGAAGCACGCCTGTTCTGAATCACGATTGTGAAACCTGGCGGGAGCACATTTGGATATGGATAGTTGGCGCTGGATGGATGGATGGATGGATGGATGGATGGATGGATGGATGGATGGATGGATGGATGGATGGATGGATGGATGGATATATGAATGGATGGATATATGAATGGATGGATGGATGGATGGATATATGAATGGATGGATATATGAATGGATGGATGGATGGATGGATGGATAGATATATGAATGGATGGATATATGAATGGATGGATATATGGATGGATGGATATATGAATGGATGGATATATGAATGGATAGAGAGGAGACATATCTGGGAGTGGTGATGTAAAAATATCTGGGAGCAGACTTAGGGCTACTACTTATTATGCAGGTCCTCTCACAGCAAAGGCCAGGCAGTCTTTGAAGACCTTCAATGCAGCAGCAATGATGACATCATCAAAGGTGACTTTCAGACTGAAAACACTAATTGGTTCATGGGTTCCCACATGCTGGAACTCAATCGCCCAATTAGGTGAAAATTGCATCAATCTCCCACATCCAATTACAGTCGGGTGGATAACACAACCCCAACCCGCCCCAGTATCAAAATCCAGCCCTATGACTCTATGTAGTCGAATCCTAAAGACGCTTAACTGGGTCTAAAGGTCTGGGCTATCTCTCCCTAAAGGAAAGGAACAACCCGAGAATGTTACCGTCCTCCAGATAGCACTTTTAATAAGTTTAGCTAGACTGTAACGTCCCGGATATTATGAGGGTCCGGAGATCTCCCCTCAGAAAAATGTAACTCTCCACCAAAGAGTGTACAGAGATTGGGTTCGCGAGTTATTGATACAGAAGACTTATGTGAGACAATTCTAAAAATATATAGAGATTTATTAAAAGAACCGACATGCAATTTACAGTTGGTGAATCAGTCAATCGCAACGTTAACAGTTCTAAAAAGAGAAAAAATACGATCTTATTTTTAACAGAGAATCTTACTTTTAAATCTTAACTTCGCTACAGTAATACGGTTCTTAAAATTTTCTATACAGGATATCTCGGCTCAGACCGAGCTATTGGGAGCAGCAGTGAGAGCGGACTGAAACAGGCAACATTCGAAAGTGACGTCAGA
Source organism: Squalus acanthias (assembly GCA_030390025.1). Classification (NCBI taxonomy): domain Eukaryota; kingdom Metazoa; phylum Chordata; class Chondrichthyes; order Squaliformes; family Squalidae; genus Squalus; species Squalus acanthias. The sequence continues at coordinate 3,669,024 of CM059433.1, forward strand.
GATTAAAAGTGATGTCGGCACAAGGGAAGCAGCTGATTGGTGAGTAGTGGGTGAGTGTTTTTTTAAAGTTTAAAGCTTATTCTGTTAAGTTAGTTGTTAGTCTTTAAATAAAGGTTAGTACTTAGTCTTTTAAATAGTCTGTGAGATAAAGGGATGACAGGAATGGCAGGGCAGCTCAGTCTAGCGGAGTGCACATCATGTGGCATGTGGAAAGTCATGGACGCTTTGCGTTGTATGGATGACTACATGTGCAGTAAGTGTCACCAGCTGCAACGACTAAAGCGACGGTTTACGGAGCTTGAGCGGTGACTGCAGTCACTGTGGTGTATCCGCGAGGCTGAGAACTACGTGGATAGCACGTTTAGTCAGGTGGTCACCCCGCAGCCTAACAGAGAGCAGACAGAGAGCAAGTGGGTGACCACCAGACAGAAGAAGACCAGGCAGGCAGTGCAGGAGGCCCCGGAGGGCATCTCGCTCCCCAACCGGTATTCTATTCTGAGTACCGGTGGGGGCAATGGTCCCTCTGAGGAGTGCAGTCAGAGCCAAGTCCTCGGCACCACGGGTGGCTCCGCTGCACATGGGGGGGGAGGAAAAATAGTGGAAGAGCAATAGTGGTAGGGGATTTAATAGTGAGGGGAGCAGACAGGCATTTCAGCGGCCGCAGACGGGACTCCAGGATGGTATGTTGCCTCCCTGGTGCCAGGGTCAAGGATGTCACCGAACAGCTGCAGAGCATTCTGGGGGGAGAGGGTGAACAGCCAGATGTCGTGGTCCATATCGGTACCAATGACATAGGTAGAAAGAAGGATGAGGTCCTGCAGGCAGAGTTTAGGGAGCTAGGAGTCAGATTAAAAAACAGGACCTCAAAGGTAGTAATCTCCGGATTACTCCCGGTGCCACGTGCTAGTGAGTACAGAAATAGGAGGATAGAGCAGATGACTGCGTGGCTGGAAGGATGGTGCAGGAGGGAGGGCTTTAGATTCCTGAGGCATTGGGACCGTTTCTGGGGGAGGTGGGACCTGTACAAGACGGACAGGTTGCACTTCAACAGAGCCGGGACCAATATCCTCGCGGGGGTGGCGGGGGGGGGGGGGGTTGCTAGTGATGTTGGGGAGGATTTAAACTAGCTTGGCAGGGGGATGGGAACCTAAGAATAGAGTCAGTAGTGAGGGAAGAAAAACTGGAATTGGAAAACATAAACATAGAAAGTAAATTGGAAGGACAGAGGAATCAAGGGCTAAATAGTAGTCAACAAGGAGGTTTGCCTGTACTAAATGGTATCTCCCTCAATGCAAGGAGTATAGCGAACAAGGCAGATGAGCTGAGGGCACAGGTAGATAATTGGGACGATGATATTATAGCTATTACAGAGACGTGGCTGAAAGAGGGGCAGGTATGACAGCTGAACATTCCTGGTTACAGGATTTTCAGACGGGATAGAGAGGGAGGTAAAAAGGGAGGGCGGGGGGTTCGCGGTATTGATTAATGAAACTATTACAGCTGTGAGGAGGGATGATATGTTGGAGGGATCATCAAACGAGGCCATATGGGTCGAATTGAAAAACAAAAAAGGGGCGATCACACTGCTGGGAGTGTACTGTAGACCCCCAAACAGTGAGAGGGAGATAGAAGAGCAAATATGTGGACAAATTTCTGAGAAGTGCAAAAAATATAGGGCAGTAATAGTAGGGGATTTCAACTACCCCAATATTAACTGGGATAAAATTAGTGTGAAGGGTATAGAGAGTGCGGAATTACTAAAATTCATCCAGGAGAACTTTTTTAGCCAGTATGTAGCAAGCCCAATAAGGGAGGGGCGGTTCTGGACTTAGTTTAATGAAGCTGGGCAGGTAGAAGGCGTATCAGTGGGGGAGCATTTTGGTGCTCGTGACCATAATTCAGTTAGATTTAAGGTAGTTATGGAAAAGGACAAGGATAGACCAGGAATAAAAATTCTAAATTGGGGAAAAGCAAATTTTGCTAAGCTCAGAGGGGATTTAGCCATAGTGGACTGGAAATAGCTACTTGAAGGTAAATCAGTGTCAGAGCAGTGGGAGGGATTCAAGGAGGAGATCCGGAGGGTTCAGACCAAATATGTGCCCTTAAAGAAAAAAGGTGGGACTAACAAATCTAGAGCCCCCTGGATGTCTAGGGACATACAGGGTAGGATAAAGAAAAAAAGGGAGGCGTATGACAGATACCGAGGGCTAAATACTCCAGAATCTTTAGAGTACAGAAAGTGTAGGGGTACAATTAAAAAGGATATTAGGAAAGCAAAGAGAGAGCATGAAAAATTCTTGGCAAGTAAAATCAAGGAAAACCCAAAGATGTTTTATAAATATATTACGAGTAAGAGGATAACTAAAGAAAGGGTAGGCCTATTAGAGATCATGAAGGTAATCTGTGTGTGGAGGCGGGAGACGTCGGTAGGGTTCTTAATGAATAATTTGCGTCTGTTTTCACAAAGGAGAGGGGCGAAGCAGACATTGCTATCAGGGAGGAGGAGTGTGAAATATTAGATGAAATAAACATAGTGAGAGAGGAAGCATTAAGGGGTTTAGCAGCTATAAAAGTGGATAAATCGCCAGGCCCGGATGAAATGTATCCCAGGCTGTTAAGCGAAGCAAAAGAGGAAATAGCAGAGGCCCAGACCATCATTTTCCAATCCTCTCTGGCTTCAGGTGTGGTGCCAGAGGACTGGAGGACTGCTAATGTGGTACCCTTGTTTAAAAAGGGAGAAAAGGATAGACCGAGTAATTACACGCCAGTCAGCCTAACCTCGGTGGTGGGAAAATTATTGGAAAGAATTCTGAAGGACAGGATAAATCTTCATTTAGAAAGACACGGATTAATCAAGGATAGTCAACACGGATTTGTTAAGGGAAGGTCGTGTCTGACAAACTTGATTGAATTTTTTGAGGAGGTAACAAGGAGGGTAGATGAGGGTAGTACATTTGATGTAGTGTATATGGACTATAGCAAGGCTTTTGATAAGGTTCCACATGGCAGACTGGTCACGAAGTTAAAAGCCCATGGGATCCAGGGCAAAGTGTCAAGTTGGATTCAAAACTGGCTCGGAGGCAGGAAGCAGAGGGTAATGGTTGATGGGTGTTTTTGTGACTGGAAGGCTGTTTCCAGTGGGGTTCCACAGGGCTCAGTACTATGTCTCTTGCTTTTTGTAATATATATCAATGATCTAGACTTGAATATAGGGGGTATGATTAAGAAGTTTGCAGATGATACTAAAATCGGCTGTGTGGTGTATACTGAAGAAGGAAGCTGTAGACTGCAGGAAGATATCAATAAATTGGACAGGTGGGCAGAACAGTGGCAAATGGAATTCAATCCGGAGAAGTGTAAGGTAATGCATTTGGGGAGGGCTAACAAGGAAAGGGAATACACATTAAATGGTAGGACACTGAGTAGTGTAGAGGTACAAAGGGACCTTGGAGTGCATGTCCACAGATCCCTGAAGGTAGCAGGCCAGGTAGATAAGGTGGTTAAGAAGGCATACGGAATGCTTGCCTTTATTAGCCGTGGCATAGAATACAAGAGCAGGGGGGTTATGCTTCAACTGTATAAAACACTAGTTAGGCCTCAGCTAGAGGGCTGCGTGCAATTCTGGTCACCACATTACAGGAAAGATGTGATTGCACTAGAGAGGGTACAGAGGAGATTTACAAGGATGTTGCCAGGAGTAAAGAATCTTAGCTATGAGAAAAGACTGGATAGGCTGGGTCTGTTTTCCTTGGAATAGAGGAGGCTGAGGGGAGACCTTATTGAGGTGTATAAAATTATGAGGGGTCAGATAAAGTGGATAGAAAGGACCTATTTCCCTTAGCAGAGGGGTCAAAAACCAGGGGGCACAGATTTAAAGTAATTGGTGGAAGGTTTAGAGGGGATTTGAGGGGAAATGTCTTCACCCAGAGGGTGGTGGGGGTCTGGAACTCACTGCCTGAAAGGGTGGTAGAGGCAGAAACCCTAACCACATTTAAAAAGTACTTGGATGTGCACTTGGGATGCTGTAACCTGCAGGGCTACGGACCTAGAGCTGGGAAGCGGGATTAGGCTGGATAGCTCTTTGTTGGCCAGCGCGGACACGATGGGCCAAAATGGCCTCCTTCCGTGCTGTAACTTTCTATGATCTATGATATCCATCAATATCAAAATACCTTTGATCTCCGAGGTACAAAGAGTGGAAGACCACAGAGCCGCCTCTGTCGTCGAGAATCACCTTGCCCGATTAAAGCGACTCTGCTATCTCATTTGAGACTTCAATATTTATACCCTTTTTCAGTTGTATTTCCTTTAAGGTTTCTGCTGATGCAAGTTAATTATCACTATTCATCTTTCTGCTGACTCTGCAATTCTTTACTGCCACATCAGCTTGTAATATTCCAGAATCTGCCGCATCTCCAGGTGTTCTGGGTTCACCATATAAAAAAGTTGTGAAAGGCAGATGTCCCTTATTTTATGTGTCATCTTTACGAAGTTTAATTTAGATCACTTATCCAGGGTTGAACATTGTTTTGTTCCCAAAAGGTCAGCCACTCGGAGCCACCCCATTCTTCTGTTTCAATAAGGTTATTTATTCAGGGTCAACAATTTGTCCTGTTCCAATAGCCAGAATTCTTTCATAGCTATTTCATTGTTAGGTTTCTAAATTTCCAAACCCAGTTTGTCATGTTTTAAAGAATTTATAAGGTAGAGTTCCTTATAAGGTACTCTTCAGGGTCAACCACTGTCTTATCTCAACAAAAGTGAGAAGTCGCACAACACCAAGTTATAGTCCAACAGTTTTATTTGAAATCACAAGCTTTCGGAGCTGCTGCTCCTTCGTCAGGTGAAGCACTTTACCTGACGAAGGAGCAGCAGCTCCGAAAGCTTGTGATTTCAAATAAAACTGTTGGACTATAACCTGGTGTTGTGCGACTTCTCACTTTTGTCCACCCCAGTCCAACACCGGCATGTCCGCATCATTATCTCAACAAGGCCAGAATTCTTTCATAAGATATTGTATGTTTTCTAAAAAGGCTATATAGTATATTCCTTCACATGGGAACTTCCAACATTCCATGGAAACAGGTCAGCTAAGGGCATTATCCATTTTAAAACTTTGCACCACGAGCAGTCCAGTAGCCTTCCATCCCTTCTACTTTATAATATTTTGAATAGGCCATGACCATCATTCTTTGACTAGAGAAGGTAGCATTGAGAACCCAAGTAACTACAACACTTAAGCATGTACAGTGGGGAAATAAAACAAAAGTCCCAAGCCACACTAGGTCAGAAAGAAAACTATGAGGAGGTAGTCCAAGGAGTTTCATACTTTGAAATGGAAATTTATGTAGTGGTGGTGGTGCTGGAGGAGCTCCTCATTCATTCAACTTTGATAAGTAGTAATATATATCTAGCACAGTGTAGGGGGTGGTGTGTGGGGTCAGTTTCACCTCTGACTCAGTGAGCGGTTCGAATCGCTCCCACGCCCCTGGTTCTAGACCTTGGACTTATTTAGGGGTTGTGAACAAAGATGCAGTAGACAACAGGTTCTGATGAAAGAATTTTGACTTTATTAAAAGAAAAAGGTAACAAACTTAAAACACACTTAAATGCTTAAGCACAGGTTGGGGAACACACGGAACAGGCAAGGGTGAATTACAATATACAGAAACCCGTATCCCTCCCAATCCCACTGTCTAGCTAGGTTTCAATTCCAAAGGATCAGGGATAATGTTCACCAATGACAGTTCTTGACAGTTGAGGTATTTCGCGATTTCGGGGTTCACTGGGGTTTTTGATTGTTGGGACCTGCTGTACCCCGGACGTGGTAGAAGACTCCAGCTGCACTTCAGGTCAGTTTGGGTTTGTCTGCAGATGCGGTAAGGTGCGTATTGGACTTTATCAGATAAGTACCCGAATTTTCTCCCTTAGAGGTAGGGTTTAGAGTTTTTTAATGGAAAATCTTACCCAGGGGTAAGTCAGGAATAGTTTGTAGAGTGTAAACTTGCGTGTCTTCGGTTTTTTCCTGGTGTTGGTCTGGTTCTTGGTCGTGTTTGCCTGGTGGTTGGTTGTTGCGCGGGGCCTTGGTTTCCGCGGGACTTTCGAGTGTCGGTTCACCTCGTGGAGCCCTTGGTGGCTCTGGTTGTTAGTTTGTTGCATTGGAGGCCTGTCGGGGCGGTACCTCCTGGAGCTGGACCGTGGATTGATCGATGCCGACTCGCTCCCAGCTTCCAGTGGCCTTGGCTAGCACCTACTAGAGCTGGACCGTATGTTGAGCGATGCCGACTCGCTCTCAGCTCGAGGTCTCAGTTCTAGCCCTTGCCTGGCCTTGTCTGTCCCTGCCTCCGATCTCGCCTCGGGTCTGCCTTGTGGCCTTGCTGCTTCTCTCCTCCTCCTGCTTGTGTCGTGTGGCCCTCTGTAGTGGTGAGTAACTTGCTGTCTCTTGCTGGGGGAATAGGCCCTCAATTATACTGTTCAGGCCCTTTGTAATTTTCGCGCCAAAACCCCTTTACTAAATCGGTTTCGTGTTGAAGTGATTTAGGTTTCAGTTGAGGCCTGTTCATTCCATTGTCTTATGTTTTGGCGGGCTCGTTAAGCTTTGATGATTTTAACTTGGTGTTAAATTGTCCTGATGGCTTCCGATGTCTCCCATTTAGGCAAGGCCTTTATCTACGCACCAAATCTCGTCCCTTTTGTCTAAGGTTTTTGGCGGGCTTGTTAATCTGTCCCTGTAAATACTTGGCTGATTGGTTTTTGATGGGGTAATGGGTGTACTGGATGTTTTATTGTTTTCAGGCTTCTGGCATCCTGTTTGGGCCTGGGAATTTCAAAAGGGGTCTTGGATTATTCATATTTGGATGTATATGTGAGGTTTTGGGTGAGGCTCTTCCTCCCTGGTTGGATTGCAGTGCAAACATTCTCCAGACAGCTTGACTGGGCCCCAAATTCCAAAAGCTGTCCACTGCCTCGCCACACCCCTCCGCAGCCTGTCTTGTGTCTGTGAAAGGTGTTTTTCCCAACAGTAATATCCAAAAGTTATTTTCCTCAGGGGTTTTCTTCCCTGGTCCTTAAGAATGTCCAAAACTGAGGTTTTTACCTCAAAGCACTTCACTCAGGTCCCATCATCCCAAATTTGTACGAAAAATCCAAAAATCACCCCTTTTAGGGTTCTGTTCGAGTTTCTGGGGGATTTTGCGAAGCCTACAACAGAAACGAACATAGGATTACATAGGATATACGGCACAGAAACAGGCCATTCGGCCCAACCAGTCCATGCCGGCATTTATGCTCCACTCGAGCCTCCTCCCGTCTTTCCTCGTCTAATTCTATCAGCGTAACCCTCTATTCCCTTCTCCCTCATATGCTTGTCTAGCCTCCCCTTAAAATAATCAGACAATTCGCTTCAACCACTCCCTGTGGTAGCGAGTTCCACATTCTCACCACTCTTTGGGTATCATAGAATCATAGAAATTTACTGCACAGAAGGAGGCCATTCGGCCCATCTTGTCCGTGCTGGCCGACAAAGATCTATCCAGCCTAATCCCACTTTCCAGCTCTTGGTCCGTAGCCCTGTAGGTTACGGCACTTCAATTGCACATCCAAGTACTTTTTAAATGTGATGAGGGTCTCTGCCTCTACCAGCCTTTCAGGCAGTGAGTTCCAGACCCCCCACCACCCTCTGGGTGAAAACATTTCTCCTCAAATCCTCTCTAAACTTCCGACCAATTATTTAAATCTCTGCCCCCTGGTTATTGACCCTTCTGCTAAGGGAAATAGGTCCTTCCTATCCACTCTATCTAGGCCCCTCATAATTTTATACACCTCAATCATGTCTCCCCTCAGCCTCCTCTGTTCCAAAGAAAACAACCCCAGCCGATCCAATCTTTCCTCATAGCTAAAATTCCCCAGCCCAGGCAACATCCTCGTAAATCTCCTCTGCACCCCTCTCTAGTGTGTAAGGGTGGGCTCGTGCGAGGTGAGGCTTTCGTTGCCTGTACTATTGCTTGCTCTGGTCTCCGGCCAGACTTTTGCAATAATCACCTGTGAGTGGTTCGACCCACTCGTCCTTACGGTTCTGACACCTGGACTTAGATGCAAAGGAGCAGTAATGCAGAGAAAGACTCAAATAGACCTGGTTGAATAACACGAAATGAATGCCTTTATTGTACGGTGTCCAAAATAATGAAATACATGTCATATGCGCAGATCAAAGAGATTACCAGTATACACACGTTTATAAAACTTGGTCTATACAAATGGGGAACACACGACACATCGAAAAAGGGGGAACACATTATACATTAACCTTAGGAACCACCCTCCCTTACTATACCTAAACTATGTCTGGATTTGTAGGATCGGGAAACATGCTCACCACTCGGCTTACTTCGGAAATTTAAAATGAGGCTCTCAGCTCTTTTCGCTGCAGCGCCGGGCTGTCACGTGGCTGTAAGGGTTTCTGCACCCGACTTGTTTACTCTCGCTGCCACGAATGGGTCCACTTGAGACAGCCCCGGTAATGTCCGTCGCGGATGGCCCAGGCTATCCGCTCAAAGAACCAGAGGGTAAGCCTGTCTCCCTGATATCATGAAGTCGTCTGTAGAATTCAAAAGGTGGACTCCGCCGTTTATCTTCGGGCGCGGTCGGGGTTTACTGACCGTAGCGCCACGTGGAATTTCTTCTCGTCTTTCTTCTCGTCACTCGGGCCTCGCTTGGCCGAGATTCTCTTCTTCCTCGCCACCGACGGATGGTCGCTCGGGAACACACCGCTGTGTTGCCCTGATGGGTCCGGACACCGTTTACCGACGATCGGGATGGTGTACCCTACTGCCTGCCGTGTCGAGGTGGCTCGTTCTGAGGTTCCGTTTCTGGCCGACACGGACCACGAACAACGAACTCGAACTTGACCTCCACCCAACACTCGAATAACCGACCAGCACAGCACCGCCGAAGGAACCAGCGCAAGAGAAGAGAGCGATGGACATTTGTCCTCTATAGTTATACTGTTTTTCCGGCCTTTTCTCCCGCTCAAATCAAAATGTTGTCCTTTGTTTGATTTTGGCGCCCAAAATTCCCAGCATGGGGTGATTATCTTCTTAACTGGTTTCGGGATCACCTGAAACTGGCCAACTATCCGTTAATGCCTTCTTCATTGTTGAGCCAGCCAGGATGTGTATAAATCGTCTCCTCAACTGGTTTTGGGACCCCCTGAATACTGGCCCAATCACCCGCCAATGTCTCTCTCATTGTTGAGCCGGGGGGGTATTTGTGTATTGATGTGTCTGGATGGGCCCCCGATTGTCCAGTTCAATGATTCTTACTGTGCGTATGAAAACGATTCAAGCACTTATATCATTGTTTTTGTTCAAAATGCAAATGGGTTGCATCCTGCCTTTTCAATTCGTACCGGGTATGGTCTCATAATGAATGTATATTCAACGCCATCTTGTCTGCCCACTGTGTCTCTGGAAACTTCTGCCACGATGCTCGGCGACCATTTTACAGGCTTCTGTACCCTTTATTATAAAAGCAGCTTTCCGTTCAATAAAAATGGTCAATTGAACCTGCTTCTCTCATATTATTAGAATCGCGATAATTGCGAAACTCTACAAGTGCAATCACATCCTTCCTGTAATGTGGTGACCAGAACTACATGTAGTATTTTAGCTGTGGCCTAACTAGTGTTTTCGATAAAGACGTTTCTTCTGAATTCCCTATTGGATTTCTTGGTGACTATCTTATATTGATGGCCTCTAGTTATGCTCTTCCCCACAAGTGGAAACATTCTATCTGTATCCACTCTATCAACATTTTTCATAATTTTAAAGACCGCTATTAGGTCACCCCTCAGCCTTCTTTTTTCAAGAGAAAAGAGACCTAGCCTGTTCATCCTTTCCTGATATGTATACCCTCGCATTTCTGGTCTCATCCTTGTAAATCTTCTCTGCACCCTCTCCAGTGCCTCTATATCCTTTTTATAATATGGCGACCAGAACTGTACGCAGTACTCTAAGTGTGGTCTAACCAAGGTTCGATACAGGTTTAGCATAACTTCCCTGCTTTTCAATTCTATCCCTCCAGAAATAAACCCTAGTGCTCGGTTTGCTTTTTTTATGGCCTTGCTAACCTGTGTCGCAACTTTTAGTGATTTGTGTATTTGTACTCCTAGATCCCTTTGTTCCTCTACCCCACCTAGACTCGCACCCTCCAAGTGATAAGTGACCTCCCTATTCTTCCTACCAAAATGTAATACCTCACATTTATCTGTGTTGAACTTCATTTGCCAATTATATGCCCATTCTGCAAGTTTATTAATGTCCTCCTGTAACTTGTTGCAGTCCTCCTCAGTATTGACTATCTCCCACAATTTGGTGTCACCTGCAAATTTAGAAATTGTGTTATTGATTCCTAAGTCTAAATCGTTAATGTAAATTGTGAACAACAGTGGTCCCAGCACTGATCCTTGTGGAACACCACTACCCACCTTCTGCCACTGTGAATAGCTACCCTTTACTCCTACTCTCTGCTTTCTGTCCTGAAGCCAGCCAGCTATCCATTCTGCTACTTGTCCCATGACTCCGCATTCTCTGACCTTGCTCATCAGTCTATTATGAAGGCCTTTTGAAAATCCAGATAAATTACATCTACTGCATTACCATTGTCTACTCTCTCTGTTACCTCTTCAAAAAATTCAATAAGGTTGGTAAAGCAAGACTTTCCTTTTGAAATCCATGCTGACTATTCATTATTATATTTTTGGCTTCTAGATGTTCTTCTATTTTCTCCTTTAGTAGGGATTCTATTATTTTTCCTACCAGCGATGTTAAGCTGACTGGTCTATAGTTCCCTGGACATGTTCTATCCCCCTTCTTAAATATCGGTATTACGTTAGCTATCCGCCAGTCCTCTGGCACTACACCTTTTTCTACTGAATTATTAAATATGTGTAGTAATGCCTCTGCTATCTCTTCCCTAGATTCTTTTAAAATGCGCTGGATACAATCCATCCGGACCAAGGGTTTTATCCTCTTTGAGTTTGATTAGTTTATTTAATAAATCCCCTTTTTTATTTTAAATGCGCTTATCTCATTACTAATCTCACCATCCAATGTCATGTCCACCTGTTCTATCTCCCTGGTAAATACTGAAGCAAAATAATGATTTAATATTTCTGCCATCTCTCTATCGTTACCTGTGGTATTGTCCTGAATATCCCTTAATGGCCCTTTTCCCATCCCAACCTTCCTTTTTTTATTGATGTGCCTGTAAAATATTTTACTATTTTGTTTTATGTTCCTTGATAATTTAATTTCATAGTTCCTCTTTGCCTCCCTAATTGTTTTTTTGACTTCTCTCCTAATCTAATCTAATCTAATCATCTCAGGTGACCCAATTCTTCAGGCGAGCTCAGAGCAGAGCACAACTGAAGAGCTCTTTACCCCCAGCTATTGGGTCACAGTAACAATGTTCACTGACGGCATGAAACTCCAGCATCCAGTTTGCTCATCCTTGCTCAGCAATGTGTTTATTTAGCATGTTTCCAGATGAAACTGTCTAGATTGCCATGTCTTTCATTCTGTGCACAGAGAAAGCTAATACTCGAAGTAAATCAGAGTAACACTACATTCAGTGGTTGATAGAACAACTTACGTTTGTATAGTGCTCATTAACAACAACAACTTGTATTTATATAGCGCCTTTAACGTAGTCAAACGTCCCAAGGCGCTGCACAGGAGTATTTTAAGACAAAAAAATTTGACACTGATCCACATAAGGATAAATTAGGGCAGGTGACCAAAAGCTTGGTCAAAGAGGTTGGTTTTAAGGAGCATCTTAAAGGAGGAAAGAGAGGGAGCGAGGCGGAGAGGTTTAGGCAGGGAATTCCAGAGCTTAGGGCCCAGGCAACAGAAGGCATGGCCACCAATGGTTGAGCGATTATAATCAGGGATCCTCAAGAGGCCAGAATTAGAGGAGCACAGATTTCTCGGGGGGCGTTGTGGGGCTGAAGGAGATTACAGAGATAGGGAGGTGCGAGGCCATGGAGGGATTTGAAAACAAGGATGAGAATTTTGAAATCGAGGCGCTGCTTAACCGGGAGCCAATGTAGGTCAGTGAGCACAGGGGAGATGGGTGAACGGGACTTGGTGCGAGTTAGGACACGGGCAGCCGAGTTTTGAATGACCTCAAGTTTACATAGGGTGGAATGTGGGAGGCCAGCCAGGAGTGCGTTGGAATAGTCAAGTCTAGAGGTAACAAAGGCATGGATGAGGGTTTCAGCAGTGGATGAGCTGAGGCAAGGGCGGAGACGGGCGATGTTACGGAGGTGGAAGTAGGCGGTCTTTAGTTATGCTGCGGATATGTGGTCGGAAGCTCATTTCAGGGTCAAATATGACAGCAAGGCTGCGAACAGTGTGGTTCAGCCTCAGACAGATGTTAGGGAGAGGGATGGGGTCAGTGGCTAGGGAACAAATAAGTGTCAGGACATCTTACTTGGTGGATTTTGAGTGGACAATATGCCAGGGATGGGGGAGGAGGAGAAAGGGAAAGGGTTAAGGGTGGATAAAAGCACAGAGGGTCTGAAGGTAGGTGTTTGAAGGTGAAGAGGGAGATGGAAAGGTGCAAGGCAGAATTGCAAAGGGAGGTTGTTTCAGAGGGCAGGGCAAACTGGTTGAAAGAAGAAGCTTTCAATTGTGGAACAGGCATTTACAAGTAAGCTGGTGTTGGAAAACCTGGACAAAATCATGGAGCGGTTTGAAGGTGAGGACAAGAATCTTGATTTGATTCTCAAGAAGCCACTGTACCTTAGTATGCATATGTGGGCTATGTGGAGGTGAGGACATAAGCTGTTGCATTCTAGATGTTATGCAGTTGATGAATTGTAGAAGCGGAGAGATCTGTATGGTCATCTCTGGTGTCCCCCAGGGTTCCTTCTTTACCCCCACCCCTTCACCCCATTATTTACATGCTGCTTCTTGGCAATGTTATCTGGAATCATATGTCAATTTTCACATGTATGTTGGCGCCACCAAGTTCTACCTTACCACTTCTTCCAATGACCCTGTTGTTGTCGCTACTGTCTCCAACTACCTATCTGGCCTGGATGAACCAAAATGTCCCCCAGCTAAACGTCAGTAAAACTGAGGCAATCCTCTTTAACTGCCACCAACACCTTCACATGTCCGTCTTCAGCTGCATCTCCCTCCCTGGCTGCCAGCTCGTGCTTAGCCCAGAGATGCAGAACCTTGCCATATTGCTTAACCCAGAGTTCAGCATCCTCCCCCACGTTCTGTCACCAAGACTGCTTTCTTCCATCTCTGCACCATTGCCTACCTTTTCAATATGACCATTTCTTCAGACATATAAAAGACACATCAAAATTTTTGCAATGGCAGACAAATGAGTCCTCTGAACTTCCTTATTCACATACTCAACAAGGTGTCCATTCGTGGCACGGCATATGTTGGTTCCATTTCACTGCGTACCCTGAGCTTTACCAAAAGGTAAGACGCAATACAGGATAACAGTAAAGGAATGCACGAGAAACATTCAGATATACCGAGACATCCAAGAGCAAGAGGAGGCAGAGAAAAGGAGACAGAAATCAAGGCAACATTCTATTCTTTTATAATATATTATTATATGTATAGAATCATAGAATCATAGGAAGTTACAGCACGGAAGGAGGCCATTTCGGCCCATCGTGTCCGCGCCGGCCAACAAAGAGCTATCCAGCCTAATCCCACTTCCCAGCTCTTGGTCCGTCACCCTGCAGGTTAGGGCATCCCAAGTGCACATCCAAGTACTTTTTAAATGTGGTTAGGATTTCTGCCTCTACCACCCTTTCAGGCAGCGAGTTCCAGACCCCCACAACCCTCTGGGTGAAGAAATTTCCCCTCAAATCCCCACTAAACCTTCCACCAATTACTTTAAATCTGTGCCCCCTGGTTTTTGACCCCTCTGCTAAGGGAAACAGGTCCTCTCTATCCACTTTATTTAGGCCCCTCACAATTTTATACACCTCAATAAGGTCTCCCCTCAGCCTCCTCTGTTCCAAGGAAAACAAACCCAGCCTATCCAGTCTTTCCTCATAGCTAAGATTCTCTACTCCCGGCAACATCCTTGTAAATCTCCTCTGCACCCTCTCTAGTGCAATCACATCTTTCCTGTAATGTGGTGACCAGAACTGCACGCAGTACTCTAGCTGAGGCCTAACTAGTGTTTTATACAGTTGAAGCATAACCCCCCTGCTCTTGTATTCTATGCCACGGCTAATAAAGGCAAGCATTCCGTATGCCTTCTTAACCACCTTGTCTACCTGGCCTGCTACCTTCAGGGATCTGTGGACATGCACTCCAAGGTCCCTTTGTTCCTCTACACTACTCAGTGTCCTACCATTTAATGTGTATTCCCTTTCCTTGTTAGCTCTCCCCAAATGCATTACCTCACGCTTCTCCGGATTGAATTCCATTTGCCACTGTTCTGCCCACCTGACCAATTTATTGATATCTTCCTGCAGTCTACAGCTTCCTTCTTCAGTATCAACCACACGGCCGATTTTAGTATCATCTGCAAACTTCTTAATCGTGCCCACTATATTCAAGTCTAAATCATTGATATATACCACAAAAAGCAAGGGACCTAGTACTGAGCCCTGCGGAACCCCACTGAAAACAGCCTTCCAGTCACAAAAACACCCATCAACCATTACCCTCTGCTTCCTGTCTCCGAGCCAGTTTTGAATCCAACTTGACACTTTGCCCTGGATCCCATGGGCTTTTAACTTCGTGACCAGTCTGCCTTGTGGAACCTTATCAAAAGCCTTGATAAAGTCCATATACACTACATCAAACGCACTACCCTCATCTACCCTCCTTGTTACCTCCTCAAAAAATTCAATCAAGTTTGTCAGACACGACCTTCCCTTAACAAATCCGTGCTGACTATCCTTGATTAATCTGTGTCTTTCTAAATGAAGATTTATCCTTTATCTATATATGCATGCAAAAATCTTGCATCTAGCATATGTCCATAGCATAACACCTGAAGCAAGTTTCAGAAAGTCACACACCAGGGTATCACACCTCCAAAATGTCAGTTCCTGTAAGTGCAAAAATCATCACTGGCTCAAATAAGATGTTACCAAATAATGGCTCTGAATTTGCGGTCAGCAGTGAAGCAAAGGCGTTCGCCGTTGACCCCGAAGTAAACTTGGCACAAAGATCGCGCGACCTCTGTGTCGAGAAGTTCGGGTTTTCTGACGCGTAATTCAAATTAACAGAGTATAGTGGGGATCCCCTAGCGCGAACTGCTGTGATGTCAACAAGCTGTCTGAGCAGCCAATCAAAACGCAGAATCTTCACAGACTGCGAACCAGGAAATGGATAAGCTCTTAAAATTCTAACTTTTTCAAAGATTGGGGATCTCACATGGGGAAAAGGCAAACCTGAAATAAAGATGAATAAACTGTTTCTTAAAAATTTTAACTTTTATTAAAATGGAAAAAATTGACACTGCACAAAATTAAAATGAGTTTTTTCACGGCCATAACCTTTGTTTAGCAGTTAAACCCCCCCAGTTACATCGACTCACTTTGGGTCGAACTTTTAGTGGGGAATTTAACAGCATGGTTACTGCGGAAGAGCCGAAGTTTTCTTCCGTTCCCATGACTTGACAGATTTCACTGATTGCCGAGTCTGGGGGTTGGGGTGGGTGGGGGTGGAGGGGGGGGGCGTTGTCACAGCGCAGGCTGTGGAGGAGCAGTGACTGACTGACCGCAACTTCAGCATTTCCACATTAGGCTGCGCATGCGCTAAATCCTCAAGTTGCGGTCAGCTTCAAATGCTGCCAGTTCATCGTCATCAGGATCAGAAGTTCCAAACCATTAAATTACTTGCTGTGAATGAATTAACAGAAGCAAAAAAAAGGGTACCAAAAGCAGCAAAACAAGTTGATGTGTTTTTTTTTAAATACAAGCTTGGGTCAACGTATATTCAGCATAAAAATATGTAAAAAAAAAACAAACACATAAAATATGCACAGTTCTGGAAAAAAAAGCTCACCGTACAATTGATCCTTTAATGTTAGAAATGACTGCAAAAAGTTGCTACAATGTCGGTCTCTGCTTCTTTCTGGGGCCTGAGTTAGAAATGTTGGGCTGGATTTTACGAACCTCAGCGGGTCCGTGGTGGGCGATGTCGGTGTTGGGTCCCGGCTCCATCCCGGCCTCTGAAATGAATTTCCCCTGATTGGGCTTGTTAAGCCCCGCCCAGCACGTTTCCCGGTCAATTAGAGGAAGCAGGTCTGGCGACGTCATTTGACGATGCGTCATCAGCCGGTTTCCTTAAAGGGACCATGGCCAACTTTCTTTTGACATTTGTGCTGTCAGTGTTCTACAGCATTGAGGTGCTGCAAACACTGACAATCACTGCACAAAGGTACAGGGCTGCACCCAGGCTCTCCATGACTCCCTCTATATGCTTATGGAGGGAGTCACAGCACGCAGGGAGGTCCTCTTCCCTTCCCATAGGCGGAAGAGACCTCCCTAGGAAATCAACACAGCCTGGTTGCACATTGCACAGGAGGACACAAGCAGGGATGTGGTCAGGAGGACCAGGCTGCAGTGCCACAAATGTTTCAATGATCTCAGTAGATCACGAAACGAAAGTACAAAGCCACACTCAACCTCAGCCTGCTGTGCCTCTCATCACATCCCCATCTCTCTGCCTTCCCTACCCTACTCCTGCACATCCTTACTCACACCAACATACCTTGGGACCTCCACCCATCCCTCTCTATCTACTTTATCACTTCCCCATCTTACTAGCCACCTCTCACACTCACCCTCATCCTAGTGCAATCATACCAACTAACAACACACAAGGGTAGGCACTTGGGTGTTTTATGCAATGTTCATGGAAAGTTTCTGTTAATGTGGTGTCAAACATTGAAACCTTTATTTTCAACACTTTGCGTTCTTGGACAGATCTGTGTGCACCTTTGGAAGTGGCTTAGTGAGTTGCAGTGAATGGTGAGACATAACGGTACCCCCCGCAATGGTGGTGAGTGTGAAAGGAATGGCTTGGGCATTGTGGGGATGCTTTATGGTGTTGGTGTGGGGTGGTGCCAACATCATGTGGCAGCCAGGGTGTACAGTGTTAAGTGAAGTAAATCTGGACATGGTGAGGCCATCGCTGATGTCCCAGGCAGCAATGTGCTCAGGTGCTGATGCCCTCTGTCCTGTGCAGCATCAGTTGATTGCGGAGAAGGTTGGTGTTGTTGTTAATGCTGCTGGTGTTGGGGCTGATCGTGGTGGGATTCTGAGGACCAAGGTGAGAGAGTTTCAAGGGCACCGATGCTGATGGAATAGATGGTAGCTGAAGAAGAGATGACAGAAGCGATCTGTCAATGGTGGGAGAGGTAATGAGGTCAGACTGGATGGAGACTTGTGTAAAGACTTGCAGCATTCTGAATCTGTTGTGGAAATGCAGCTTAGAGAATCTAGTGGTTAAGGGAACATTTCTCAATCAGCTGGGAGCTTTGACTTGACATTTGAAGCTGTCAATTCATCAGCTGATTCATTGGCCACTGACCTCCCGCCTCAGCTTCATAGACGACGTCTAGGCACAACGGGAAACTGGCCACTAATGATTTTAATTGCCTCCCCCGCCGCTGCATGTCGGGTCTGCTCAGCGCTTGCGGACCCGACATTTGGTAAAGGCGTGTGGCAGTGGGTTCACAGCGGAGTCCCGACTCACTGGGGGAAAGAAACACTTTCCCACCCAACCCGCCACCGATCGCTCCCGCTGACCCCCCGCAAAATCCAGCCCGCCATCTGGATTAGTTGCAATCTTCACCTGCTCCCGTGAAAATACAGCAGGTGCACCAACAACCCAAATCACATGGCTGCCAGGTAGAAAAGGACTGGGGACTTATAACTCCTGTTGACAAAGCCTAGGAGATAGCACCAGTGAAACAGATATGTTGAGAGTTAGACGTTTTCACTTTTCTCCCGAGGAACTACAAAACAACATCGGGCAGAAAATAACCAAATAGCTGAGGCACTGCTTAGAAATGGAGGATCTCACTTCTTTCCTGCATTTTATAAATAAAATCCTAAACAGTGTTGCTTGAAAAAAAGAAAGACTTGCATTTCTATAGCGCCTTTCACGACCGCCAGACGTCTCAAAGCGCTTTACAGCCAATGAAGTACTTTTTTGAAGTGTAGTCACTGTTGTAATGTGGGAAACGCGGCAGCCAATTTGCACACAGCAAGCTCCCATAAACAGCGATGTGATAATGACCAGATCATCTGTTTTAGTGATGTTGATTGAGGGATAAATATTGGCCAGGACACCAGGGATAACTCCACTGCTCATCTTCGAAATAATGCCATGGGATCTTTTATATCCACCGGAGAGAGCAGAGGTTTAGCGTCTCATCCAAAAGACGGCACCTCCGACAGTGCAGCGCTCCCTCAGTACTGCACTGGCGTGTCGGCCTAGAATTTTGTGCTCAAGTCCCTGGAGTGGGAACTTGAACCCACAACCTTCTGACTCAGAGGTGAGAGAGTGCTGCCCACTGAGCCACAGCTGATGCTCGGGATTACATTTTATTGTGCCACTGATAGGGACAGATATTTGCACCAAGCTGGAAAGGGAGATTTATGAAGGTTTGATGTAGACCTCTAACATTACGGCTGCAGTCAGCTAACTAGATACAGGCCATGGCAAATTACAATCTGTTCGGCTGCTGGTCAGTGGAGAGTTCAACAACTGGAAAAGTTTCACTGGGTAACGTTGCACCAAATACAGTTTCATCGTGAACTACAAATCCATTGTGGGAAGCAAATTGGTGAAAAATATCCTTCATAATCAAGTAAATACCCGAGAACAAGGAGGACACTTTTGGACAGGCAAGAGGGAAGATCAAACAAATAAAGCACTTAAGAAAATACTAGAAAAATCCACCATGGGAGATAGAGGAAAAAAGAAACTTGGAATAAAAAAGGTTTTGGCAAGGAAAGAAGGGTTATTTGCAGGTTTAAAGAATTATTAGTTAACCAGTACTACAGGAATAAATATCTGATTTTGCACTCCTTGCCCACCGAGAATGCATATCTGAAATTCTCGCATGTGCTGCGCGAAAAATTGCGACAAGAGTGAGCGGGTTTGGGTGAGGGCGGGTTTGGGAGCGGGTGGGTTTGGGAGCGGGTGGGTTTGGGAGCGGGCGGGTTTGGGAGCGGGCGGGTTTGGGAGCGGGCGGGTTTGGGAGAGGGTGGGTTTGGGAGTGGGTGGGTTTGGGAGCGGGTTTGGGAGAGGGTGGGTTTGGGAGCGGGTTTGGGAGTGGGTGGGTTTGGGAGCGGGTGGGTTTGGGAGCGGGCGGGTTTGGGAGTGGGTGGGTTTGGGAGCGGGTTTGGGAGTGGGTGGGTTTGGGAGCGGGTTTGGGAGTGGGCGGGTTTGGGAGTGGGCGGGTTTGGGAGCGGGCGAGTTTGGGAGTGGGCGGGTTTGGGAGTGGGCGGGTTTGGGAGTGGGTTTGGGAGTGGGCGGGTTTGGGAGCGGGTTTGGGAGTGGGTGAGTTTGGGAGTGGGTGAGTTTGGGAGTGGGCGGGTTTGGGAGCGGGTTTGGGAGTGGGCGGGTTTGGGAGTGGGCGGGTTTGGGAGCGGGTTTGGGAGTGGGCGGGTTTGGGAGTGGGCGGGTTTGGGAGTGGGCGGGTTTGGGAGTGGGCGGGTTTGGGAGTGGGCGGGTTTGGGAGTGGGCGGGTTTGGGAGTGGGCGGGTTTGGGAGTGGGCGGGTTTGGGAGTGGGCGGGTTTGGGTTTGGAAGCGGGCGGGTTTGGGAGTGGGCGAGTTTGGGAGTGGGCGAGTTTGGGAGTGGACGGGTTTGGGAGTGGGCGAGTTTGGGAGTGGGCGGGTTTGGGAGTGGGCGAGTTTGGGAGTGGGCGGGTTTGGGAGTGGACGGGTTTGGGAGTGGGTTTGGGAGTGGGCGAGTTTGGGAGTGGGTGGGTTTGGGAGTGGGCGAGTTTGGGAGTGGGCGGGTTTGGGAGTGGACGGGTTTGGGAGTGGGTTTGGGAGTGGGCGAGTTTGGGAGTGGGTGGGTTTGGGAGTGGGCGAGTTTGGGAGTGGACGGGTTTGGGAGTGGGCGAGTTTGGGAGTGGGCGGGTTTGGGAGTGGACGGGTTTGGGAGTGGGTTTGGGAGTGGGCGAGTTTGGGAGTGGGTGGGTTTGGGAGTGGGCGGGTTTGGGTTTGGAAGCGGGCGGGTTTGGGAGTGGGCGAGTTTGGGAGTGGACGGGTTAGGGAGTGGGCGGGTTTGGGTTTGGGAGCGGGCGGGTTTGGGAGCGGGTGGGTTTGGGAGTGAGTGGGTTTGGGAGTGGGCGGGATTGGGAGCGGGTGGGTTTGGGAGTGGGCGGGTTTGGGTTTGGGAGTGGGTGGGTTTGGGAGTGGGCGGGTTTGGGTTTGGAAGCGGGCGGGTTTGGGAGTGGACGAGTTTGGGAGTGGGCGAGTTTGGGAGTGGACGGGTTTGGGAGTGGGTTTGGGAGTGGGCGAGTTTGGGAGTGGGTGGGTTTGGGAGTGGGCGAGTTTGGGAGTGGGTGGGTTTGGGTTTGGGAGTGGGCGAGTTTGGGAGTGGGTGGGTTTGGGAGTGGGCGGGTTTGGGAGTGGGCGGGTTTGGGAGTGGGTTTGGGAGTGGACGGGTTTGGGAGTGGGCGGGTTTGGGAGTGGACGGGTTTGGGAGTGGGTGGGTTTGGGAGTGGACGGGTTTGGGAGTGGGTGGGTTTGGGAGAGGGCGGGTTTGGGAGTGGGCGGGTTTGGGAGTGGGTTTGGGAGTGGACGGGTTTGGGAGTGGGCGGGTTTGGGAGTGGACGGGTTTGGGAGTGGGCGGGTTTGGGAGTGGACGGGTTTGGGAGTGGGTGGGTTTGGGAGCGGGCGGGTTTGGGAGAGGGCGGGTTTGGGAGAGGGTGGGTTTGGGTTTGGGAGTGGGCGGGTTTGGGAGAGGGCGGGTTTGGGTTTGGGAGTGGGCGGGTTTGGGAGAGGGCGGGTTTGGGAGAGGGTGGGTTTGGGTTTGGGAGTGGGCGGGTTTGGGAGAGGGCGGGTTTGGGAGAGGGTGGGTTTGGGTTTGGGAGTGGGCGGGTTTGGGAGTGGGTGGGTTTGGGAGTGAGTGGGTTTGGGAGTGGGCGGGTTTGGGTTTGGGAGGGAGCGGGTTTGGTAGCGAGCGGGTTTGGGAGTGGGCGGGTTTGGGAGTGGGCGGGTTTGGGAGTGAGCGGGTTTGGGAGTGGACGGGTTTGGGAGTGGGCGGGTTTGGGAGTGGGCGGGTTTGGGAGTGGGCGGGTTTGGGAGTGGGCGGGTTTGGGAGTGGGTGGGTTTGGGAGTGGGTGGGTTTGGGAGTGGACGGGTTTGGGAGTGGGCGGGTTTGGGAGAGGGCGGGTTTGGGAGTGGGCGGGTTTGGGAGTGGGCGGGTTTGGGAGAGGGCGGGTTTGGGAGAGGGCGGGTTTGGGAGCGGGCAGGTAGTTAAAAGCCCTGAAATTGACAGCGCAACGGGAAGACGACTTCAACTCACCAGGTTGATAGTGAGGAAGAAAGCTGTAGACTGTCGGAAGCTATCAATGGACTGGTCGGGTGGGCAGAACAGTGGCAAATGGAATTCAATCTGGAGAAGATTGAGGTAATGCATTTGGGGAGAGCTAACAAGGCAAGGGAATACACTATAAATGGTAGGAAACTGAGTGGTGTAGAGGATCAGAGCGACCTTGGAGTGCATGTCCACAGATCCCTGAAGGTAGCAGGACAGGTCGATAAGGCGGCTAAGAAGGCATACGGGATACTTGCCTTTATTAGCCGAGGCATAGAATATAAGAGCAGGGAGGTTATGCTAGAACCGTATAAAACACTAGTTAGGCCACAGCTAGAGTACTGCGTGCAGTTCTGGTCACCACATTACAGGAAGGATGTGATTCCACTAGAGAAGGTACAGAGGAGATTCACGAGGATGTTGCCAGGATTGAAGAATTTTAGTTATGAGGAAAGATTGGATAGGCTGGGGTTGTTTTTTTTGGAACAGAGGAGGCTGAGGGGAGACTTGATTGAGGTGTATAAAATTGTGAGGGGCCTAGATAGAGTGGACAGGAAGGACCTATTTCCCTTAGCAGAGAGGTCAATAACCAGGGGCACAGATTTAAAGTAATTGGTCGGAGGTTTAGAGGGGAGTTGAGGAGAACTTCTTTCACCCAGAGGGTGGTGGGGGTCTGGAACTCACTGCCTGAAAGGGTGGTAGAGGCAGAAACCCTCATCGCATTTAAAAAGTACTTGGATATGCACTTGAAGTGCCGGAACCTACAGGGCTACGGACCAAGAGCTGGAAAGTGGGATTAGGCTGGAGAGCTCTTTGTTGGCCAGCACAGACACGATGGGTCGAATGGCCTCCTTCTGTGCTGTAAACTTCTATGATTCTATGAATTGAGGGAGCTGAACAAATGACATTTAAAAAAAATACTTAGACCTCACACCTGCTTCCTTGCTCTTGATGACACCACTTGTGCTGAGAGTTTGCTTTCAGGAGTTTGCAGCTGATTTCTACAACTTTCGAAGTAACTCTCACTATATTGGAGGATTGTGCCTCTGGTCTCCACTTTACTTCTGTCAAATGTCAGACCAGCATGGGTGCCGCTTATGCTGTTTCACCTTGGACCTCAGATGAGGACCAAGATGGGCAGCAGCAGCCTTCTCCTCACCGACCTGCTGCTCCACAGGAGAGAGGGGATGAGCGCAGGGATGCAGCTTGCAGGAGGCGATACCCCAACACGGTGTACAGGCAGAGGATGAGCTTCCTGGACAGGACTGAACAGCAGTGCCTCAGGAGGCTCAGGCTATCGCGCCAGGTCATGGCAGACATTTGTATCTTGCTGGAAGAAGACCTGCTGCCAAGTGGACCGGGTGGACACACCTTACCAGTGGCTGTCAAAGTCACCACCGCCCTCAACTTCTTCGCCTCAGGCTCCTTCCAGGGGTCTGCAGGAGATATTTGCAGGATCTCGCAGTCGGCCGCCCACAAATGCATCACCCAGGTGACCGATGCCATGTTTGCCAGGGCAGGCACTTATGTGCACTTTGCCACCGATGAAGCCAGTCAGACTGAGCGACCGCTCGGGTTTGCGGCTCTGGCTGGCTTCCCACAGGTGCAGGGCGTCATCGACTGCACACATTTGGCCATCAAGGCACCCTCACATCACCCAGGAGTGTTCGTGAACTGTAAGGGCTTCCACTCCCTCAATGTGCAGCTCGTCTGCAACCACAAAAAGATCATCATGCATGTGTGCGTCAGATTCCCACGGAGCTGTCATGATTCATTCATCCTGCGCCAGTCCACCCTCAGCTCTTCGCACCTCCAACCGGACTTACTGGCTGGCTGCTTGGAGACAAGGGGTACCCACTGAAGACGTGGCTGATGACACCCTTGAGGAGGCCAAGCAATGAGGCCGAAGAGCGCTACAAACAAAGCCAAATGATGACGAGATGTGTAATAGAGCAAACAATCGGGATGCTGAAGATGCCTGGACAGATCTGGAGGAGCCCTTCAGTACACACCAGCCAGAGTCTCCAGAATGATCGTGGTATGCTGCGCACTGCACAACATAGCACAGCCGCGAGGATTAGAACTGCAGGAGGAGCAAGGCGCAGAGCGCACAGCCTCTTCAGAGGAGGAGGAGTAGGAACAGGAGGAGGAGGAGGAACCTGAAGTGGACATGGTACAGGCAGCGGCGAGACGGCCTCATAATGGCACGATTTAGTTAAGATGTAGCAGTGCACCCATATGGCACCCAGATGATGAACTAACTTTCCCCCCACCACCACAAAGCAGTCCTAAAATGACTAAACCATTCCTGTCACACACATCCATTGCTCAAAGTTAAGTCATGTCTTACCATTCATTCCAACTGACACGGCCACTTGCCAGGCAGCAGGTAAAAATGGACAAGATGAGAAAGTGGTGCTAAGAAATAATTTTATTTGGCTCAAAAAGTAAACAGAAACTTAACAATCTAACATTTCATAACACACCCACGTGCATACCCTTGTGCAACTAGAATTCTTTAATCTTCCTCTTCCTGCCACTCCTTCGCCGTGCAACCCCTGGGGCTTCAGCAGAGGTAGAGACAGGCTGCTCACTTCCCTGCTCTGACTGCTTCAATACTTTTGGCGGATGTCTTCTGGATTTTGGAACCTGTGGGTGCCCCACCAAAGACTGATCCTCCTGCACCTGTGCAGGGGCAGACTCGGCCATTGGGACACGACACAGCATGTGGGGCTCTGACTGGGGGGTTGGGGGGACAATGGGGGAGAAGTGGGAGCACTTTGAGCAGAGTCCCCACTTACATGTCCCCTTTCACCATCATCCCTCTCATGGCTCACCCACACTTCCCTGCTAGCAATGAACTGGAGAGCAGTTTGCTGCACATCAGTGGGGCCATGAAAGGCCAAGTCTAGGTTTCTAGCCATCCTAAATATGGCTGCATTCAGAGTCTGCAAGCTGTTGACCAGAGCAACCATGCACTCGTTTGACTTCCACATTTGATGCTCCATGCAGGTGGCCACCCTTTCCACGGAAGAACACATCATAGCGGTGGCCTGCAACATCATGCTAGTCGTGCTGGAGATGAACTCCTCCATTCTCCCTGCTAGTGTGCACATTGCAGCTGGAAATCCTGCCAGAACCTCCCGCATTTTCTGTTGCTCTACCAGAATCATCCCCTTTGTCGACGGCCTCCGAGGTTCAGTATCTTCGTCTAGTTGAGCAGAGCTAGGAGCGTCCTGCGCTCTCCAGCGAGGACTCTCCACTGCTGTCCCTGTCTCCACCATCTGCTCTTTCTCACAGTGATGTGTGAGCCACCAGGTGACAACACTACTTTCTGACTTAGTGACCCACCGACGTGTGTGTATCTGCGCTGGTGCTTGGTGTGCATGGGTCCTGTGATGGTGCACCCTCAGAGTCCGCGACCTCCTCTGAGGAGTCTTCCTCCTCTTACTGGACAGTGGTGGGGGACACTTGATGGGTCTGTGGGAGAGTAAAGACATGAATTAAAACTGTTATGGTAAGAATGTTTTAAGTTACCATTATGCACATGATCATATTTCATTGGCTGCTGACATCAAGTCAACATGAGTGACTCTTGTATGTCGTGTGGCTGTGTGATATTTAATTCTGTCACCAGGTAGTTGAGAGGTCCCCCTCTCTCCATCTCCCACCGCCTGCAACTCAGCTTATCTCCAGCGCCTCCTCCTCTGCTGCAGTCAGTGGTGTCATCACTGGAGGGCCACCTCCGGTTCTCTGTCTCTCCGGGGTGTTCTGTGCTCTCTCCTCCTGCAAGGAGGGAAACAAGAGACCTTTGAGTGAGAGTCACGGAATGAGTGGAACGGCTGGATGGGCAACATCTGTTGAGGGTGACTATGAGGGAGTGGTGTGACATTGCATTATGAGGGTGAGTGTCAGTGGTGGATGGTCAGGTGGGGATGTGAGGAAGTGCCTAGACAGAGAGGGATGGGTGCACCTGCAAGGTAGGTTGGTGTGGGGAATGATCTGCAGGAGCAGGCTTGGGAAGGCAGAGTGAGGGGGTTGGGGTGACACGCACATCAGGATGTAGTTGAATGTGGCATTGTACTCACCTTTCCTGCCCTCATGAGGTCATTAAAGCGCTTCCTGCACTAGATCCAGGTCCTGCTGACAACACTCCTGCTGCTCACTTCTTCAATGATCTCCAGCCATGCCTTCTTTGTCTGGGCAGCTGGCCTCTTCCTCCCGTCAGCAGGGAACAGGGCGTCCCTGCGGGCCCCTGACTCCTTAGAGCAGGATTTCCAGGGAGGCATCACTGAACCTCGGGGCAGCTTTCGGTCATTGAGCCTGCATTTTTTTTATTATACAGCAATATTAAATTACCAACAACCAACTCCTTATTACCACAACGCACTCTCTACTCCAACAACCTGTCTTCCACCTCCACCTGTCATTGGAGCATTGCTCCTTTAAATACCGCAGCTGGATTCGAGTCATACGTGACGTCATCACGCCCGCTCCAGTTAATTGGTCGGGAAACCCGGAAGTCTGATTCAATCACAGTGGCTTCGCTAAAAAGCGGGTCTCGAAGGTAAAAATTCCGGCCCATCATTTTAAAATGTGTGGCGTGGAGCTAGAATTTCCGATAATGGCAGGCGAGGCTTCCCGCTCCGACTGCGACGTCTGAAAAGGACATCTCGCATCAATGAAGCCCGTGTCTTTTAGCATGAGTAAGGCATAAAACAGTTTACCTCGTCAATCATAGGATAGACTGGCTTCAGTAAATTTGTTGCATCTTGGTGACCGGTGAATCACTGCTGCACTTTGACTGCAGAAGCATGATGGTAAAGCAGTCATCAATGCCACGGGAGATTTATTATATAATACATTGAGATTTATATGGTACAATGCTCCGGTTATAAAACAGTATTGCCTAACCGACCACATGTAACAGCACGAGAGACCCGCTATTTTATAAAATCTTACCACAAAATGATTTATCTCCCCAATTGTTCCTCTTTGTTTGCCAACTCTCAGCTGCTCTGCTTATTCTACTCTTCCTCTTCGACTTCACTTCTCACTCCCTCAGCCCCATATTATTTGAGCCCACTATCCCTTCAGGTCTTCCTAGCTGCCTCTAGAAGTGGTCAATCACCACCGTTTCGTCCTCTGCAATAATTCAAGTTATCCCAACCAATTTCCAATATGGAACAGCAGTTTCCCACAACAGAAATGCGTTACTTTCACATCACAGACGGTTGAAATAGGCCCACCTACTAATAATGTTCCCCTACTCTCACTGTTAACAGCAAAACTGAGCAGATATTCGTGGAGGTAGACAAAGGTAGAGCAAACCAGGTGGATGAGGCGATTAGCTAAACAGAAGAGCAGCAAGAGAAGCATCTGCACATAAAATGGCGATCCTTCATCGTCGCTGGGTCAAAGTCCTGGAACTCCCTACCGAACAGCAGTATGGGAGCACCTTCACCACACGGACTGCAGCGGTTCAAGAACCATCTCCACCACCTTCTCAAGGGCAACTGGGGATGGGTAATAAATACTGGCCTTGCCAGCGACGCCCACATCCCTGAGAATTAATTATTTTTTTAAATTGTGCTGGGTCAGAGGAAAGGAATCAAAAAAAAAAGGGGGGGCAAAATGTCAAAGAAAACACTAGAAGGTAAAAAATATACATAATTTTAGAGTTTAAAAAGTCTGCAAAAGTGAAACCATGAAATGTGGAAACTGTAACACTTTTTTTATTGTACAAACAAAAAGTACAAAAATAGAAATTCAGGTAAACATGTGGTCTCCAAGACGAGCTTGGACAAGATATCGGAGCGCAGGCAGTACTTGTTTATCTACAATGGACAGAGGGCCATAGAACAAACATATATTGCTCTACTAATGGTGTATTCATTTTTGAGCTGATGGAAGGGTACAGAAAATTTGCCCTTTAGGAATCAGTCACACTCCCTGAAAGGAAAGCTGTAATACAAGTTCACTGGTGCCATTTGTAGCATTTTGCTTGTTAAACACAACCTAAATAAGTGAGATTTATACTGCCATTCAACATTGAATGCTCATTATCAATCAGCTTATTTTATTAACATTTCAACTAGAAATGCAAATATTTAAAAGGGCATAAAACACTAAAACAAACCCTACTTTATCCATACTGAATCCATATTTTGTAATCCAATTAACATGGTCAGATCTGATCATACCAAAAACAGCGTAAGCACACTATAAAACTCAAAGCCTGGCAATTAATGCACCCAAAGCAAGCCATGTAAACACAGCAGTGTCTTGCAGTAAAAACAAATTATACTTTTCATTTACTTTCTCCTCAAGGAGTATAATAAGCATATTGTAACAGTGTTGGGCTGGAGAGAAGGTCTAGAGAGAAGCACACTTTTGCTAACAGCAAGCTGTAGCAATGTTAAAACTTTCTTAACCTGGAAAGAATCACAAAATCTTTACATTTATGACATAGCAATTCGACTAGTTTTTAGTAAAACTAAAAATTTCTATCCACATGACTTAACGGAAAGCTTGTTTTGACAAGTTGGCAGTGATACCCATCAGTGTTGATACGTTAGTGGTGCAGTATTACATTCCAAACGAGCCAAATGACTTGTTTTGATGCATATGCTGGAAAGATTAGTCCCTACAAGTTGTCCAATTGGATCCAAAATATCTTTGACAACTTTTGCATTGTCCAGTTTAACATTGGAGTAGACCAGAGTACTAATCTGGATGAAGAGGCAAGCTTCGTCTTGCAGAAGCACACCATTACAGGAAATAATGCAATGCTCAACAATAAATGGACCTCTTCCACTAAAACCTGCAGTGCAACAAGTTGGACCACAGAACACTGCGGTGCCAGTAGTTGAATCCTTTCACTTAATACAACTGGTGCTCTTCTTAGTGCCAATAAATGACCCTCTAGAAATATCTTCCCCCCCCCCCAAATAGCTGTTGAGGCTAGATCAATCGAAAATTGAAAATCCGAGATTGATAAGATTTTTGTTAGGCAATGGCTACGGAACCAAGTGGGAGGGGGTGGTAGATGGAGTTAAGATACAGATCAACCATGATCGAATTGAATGGTGGAACAGGCTCAAGGGCCTACTCCTGTCCCTATATTCTTCATTTTCAGGTAATGTTAGATGTCAACCCAGGATTATATTTAAGATTATATCTAAAATGAGACGAAATGCAGACCCCTAGAGATGAGTATTGCTGAAGATGTTAATACTAGATAGCGCTCAATTGTCAGAAAAGAACTCAAAAGATAAGTGCAGTGAAATTAAAGCTTGTTGAAATGTTGTTTATTTTCCAGCGATATGCAGCAGAGGATAATAATGGCCCTGAATCTACGGTCGGTGGCGTAGCCAAGGAGTATGCCGCCAACATCCGAACGAAATCCGCACTTACCTCTTGAAGCCCCAAGCGAAAACTCTGCAGCGTTTGGAAGCAAGTTGTGCCCAGCACAGTGGCCCAAGGCCCCCAGGGGCACACCGTTGTGCTTATGCGAACCTGGGATCATGTGGGGTGGTGCTCCTTTCACTTCCTCACTCTTAGCCAATCAGCAAAGAGGAGATTGCTGATTTGCCCACAACTCATTTTAAATAATTTAGCAGCCAGAAATGCTATTTTATTAATAAATTAAGATCATTGCAATAATATTTAATACACAAACCAAGATTTCAACATCACTAGAATTCAATCAAACACTGAAAAGTCTTGAGATACTTTTTACTGAAGGAGTCCTTAAAAACATAAAATGCAATTAGGATGCTTTTTATGGGCTGCAGCATAAATCTAGCTCAAAATTAATACAATTTTCTTATCCCCCTCCCCTTGCGCTGTGAAACAGGCTCCTGCGCCTGTTTGCACCAGACGTAAAAATTCTCAGAGTAATTAATGTGCAGTAGGTGGGCAATTAGCCCAACATTCTGCCAGCACGTTGATGTGAATGGGTCGGCGAAACATGCAGCGAAGCCGGCGCGGAGTCGGAACGCGACAGATCGCAAGGTCGGGATTTAGCGCATGCATCCCGAAGTTGCGGTCGATTTCAATGGCGGTATGATGGCATGCTGCCATTAACTTGCTAGCCAATTTCTGTTGTACACTCTGTATCCTAAAAGATTTTGAAGTCAATGTGGCAGATTTAACTTGTTAAATTAGGGGGAACTATATAAAAAAAAAAACATATGCTCGACCCGATGGCATATATCCTCGGGTACTGAAGGGGGCTTTGTATGAAATACAGTGGACACATTCATCATGGAAGAATCACTGGGCACTGTTAAAGTTCTACAGGGCTAGAAGTAGGAATACATAGCACTTACTTTAAAAAGGGATGAAAAGTTTGACCCAGGCAAATTATAGACCATTAGCCCTGACATGAATAGCAGATAAAATAATGGAACAGTGTTGATGGACGCAAGAGTACATATGTATTAGTAACTTAATAGCCAGTAGAGACTTAAAGGGAAAGATCCGACATGACAAGCCCATACTTCTTTTTGGAGATTACAGATTAAGTAGATAGTGGTATTCTTTGAGAAAGCTTAAAAAAATTAACTTTGACAAAAGCAAACTACATCATATACGCCAAAAAAAGGACCATGCGCATACAGCAAATAGAACTACATTAGCACAGGACGGCTTAGAAAGAAACTTAGAATGATGGAATATAACAAATTTACAGAAGTTAGAATCATAGAAATTTATGGCACAGAAGGTGGTCATTCGGCCCATCATGTCTGTGTCGGCCACAAAACAGCGATCGAACCTAATCCCACTTTCCAGCTCTTGGTCTGTAGCCCTGTAGGTTACGGCACTTCCAAGTGGGCATCTAAGTACTTTTTCAATGCGATGAGGGTTTCTGCCTCTACCACCCTTTCAGGCAGTGAGTTCCAGATCCCCACCACCCTCTGGGTGATAAAAAGTTCTCAACTCCCCTGTAAATCTATGCCCCCTAGTTATTAATCTCTCTAAAGGGAAGTAGGTCCTTCCTATCCACTCTATCTAGGCCCTTCATAATTTTATACATCTCAGTTAAGTCTTCCCTCAGCCTCCTCTGCTCCAAAGAAAAAAAAGCATGGCCTATCCAATCTTTCCTCATAGCTAAAATTCTCCAGTCCTGGCAACATCCTCGTCAATCTTTTTTGTACCCTCTCTCGTGCAATCACAACTTTCCTGTAATGCGGTGACCAGAACTGTACGCAGTATTCTAGCTGTGGCCTAACTAGTGTTTTAGAGTTCAAGCATAACCTCCCTGCTCTTATATTCTATGTCTCGGCTACTAAAGGCAAGTATCCCGTATGCCTTCTTAACCACCTTATCTACCTGTCCTGCTATCTTCGGGGATCTGTGGATATACACTCCAAGGTCCCTCTGCACTTCAGTGTCCGACCATTTATAGTGTATTCCCTTGCCTTGTTAGCCCTCCCCAAATGCATTACCTCACACTTCTCCGGATTGAATTCCTTTTGCCACATTTCTGCCCACCTGACCAGTCCACCGATATCTTCCTGCGGTCTACAGCTTTCTTGCTCACCATCAACCACACGGCCAATTTTTGTATCATCTGCAAACTTCTTATGCTAAGGCTCAACAAATAACTGGTCAGACCACACTTGGAATGCTTTGAGTACCATGCCACAAAACTAAAAGCATACTTGCATTTGAAAAGGAAATAGGAAAAACGTAACAAGAGTCGTCTCAAGTATACAGTAGATGAGATGTGATAAATGTTGAGAGGGGTACACTTTACAATCCAGAAAGGAGGCAAAGGGCAAAATGTAAAAGTACTAATGGGATCAATAAACTAAACCCAGATTACTTCCAAGTAGGCTAAATAAAATTTGGAACAGAATACCCAAATGGAAGAGAGTAAAAAGTAAGTACAGAATGACAATAGGAAGATTTTGTTAACTCAGTGATAAATGTGTGGAACAAGTAGTCAGACAGATCAATGGCGAGGTTGTTCAAGATGCAGTTTAATGTTATAATGAGAGTTGGCGTACCAGAGGGGTGAGCTTTGATGGACTGACTGGCTGTTTTAGTCTTGAATCTTATATTCTTAACTACCTGCATCAAACTTCAATTTTGTATGTTGCTATAGCAACAGCAATTTGAGCACAGTACAGCATATTAAGTACTGAACTAGGTTAACAAGTGTCCTGCCCATTATTGATTGATGTAATTTTGATTTTTCAGGTCACTTTGCTGATCACAAAGATTCGATGCCGAGGAGTTGGACTACAATCAGATGGGAAGATCTGTTGAGGTTGCCAGAAACTGAAGAATCAGTGAACCACTCCTCGGTGCTATTGTCAAAGCCCTTCCCTTAGTTATCAAGGAGATACTTGGAAAATGGAGACAGCGAGGAGCACTTTGGATGTCGGATCCGTGTGGCAAATTAGACTTTTGCCTGGGTTGCCAGAATTGATTTATTTATTTTATTTTTTTTTTTTTAAACTTACAATATTTCGGTAATGCTAGATTCAGCAGCTATGGCATGAACTCCCAAGCCTACACACGTTTCTGCCGCTAGTCTGGCCAAGACAGCAAGTGTTATACCTGGGAGGGAGGTGGTCATTAACCACAGTCTCAAACATCTCACACCATTGAGAGAATGACTCCTGGCAACAATCGAGTGCCCATTTTGTTATTCCATTCTACTCACTCGGGTGAAAAGGTCTGGCAGATGCTGGGAACCCTCCTGCACCCCCCCCCAACCCCCATTAGTAGGTTCTCACCCTCAGGGTAGTAACTTTGTCAGTTTGGTAGGCTGATTCTTCCCCCCCCCCCCACCCCACACAAACCTAAGTTGGGGGAGGGGGGGGGGGCGGGGGACAGTTTACAGAGTGGACTGTGAATTTGACATCCAGAACCAAAAGAAAAATCTGTTTGTACTTTAAAAACGTGAACCATTTTAGGATTAAGCTAGAGAAAATGCGAGTTGCGACTTTTGTTTTTCATAATCAAAGAATGTGGGGAAATACATGTTCCAACTGTGTAAACTGTATACCGTAGGTTCATTTATTCCATAAATAAACCAACCATTGCCGAGGCTACAGGTCACCTATAAAGTGCAATTTTGGTCCATCTTCCACAAAGAGGCAAATTCACATGGCAACATGCATGATGTTTTACTGGCTGGTATAGGTTGGATTCATGGGTCAAGCCATTGTTTAACTAAAGAAGAGCCAGAAATAGATGCATTCCAGATCACTGTGGGCATGGGCTCCCCTTATGGACACAAGTGATGGCGCAAAACCAAAAATATCTTCGCATAAAAATCCCCACAAGGACAAAAACCCACCCACCCTGGCATGTGATTAACTCCTGCAGCTTGTACACCACCAATGTGCTATTTATTAATAAATGCATTTTAAAAATGGTCAAAGTCTTGCATACAAAACACTAGGGATAACTGTAAAGATTGGCCTCACCGCCAAACCATATATGTAACAAAAAAAGCTACAAAATGGCAATATTTCATGGATTATTTTATGCTCAGATAAGGGCAGGTGAGGAGCTGTATTTCTTTATTTAAAGTAATAAGTTGTGTGGCCAAGTCTTCAAATTTCTTCTTTCCAACTTTCAGGGTGGGGGTAAAATTTTCCTAAAAATGAACGAGACAAGGATCACCCAAACCGTCTCTGGGCCAGCAGCGCTCCCTGGTTTACCAGCAGGTGATGGCGGTGAAGACAGAAAATATGGAGGGACCCAGTAACACTGGTCTCTGCTCTGAAAAGCTGGAGTTCCTCCCCCACAGGCACAGGGCAGAGGTTCCACCTGCCCTCCTGGAAGCCTGCCATTCAAAAAGTGAGGCAGGGGCAGGGCTGTTGGGATGGCATCAGCCAGAATTCCCACTGTTCCCACAGGAACTGGGGTGTCAGGAAGATTCTGGTGCCCAGTTCATTGGAACGGCACAAATGGGGTTCACAGGTGTCTCCCTGGCTCGCGTCATGGGCTGCAATACTCCAGAAGATGAAAAGCTGCCAAAAATGGAAGTTGGCCGATTTCTAACTTAAGTGGTGCTCTAAGTAGGTCCTACGTATCCAATTTGCCCTCATGTCATGCAAGTCCTGCATTTTTGCAGCCTCGCCAACAGTCACTCAAGATGTGACAATATTTTATGCAAATAGCCCAACTCCAGCAAGGTCAGGCTCCCAAGCTCAACAAAAATGACAACAGTGGAGCAGGATTGCAGATCTGCGATCCCAACATTGCGATTCAGCTAAAAAAGTAACTTATCTCCTGGCAGCAAACAGCTGATGTTGGTTTGATCAGGAGTTCAAGTTTTAGATCTCAAAAAGGCAGGGATTTTAAATAGTTACTATGCAAGGAGACTATTAGGATAATATATAGCCCATACATCTAACCTGAAAGTACCTTCAGTAGGTCCAACAGATACAAACAATTAATCTCACTGTTGGTCTGCCCACTTGGCTTGATGGAAGGGCAAAAGGGAAAAAATAAATGAGAACACTGACAAGTTAGTGTAGAGGTGATGCAATTCAAAACTCTCGTCTCCCTGAACATTTGAGGTTCAATGAATGGTATAAATTAGTCAACGGATTAAACAAACTAAAATTGTTCAGAAGTCTACAGATAACGCAACACAAATTTGAGAGCCATGGTAGCGATCATTGCCTCTGTCCAGATGTGTCATTTAATCAGGAGAAAACCATAGGTGTAAAAAGACATGCTTACCACCCAATCTCCACATGTATCCCCCATTGTATCTCTCCCACCCTCCCAAGAGTAGTAGAGATGGAACCATACCCACACTGGTTGATGGGTTTTCCACTTTTAGACCACAAGAGAAAAATCAAAAACATACACAGATTTGGAAGAAATAGCAGCACTCAGTTAGTTGTGCAATTCACAATTTATTTACTGAAGGAGAAGATAAGGACAAAAACATCAAACCAAATACAATACAATCAAAACACCAGAGGCAGTAAAACCCACCATGCAGTCTCCTCTGTTCCCCTTCCACTTTAGTTTGAAACAAAGACAAGTAGTCCTTCTCAAAGTAGCACCATCCACAGAGTGAATATGAATTCACTCCCATTTTCTTTTGTGATTTTTTTTTTTTAATTTTAAATTAACACTTGGCAGGTCAGCTGCAGCTTTCCCCCCCCCCCCCCCCCATCCCGCCCCCCAATGAGAACTTTAATTAACCATCCTCTTCTGTGTTTTTAATTGGCATATACAAGCTCTCCTGAAACGCAGGCAATAGCATCCATAAGCCAAATAGGTCAAGTAGCTGTACGTACATGCAACATACTATAAAAGCACAAATTCAAGTTAACAGATACGTACTACAGAGTCCACGTATACCTACCCAAGAACATGACCATTTCACAGAACTGGTACAGGCAGTAATCAAACAACCGAGGTACTGGAGACAACACAGGGAAGAAAAAAAAAGTATGCAAGGTAAGAGATTCCTAATATATAGCAATTTGAAAGCAGAAGGAAAGTAATCTGACAAGCTTAAAAATTAAAAACAAATCTACAACCTGTTCAGGGTTTGAAATACATACTGTATGCACAGTTGCGTCTGCTCAATAGTTTTACCAATATATGCCCGTAAAATGTGCTTGTATTGAATATAATGCTTTATAAAAAGCTCATGTTTGTACTTTATTTTCACAATATTTTGACCATAGGTAATTTACCTAACTATCAAAGTATCATATTCCAACTCTAGTTGAACTGTACGACTTTACACATGATGCCTTCACGACCACAATTAAAAAAGGAAATGTTGTAAATGAACAATTGGTGTTTATGCATCATGATGTATCACGATGATCGGTCAGTCCCAGGCACCATAAGTATTTTTCAGCAGATACCAGGCAGGGTGCCTCATGGAAGCACAACCATGAATTAAAAAAGTATTAACAGGAACAATTACTTAATGAATACTTAAGTAATTACTGCAATCTAATCCTGTTAATTCAAAGTCACTTAATTTTAAACTGTACAGCACCAAGCCATGGAACGGAACATTAAGACCACTGACCAGTTATTCACTCGTGCGATAGCTTAAACTCGCTTGTATTGTGGGGTTACTCAATTATGGGTGCTTAAAACGCTGTCACAAGAATTTTTAAGTCTTTGTCGCAAGTGAGATGTCTTGTATGCGCAGCAGGGCAAGGCTGACAAACACTTTACTCACTGATATTGCCAAGCTTACTTGTTCACCAACTGAAAGAACAGAGCGAAAGTAGCCAGATACATTCAAAAGTCTACTTTTAAGCTCCCAAATGCAGACATGATTGCATAATCTACAGTATCGTTTCGTGACTGCACATGTATTTGTTACAAGTACGCACTCACTTTTTTTTTGAACACCATAAAATTTGATTGGGGGGAAGAGAGAGAGAGAGAGAGAGAGAGAGAGAGAGAGACAGCACTAGATAAAAATTGTGTCTGGGACAGGATAGCTTAACTTCAGGACCATACCTCGGCACAGCCCAAGGTGGTTATTACCTAGCAGTAATGGAAGAAAGAACCAAACGAGGGGTGTTATAGATGAGGGTGGGGAAATAAAAACAAACTAAATTTGAACACGGTTGTAGGAAAAAACACAGATTACATTGAAGTCTAAAATAAATACACACTACCAAACCTGCAAAAATTGTATTATAGGGTAGGACAGGATTTTATTTGTACTAGTACAATGGTTCCAGTAGATGTATTTCAAACCCTGAATGTTTGCCAATAAGGACTTCACTACTAGTGAAGTTACACATGA
Organism: Squalus acanthias; assembly: GCA_030390025.1. Lineage (NCBI taxonomy): Eukaryota > Metazoa > Chordata > Chondrichthyes > Squaliformes > Squalidae > Squalus > Squalus acanthias. The sequence goes on from CM059433.1 coordinate 3,705,353, forward strand.
CATTTCATTTCAATAGTTCCTGCCAACCGGCATTGAAGTATTGTACACTCAACAGATAACAGTTATTCCCTCTTAGGGAACTGAGCATTAAAATGCCCATTTTCTGACAAGAATATTTAGTTTATTCAGAAAAAAAGAATTACACAAGATAATGAAAATAGCTACATATAAACACAAGCAGAACTTTGCCTTTTAGCACCCGCATTTTATGTCGGTTCATGTGCACCTAAGTTTTTTTTTTATGAATCACATCGAGTAAGATGTTAAAACATCAGAAACAATTAAGGAGACTCTTAAAAGGAGGATTGTACATTCCCTGAATAATGAGAGAAGGAAAATAATCTAACAGTGCGATGCCAATGTGTTACATTGTGTGTCGAGGCTAATTAAGTTTCTATTTATTGTGATTTGCAACCATTATAAAATGGAGTGAAGAACTGCACAGTTATGCACGTGTGCAGTATTCAGCGCTCTCCGTGGCTCCATGAGATGAGAAGCTGCAACATTTTACACTGCTGTTTCCACCAAATCAATCTAACTTGATAGCAGAACCCCCCTAATTAGTTGTGCTACATGTTAACCCTTAGAAGTCCCACTCTGCTAGTCATTTTAAGTCACAGTACATCTGCACCATTTTTGCTACCAAGCTAGGTCGATTCAAGGTACCGTCAGTCAGTTCAGGAAGGACTCCTTCATGTGGTGGGTACCAGCTGTTGGATCTTCTCAATGACACCCAACCGATGGGTAAACTCAGTTGAAAAACGGATCCAACTCAACATCCATATTCACATCAGGCACCAACTGATCAACGGCTTCTTTTTCATTAGCACCATACCCGGAACTAGAAGCTGCAAAATCAGAGGCAAACCAGGGATGGTCCAAGATTTCCCGGGATGTCAGCCTTTCCAAAGGCTCACGACGCAAGATGCTACGGATAAGGCATTTCGCCCGTGGGGAAAGTGTTTCTGGAATGTTAAACTGGCCACGCCGAATCTTGCTAAAGAGTGAACTTGGCTCCACATCATGGAAGGGATACCGTCCAACCAGCATCGTGTACAGCATCACACCGAGACTCCAAACATCAGCTGCCTTACCAGAGTAGCTGCCATTGGTGTTAAGGATCTCAGGGCTCACATATGCTGGACATCCGTGCTTGTCTGAAAGAGCATCATCCTCACCATTCAAGATATAAGCATCCTCCAAGCTTTCCAACTTTACTTGTGTGCTACAACAGAAAGAAAAGCAGATCACATAATGGTAACATAACACTTTGGTAAGCAAAGTATGTTGCTAGAATTTCAAATAAACCGTTCAATATATAAACATGCTGTGCAAATTAGAAACCAACTTTAATCAACAGGCTAGATTTTTTGCTCAGACCATGAATGGGTGGAAATATAGACCCTGGATGTGTCAGACTTTAAATTTCTGCATTTCACGTTAGCAGCACATGGCTACTGTCTGCCCATTTCAAACTGCTTGCTCTGTTAAATGCAACTGAAAATTAGATAACGGCCCGAAAATTAGACCTAATACGCGAGAGTACGCACGGTGTACTCTCGCGTTTTAGGTCTCCAATTGCCGGTTTCCAGCATGCACGGGAAACCGGCACTTCGTGAACTCAAAAGGGGGCGGTTCCTAAGTGAACCGCGTGCGCGCTACAGGCTGCGCGCACACAGTGCACTTAGTGCTTTGAACGCGCAGGTAAGCATGGAAGATTTTACACAAAGAAAGGAGGCGTAAGACCCTCTTTTAACAAGGTAAGTAGTTAATTAAGTATTATTTTAAATTATTTTCAACAGGTTTATCTTTTTTAGAGACTTTAAAGAAAGGTAAGTTTATTTTTATAACTTTTAAAAAGATTTTAAATTTTTTCAAAAATTTAAATTTTTGTTTAAAGTGGTTAATTTATTTAACTATACTTATTTTATTAATGTGATGGTTTTTTTTTTAAATTTAATTGAGGTTTAGCTGTTCTTTTGGGGGTAAGTTGTATTCATAGCTTTGACAGTTCTGTCAAAACTATGAATGAAAGATGGTGTGCTGCCATTGGCTCTAACTGAATCACGTGATCCCAGAGCTCGCACGAACTAACTGCGTCTGTGGGTCACGCAAGCACTGCACAGCTGCAGCCTTGAAACTAAAGTTCGTGTGGTCCCGGAGGGAAAAGGTAGGCGCGCAGTGAGATATCGCGGGGTGGTGACATGGAAGTTCAAATGACATTAAATGCGCCTGATGGTTCCCCACACATCCAATTCCCAATCTCCCCACACATCCAATTGCCAATCTCCCCACACATCCAATTCCCAATCTCCCCACACATCCAATTCCCAATCTCCCCACACATCCAATTCCCAATCTCCCCACACATCCAATTCCCAATCTCCCCGCACATCCAATTCCCAATCTCCCCGCACATCCAATTCCCAATCTCCCCGCACATCCAACTCCCAATCTCCCCGCACATCCAATTCCCAATCTCCCCGCACATCCAATTCCCAATCTCCCCGCACATCCAATTCCCAATCTCGAGACAGATTGCCAACTTCCTCCTCCCCACCCCGCCCCCCACCGCAAAAGAAAAACAGGCTCAGAAGTAGGACAGAAGGAAGAATGTGGATCAAAACGTCTTTCACTACTTGCAACCCACCACAGGGAGGTACAGAGTTATACTGGCAGACACAGCAGCAGGTCAACTGGCTCGAATCTCTTGGCGAGGTAAGTTGTGAGGAGGATGCAAGGAGGGATATAGGCAGGCTAAGTGAGTGGGGGCAAGAACATGGCAAATGGAATATAATGTGGAGAAATGTGAAGTTATCCACTTTGGTAGGAAAAATAGAAAAGCAGAGTATTTTTTAAATAGTGAGAGATTGGGAAATGTTGGGTGTTCAGAGGGACCTGGGTGTCCTTGCACACAAATCACTGAAAGTTAACATACAGGTACAGCAAGTAATGAGGAAAGCAAATGGTATGTTGGCCTTTATTACAAGAGGATTTGAGTACAAGAGTAAAGATGTCTTACTGCAATTATATAGGGCCCTGGTGAGACCACACCTGGAATAGTGTGTACAGTTTTGGTCTCCTTACCCAAGGAAGGATATACTTGCCATAGAGCGTGTGCAATGAAGGTTCACCAGACTGATTCCTGGGATGGGGGGTTTGTCCTATGAGAAGAGATTGAGTAGACTAGGCCTATATTCTCTGGAGTTTAGAAGAATGAGAGATGATCTCATTGAAACATACAAAATTCTTACAGGGCTTGACAGGGTAGATGCAGGGAGGATGTTTCCCCTGGCTGGGGAGTCTAGAACCAGGGGTCACAGTCTCAGAATAAGGGGCCAGCCATTTAGGACTGAGATGAGGAGAAATTTCTTCACTCAGAGGGTGGTGAATCTTTGGAATTCTCTACCCCAGAGGGCTGTGGAGGCTCAGGTCATTGAGTATATTCAAGACAGAGATGATAGATTTTTGAATATTAAGGGAAACAAGGGATATGGGGATAGTTCAGGAAAGTGGAGAGGAGGTAGAAGATCAGCCACGATCTTATTGAATGGTGGAGCAGGCTCGAGGGGCCGAATGGCCGACTCCTGCTCCTATTTCTTATGTTCTTATGTTCAGAGACAGTGAAGGTGTTAGTAGCCCAGCCAGCTCCATATTTCAGAGGAAAATACCAACAGATTCTGAAATGAACATTTTAAAAATGGCAATCCTGAAACAATAACATGCTTCAATATAAATCCTATATCAAAAAGATTGAATATAGTGGGCAATCTTCTCTGAAGGAGGAGAACACTACCTTACATGGAGGACTATGGAAGCTCCCAACTCATTGTAAGCCTATAAAATCAAAATGTACAAGACTTGATCATTTTGTCCATAAATGTACAAGGTGCGTGATAATTCTGCTCTACAAGTAAAACCAGATAAGTCACAAATAACACTTCCTTCTCACTCATGGAGTAATAGTGATGCTTCAGTATCTGCTGTAATCCACCCATTTAATTGTGCGAGACTCCCAGTATGTCATCATTTATTTATAAAATTCACTCCACCCAATACACACAAAACCCAATTTCCACAACCATTGCAAATTTGTTGCAGAAGACCATTGAAGAACAGCCTCGAATATTCAAAATAATCTTTCCTGCATTTAGGATTCCCATCTATCTTTGTTTCCATAGCGATTCCCATAGTGATAGTGCACTATGAGACTAGATATGAAATGCAAAAGCCACTGCCATCATCACAGAATAAACATCTTTGCCACATCAACTCCTAGGATTGTATTATTGTACACACATTTTGTGGTCACCCACACATGCCCAAAGATGTGCCCAATAAATGTATGCTAGTGACGAAAAAAAACATTTTGCATGGTTATGAATCTGAAGCAAAACATATTAGTTTTCAGCATTTGCATATCTTTCTATCATACAATACTTAGAGAGGGTTAAAAAGTAAACATCAATACAATATAGCATTCATACTACAGACAACTTTTCTAACAATGCAATTGCTTGTTGAAATCCGAGCATATAAACAAAATAGATGCTGTTTAGGAGCAAATTACAGCAGCAATCTACGCTGAATGGGGCAGACTCCCACATCAATGACATCTCTCGGCAAGTACAAAGAGTACTACAAATAAGCAAAGCATTCTTCAATCAAATAACTCAAACACCACCAGGCAACTAAATATAAAATTGCGATTGCACAATTTGGACAGGAATGTGCCAATTTATTTTGATAACTGAACAGTCTCCTCCTTGTTGCAACACTTCATTTGGAACACTCATTAAAGCTCAGCTTGTCCAAGCTCCCTGGTTAAATGCACATTCAGCATTTGCACAGTGGAATGGTGGGAGTCGGGCTTAATGAATTCTGCCTCGGGTTAAACATTTTCAGCCATTACATTTCGCCATCTTATAAAATTATACATTTGCTCATCACAGCTCCAGTCTTTCAGAGAGCGTGTCAAACATATAGAATGCTGCTGCATGTTCACACAAGAAGCTTGTTCACAAGTTTCATCTCTGCTCTACGAGTTAGATCAACTCAGCTGGGGAAGCTACAGTTGACCTCAGTGCCTCCGAGCTAGATTTTATTTAAAAAAAGAGAAAAAAGAGAAATGGCTCCTGATCATTATCTAGTGGCCACTGTTGGGAAAAGTGCATCTGTGTGGTCAGGACTGGGGTTGGCGGTGATACTCCTGATGATGGAATAGCCCAACACTCACCATCTAGACCAGTGGCGGGCAAAATACAGCCCGCCAATGGATTCAATCCGGCCCACCAAGGCCTGGCTTCGAGGCCGAGCATCCGCCGCACCGGACCCCCACAACCTCAGGAGGCGGGTCAGCAAGGGAGTCATAACCAAAAACAAAAGGTGGGCAAATCAAATCTGCCGTTCGCTGCATCAAGATGTAGTTATCACACCCGAAACCTCAGTTTCTGCTCCGTCACTGCAAGGTGAAAGGTGAGTTACTCACGGTTTGTGGGTTCAGTGTTTCATAAATCTGTGCAAACTTTCCAGATAAATGCACGATAACAAATACTTTAAATATATAAAATACCATTGGCAGCACGGCTCTGAATTGACACAATGGAATTGACTGGAAGGTTGTTTACTTAGAAATTTGAGTTTTTAATGTCAACTTGTCTCTGAAGGAATTTTAGCGACTAATTAGTCCTGGGCTTGATTTCATTCCAGTGAGTTAGAAAATGCTATTTTTGTTTATTGGTGCAATTGGGGGAAAGGTGCTGTCTGAATTCCGTGGGGTACTCCCGGTCTCCCGGCGTAACTCTGGCGCGGACCCAGTTACATCGGGTCCCTGCCGTTTCTGGGAGTTTGCTCAGTGAAGAGCCGGGGAGCGTCTAGCCCAGTGGGGGGCAGAATACGACCCGCGGGCTACATCCGGCCCGCCAGTTCATTCTAACCAGCTCGCTGGACGGGACAGAAATAGAACACCAGCCAGGTCTCGAGCTGCACATTAGTCCGAGTCGAGTCACGGCTGCTCATCTCGATGACTCTTTCACTGCGTCTTGCCTCTCCCAGAGTCCGTCTTGGACACGGGAGTGGATCCCAGAGCACAAGGACTCCAGGTAATGGCACACGATTGTAGGTCAGGCCTTGCGAAGCCTCGGACTCCCGCACTCAGCACACTAAAAAGGAGAATGCCTCTCGCATTGGAGGCCTCTCAGACTCGAGCCACTCCGCTAAACAACCACGTAGACTTTCAGTATAAATCGATCGACCGATCATTTCATTTGTCTAATAACGGAAGATTTTATTATTTTGCATTACATTTTGTGTATTTAAGATAGCATCTGACTACTATCTGAATTTATGTTTATAGATTGAGAGGGTAGAAGCGGGAGTGATTATCAACACTAGGAGTTGGCCTGTTTCAAATTTAACACGCTCTCACCAACGTGCACGGTCCCTTTAAATTTGCTGCGCGGTCTCGCTTCCAGCAGAGGGAGCTGGTGAGCGGGACCTCCCAATTGATGCGCGATCGCACACTTGCCGGGGGGGGGGGGGGGGAGGGAAACATTGGTGCGCGGCCCTCAACAGCTCATCAAAACTTAAGTGGCCATCCAGCCCAAATAATTGCCCACCCTGATCTAGACTCATGCATGAAGAATAGCTACTTGGGCAAGGTACCAAAGACAGTCAGAAACCGTAATCCAACACGAGTCACTACGCTCAAAAAGGTGAAGGAGAAAAAAAATAGGAAAGAAATCCGGTCAGTTATATAGCAGCCATGAAGAGGTGGAGCATCCATTCAGAGGCACCGGAATATGTAAAATGCAGTGTCAGCGGTCAGTGAAACAAGGCTATTCAAGAGTTTCACAGAGAACTTAATCTCCAATGTTGTCGCTCGAAGGGGATTGGCGAAGAATCAGTAGAGAGAAACCTATCGCACCCCCAGTATAAATTAGTCAATAAATAGTAGCGTTGAAGGCAGTTATGGAAAATTCTGTGACCTAGATAATATTTCCCTCCAGCTAATGGGAGCAATTTATTGATGAGAAAAATTCAAGAAATTGAAGTGTGTAATCAAACATAATATAATATATACATACACACATATTTGGGGCTATGAAGTTTACAGAGGCATCAGAAACCATCACTTTCAAGCAGAGTTGCTGCTGGAGTCAGAAGGATTAGATACAGAAATTTGGAAAATGGTTTAACAACTTGCAACATTCATCCTTGTAATTTAATTGTTATTAACTCCTAAGATTAACACTGAAATTCTAGAATACAACTCCTCCTTGCACCAAACCCACTCCCAGCCCCCAAAACATATGCAATGACACCAGAACTGTGCCCGTTGGGGACTTCTGCTTCTGACCCATCCCCTCCACCCCGAACTAGGCGGACTCAGTGGGAGGTCACTCCATCAGCAAACCTTAAATGGGCACCTGCGCCACTAGGCGTGCATCTTGGGCAACCACCCGTCCCAAGCTGCTCAGGAAATCCAGCAGCATCTGTATTTTTTGTTGCTTCCAGGCGATCCAATGCAGGATACGTCAAACAATCAAAGCAGCCCCAGATGCAGGCAATCCTGACTCCATGAATCAACACAGTCAGCACTCTCACATCTCCAGATATGCATTACATGCCCAGACGACAGGCAAATTTTAAAAAGTCACAATTCAATATTCAGAACTTGGGAGAACACTCCATTCTCAACCCATATTATATTCAGTGAAAGTAAAATGTTCAAAAATAAATGACACTGTGGCTTTCGTTAATTCCATACTTTGCTCATGCAATCTAGAAGAGGTAAACTTTTAAATTAGTTATCTATGTTTCAAATAAATTGATGGTTCATAGCACGTCTATCTACATAGACACTCTCAAGTTTGGTGAATAATCTACTAGGCCTGGAAAGGAATACTTTGGTCTTCATATGATTGAGAAATATTGCCAAACTGTTTCTTATTGCTCTGGTTAGAGCTTCCCATACTCATTTTAGCCGGTTAGGTGGCCATGGCTTGCCTTCCTGAAAAGAATTATGGAAACTTTTGGTCAGGCAGCTTCTGTAAAGCTTATCCTCATAACAGAAAAAGGATGCAACAGGACAGGCATTTGAATTAATAGCATAGCTCCCATCAGCTCACGGTTCCCAGCAAGATAGCACAATCATGCCTATCTGAATTGTCTAAATAAGCAAGGACAGAGCAAGAACCGTAAAAGCTCTTGCCATTTAACTACTGTGAAAGCCATAGTAACCAGATACATAATTTTACCAATATATATATGGTAAAGATGTACAGAAAAAGAGAGCTTCTGGTATCTCAATAGTATTAAGCGCTTTTAATCCTTTTCCTGCAACTTTTGGAATCCAACAATCCTGCACATCCAAAAAGCTTTCTGTACTAGCGGAAAATTTGTTCTTTTGTGCATATTCCATTTCTACCACTAGATGTCACAAGCTATTTATGTAAAGTCTCAAGTGACTGAACACAACGCAGTACTCGAAATAAAGACTACTAATTTGTTATGCAAGCAAATGATTAGCTAAGTCACTTGTCTGCAACATATGCATTTGTCGGCACACTACAAGTAGTAAATTTGTAGATCAACGGCGATACTTGCATGAAGACACACCCCTTTTAAACCAACAAAAACAGAGAACCAGGATATAGCAAGCCCGCCACCACTCTCTCTCTCCCACACCCCCTCCTTCTTGCAGGAGGTGAGTACTAAACCACTTGCACAGACAACATTAGCCAGCCACTGAGTGGGCAAAACATTCTCAACTGCCCAGTTATAGAACGGGAGTTGCAGAAGGTTATTCCACCCCCCACCCCATTCTGGGTATTTTATTGCATATTAAACATTCAGGTGACAAGTTTTTAACTGGATATTTCAACTGACCACTAAAAAGGTGGAGACAGAATCAAGCAATACAAAAGATTCTACCAAAAGAAAGGCATGCGTAAAAAAAAAGCAAGTAGCAGCTGGTGAGCTGTGCCAGCAAGAAGACCGGATTATTAAAAGCTGATTTTTTTTGGTACCTTTTCTGGTCGAACAGCATAAATTACTTTGAAACTTGGCTGATGTGCTGAAGTTTTAAACACGTATTAATTGCAGCAGTTATAGTAACCCCCCAAAAAAGACACAACTCCCCCACCCCCCCCCACCAAATCCACATACATAGCCCGAGTCGCTCCGTCTGCCTGCCTCCCTTGTCCGTGCCCAGGTGGCCCTGGAGAAGGAGCACACTGTGCTCGCAGGGACACTTGGAGGCTTCCTGTGACCAGTGGGCGCCGCAGGGACGGGCCTGATGGCGGACACGGCCAACAATGTTATTTAAGTCACAAGTTTCGTTTGGTTTATGATTTATTTAGTGGTGCGCCTTTACAAGAGTCACTTTTGTTTGAGGAGTGTCTCGTTATCATTTAAGAACATAAGAGGAGTCGGCCACTCGGCCCCTCGAGCCTGCTCCGCCCCACGGCCCCTCGAGCCTGCTCCGCCCCACGGCCCCTCGAGCCTGCTCCGCCCCACGGCCCCTCGAGCCTGCTCCGCCCCACGGCCCCTCGAGCCTGCTCCGCCCCACGGCCCCTCGAGCCTGCTCCGCCCCACGGCCCCTCGAGCCTGCTCCGCCCCACGGCCCCTCGAGCCTGCTCCGCCCCACGGCCCCTCGAGCCTGCTCCGCCCCACGGCCCCTCGAGCCTGCTCCGCCCCACGGCTCCTCGAGCCTGCTCCGCCCCACGGCCCCTCGAGCCTGCTCCGCCCCACGGCCCCTCGAGCCTGCTCCGCCCCACGGCCCCTCGAGCCTGCTCCGCCATTCAATAAGATCATGGCTGGTCATCGACCTCAACTCCACTTTCCTGCCCGCTCTCCATATCCCTTTATTCCCCTAGAGTCCAAAAATCTATCGATCTCAGCCTTGAATATACTCAAAGACTCAGCATTCACAGCCCTCTGGGGCAGAGAATTCCAAAGATTCACAACCCTCTGAGTGAAGAAATTTCCTCCTCATCTCGGTCCTAAATGGCCGACCCCTTATCCTGAGACTATGACCCCTGGTTCTCGACACTCCAATTAAGCAAAGGCACACAGAGTCTGACTGTGGCTGCTCCTTTAGATGGGGCAGATGGAGAAGGCAACGGTGACTTTAAAATTGCAACAACAAAATAATAAACTTCGCGTTATTGCAAAAAGAAAAACCAACAGCTGTCTGGGTAGCAACAAAAAAGAGGAAACCTCGTCTGTCAATGCCCTTCCCCATTGCTGTGTGAATGAGACCGCAGGAAATGTGCTGATGTCGCCAGAGAAACTTGGGGAGGGGGAGGAACCTGCCCCCAGGGTCTCCTCTCCTGTGCTCTGCTGGCCAACACCAACATCTTGGACCTCAGTCCGTGCAACCATCCAGCCAGCCTGCAGCCAGAGAGCAATGCAGCCCCGCTCTGGAGACAAGCCCACTTCACCGAGGGGGGGAACAGCTGGAGTCAGGCAGCTACTGCAACCGGCAGATGTTTGGGGGGGGGGGGGGGGGGGAGCGGTTTTGCAAACAAAAGAGTCAAAATTCAGCGCCATTCTCTCCACACCCGAGTTTTAAAAAGTCAATTTGCGAATTTGCCAACTTGCAACAACAATTTTTTTTTTCCAAATGTCGCGGTCAAAAAAAAAATTACAATTTGCATTTTTTCAAAATAACGAGTCCCTCTGCGGCTGTGCTGATCCAGGTTTCTGATCCAGTTGTATTTACTGAACTCCTGCGGTCCCGTCGCGGGGACCCAGCACACTTTGGCAAGCTCGCCTCTCCTTAAAATTTACAATGCACCCCCTCTCCTCTCCTCATGAATGAAAAGGCGCGCTCCGCTTCCCATTGTGTGCCTGCATCCCAACTATCAGCGTCCACGGTAGCTGCACTCGAACACAGCAAAATACTGCAGAGGCTGGAAACCTGAAAGAACAGAAAATGCTGCAAACACTTTCTCTGTCTCTCTCTCGCCTCAATGCTGCCTGACCTGCTGAGTGTTTGCAGCATTTGCTGCAGCCTTGTTCATTCTGAGTTCTATCCCTTAGCAATCCGAGGAACCACACTTGCTAAATCTCCCGAAATAAAAATCCAAACCATCGTGCACAAGTGGCTCCACATCTGCCCATCAGGGGAGACGCATGGTAAAGTCTCTCGCTGTGCCATTTGAGCAGAAGCACTATTCAAATACTAAAAGACAATATTACATTACTGTATTGCTGCAGATGGTTTAAAATCGCCCTGGTTGCATTAACCGTGAAAGAATATAGTTGGGACAATAAGCAACAGGTATTAAGTGAAGCTACTGTCTTTCGATGCGAGTAGATATTGATAGTGCAGACTCGGGCGAAGTATTTATTGTTGCTGTGCCTGTTAAATGCGGAATTGAATTCACTCGCACAATGCAGTATAGCACGTGGGTAACTGCAAATACAGAAAAGAAGCGACGCTTATATACGGAGTCAATTCTTTTTGAGCTTTGCACCAAATGCACGAGTTACAAAGCAGGTCTCCTTCCGTTACTGTAACCTCCGAGAGAGAGAGAGAGAGAGAGAGCGAGACCTGGGTTCAACTGCGTGCGTGGGAAGAACATTTAGCATCTTGCAACAGCAAGGCAGCCCCATCCACACCAATAATCTCTGGTTGTGGCCGAACACCCCCCTCCCCGGCGCGCAATGAGAGCTGGAACTCCAGCATTATTTCAGGTGGCTGTGAAAAGTGCGCCAGCATGCTGATCTCTAACAAAGGAGGGAGGGAAGGGTCCAATCTCACTAGGCGCCTTTCACGAGAGGGGAGATGGGGGGGGGGGGGAAGAGTTATAAACAGCACCAGTGACTAATATAGTAAAGACACATTAAAGATCAATGTTTAAGCGAATAATAAATAGCACACTAGGTCTCTGGAGAGCTTAAGCATGTAATTCTGTTGCCAACAAAATTCCCATGGAAGGGTTAATCGAATGGCATTTGTAATTTATTTGGTTGCATTATAGAGACTTAAACCAGTCTCCGAAATCACAACGTCTAAACAAAAACCAGCAATGCAATGAGTTACGTTAAATATTTACCATCTGATCTAAACGTCATCGACGAAACAGATCATTGGAGTGTAACAGTTTAAACAAAGTCTAGGACGTTGTTTCTTGGGCTGCTGCAATGGTGGGGCCGCTGTTTATATTTAAATCTTTGCCTTATATTTGATGGGTTAAAACGATCATAGGTTGGTTGCCAATCTTACCGTTCCTCGTCTTTAAATACAAATTTCCTTAATTTGAGATCTCGCAGTACCACGCCATTGTCATGGCAGTGTGCTACAGCAGACGTTATCTGGTAGAATAATCTAGCTGCTTCATCCTCTTTGAGCCTCTTGCAAGTGCGAACAAATGAATGCATATCCCCATGGCTCTTTTCAAAGAAAACATATGATCGTTGCTCCCCTAGCAGGATTTCAGTTATCTGGTTGATGCATTCGTGTGCAGACAAACAAAAATAGGCAGCTAATGTTTCTTGATATCGACCAATATCGAATACCTGTGGAAACAAAATAAATTAAAATGTGGCATCCTTTCCTCGCACTCTAAAAGGAAACAATGCAGAATTGGGGTAAAGTAAACCCAACATATAGATCGCTCTACATTAAAACAAACTGGCTCAAAGCTGGTTCAAACACAATGTCCCAGACAGCAGGTATCCTTATTGTGCAGTTTAAAGTCTCAGTAAAGATCCCCTCCAATTACAGAGTGAAACGGAGCTTATGATTTGTTTTAATAATACAAGTCTTTCTTTGCTTAAATTTCATAAATTTACTAACGTTTTAGGATTCAACGGCTCAAGTTTTGCGGGCTCGAGCTTCAGGTTAACAAAGGGGCTGCACTTTCACACATGCGCTTCTTGTGTATTGTGTTACAGTCTGCGCGCACATGTCATTGATTTAGAACCAAATGGAGTTTCACTGATGAAGGTAATTGGGGTTTTTTTTTACCTTACAAACGAGCTCTTCGCCACTGTGCAAATGCACAGCCCCAAGAACGTGGTCCCCCTCCAGAGGCTCCAACAATAGATATTGTCCGATTTGAGAAATGCAATGAGACGAGTTGGGGGTTTCAGGTGGGCTGGGAGAGCCGAGGTTCGGGCTGAAGCTCTGGCTGGAGTCACTAGTCCTCACACAAGATAATTCTTCATATTCGTGATGAGCCTTGTGCCTCGATCGCCCATACCTTACAATGCTGATTGGACAGGATCTCTGTATGCTCATGGGGCTGTAGAGTAGTCCTCTTGAAAAAAACAGCTTCACTGGACAAGCAGTTCGTTCACGTTGTATTAACAAGAGTTTAGGAAGGATTTTACTCCAGAAGCTAACGTAGCAGCGTTTCCCCCCCTCCCCTCTCTCTTTGTACTTTGGTCTAGACTTGTAGATCCAGTTGTGTGTGTGTGTGTGTGTGTGTGTGTGTATGGGGTTTTCTTTTTTCCCCCAAGCAGGAGTCCTTTATCTTAAAATAAGCACCATTTGGAGTAATAATGCCGACTGTATGTTTATTGCTGGAGTTTTTGTCTTTTGCATAGGACGTTCGGATGTGTCAAACAATCAAATGGAGTCAAGCCCTGATGTTCTCGAAGCGGAAGGTGGAACGCCAGCTCACAGTGCTTTTGTTCTGGTGGTTACGGGAGGGACATTCGGCGCTTTGCACACAAGCCAGCCAAGGTGGCGACCGACTGATGGGGGGAAACACTACTCAACTCTTCGCCCTCCGACTCTAGGTGGCGTCCGATCCCCTTTCTTTCTCTCTCTCTCTTTCTCTCGCCGTCTTTCTCTTTGCAGCTGAAACAAATAGCCTCAAACTATCATAAAACAAGGAGTACGCGGCATTCACCCTCTCGTCATCTGGCTTTTTTTTTGCAAACGTCCACCCAAGTTAAAACTTTAAGGGGATTGGTTTTGCACGCACGCACTCTCTCATGAGAAGGTCTCTTTGGCTGACGAGCACTTTCCGATATTGGCGAGCAGCAATATATGTGTATATATATATATATATATATATCTCTCAAAAAAAAATTTTTAAGTCAAGGACAAAAGAGATCAATCGTATCGTGTTCCCACCGTGCACACAGTCTATCTCCTCCAAACACAGCGATGACTGAGAAACTCCCGATGGCTTTTTGCAACTGCACAATTGTTGAGATGACGACCTTGGTTGGATGCACACACAACAAAAAAAAATATTTTTTTGCAAAGGAAACAAAAAATAAAATCTGCAGCTTGGTTTTTTCTTTTTTGCTTTAAATCAAGGGATGGCCGAAAGGACCAGGGCCGATCCCTTTTAGCAACAGCAGACATAAGACATCATCATCATCATCATTATTATTATTATTATTATTATTTTCGATCGCTGTGTTATTACTTACGTGGCTGCAATCTGAATAATGTCAGCAGCAGCCGCCACACTCACACACACTGACACTCAGTGCAATCGCTGACTGCGGTCCACTGCGCCTCCGACAGACCTGATAAGCCCATGTCCCGCCCTCCCGGGCACCACACGCCCGTCAATCACCCGGGGCTCCCGGGGCCATTGGACGCCAGGGCTGTCAATCAAGTCGAGCGTCACGGCTGGCGATCGCGATTGGCTGATCTCCCTTCCCTCTCCCTTCACTTCTTTAAGTAGGTGATACCCCTCCGCACGGAGTGTGTGGCTGCAAAAATAAAACCCACCCCCCTCCTCCCCACTGCATAAAGCATCTTTTGCATTGCATTCAGGGGCTCAGCCTCCTCCGGAGCATCGGTGCAACCAAAAAAAGAGAGCAGAGTGTTGTCTTTTTTCTGCATTACCACAGGGTTTATTGGCCGCACTGTTTTCCTTGTTACTTTGGTATTTTCAATGAAGTGGCGGAGGGTGCTGCGAGGCGGTGAGCGGGCTGGGCTGGCTGGCAACCTGATCCCGAGCAGCTGTGTCTCTTTATTCATAGAGGAGGTGAATGCTGAGGGGAGCCTTGCGCAAACCAGTCAGGAATGTAGTCAGCAGGAAGAAAGAAAGCATGCCTCTGGCAACAGCATTCTTTCTGTTGTGTTCCTCTCTCTCTCTCCCCCCCCCCAAACTAATAAAGATGTAATATATTCCTGCTATGTTTAAGAGCAACAGGTATATATTATAAATCTCTTGCCCCCCCCCCCACAATTTATGGAAGAAAATGTTTGTATCATAAGTTGATTTATTATGCATGTCTTGCAACCACCAAATATGTAATACTAAAGATGGTTTCCAGGATAACTTCATTTGTGGGGAGCACTCTCTCGCCTCTGAGTCAGAAGGTTGTGGATTCACAGTCCCACTCCAGGGACTTAAGCACATAAATCTAGACTGCACTGTCGGAGGGGCAGTACTGAGGGAGCGCCGCACTGTCGTAGGGGCAGTACTGAGGGAGCGCCGCACTGTCGTAGGGGCAGTACTGAGGGAGCGCCGCACTGTCGGAGGGGCAGTACTGAGTGAGGGCCAGTGTCAGAGGGGCAGTGCTGAGGGAGAGCCGCACTGTCGGAGGGTCAGTACTGAGGGAGCGCTGCACTGTCGGAGGGGCAGTACTGAGGGAGAGCCGCACTGTCGGAGGGTCATTACTGAGGGAGCGCTGCACTGTCGGAGGGGCAGTACTGAGGGAGCGCTGCACTGATGGAGGGTCAGTATTGAGGGAGTGCTGCACTGTCTGAGGTGCCATCTTTCAGATGAGATGTTAAACAGAGTCTGCGCTCTCAGGTGAACGTAAAAGATCCCATGGCACTATTTCGAAGAAGAGCAGGGGAGTTATCCCCGGTGTCCTGGGGTCAATATTTATTCCTCAATCAACATAACAAAAACAGATTATCTGGCCATTATCACATTGCTGTTTGTGGGAGCTTGCTGTGCGCAAATTGGCTGCCACGTTTCCCACATTACAACAGTGACTCCCCTTCAAAAGTACTTCATTGGCTGTAAAGCGCTTTGAGACGTCCGGTGGTCGTGAAAGGCGCTGTAGAAATGAATCCAGCACCGTGCACTTCCTAAAAAAAAGTTGTCATCATGCGGCTTCCCCTGGTCAGAACCACCTGGCTTCCTCTAATCGCTGTGTCTGTGTGGCAGTTGATGACTCATCTTGAATTTTTCTCCCATTCACTTGGGTTTTGCCACGTTATGTCCTCTCTTCCATCTGTCTATCTTCACAGCAATGACGTTCACTACTCATCATTCACCCTTACCCACCCTGGCAGATGGTTCCACTCCACATTCATTAACTTCCTTCACATTACACATTCTCGATGCTCAGAACCTCTGGCCCGCTCACGGTACAAGGGCTGAATTACAGCATGTTGATACCCTCCATGTGTTTCTTTGAATTCTTCCACACACACACCGGCTAAATATAACCTAGCCCGCCCAGTGGGAAAATGATGACTGGCATTGGATCAGTCGCCTGTTGTACACCTACTCTGCTTTTATTCTGCAGTAAAGTCAATGGAAAGTAAAATCGGGTTGGGCGGGTTAGTTTAAAATGACCCCCAATGTCTTTATGACCCTTGTAAATTTAACACCTTGCAACAGCTACAGTTCTTGCTTTTGATCATTAACACACATTCTCCATCCATCAATGTTCTTCGTTCCAGTGAGGTCAGAGCAGATTGTGAGGTTATCACATCTCTTCCATTTCTGGAGTTCCCTGTTTCGTGCCAAACATGTTTTTCCCTCATCAATTCTTAACTCTGTATGTAACACCAGTCTGATAATATTGCTCGTCTATACAAGGACCCCACTAAAATCTCTCTTCTATTCTGGGACAGCATGTGAGAAAAAAATTGTCATCTGCTCGGTAATCCCTCTCTCACCTGCAGCTTTCAGCCTATGCTACAACCTTTCTTATCTTTATTATTAATACTGCTATGGTCAGTGCTCCTCTAAATGTTTTCCTTTTATTCCTTTTAAGCTGTGATTTGATAGAGGTGTACAAGATTATGACGGGTTTGGATAGGATAGACGGGGAAAGGCTGTTCCCACTAGTTGATGGTACAAGGACTAGGGGACACAGATTTAAGGTTTTGGGCAAGAGATACAGGGGGGATGTGAGGAAAAACTTTTTTACGCAGCAAGTGGTGAGGACCTGGAACTCGCTGCTGACAGAAGTGGTGGAAACGGAGACACTCAATGTTTTCAAGGGGAGACTGGATAGGCACTTAAGGGAAATAAACTTGCAGGGCTATGGGGATAGAGCGGGGAATGGGACTGACTGGATTGCTCCACAGAGAGCCGGCACGGACTCGATGGGCCGAATGGCCTCCTTCTGTGCCATTATGACTATGGGGGAGAAATTCAGTATCGCCCCATTTGGGGCGCAATTATCGGCCGGGCGCAAAGATTAGCGCCTGGCGCTAATTATCGCCTCCGACTGCAAACTTGGCTTTTATCGCCCCTGAAGGTGATTGGAGCGCTAAATCAGGCGCTACACACCTGTCTTAAGGCGCAAAAGGCCGAGGAGCGAGGTGCTACCTCAGAGCGCTGGTGAAGCTCATGTGATGTCAGTCAGCAATGGAACACAGACACAATGGCACCGGCCAGTTCTTAAAGGGGAGGGTTGATCTTGCTCTCCATCCACATCCTGCTCATTGCAGCCTTGAATCTCGGCCTGGAGAGACCTGTCCATCAAATCTGCTGGAAAGAACAATGGAGAGGCCATGGGAAAGAGCTCAGAGTGCAGCCCCCACAATCTCTTCTAAATCGATACAAGGAAGGGCAAATCAAAATGAACCTGCAAAGTGCTGCTCAGTACCCAAAACTCCTTCACACAGCGTTGAATCTCTCCAGAAGTCTCTCTCTCTCTCTCTCAGAATGCGTGGTTCAAAAATGTCACCAACAAAAAAAGGCAGGAAGCGGTCGCCTTTAAATAGCGCTCCCCCAGTCCCTTCCTGACTGCAAAACGCTCCCCTCAACCTGTCGTTGCTAGCGGCAGGCGGTAAGGCAGGGGGCGCCACTCAATATCCGCTCCGGGGCGCTACAGGGGTGTTGCGCACTCGACTGACGTCATGATCTGCCGGCGCAGGAGATTGTGGCGGTAGTGTTTAGTGCCGCCGCAAAATGTCTAGTTAATTTCGCGAGCGGTGCAAACATCGCCGCGCCCGGGCGCTAGTTGCTTTGCGCCCCATTAGCGCCCTCTTAAGGCGCTAACGGGAGGCGCAAACCAACTGAATTTTTCCCCCATGACTCTATATGGTATCCAACATGTTCTCCCTACATCCTCATAATGTTGAAACCAAGAGTCATTGCACAGTCTCCTAGTCTAACTCAAATTTTCCAAGACCTGAAGGTCTATGGAACTCCTCCCTCAGTACTTCCATCCTCTTACAATCTTCAGGCCTTTAAAACCCAAGTTTGGAGTCACTAATAACTACTTCCTGATTGACCTTGTCTTCTCCATCACTGTTTTCGACGCTGATGATTTTCAATCCGACACTACTTGGCCTTCGCCCTTCACCTTGGTTTATCACAAAAAAAGTTATTTTATATTTTCTATAAATGTTATATCTGTAATGCGAAGATTATTTATATTTCTGTCATTTCTTTTGCCTCTAGTAGGTACTTGTTACAGCACCTGTGATATTGCATATTTTCTTTCTCATTAAGGTAACCTCTTCATCTGAAAAGTTCACCCACCCTGTATTCCTCATTTCCCCAGCTATATTTCACCAATAGTCTGGAGGGTAGGTTGAAGTACTGAATAACAGATGGCCAGACTAGATTCCCCCATTTTCTTTGAGCTTATATACAAGTATACTTGTGGCAAAACTACCTTGTGTGGATGGTGGCTTCATTTGCACTAACTTGCACCGAACACTGGGGGAGCACTGTGCACAATGCTTTGCTTCCTGATGTTCTCCTTTTCCCCAGTTCCCACTCAAAGATCTAAATCTTTCCCAAGATCACCACCACCTGTCCCCACCTTACTGGCCCCAGTGCAATTTACCAGCTGATACAGTAACCAGCTGCTCTTGCAGTCAACACACTCTCTGTGCACCAACACTTTAAATGCGGGAACTTTCAAAAGGTTAATGTTTTTAATTCGCATTTATCGTACCAGTGAGCAGAGCACATGCTGACTAAGACCAGCTGGTTACTTCCTCCAAGAGCAGCCGAGTGGTTGCGGACAGGCAGAAAGTTTTGGGCCTAGAAATTAGTTTATGCCAGTTTTAAAGTCCCAAATAGGCGCAGGGAACAATCCCAACTTCTAACCCGGGATCTGGGCAAGCAGGTGGAGTTGATAAAATCGCAGGCTGTGGATAGGTGGGTGACAACTAATAGAATCATGGGTGGGCTGGTGGAGATTGGGGAACTACAGAGAATAAAATCCAGAGTGAGGCCTTTGGGAACAGACTGACACTCAGGATGTGTGTTGCTAGTGACACTCAGACACTTGGGGCTGGATTTTGCCAATGGGGAGCTTTTGGAGGCGGGACTCCCACTTGTCGGGTTTCAGTCCCGCCTCCATCAACTTCCGGCCAACCCACGCTATTTTCCCTTGATTGACCTTGTTAAGCCCGCCCAGCGGGATTAGCAGGCCAATTAAGGGAAAGCCGGTTACAGAGAATGTCAGCGTATGACGTTTCAGCTGTCAACAACTTTTGACAGATGAATTGTCATCGTTTGACAGCTCTGTGAAGCTGTCAAACACTGACATTCTCCGTAGTTTGATGAGTTGTTGAATTCAAGACCTCATCAAACCTCTTTCTTTTGCAGAAATTAGATGGTTGTTGCATTGGAGAATGCAACGGCCATCTGTCATCTCTGCCGCGGAGATCCGAGACTCTCCGCAAACCCAACTCTTGAAGTCTGCAGGAAGAAACAAAGGTAAGTAAACTTTTTCTAACACTTTCCACTCACCTCACATACTCACCTCTCCACACTTGCACCCATCACTTACCTTCACAGCGCACTTTTGCACCCCTCCAACCCCTGCAGACCCACTGCTCGCCTCGGTGACCCTGGCGGGGTTCGCAGCCTTTGGGAAGCCCGCACTTGTGTGGGAAAAATGGGGATAATCCTTTTATCTGCCTGTTAACTACCTGTTAACAGGCAGCTAAGTGGCACTAATCCCCTTCCCGCCTCTAAGGAGATGAGACCCAGCGTGGGTCGGCTACCCGCCTCCCGGGAAGATGGCACGGAGGCGGGTTGGGGGCGGGTTGGGCACCCGCCCCCAGATTCTGCCATTTTCCCGGCAGTCCCACCTCCATACCCGCCTCCCCAGGGCTGGCAAGATCGCGCCCTTGGTATACAGCTTTGAAAGGGAAATGTTAATATCGGCAGGCAAGGGTTTTCCTTTGAGGTGACTATGCCACAAAGTGTGATGGGGCAAGACTGCCACTCATCCAAAGAATGCACTGCTGACCCCAGCAACTTTTTCGAAATCGATTTATTTTACATGGCTTTTGCAGGCTGTATTCCTGCCTGTACGAGGAACTCAACTTGGGAGGCGGCAATCACTACTTCAGGCCTTAGGCTCCTGCAGAATCAGAGTATGGTCAACTGATGGTGGGGCAGAAGAAGGCATCCCAAATTTTTGCTGGCAAAATCCATGGGAAAGGAGTGAATTGATTGCTGGGTGATCGATTTACTCCATGAGAGAGGAGTTAAATTTTAAAGGCTTCCATCACCCCATAGCAATGTCGGATGCCAGTTTCTGCTTCCAGTGTTGCTTTGGTGGTGATGATGGGAAATACAATGCACGGTGTCATTTTTCTCATTACCATCCACTTTGAATATGCCTGCCATATTTGGGGGGATGTATTCAACATCCAGCATCACTTCTTGCAGAAAAAATCCCAGACGTGGCAGCAATTAGTGGTGAACCGAGAAACAGGTTGTATTCCTGATGATAATTCAGGCCAATAGATTCAGCACACTCACCTGATGTTTACAGCACTCCAACATCAGTCTCCCGCTCATCTACTTTCATTCCTCTGTTGTCTTCCAGTCAGCACTTATATTTTTTTACGCCATAGTGCTCACTTGTTTGAATTTGGAAGTAGTGATCGTTTTATCTTAGCGCCACTCCCGTTGGTGGCCAATTCTTAAATTCAGCAACGGGAGCGGAGCTGAGAATAGATATTTCCAAACCTGTCAAATGTGAACAGGTGAGCCCAACAGCCTAAGTGTATGCACAGAAATCAAATTAAACCCCAGCTACCACGACTCTTGTAGCAACCACCAACTTCTGACAAGGCAAAACAAAATAATTCAGGTTGAGGGTTTATTGCTACCCCTGTCTCAGCATCCATGAGTGGCTTCAAACAAACTCTTGAGACACAAGTCTGTAATCTACCCCTGTCCACCTATTGTACCACATATAAACACGATTCAAGTTGGGCCCTAAGATTAGGTGAACAGGTTTCAATTTGATTTTGAATGGAAATTTTTAGGTTATTTACAATTAACCCCACAATTTTGCAATTTAGATAACACAACAATGAAATCTGAAATACTGTAACGGATGTAACAATCACAGATTTGTGTCCTATTTTCTTCTTTTCCCAGTGATAAATAGATTTAGATGTCAATATTTTTACAAAATTCAAATCTGATAACCATTATTCCCCCATCAATATTTAACAAAATACTCTTTGAAAAAAATTACAATATCGACTAATTCTTTTGATGCCACATGACACCATGAAGCACCTGAAGTAAATATTCCTCAATGTTAAAAATGCCATGGGCTGGTCTCGTGCGTTTTCACATTGGCCTTTCACCCCCGGGGCCTGGATTTTAATCCAGTCCAGATTGGCTGTTGATTGTAATGGTTCTGTACAAAATGAGTTTGAGTAATCTCGGAGTTCTTTGTGGGCATGGGCACTCATCACAAAAATTCTGATTAATTTAATGCTAAATTGACAATCTCACTCAACGGGTCAACGGTGCAACTGGATAGTTGGTGTGGGAAATGGAAAAAGTTATATTGATACAGTATCAGTCTTCCAAATCTGGACCTGAGGTACGTCGATGGAGCCAAGCTGGAGGGAGTGCTCGATGCTAACAGTGGGTGCCTAAAAAGAGAAAAAGTTCCATTTCAAAGTGAGAACACCCATCATCATAACTGTTCTGATGAAAGGTTATCATCCTGAAACAGTAACCCAATGTTTCTCTCTCCATAACCTGCCTGACCTGCTGAGTGTTTCTAGAATTTTCTGTTATTATTTCAAATTTCCAGCATCTGCACGATTTTGCTTTTTGATAACATCCATCTCACCGAGCATAACATTTGGGGAAAAATAAGAAAAAAGACTAATGTAAGTAGATTAATAAAGCAAGTTAAATTATATTAATATTATTAGGAATCATGAGAGTAAAAGTGTATTTTACTGCTAATTTGACAGAAAGAAATATAGCCGTTGTAGCACAGGAGAAGGTTATTTGGCTCCTCTTGCCTGCGCTCAATTTAAGCCTCTGAGGGAGTTGGTTTTACTTAGGCCCATTTTCCCGCTTTCTTACCAAACTAATTCCATTTTACTGCTTTCTCCCCATTCTCTTTTATAATCTGCTTTAAGTAATTACCCAGTACCTTTTTGAAAGCTGTAACTTATTTAGCATTGATTACTACTTGTGGCAAAGGATTCTACATTCTGATATCTCTTGTGTGAAAAAGTTTCTTCTAATCTCTTCCTTTTACGTATCTGGTCCTTATCTTAGATCCTAGCCTCTTGTGTTTAATGTACCTATCAATGGGAATAACCTATCTGTGTTTACTGTCTCCATTTTATCATTTTTAACACTTCTATTAAAAGCCACAGCGTGGACTTTGTTGGTATGTGTGGCCGGAATTGCTGTGTAGAATATCCCAGTGTTCATTGTATGAATACAGTGTGCGCATTATTTTTAAAGCACCACCACAATATAAGTACAACTGAAGTTGTTATAAAACGTGAAACAGTAGGCATTGCAGAAAGCTGTGAGAAAAAAAAAATCTAATTGTGATCTTTAAGCAAAACTGCTCGGACCTGACATGCAATCCAGGAACATATGTCTTTTTTTGTTCAATAGAGTACTATCTCGTTTAATGCATACTGGCTCACTTTTAGAACTCAAAAGGATAATGAATAGATTTCTATTTTAGTAGGCAGTAGAGGGATATGGGGTTGGAGTTGGACAGAGAGAGGAAACCTTTCTTTTATCTACCTGGGTTGAATTCAAGCCCAGGTCACAGAGTTGAAAGGAGTGATCTGCTCCATCTAGTCTCCTTTGCTCTAAGTTTCACACCTCAGCGGTATGTGAGTCAATGAGGTTCTTGTGAATTCAGACTTTTTCTTGTAAAACCGATTCTTTCCTCCCTCTTCCAACAAATAAAATCAGTTTAATTTCTTAAGTTATGTTATTGTGGCTGATTTGTTCAGAAGCAATGCTGAATCTGCATCAAAGCTGACATAATTTATCTATCAATCTTAATAGAACCCTACCCCCTAATAGTTAAAGGAAATAACCTGAATAAGTGAGAGTCAAATCCTTAGATGAAAACAAAACAAAAATAACTCAGAAACAGTGTGATTAAATAGCTAGACATGATATATAATGTGAAATAAATGAGTTCTCCACTGTATTTTAATTCTCCTTTAAAATCACAATTGATTGTGGTCTACACATATAGCTAACACTTTTCTATATAACAACAGTCTTGCTTTAAATTGTTTCAGTATGATATGATGCTATGATGTAAGTCTGATGCGAAATATAAGTCTGGTAAATAGAAAGTATTATATTAAATCATGCTGCATGAAAGATTTGCTAACCTTTCCAGATACAATGAAGAAAAATAATCATAGTTTGTGGTCAACTAACATGACAATTTTGATCAATTTCAACTTTGATCAAAATAGGAAACGCGATATGACAGCGAAGGAAATGAAAGACTTCTTAGATAATCTACTTTTATATAGTAAGATTTGTATTGATTGTGTTTTCATAGAAATTTACGGCACAGACAAGATGGCAGCATGTATTCTTTTGGGAGGCAGGTATGCACACCTCTATTTCCTAGTTCACCCGCACACCCACCCACCTCAAGTCAGTCAGATACCGTGACCTTTGTTATGGACGAACCTGTGATACGGATCAAAGTATCTTTTGCATGTTTTGAAGTCATTTGCACTGAGCTATTCATCATCAGCTAAAAATAACTATATACTTTGGACTGAGGATATTACAGTTTTTATGTACTGTACATAAATTTTCATTCATGCAGTTCAAATTTTCATTCACAATAAAAAGATTGATTCTATTTCACATCATGTGTTTGTGTCATACCATTTGTTTATATTAATTCTTCCAATGGCAGGATGCCCACATCTCCACCCACCATAGTTAATATAAAAAACCGCAATTTTTGGTGTTTGTGGTGCGCTATGCTCTGTTGTTTTCCCTTTTGCAGACATTTTAGTTGTTCCAAGAATCACTATAGAAGATCTTTACTTATTGATTGTACTTTGCATACCATCCTTTTTAAATTGAAAGTTTCCACAGAGTCCTGATGTAAACACTGCACACTTTACTGTGTTCTTTCTCACGACTGTTCATTGTGAGGTCATGGGAATGTTACCGTTATGTGTGCGGCAATCTCTGAACGCTATCTGTTTGCCAAAAAAACAGATGTAGGGCATTTCCATCTATCACATAAAAAGTATTCTGAACATCTCCCCAACCTCTGCATGACAGTACAGGAAGTGCATAAAAGCAGTATTGACTAAATAATCTTGATTGTTTTAAACAAGTAAAAGGAAGATGTTCACATTGCAGTTGCAACTCTAGAGCTATAGGTACCATAGTCCTTGGCAAGCCTTTGTCATTTCAAGGTTGAAAGCATTTATTTTCCAGCATTAATTAGGGCTCGATTTTAACTCCCGGGCTGGAAGGCGGTAAAGCAAGCAGCCAGCGCATCCGGGAGCGACAGTAGCACGGCTCGGCTGATTTTAACGGCCGGGCCTTATTAATATGCCACTTGCCAATGAGCCAACTTCCCAATCAAAATGGCCGAGAAGTCGGCGGGAAGCGGTTGCTCAACCGTTAAAATGGGGCGTCAGGAAGCTGCCGCTAGGGACGGTGGGGAATGATCCCTGGTACGCGATAAGTGTTGAGGGAGGGGATTCCCAGCCAGTGGAGGGGTTGAAGCCTGGGGCAGGGGATTCCAAAGGCTTCCTTGTGGGACCCGGAGGAGCACTCTGGCTCCTCTTGGTCCACAAGGAAACCTGCAAAAAAAAAACTTTAGAAACTCACCTTGCCGGGCCCCTTCTGACCCTGGCTGCTGGTCCCTGCAGATTTTGCCGGTTGGGGAAGCCGCCACTTCTCTTTCCATTCAGGCCTCCGGTTAAAATGGCAGATCTGGCCCCAATGATGTCATTGGAGGGAGCCCGATCTGTATATGTAAAGAGGGCCCTCTGCAATGCTCCCTCTAAGCTGTGCGGCCGCGCGGTATTGGGAACGGTCCCGCCCGCGCCGGCCGCTCACCGGCCTCTCCAGTGTAAATACTGCAGGTGCGCGGAAATTTAAAGGGGCGGTGCACTAAAAGAAGCAGGCCGCGTAGAATACAGCGCAGCTTACACGAAACATTGCCCCACTGGTTTGGACCGGGTATCCTTAACACCTGTAATTTAAAGTTGGAGTCGGCCAGACTGGGGCCGGAAAGTCCCCGCTCCATTTTAACTGCCTCCAGGCCGGTGGAGTTACAATCCACCCTTAATGTCAGTAGCAGGAGATTCTAATTCATTCACAGTGGAATTAAAAATAATGATGGATTGTGTCAGCATCTGAAGACAATCTGTTGATAAGGTCAATTGATAATTAACTTAGATATACAACAACACAGGAATGTGCAGAGCCAAAGTGTGTTAAGTGGCACTTAGGATGAATACAGTGTCATACTGGATAGCATTTAGTGAAATGCAAACCTAACTGTGGCTGCTCAGAGTTAGTACCGCTGGCCAGCAAGGAGTGCAGTAGGTTGAGGAACAAAAGCAGGAGTAGGATGATGAGAAGGAGGTGCAACATGAAGAGACGGAAGAGCAGGAACAGCATCGATCACCAGTGCCCCTCGCTGCCAGAGCTCTCATAGATCAGCTCACCCAACGGTACTTCACTTGAACCATCCCTCTCATCCCCAATACACCAACAATCCCACAATCCTTATCAGTACTGTCCTCATTACCACCATTCAATTGCCTTCCTTCAGTCCAGCCTTATGGGTCTTGTACTCCCTTCACTACAAATATAAACACCAGGGGTCACAGTCTCAGAATAAGGGGTCGGCCATTTAGGACTGAGATGAGGAGAAATTTCTTCACTCAGAGGGTGGTGAATCTTTGGAATTCTCTACCCCAGAGGGCTGTGGAGACTCAGTCATTGAGTATATTCAAGACAGAGATTGATAGATTTTGGGATATTAAGGGAATCAAGGATTATGGGGATAGTGCAGGAAAGTGGAGTTGAGGTAGAAGATCAGCCATGATCTTATTGAATGGCGGAGCAGGCTCGAGGGGCCGAATGGCCTACTCCTGCTCCTAGTTCTTATGTTCTTATATAACATCAAATCCAGAACAAAATCAAATATATCCAACAACTCAATTCCACCTTTGCCTAATAGTTAAAAGAAATAATTAAGAATCACCCTTGCACAACCCCTTAGTGCCTGGCTTGTGTGCTCGTTTAGCTGCCCGAGAGCTCCTATGAAGTGTTTCCCCAGTGGCTACAACTTGGGAGGAGGAAGGCTTTGAGCTTCCACTGAGGATACTTCAGATGTCCGTGGTGCTCTGAGGCTCGAGGGCCCGGCTGCAGATGGCAGCTTCTCAGCGTAGGCCAGAGCAGTCTGCCCCAGGTTGCTGTGTGTGGCACTAACAAGAGCATTGGCATAGAAGCATAGAAGATAGGAGCAGGAGTAGGCCATTCGGCCCCTCGAGCCTGCTCCGCCATTCAATGAGATCATGGCTGATCATCCAAATTCAGTACCCTGTCCCTGCTTTCTCCCCATATCCCTTGATCCCTTTAGCCTTAAGAAATATATCTAACTCCTTCTTGAATATATTTATAGAGTGGCAGAGTGGGTGGCAGGAGAGCCGACACGTTGTCATCCTGAGAGAAGACAGCAGGTGCTTCTCCCGTGGGGCCAAGCCTACTCTCCTGGGATTGCGCAGGCCGATCGCCTGAATCATTAGAATGAGCTGCGAGCGCCAATTTCATGTAGACCCTGGGGGGAGGGGGTCTCATGAACAGGCATGTGCAGCGCACGCCCTTCCCCCTGCACACCCATTCTCGGGCGTAATCGAACTTCTAGCCCATCACTTCTAAGTGGGGTAACAATGAAGAAAACTGGAAATGAGCACTGCCCCACCCAGAAGAGCTGATTCCGATGATCAGATTGAAAAGGCCACCGAGTAGAAGAGGCAGCCGGTGAATTGGACGCCGACAATATCCTCTCATGTACATGACTAGCAGAGGTAATTCTGACCTAGTGTTACCTTAGTCAGCTGCATCATGATCTTGTTAGCTTTTAAGCTGCACATCCTTCATTGGTTAGTCAATTATAGTTAGCTTATCAATGGATCTAGTTCACTGCTGTTGCCTGTGGAATTGTATCCAAACACAAGTCATTAATTGCAGGAGAGGAGGGGAGAAAAATGCGCAAATAAATCATCAGCAACATTAACATTTTAAACCATGGTTGTCTTACAGAAAAATAAATTGCACAGGCAGTTTAAAATATAGTTGATTCAAAATAACGCTATAATTCTAATGGATTCTGAGATCTCTGGTAATGATAGAGCTTAGCATCAAACACAAATCTACATTGAAACACAGTTCAAGTATTTCAAAAACACAGACATTTTATACAGTTTGGATCATTCTGAAAATGGGTTTATTTGTCTTATTTTTATTATATTTATTTAAATGCAAGATGCATGTAAAGGTGGAAAAAATGCCCCTTGGTGCTTGCGTGATATAATTTTCTGCATCTCATTGTAAGTTTCTCTCCAGTATGGGGTAGTTTTGGGGCCTGGAAGAAACACTTGACTAAAGCTAGGTCTGTTTTGAAGAAAGCAATATATTTATAAAAAAATGTTGTTAAGGAAATTAAATTCCTTTATCTGTGCAACTGGGAAATAGCAGTGATTATTTAATGCATCATTGCCTATGTTCCCCACTTGGTTGAGAGAAAAAAATAACTGAATTTTCGAATTTACTGATAAAAATGTAGTATTTTTTTCCATTAAGGAAATCAGATTGGACAGATTTTCCTGTAAACTTATGCAACTTCTTCTAAAATAGAATACACATCTTATATGCGGTTTTTTTTCTCACAGAAGTTCAATGGTAGCTGGCTGTCATTTATTTTAATGATAATTATTTCAGGTGTCATTACTGTGATTGTCAGACTGCTCAATTGTCATTGTCCTGAAATTAAAGAGGTTTATTTTTTACCAATGTGTAATAGTTTGGAGAGGTAACTTCTTGGAAAGCTGGAGCTGAAGTAAGTGTCGTCACGTCAGATATTTAATACTTTTGTAAAAAAAATTACTGATGTAATTATTAATGTAAATGCATCAAATCATCAAATCATCTGAGCACACTGGATGCGGACTGTTTTAGTTGCAGTGTTAGGCACTGACAATGTGCCTGATTGTCAGATGAATGGTGGTAGCATCCTTAGCCTGGACAACCGCATGTAAGTGTTTAATTCAATTGATGGCAGCGGCATAATGCAGATTACTGCTTCGAGTGACATTTATGTGGAATTTAATTGGTGGTTGAATCACAATGAATCTATATTACTGTATCTGGCTGTGCATGGATATAACCTAACAGAAGCTGAACCCAGATCATCACATTTTATTGTGCATGAGTGCAATTCAATCGACGCAGAACCGAGATTGCGGCACAGAGCTGCACATTAATGCCGAGCCCAGGTTATTATGTGCTGGTACACATCAGAGTCATTAAATTCATGAATCAAGTAAGGTTGACAGCTGTGATGCATATGGCTTTGTGCTGCATGATCTTGCTGTGTATTTCTTAGAGTGTTTTCATTTATATTTTAGAAGTTTATGCGAACATCTGAAATGAAGGACAAAAAGAGATCATTCTGTCCATCAAGCCTGCCCCACCAGACAATGTGAAACTGCAGACACCCCTCACCCTTCCCCATCCATAGAATCACCTGAGGGGAGGCAAAATGAAAGAGGCCAATTCAGGAAAAACTCTGGAAAATTCTTCTTTAGCTCCTTAAGGTAATTGACGTAAGAAAACTACGAGGCACTTGGTCTAAGCATTAAACAAAGCTTTAATCAACTGTTTTACAACATGGAGGCCTAGTTGTGGCCTTCACTAGTTCCTGTTGAGGAATGTCCTAAGCAAGCTGGGCCCATGCCCGAGTATTTATACTCTCCCTGGACTGCGCCACCAGCAGGCCGCCCAGTATTACTTCATACATGAATGACAAGATTCATGTCAGTAATCAAACAAGCTCCTGGAGACCATGGCAGCCGATAATCACAACTAAGTGGCAACGTACCCTCACTTACCGTCTACAACTGGAAATGTCCTCGCCTTTCAAGAACAGGTCAGATTCCCTTTTATAGGACTGGATAATAATAAAAAAGGAAATATTATGTTATTTGTTTGAGTTCCTTTTTGTTCTGAGGTTAGGTGACCAGTACAGATTTGTAAATTGTTGAGTTCTCCATGAGTTATCAATTATTATAAGGTTTCATAGTAATTAAAACTCAGAAGATTTATTTGAAAGGAACAGTTTTATTTTTATTTTCAGCGGAAAAGGTGTATGCGTTGTGCTTGTGCATCGTGACTGTACTGTCAGATTGATGAAGTCGCATCAGTTCTTAGGCCTTTGACACAAGAAACACGCTGTCACATTTTCATTAGTTATGCATCTAGAGTCAGCAAGCTGACCATCTTTAAAAGATCTGATTGACTAGACTTCATAAATTATAACCCTTTTTCAGATACAGAGACACTTTATATGCATTTTTTGTTCCAACGCTACCCCCTTTTCTTCCCTCCTCCCTTGAAGATTTTGCCAGCGCTGGGGAGGCGGGTTTGGAGGCGGGACTGCTGGGGAAATGGCAGAATTTGGGGGCGGGTGCCCAATCTGCCCCCAACCCGCCTCTGTGGCATCTTGCCAGGAGGCGGGTAGCCGTCCCGCACCGGGTCCCGTCTCCTTGGAGGCGGGAAGGGGATTACAACCTATTAACTACCTGTTTACAGGTAGTTAACAGGCAGATAAGAGAATTATCCCCATTTTTCCCACACAAGTGCGGGCTTCCCGAAGGCTCCGAAACCCTCCAGGGTCACTGAGGCGAGTACTGGGTCTGCGGGAGTCGGAGGGGTCCAAAAGTGTGCTGTGAAGGTGAGTGATGGGTGCAAGTGTGGAGAGGTGAGTATTTGAGGTAACTGGAAAGTGTTAGTAAAAGTGTACTTACCTTTGTTTCTTCCTGCAGGCTTCAGTCGGTGGGTATGCAGAGAGTCTCGCACCTCCACGGCAGAGATGACAGATGGCCGTTACATTCTCCAATGCAACAACCATCTCATTTCTGAAAAAGAAAGAAGTTTGATGAGGTCTTGAATTCAAGAACTCATCAAACTACAGAGAATGTCAGTGTTTGACAGCTTCATAGAGCTGTCAAACGATGACAATTCATCTGTCAAATATTTGTGACAGATGAAACGTCATACGTTGACGTTCTCTGTAACCGGCTTTCCCTTAATTGGCCTACTGAGCCCGCTGGGTCAATCAAGGGAAAATAGCGTGGGTTGGCCAGAAGTTGATGGAGGCAGGACTGAAACCCGACAAGTGGGAGTCCCGCCTCCAAAAGCTCCCCATTGGCAAAATCCAGCCCCACCGACCAATAGTAGAGTACAGTTCCACAGATGCTGAAGTTGCACCAAAATCCGCCCACGTGGCTATTCTTCACGTGTGCAAGCCTAGACCGTGAGTGTCAGTCGGCTTTTTAACAAAGTGTGCCACATTCGAGCCTAACCCTGTCCTCAGCTGATGTCTACACGCGCGCACACTTGCCAGCAGGAGCCACTGGATAGCAATCAGGAGTGGGAATGTTGGCTGTGTTGAGGCTGCCGCGAAACACGAATTAAGACTGAATCCATGTGTGGAAAACAAAGGCTTTTTAATACAACTGCATGGTCCAAAATGGCTGAAACTAACTGCTCCCAGAATTCTCTGGAAAAACCCTGAGGCCCCGCCCACTCCTTTTCTCCTGCCTTAAAGGCAAGGTGCCTTAAAGGCAAGGTGCCCGATATCTTGTCCACGGACGGAAAAGTGGATAATGCCCGTTTAGGTGGCGATCTGCCACAGCTGTTTTTTTTCCCTCCTCTCCCTCGCCCAGCGACATAGAGGTCAACTGAAGCTCCTCTAACACCACTGTGGCTGGAATCAACGAATCCAGCACTGACTGATGACCACACTGACTGATTGTGTGATTCAGTGGCACACAAATTCCCTACTGAGCTATGGGAAGAAGACTTTGCATTGTTAATAAATTGAAATACCGTAGTCACAAGCACTGAAACATGTCATTTATGTGGGAGTGACGAGAGTTAATTCAAAGCAGATGGAACTGGCTATTTTTAAGGGCAAGTGGTAAAATAATGGGTGAAGAATTACAGACTCTTTTGAAATGTGGTCGGTAATGAACACTTTTCCGTATATAATGTTACTTTCACATCGTGAAAAACCGAGGAAAAATAAAATCAATGTATCTCTGTGTGTCACTCTTGTTCATTCAGTTGTCTCTTTAGCACTTACATTGTACTCAGATGCTGACTAAGCCTGTTCGGTTGGCAGGAAATATTAAATAAAAATATACATTAAAATCTGTTTTTTTTAACGCCAGACTTAGTTTGAATGTCAAATGCTCTGGGAAACCTTTTTTTTTGTTCCCTAGAAGAAACTGCTGTGAATTTTGAAATCAAAATCCAAGGTAGAAGCAGTTATTTATAATATTAAAAGTACATTACAGGGAATTGTTATTTTCCCTCTACATCTGATCACTACCAGTAAAACTGCTCACTTAATTAGAAAAACATTTTTCTGGAAAATCAAAATGATCAGTTGATCAGCAGTGGGCCTCATACAGGGATTTTTATAAGAGAATACTGGAACTAATCATGAATAGAATTGGCCCTAGGAGACAGCAGAACTAGTAGACAAGCTCAACTACCACTACAGGAATGCCATTTATAATGCTGTAGGAATTATGTCCTTATTTCTGCCAAATAGCATGACAAAGAATCCCACAGTTAGAACCATCTTATTTATGTTTTAAAAATAAATTATATTTGTGTTCTTTCATGATAAATATAGCAAATGGTTTTTTTTCTTCAAAGCTCTGTAAGGACTGCCATCCTCTACTTTCAGTCGGAAAAGTGAGATAACCAGTTCCCAGAATTGACGTCTTGTTATTGAGACAAGATGTCTTCCTTTAATTGCTTCATAAGTAAATGCACTACGGGGTGTGGAACTTAGCCATGCAGACCAAGGAGGTGCCAAGTTCAGTCACTTGTTCTCCATAGGGTGGCAATAGGGGCGCTAAAATTAGCTTCACTGTCCTTAGCCTCGGGAGGAAACTAAGCCAGTTGTCTAACAACTGACTCGTGACTATCCTCCTTCGGTAGAAAGTAAGCAGCGTCTCTTTGGGGATGAAGTGGCACCCAGGCAAGCATGAATGATGATGTCTTCAGCCCTCGCCACAAACACTGTGCCCTCATCACTGATTCCATCCCCTTCACCGCCCATTATCTCTGGCTGAACCACACAATGGTCACAATCTCAGTGTCCTACTTAACCCTGAGCTGAGCTTCTGACTCCCTATAGACATTCCGTCACAAGGTAGCCTACTTCCAACCCTGTAACATTGCGACCTCCGCCCCTGCCTCCGCCCGCCTGTCGCTGAAACCCTCATCCATGTTTTTGTTATCTCCAGATTTGACTATTCCAACGCCCTCTCTCGGCCAGCCTCCCATTGTAAACTTCAGCGCATCCAAAACCTTTGCTGCCTGTGTCCGATGCTGCACCAGGTCCCACTCACCTGTCCTTGCTGTCCTACACTGGGTCCTGGTCCCCCAACACCTCTAGTTCCAATTTCTCATTCTTACGTCTAAATCCCTTCATGGCCTCACTCCTCCCTATCTCTGTAACCCCTCCAGCCCTACAACACCCACCCCCCCACTCCCCCCAAACTCTCCGTTCCTCTGACTCTAACTTTTTGTGCATCCCCCCTCTCTTTGCCCCACCATCGGCATCTGTGCCTTCAGCAGCCTAGGCCCTACACTCTGGAATTCCTTGCCTAAGCCCCTCCACCTCTCTACTTTCCACTCCTTTTTTAAGAACCTCCTTAAAACCCACTTCCTTGACCAAACTTTGTCAATCTTCCTAATATCTCTTTGGTTTGGCTTCTATTTATTCTGATTATGCCTCTGTGAAACACCTTGGGACATTTTTCTATATTAAAAGTGTGACATAAATGCAAGTTGTTGTTGTTGATTGAATTCAGAACCAAGTCATCCATCTATGACAGACGAGATACGCTGATCCCCTGAACTAGGCAGCATCCAGGGCTCTTGACCAACCAGTCTGACTCACTGATGGAATCTGGAGGGCTAGACCTAGCACTGGAAGCTGGGATTCTTTTCACTCAGCTTCAGTTAACCCTGAAAGACAGTGCCCTCATGGATGGGGTGGTGCCTGTGGACAAGCAGCAGGAAGCTTTCAAATGCTTTGTATTTTTAATCAGTGCAGTTTGTGGCTGGTTAAACTCCAGCAGTCGCCTTGCTCACACTTGCAGATCCCTCAACCTTGGCCATATCAATCTGTGCCTTATCTCTCCATAGGTGATTCTTAACACTGTGATGGGTTTCTGTGCATGTCAGAGGCCTGGCTCACCAAGAGATAATCATCTGGGGTTCCTGCTGCTGATCTCTGTTCAGTGACCCTTGCTGCAAAGCGTTGGTTGAGGACAAGTTTGAGTTCTTCTGTGGTGTCCCCTGTGATTAAATGGCCCGCTGATTGTCCGAACTCAAAGCATATGAAGGATGTTTACTTGGGTGAGGTATTGGAAAGTTTGCTGACTTCAGCTGTGGCTCAGTGGGTAGCACACTTGCTTCTGAGTCAGAAGTTTGTGGGTTCACAGCCCCCACTCCAGGGACATAAGCGCATAAAGCTAGGCTGACACTCCATTCCAGTGCAGTGCTGAGGGAGCGCTGCACTGTCGGAGGTGCCGTCTTTCGGATGAGACATTAAACCGAGGCCCAGTCTGCTCTCTCAGGTGGACGTAAAAGATCCCGTGGCACTATTTCGAAGAAGAGCAGGGGGGTTATACCTGGTGTCCTGGCCAATATTGCTCCCTCAACCAACATAACAAAAACAGATTCTCTGGTCATTATCACATTGCTGTTTGTGGGAGCTTGCTGTGTGCAAATTGGCTGCTGCGTTTCCCACATTACAACAGTGACTAAACTTCAAAAAGTGCTTCATTGGCTGTAAAGCGCTTTGAGACGTCCGGTGGTCGTGAAAGGCGCTATAGAAATGCAAGTCTTTCTTTCACGCCGTAACATGAGTCACTGTTGTCTGGAGGAGAAGGAGGTGAGAAGAGAGAAGCAAAAGAAAAAGGCTGCACCAGTTTAACTTGTTCACTAGTTTTTCCCTTGGGACAATGCTTTACTTTCTCGGGACGCCTATCCAGTCTGGTTAGACCGTGTGCAAAATGACATGGTGCCAAGCACTAAAAATCCAAATATTGCAGCAATAGAAGGAAGGAGATGAATTTGAATTATTTTTGCAGCCATTCTCTCGGCAATGTAAAAACAAAAATGGTCAATAATCAAAACTCATTTGATCATTAAATTGTAAGCTTATGTTTCTCTGTGTGCTTGTGTCATTTTATTTGAAAAATGCACCTTTTGTAAAGATTACTTGGCAGTAGGGTAATATCAGACAACTAACTTAATTTAAATTCTTAGAGAATTTGAGTGTATAAGTCAACCACAGTCAAACGTCGAAATAGTGGAACCACAGCTTGCTTTTATTTCCCGCACTTGCCCAACATCAGGATTAATGAATCCAATGGATTTTTGTACTTACTCTGAGGTCTCTTTGTTAAGTACCTGACCTGGTATGTGATTAACAAGGTGTGAAATCATTGCTTTAAATGGAACTAAATGAGAATTACTCAAGTATTTATAATTCTAACACCACCGGCTTGTTCTTACTCAAAGCTTTCACAGAGCCTTACCTGTTAATTTTTTGTGAAGTGCTATATATTGTATCCTCACTGCCTTGCACATAAACAAGTCAGTATAAGCATGTTTTTAATAAATATCTCAGTCCAATCCAGAAAACGATATAAAGATAAATATGCTGGAAATTGGGGCTCAAACATAATGAGGGTGACATAGTACGGGAGGGCGAACTGTACCTGATACTTCTAAGTGTGCTGAATTGTTTATATGTTAAAGTATGGTGAGTTTTTTTTTAAATTGGACCCAGTATATAATTTATAAATATATGAATTTTTGTATTTCATTTGGCTGTGCACTTTCACTGTTTCAACATTCACTTCAATTTCTGTGAGTCTTGTAACCTGGAAAAACACTTCAATAAACTATATTGGACACAAGTGTCCGAGGCAGAGTTCCCCATGACTTGGTAACTGCACTGCCCAATATTGGACGAAGCCATAAAGATCAGGAAAGCGATAGTTATTTGATCTCAGCTGGGATTGGATTAAATCAGGCAGGGTTCTTACTTTCAATTACTCTCCAGTTGATGCCTGTTGGAAATTGCACAGATGTGGCCAACAACAACAGCAACAACTTGAATTTATTTAGTGCTTTTAATGTAAAGAATGTCCCACGGTGCTTCATGGAGAAGCGTAAGGAAAATGGGTGCTGAGCCAATTAGGAGGGGTGACCAATTTGCTTGGGTGAAGAGGTAGGTTTTGAGGTTTTCAATGGAGAAAAAGGAGGTGGAGAAAGAGAGGTAAGGACAGGATCTGATTCGGCTGTGGTTGCCCCCATAGTTCAACAGGTCACCACCGTTCAAGCTCAAGAGTGCATAATGATCACTTGGACTAGATACTGGAGAATGTCCACACCATTGGAACTCTACCCTGGTAGAACGCAGTTTGCCTGAGGAGAAAAACTTGAGGAAAAAAAGGATGAATTAGAAGAAAGACCATAAAATATATCAGGCAAGTGGCACCAATGTTAGAGTTAAAAGTTAGAGTTACTTTTGTTCTGAAAGTTGATTTCTGAACAGTTGGCTATGTAATTCAACACTGTTGAAGATAAACATGCAAAATAACAGATGAGAATGGGAAAGGAAACCACACTTCAACTGAATGGAATTTTACACAGTTGTTACTGAACAAAGAAAATGAATACAGTCGTTACTAGGCAATGAAGCCAATTCAGCCAGGCCACATGGCCAAGCTAAGATTTCATAAGTAGGGTAATAAAACCGGGCAGGGAGGGCACATGTTTTCTCTATAAGATGGACTCAGCCAATTTGTTGTTGATTGAGGCTTGATAGGACCCATTCATTTATGTTGCTTCAAAGTAGCATGTGGCAAAATTTCCATCACCTGATTTCCACCGTGCTTATTCCCCTCATCAGGGAATCTAGAACGAGGGGGCGTAGTCTCAGAATAAGGGGTCGGCCATTTAAGACGGAGATGAGGAGGAATTTCTTCTCTCAGAGGGTCGTGAATCTTTGGAATTCTCTACCCCAGAGAGCTGTGGAAGCTGAGTCATTGAATATATTCAAGGCGGAGATTGACAGATTTTTGAGCAACAGGGGAGTCAAGGGATATGGGGAACGGGCAGGAAAGTGGAGTTGAGGCCAAGATCAGATCAGCCATGATCTTATTAAATGGCGGAGCAGGCTCGAGGGGCCGAATAGCCGACTCCTGCTCCTACGTCTTATGTTCTTATTCTGAAGCAAGGTTGATAGTAGCATATTTGTTTTTTTAACTTACTTAAATGATCTTTTCACACATTAAATCTGATTGCTTGAACTTCAACCAGTGGAGATCAATCTACCAATAAAATGCTTGTACTTCTTCAGTACACAGAAAGTTTCCTTGTCAGTGAAGTAAGGAAAAGTTGCAACAGATTAATAATAAAAGAGGGACAAATGCAGAAAGAAAATAGAGAAAGAAACCATGAAGGATTGGAGAGAGAGGGCTAAACATACTGGGGGTTATTTGGGGGAAAGGGGGAAAACAGGTGCTAAGTGGGTGCTGTGCTAATAAGACACGTCTGTTTAAAGTCTGGTTTTAGCCTGCAATTTTGTGGCTAATTGGTGATCACCATGATTTAAACGTGTCTGCAGGCGCTAAAACAGACACCTGCAGGTTTAGCACTCAAACGCTGATTAGAAGCAATTTTCGTGGAGCTCTATATGTCGCCTCCTCGCACCCACTTCCACTGAAGGTGTGGAGCGTGCTGGCTGGCACACAGTGGCATGGTGCAGGGTGGCTCAGGGACCGAGGGAGAGGGCGCACAGGTTCTCGGACGCGGCACTGGAGGTCCTGGTGGAGGCGGTCCAGAGGAGGAGGAATGTCCTGTACCCACAGTGGCAAAGGAGTCCAACTCGCCCTCCTGTCCTTCTCTACGGTAATGAGAAGTCGCACAACACCAGGTTATAGTCCAACTGTTTTATTTGAAATTACGAGCTTTCGGAGCGCTGCTCCTTCGTCAGGTACAGTGAGGGAATACAAATCAGTTACAAAGCATATATAGACAGAGAACAATGTGTCTGCAGAGGTATAATCCGTCAGGGAGGCATTACATCAAAGACACAGCAGAGTACAGCTAAGACAATGAGGTGGGGGTCACAGGGGGTCCAACGTGTCAAATGCTGCAGTCTGCAGTTAAGCTTTTTACTTTTTTTTTTAAACTGGAAATCACATCTGTGAACAAGACAACGACGACTCTAGTCTGGACTCTAGCCTCGACTCTAGTCATGTCCTGTAGCGTGACATGAAACCGAGATCCCGGTTGAGGCCGTCCTCATGGGTGCGGAACTTGGCTATCAGTTTCTGCTCGATGATTTTGCGTTGTCATGTGTCTCGAAGGCCACCTTGGAGAACGCTAACCCGCAGATCCGAGGCTGAATGTCCTTGACTGCTGAAGTGTTCCCCGACTGGGAGGTAACAATCCTGCCTGGCGATTGTTGTGCAGTGTCCGTTCATACGTTGTCTCAGTGTCTGCATGGTCTCGCCGATGTACCATGCTGCGGTGCATTCTTTCCTGCAACGTATGAGGTAGACAACGTTGGCCGAGTCACATGAGTATGTACCATGTACCTGGTGGGTAGTGTCCTCACGTGTGATGATGGTATCTGTGTTGATGATCTGGCATGTCTTGCAGAGGTTGCCGTGGCAGGGTTGTGTGGTGTCGTGGTCGCTGTTCTCCTGACAGCTGGGTAATTTGCTGCGAACGATGGTACTTTTGAGGTTAGGCGGCTGCTTGAAGGCGAGTAGTGGAGGCATGGGGATGGCCTTAGCAAGGTGTTCGTTGTCATCGATGACATGTTGAAGGCTGCGAAGAACATGGCGTAGTTTCTCCGCTCCGGGGAAGTACTGGACGACGTAGGGTACTCTGTTGGTTGTGTCCCGTGTTCGCCTTCTGAGGAGGTCTATGCGATTTTTCGCTGTGGGCCCGTCTTCTCTACAGTGTCAGCTGTGGCTCAGTGGGTAGCTCACTCGCCTCTGAGTCAGAAGGTTGTGGATTCAAGTCCAACTCCAGACACTTGAAGCACAAAAATCTAGGCAGACACTCCAGTGCACTGCTGCACTGTCGGAGGTGATGTCTTTTGGATAAGCTGTTAAACTGAGGCCCCGTCTGCTCTCTCAGGTGGACGTAAAAGATCCCATGGCACTATTTCGAAGAAGAGTAGAGGAGTTATCTCAGGTGTCCTGGGGCCAATATTTATCCCTCAACCAACATAACAAAAACAGATTATCTGGTCCTTATCACATTGCTGTTAGTGGGAGTTTGCTGTGCGCAAATTGGCTGCCACATTTCCTACAACTGTGACTACACTTCAAAAAGTACTTCATTGTAAAGCGCTTTGGGACATCCGGTGGTTGTGAAAGGCGCTCTAAAAATGCAAGACTTTCTTCTTTTTTCTTTCTCTCCTACAGCAGCTGGTACTGCTCCGTCTGGCCTCATCTCCTCCTCACATTCCTCCTCCAGACGACCAAGGTGGACCCTTAGCAAGATCTCCAACACCAAGCAGTCCCTTTCTCCTGGTGACTCCTATAAGGTCTCCAAGAAGGTAGAGTAGCACAGCACTCACTCTCTTTAGGTGAAGTCTAGAGAAAGTGTCAAAGAAAGTCTCCCGGTATGTCTCAAAAGTCCTCTCCAAATGCGGTGTAGTCAGTCGATCTCCAGCAACAAGTGAACAGTGAAAGCTGAGCATGGCTTTAAGTAGCGCTAGAAATCCTTACCAACGACATTTTTACTCCTGTTCAGTTGGTTGCTGTTAGGAGAGGTCGTTAATTGCAGCGCCAGCCAGCAGCCTCCTTAATGAGCGCTAGCAGGCAATTTAATTGTCAATCATTAATTATTTTTATTCGTTCATGGGATGAGGGCGTCACTGGCAAGGCCAACATTTATTGCCCATCCCTAATTGCCCTTGAGAAGGTGGTGGTGGGCCGCCTTCTTGAACCGCTGCAGTCCGTGTGGTGATGGTACTCCCACAGTGCTGTTAGGGAGGGAGTTCCAGGATTTTGAATGAGTGATCATGAAGGAACGGCGATATACTTCTAAGTCAGGATGGTGTGTGACTTGGAGGGGAACTTGGAGGTGGTGGTGTTCCCATGCGCCTGCTGCCCTTGTCCTTCTAGGTGGAAGAGGTCACATTGAAACATATAAGATTGTGAAGGGGTTGGATCGGGTGGATGCGGGGAGGATGTTCCCGATGACGGGTGAGACGAGAACTAGGGGACATAGTCTTAGAATAAGGGGCTGCTCTTTCAAAACTGAGATGAGGAGGAACTACTTCACTCAGAGGGTGGTAGGTCCATGGAATATGCTGCCACAAAAAGCTGTAGAAGCTACAACATTAATTAAATTTAAAACAGAAATAGACAGTTTCCTAGAAGTAAAGGGCATTAAGGGTTACGGGGAGCGGGCAGGAATTTGGACATGAGTCTAGGTTCGGATCGGTCATGGCCCTGTGGGTAGTGGAGCGGGCCCAGGGACTGTGTAGCCTGATTCTGCTCCTATTTCGTGTGTGCAATTCTGTTAGATGCAGGAGATGGTTCTGTGATAGATAGTAGATTGGCGGTTAGGATCAGATCAGCCATGATCTTATTGAATGGCGGAGCAGGCTCGAGGGGCCGATTGGCCTACTCCTGCTCCTATTTCTTATGTTCTTATCCTATTTCTTATGTTCTTATGTTTGGGAGGTGCTGTCAAAGAAGCCTTGGTGAGTTGCTGCAGTGCATCTTGGATGGTACACACTGCAGCCACGGTACACTGGTGGTGGAGGGAGTGAATGTTTAGGGTAGTGGAAGGGCTGCCAATCGAGCGAGCTGCTTTGTCCTGGATGGCGTCAAGCTTCTTGAGAGTTGTTGAAGCTGCCAAGGGCAGTCACTGTCACCTCACCTCCGGAATTCAGCTCCTTTGTCCATGTTTGGACTAAGGCTGTAATGAGGTCTGGAGCCGAGTGGTCCTGGCAGAACCCAAACTGAGCATCCGTATGCAGGTTATTGGTGAGTAATTGCCGCTTGATAGTACTGTCGACGACACCTTCCATCACTTTGCTGATGATTGAGAGTAGACTGATGGGCCGGTAATTGGCTGGGTTGGATTTTTCCTACTTTTTGTGGACAGGACATACCTGGGCAGTTTTCCACATTGTCGGATAGATGCCAGTGTTGTAGCTGTACTGAAACAGCTTGGCTAGAGGCGCAGCTAATTCTGGAGCACAAGTCTTCAGCATGACAGCCGGGATGTTATTGGGGCCCACAGCCTTTGCTGTATCCAGTGCGCTCAGACGTTTCTTGATATCACGTGGAGTGAATCGAATTGGCTGAAGACTGGCTTCTGTGATGGTGGGGACCTCAGGAGTAGGCCGATATGGATCATCCACTCGGCACTTCTGGCTGAAGTTGGTTGCAAATGCTTCAGACTTGTCTTTTGCACTCACGTGTTGGGCTCCACCATCATTGAGGATGGGGATATTCATGGAGCCTCCTCCTCCCGTCAGTTGTTTAATGGTCCACCACCATTCACGACTGGATGTGGCAGGACTGCAGAGCTTTGATCTGATCCATTGATTGTGGGATCGCTTAGCTCTGTCTATAGCATGCTGCTTCCATTGTTTAGCATGCATGTAGTCCTGTGTTGCAGCTTCCCCAGGTTGGCACCTCATTTTTAGGTACGCCTGGTGCTGCTCCTGGCATGCTCTTCTACACTCCTTATTGAACCAGGATTGGTCCACTGGCTTGATGGTAATGGTAGAGTGA
Source organism: Squalus acanthias (assembly GCA_030390025.1). Taxonomy (NCBI): domain Eukaryota; kingdom Metazoa; phylum Chordata; class Chondrichthyes; order Squaliformes; family Squalidae; genus Squalus; species Squalus acanthias. The sequence goes on from CM059433.1 coordinate 3,746,895, forward strand.
GGGATATGCCGGGCCATGAGGTTACAGATTGTGGTGGAATACAATTCTGCTGCTGCTGCTGATGGCCCACAATGCCTCATGGATGCCCAGTTTTGAGCTGCTAGATCTGTTCTGAATCTATCCCATTTAGCACGGTGGTAGTGCCACACAATACGATGGAGGGTGTCCTCAATGTGAAGACGGGACTTCGTCTCCACAAGGACTTTGTGGTGGCCACTGCCACCAATGCTGTCATGGACAGATGCATCTGTGACAGGTAGATTGGTGAGGATGAGGTCAAGTAGGTTTTTCCCTCGTTTTGGTTCTCTCACCACCTGTCGCAGGCCTAGTCTGGCAGTTATGTCCTTCAGGACTCGGCCAGCTTGGTCAGTAGTGGTGATTCTGAGCCACTCTTGGTGATGGACATTGAAGTCCCCCACCCAGAGTACATTCTGTGCCCTTGCAACTCTCAGTGCTTCTTCCAAGTGATGTTCAACATGGAGGAGTACTGATTCATCAGCTGAGGGAGGGTGGTAGGTGGTAATCATCAGGAGGTTTCCTTGCCCATGTTTGACCTGATGCCATGAGACTTCATAGGGTTCGGAGTCAGTGTTGAGGACTCCCAAGGCCTCTCCCTCCCAACTGTATACCACTGTGCCACCACCTGTGGTGGGTCTGTGCTGCCGGTGGGACAGGACATACCCAGGGATAGTGATGGAGCAATCTGGGACATTGGCTAAAAGATATGATTCTGTGAGTACGACTATGTCAGGCTGTTGCTTGACTAGTCTGTGGGACAGCTCTCCCAATTTTGCAACAAGTCCCAAAATGTTAATGGGGAGGACTTTGTCGGGTCGACTGGGCTGGGTGTGCCTCGGTCGATGCCGGGTGGTCCGTCCAGTTTTATTCTTAGTATACTGCTTTGTAGTAGTTTGGTACAACTGAGTGGCTTGCTAGGCCATTTCAGAGGGCAGTTAAGAGTCAATCACATTGCTGTGGGTCTGGAGTCACATATAGGCCAGACCAGGGTAAGGATGGTAGATTTCCTTTCCTTAAAGGACATTACTGAACCAGTTGGGTTTTTACGACAATCTGTTAGTTTTATGGTCACCATTGCTGATACTAGCATTTTATTCCAGATTAATTTAATTAACTGAATTTAAATTCCCCAGCTGCCGTGGTGGGATTTGAATTCACGTCTCCGGATCATTAGTCCTCGGGGCGGCTGTTCCTAACACATGCTTCATCTGGTTTACAAAGGTGGCGTCTAGCACTAAAGGCGGGCTAAACCGGCATTGCAGCTCAAGACCCCATCTTGGCCACCTCAGAGGCTCTTCCGCCTCTAAAGTTTCTGGGGAAAACCGACCCCACTCTGTTGTATTTTGCAGAATGGTCGAATTCAGCTGCTGGCTGTTTACTTTTGCAGCTATTTTCCACCGCAAGCAATAAGCCTTCTATTGAAACGCTGTATGTAAATTTTCCATCCCCAATATTACACCATTTTTAAATGCTCAACATAGACAACACTGTCAGCCGAAAAAAAAAGAAAGGGATGTTCAGCACAGTGACATTCTGCAATTGGGATAGAAAACCATGGAATATGCTGCCCCAAAAAGCTGTAGAAGCTACATCATTACATAAATTTAAAACAGAAATAGACAGTTTCCTAGAAGTAAAGGGAATTAAGGGTTACGGGGAGCGGGCAGGAATTTGGACATGAGTCTAGATTCGGATCGGTCATGGCCCTGTGGGTAGCGTAGCGGGCCCAGGGGCCGTGTAGCCTGATCCTGCTCCTATTTCGTGTGTCCAATTCTGTTAGGTTCAGGAGATGGTTCTGTGATAGTAGATTGGCGGTTAGGATCAGATCAGCCATGATCTTATTGAATGGCGGAGCAGGCTCGAGGGGCCAATTGGCCTACTCCTGCTCCTATTTCTTATGTTCTTATGTTCTTAAAAACTTCATAAGCCCAGACAACTGTACCGCTCTGAAACTGGTAGAGGTGGCCTGCAGGTTTCTCACCATTGTGGTCAGCAAGTTGATTAGAAAGTCAGCCTATTGGGTCAACTGAGCCCAGCCAAATTCTCTGCAGTAGAGTCACGTGTGTTCCTGGATTGCAAAACGGTATCCACATGTTGCACATCATGCGACAAACAAATCAGCCTCCTCTGATGTGCCCCAGGTTTGAGGTGTGAGTGTAGGTGAAACATTGCTTGTACACTCAAGCTGATGTGGTTCCTTGTTCAATATGTGGCCAAGTGATTTTATTGCTACCCTTTTGTAGCTGGTTGGTGTCATTTTATTTGTCCTGTCTGACCCACTGTCTGAGGCTGAACCAGACTGTTCGCAACCTGGGCATTCTATTTGACCCTGAGCTGAGCTTCTGACCCTATATCTGCTCCATCACCAAGACCACCTCTATACATTTCCATAACAACACCCGTCTCCGCCCCTGCCTCAGCTCATCTGCTGCTGAAACCCTCATCCATGCCCTTGTTACCTCCAGACTCGACTATTCCAATGCTATCCTGGCTGGCCTCCCACCTCGCACCCCCCGTAAACTTGAGCTCATCCAAAACTCTGCTGCCCATATCCTAACTCGCGCTAAGTCCTGTTCATCCATTATTCCTGTTCTCGATGGCCTGCATTGGCTACCATTCCGGCAGCACCTCGATTTCAAATTCTCATCCTTGTTTTCAAATCCCTCCCTGGCCTCACCCCTCCTTATCTCTCTAACCTCCTCCCGCCCTACAACCCTCCGAGATCTCTGCACTCCTCCAATTCTGGCCTCTTGTACATCCCTGATTTTAATCGCTTCACCATTGACAGCCGTGCCTACAGCAGCCGAGGCCCCGAGCTCTGGAATTCCCTCCCTAAACCTCACCGCCTCGCTACCTCTCTTTCCTCCTTTAAGACGCTCCATGAAACGTACCTCTTTGACCAAGCTTTTGGTCACCTGCCCTAATATCTCCTTACATGACTCGGTGCCAAATTTTGTTTGTTACGCTCCTGTGAAGCGTCTTGGGACATTTGACTACGTTAAAGACGCTGTATAAATACACGTTGTTGTTGTTCTGTTGTAATCCAATTTATACTTTGCAGAACATTCAACATTGTTTGTTTTCCTTTCACAGTCATAGCAAGCTATTCTATGTACTTTGGAGTAATATGTTAAACCCCCTAAGATACTGGCCCACACCTTAAAATGGCCATCCGGCATGGCTGGATTGGCTTTGCTGTCTAATAAAGACTTTTTCCTTTTCCTTTATTCAGTAACAAGTATGTAAAATTCCATTATGTTGAAGTGCGGCCTCTGTTTAATTTCTTGTCTGTTCATTGCTAGTGAATAAATTGCATGAGCAAAGGAGTTAAATTTGAATATTTTCAACTAAGATTTGATTGAATGGCTTAAGTTTCTGATAAAGCATGTGCAATGTATGTGGGTAGAACAGATGAAGGACAGAGACAGGATGAGTTGCTAGTCCATGTGCTTGCTTTACTAGGCCAGAGCGAACTGAGCATGCTCATACTAAAGCACGTGACAAACCATGTGATCATACATTACACTGCTTTCCCCTTAAAAAAAAACCTATGTATTCCCCTCTCAAATACAACCAAACTATGGCCCCACCTTTCCCAGCATTACATGTATCACATAACAAAAACTCCTGGCTTTTAAAAAAAAATGAACTACAAATCCAATTTAATAACAGGTTTGCGGAGCCTTCCTGATCTCCTTAAAGAAGGTTTTGGTGTTGAGCCATTTTTCGGGCTGTTTTGTTTTGGTCCCGAACTCAAAGATGATCCTGTTTCTATCTCAGACTTGTTTGAACCTGGTGCTTCAGTTACTGAAGTCTGAACTGAGTCAAACTCATGAATGAGTTCATGATCAAGGGGTTCAAGTTCATGTCTTGGTTCATCTCCAGCAGAGATCATTTGATCTACATGAACACTTTGGATGTTGTCATCAATTTCAACTAAATATCTCTTGGTTCCACCAACCTCTACTATGGTTCCTACATCCCACTTCTGTGAATTCAACTTTCCAGGGGGGTTGAGAACACGAACACACTTGTTTTGTTTGAAACTGTGTTCTTTCTGATTGATGTCATAATAACGTTTCTGACTCAACTGTTTCTGTTCAACTCTTGAGGCCAAATTTGGTTGAACAAGACTCAATCGTGTTCTCAATCTCCTCTTTATCAAGAGTTCTGCTGGGGTATGTCCAGTTGTAGTGTGCGGAGTAGTTCTGTACTTCAGCAAGAAATTTGCCAAACGTTGCTTCATGCTGAGTCCCGAACAACTCTGCAACACTTGCTTTTTGAGAGCTTCTTTCACTATTCTGACTGTTCTGTTTGAAGCTGGATGATATGGTGGAACGAGAGTGTGTTTGATACCGTTCCATTTCATGAACTCTTGGAATAGAACAGAATGGAACTGAGGGCCATTGTCAGAAACAAGCTCTTCAGGTAAGCCATGACATGCGAAGATAGACCTCAACTCATCTATGGTGCATTCAGTTGTAGTATTTGAACCCATGTGTTTCACTTCAATCCACTTTGAGTGACTATCTACAAGTACCAGGAAATAATCATTTGCTTTCTCACAGAAGTCTACGTGTACTCTCTGACAAGGTCTACTTGGCGATGACCAGGGTTGTAGTGGAGTTCTGGGTGGTTTGTTTCTGCAATTTTGGCAAACGCTGCATTCAAGATCGCTGTCCAATCCAGGCCAGTAAACAAAGCTTCTTGCGATTGATTTCATACTGACGATCCCTGGATGTTCAGTATGGAGTTCGGCCAGAATTCTATCTCTCAAAGAAGTAGGTCCCATCACTCTGTTTCCCCACTTGATACAACCTTGCTCACAATTCAGTACGATGGTTATGGAATGGTTTCAATTCTGTGTCCAGACACTGATCAGTCCATCCATTCAAGGCATTTTCATCCACTCTTTTCAGTACTGAGTCCTTTTGAGTCTCATCTGCAATCTCAGTTGCATTCACGGGAAAGTCTTTGTCAACTGCACCGAGCGTGAAAATCTCACCTTCACGCCCAACACATGAGTCCTCCTGTGGCAACCTGGACAAGGCATCTGCAATTGCATTTTGCTTTGACGTGAGATATTCATTCGTGTAGTCATATTGTGACAACAACTCTGCCCAACGTTGTATTCTTGATGCGGCCATTGCAGGGATGGCAGATTTGGGCCCCAATATTGCTAGGAGCGGTTTGTGATCGGTTATCAGGGGTAAACTTTCTGCCGATCAGGAACTGTTGGAATTTCTTGATTCCAAACACTATGGTGAGTGCTTCCTTTTCAATTTGCGCCTAGTTTCTTGCACTCTTTGTGAGGGTTCGCAATGCGAACGTGATTGGTTTCTCTTGGCCGTCATCCATTACATGGCTTATGACAGCTCCCACACCGTAACTAGAAGCATCACACGCTAACTTAAGCTCATGCTCTGTGTCGTAGTGCACAAGTAGAGCAGCGCTAGAGAGACTTCTCTTACAAGCGTCGTAAGCTTCCTGTTGCGATTTCGTCCACTTCCACTGGACATCCTTCTTGAGGAACTCATGCAATCGAGCTAACATGGTCGCTAACTCAGGTAAGAAACGTGTGTAGTACTGGACCATTCCAAGGAAAGATCTTAACTCAGACACGTTCTGTGGCTTTGGAGCATTGGTGACAGCATCAACCTTTTCCTTAACTGGTTGCAAGCCATTCGCATCAACTTTCAGACCAAGGTACACAACCTCGGGCTGCACAAAAGCACATTTGCTCCTTTTCAATTTGACATTGTGGGAATTCAGCATTTGAAGCACTAAATCTAACACTTCTAGATTTCCTTCCTCGCTGCTTGTTACGATCAGCACATCGTCTTGATTGCATAAGCAATTTGGACATGCTTTCGTATTTCTTCAGCATTGTGTCGAGTCACTTCTTTGAAGCATCTACACTGAAGACGTTTTTCCAGTTTTAACTTTTTCAACCAGTCTTTGCCCATGAGGGTTGGCCTGTTGTTGTAGCTCGCTACAATAATAGGCAGCTTTACTGACTGGCCATTGTGTTGAACTGTACATTCCATTTGTCTACATGTCTCTAGGATTTCTCCAGAGTAGGTTTTTAACTCTATGGTACTCTTTGTAAGTGGTATTTGATTAAACTTACTCTCATATGTGTCCTTACTGATAGAGCAGTCCGCCGCCGTGTCGATACACATATCAATATATTGCTCATTGGTCAAAAGTTTTGTACGGAAGTCTTTCTCACGACTGCTGGTGTTGCCGCTAGTGGCATAGATACTGTAGATGCCTAGTTCTTCAACATCAGGTGTGCTCACTTCAATATTGTGAACTCCTCCCTTTTGTTGTTGCTGCTTTGCATTGCCACTAGAATGGTTCTTACTTCCGACTTTAGATCTAGCTCTGCAAGCTGTTGAAATATGGCCATGCTTCTGGCAGTGAAAACACTTCACATTTCTGTAGTGAGTGATTTCCATTGCAGCGATAACAATTCACTGAACTGCTCTCACCAACCTGCTTTTGACCCAGTCTCACAGCTTTAGGTTTGGCGGTGGCTTTGTGACTGTGGACCTCAGCTGCACTAGTCACTTGAGCTGGACGGAGCTCCCTAGCATTCTTAGACACAATTTCCATAGATAGGGCAATTTTGCATACTATGTCCAACGTTAGGTTCAGAGTGTTCAGTAACTTGGACTGTGTGCGCTCATCCACCAGTCCACACACAAACTTATCTCACAACACACGACCCAAAAAATGTGCCTAAGTTACAATGCAAAGACAGGTTCTTCAGAACTACAATGTACTCACTGATGGTTTCACTTTGTTTTTGGTTTCTGGTACCAAGCTTATAGCTCTCTGCTATTTCTAACGGCTTTGGGTCAAAATTGTCCTTGAGTTTCTCGACAATTTCTTTAAACAACACACCCTTCGCTTTCCATGGTGCGAGTAGGTTTGTCAATGTTCCGTAGACATCTTGGCTGATCTCCATAAGAAAAATTGCTTTTTTACGTTCACGAATTATTTTATTTTGAGCTTGAACATTCTCATCTGCACCTTCGGACTCAATAATGTTATTGGCCCAAAAAACATCTCCATCCGCTCAATGTAAGAACTGAATGGTTCACGAGCTCAGTCATACATGCCGAGGCTTCCGATGAATCCTGTAGGTGCGGCCATGATTGTCCCGATCCCGTCGAACAGTGACTCAGCACGCTACCCGTGTACCTGTGAGAATCAGCGCCGCTGTTGCTGTGTATACATACACGCGAAGGCGAAGCACAGATGATTCTGCTTGAGCATTAACGGTAAAACATCGCAAAAATTCAGTTTAGGTGTCACAAATTCACCTTAAACTTTTCCACTCGAAGGTTGAACACTGTGTCCTTCCGTGATCCCTAAAATTGGCTTTGGGATCCCATCCTCGTCGCCAAAATTGTAATATATGTGTGGGTAGAACAGATGAAGGACAGAGACAGGATGGGTTGCGAGTTTATGTGCTTGCTTTACTAGGCCAGAGCGAACTGAGCCTGCTTTTACAATAAACCACGTGATAATACATTACAGCATGCAAAAACCAATGGAGCCAAAAATCAGGCATTGGTTCAGCATAAACTAATCTACATTTATGCCACAAAACAGCCTAAGATGCCAACTTTATGTTTGACAGTCTGTAAATTAGGCTCAGCACCCCTATGTTTATCAGTATCTTAAACATATTTGATTTTGTAAAGGAGCTCATTAAGCTACTTTTTTTGATTTAGCATAAGAAGCAATTGGCATTTACAGAACTCTAGACACTGAGTTTCCTGACTGGGGAAGCCACAGATTGTGCAGAGACGTGCAGCTGTGTAATAAATGTGAAATTAGATCATGCATTGGTTTTGTAGCTAAAAATACGTAAGACTGTTTTAAAATTTCTTAAGTACTGCAATATTTAGTAACCCTGTTTTATTTTGCTCCACGGTTCCAAGCAACATAACTTTGTAAAGTGTCTGCTTTTAGAAGAATGTTGAGCATTTTACCTCCTATTATCCTGGTGCTAAATATTTATGGTCAATAACGCCAAACTTACTCACTGGTTTTGATCTCTCCTTGGGGGCGGCACGGTGATAAATGTCATTTTCAAGCCTGCAAATTGGAGCAGAAACGGTTTCCACTGGGTTTTTGCCCCAAAATTGATGCAGTTTGCAATGCTTATTTGGGCCACCCCATAATCTGTCTAACACGTCCTTATAGAGCTAGTTTGAATTTGTTCAAATGAGGGCCAGTGACATTGGTGAGGCAAAATCCAAAAGTTTTGCTCCCACATACTAGGGTAACTGAAAGAAAGTTAAATGTGGCCTACCTATCGTCGGTGTTAGCTGAAACTGGTGGACATGTAGAACAGCTGATCCAGAAACTTGCAGAAATTTGAATGATTAGTTATTGCACCTGGGAAAGAGCTTTTGGCACTTTTTTTTGGCTTTTCACATAGGCAGAATTGAACATGTCCATGACTGCCTAAAGAATTGTGGGACCCTCCCAGTGAGAGGTTCTGAAGATTCCCAATGGGTATTCGCTTGTTTGACATTATAATGGAGGAGCAGGAGAAGATGGAGGAGAGTGAGGCAGCATATGAGAAAGATGACGTTTCCCTTGAAGACCTTAGTGAGACCTGTGTTAGAAGAGTGCTGCTCATCAAAGAGGCAATAGCAGGGCCATGCCAGCCTCACACACAGTCAAGGTCATCTATTGAGAAAGTTCTGCCTTTCGCTGGAGAGTTGATAACCACAGTCAATTTTTACGCCACTGGGTCATTTCAGGCAGCCATGGGAAATCTGTGTAATCTCGCTCACAGTGCCATTTGGGCAGGTATTTGTCAGGTAACTGATGCACTTTTCAAGAGAGCTGGATTTGCCATGACAGCAAGATAGCAACATTATAGGGTCATAGAGTTTTTGTACAGGGTCATAGCTGGATTCCCCAAAGCGCACATTGCAATAGATCCCACCCATACAGTATTGTGAGCTCCTACAGTTAACCCGCTCAACTTCCTTGATAGAAAGGGCAATCCCTTGACAAATTTTTTTAAATTCGTTCATGGGATGTGGCTGTCGCTGGCAAGGCCATCATTTATTGCCCTTCCCTAATTGCCCTCGAGAAGGTGGTGATGAGTCGCCTTCTTGAACCACTGCAGTCCGTGTGGTGAAGGTACTCCCACAGTGCTGTTAGGAAGGGAGTTCCAGGATTCTGACCCAGCAACGATGAAGGAACGGCGATATATTTCCAAGTCAAGATGGTGTGTGACTTGGAGGGAATCTTGGAGGTGATGGTGTTCCCATGCGCCTGCTGCCTTTGTCCTTCTAGGTAGCAGAGGTCGCGGGTTTGGGAGGTGCTGTCGAAGAAGCCTTGGCGAGTTGCTGCAGTGCATCTTGTAGATGGTACACACTGCAGCCATGGTACGCCGGTGGTGGAGGGAGTGAATGTTTAAGGTGGTGGATGGGGTGCCAATGAAGTGCGTTGCTTTGTCCTGGATGGTGTCGAGCTTCTTGAGTGTTGTTGGAGCTGCACTCATCCAGGAAAGTGGAGAGTATTCCATCACACTCCTTACTCGTGCCTTGTAGATGGTGGAAAGGATTTGGGGAGTCAGGAGGTGAGACACTCGCCGCAGAATACCTAGCCTCTGACGTGCGCTTATTGCCACAGTATTTATGTGGCTGGTCCAGTTAAGTTTCTGGTCAATGGTGACCCCCAGGATGTTGATGGTGGGGGATTCAGTGATGGTAATGCCGTTGAAGGTCAAGGGGCGGTGGTTAGACTCTCGCTTGTTGGAGATAGTCATTGCCTGGTACTTGTGTGGTGCGAATGTTACCTGCCACTTATCAGCCCAAGCCTGAATGTTGTCCAGGTCTTGCTGCATGCGGGCATGGACTGCTTCATTATCTGAGGAGTTGTCAATGGCACTGAATATTGTGCAGTCATCAGCGAACATCCCCACTTCTGACTTTATGATGGAGGGAAGGTCATTGATGAAGCAGCTGAAGATGGTAAGGCCTAGGACACTATCCTGAGGAACTCCTGCAGCGATGTCCTGGGACTATGATGATTGACCTCCAACTCCCTCCCTAACAGCACTGTGAGAGTACCTTCACCAAACGGTATGCAGCGGTTCAAGAAGGCGGCTCACCACCACCTTCTGAAGGGCAATTAGGAATGGGCATTAAATGCTGGTCTTGCCAGCGACGCCCAGATCACATGAACGAAAAAAAAACAACAACCATCTTCCTTTGTGCTAAGTATGACTCCAGCCAGTGGAGAGTTTTCCCCCCGATTCCCACTGACTTCAGTTTTACTAGGGCTCCTTGATGCCACGCTCGGTCAAATGCTGCCTTGATGTCAAGGGCAGTCACTCTCACCTCACCTCTGGAATTCAGCTCCTTTCCATGTTTGGTCCAAGGCTGTAATGAGGTCGGGAGCCGAGTGGTCCTGGCAGAACCCAAACTGAGCAGGTTATTGGTGAGTAAGTGTCGCTTGACAGCACTGTCGACGACACCTTCCATCACTTTGCTGATGATTGAGAGTAGACTGATTGGCGGTAATTGGATGGATTGGATTTGTCCTGCTTTTTGTGGAGAGGACATACCTGGGCAGTTTTCCACATTGTCGGATAGATGCCAGTGTTGTAGCTGTTCTGGAACAGCTTGGCTAGGGGCGCAGCTAATTCTGGAGCACAAGTCTTCAACACGATAGCCGGGATGTTGTCGGGGCCCATAGCCTTTGCTGTATCCAGTGCGCTCAGCTGTTTCTTGATATCACATGGAGTGAATCGAATTGGCTGAAGACTGACTTCTGTGATGGTGGGGACCTCAAGAGGAGGCCAATATGGATCATCCACTCGGCACTTCTGGCTGAAGATGGTTGTAAATGCTTCAGCCTTGTCTTTTGCACTGACGTGCTGTGCTCCACCATCACTGAGGATGGGGATATTCATGGAGCCTCCTCCTCCCGTCAGTTGTTTAATGGTCCACCACCATTCACGACTGGACGTGGCAGGACTGCAGAGCTTTGATCTGATCCGTTGATTGTGGGATCGCTTAGGTCTGTCTATAGCATGCTTCTTCCGCTGTTTCGCATGTATGTAGTCCTGTGTTGCAGCTTCCCCAGGTTGGCAACTCATGTTTAGGTACACCTGGTGCTGCTCCTGGCATGCTCTTCTTCACTCCTCATTGAACCAGGGTTGGTCCCCTGGCTTGATGGTAATGGTAGAGTGAGGAACAGAGATTGTAGGTCCCGCGTTGGACCCATCAGTCACGTGAGAACTCATTTTTAGTGTGGAAGCAAGTCATCCTCGGTTCCGAGGGACTGCCTAAGAAGGAAGAAGAGTGAGGGATATACCGGGCCATGAGGTTACAGATTGTGGTGGAATACAATTCTGCTGCTGCTGATGGCCCACAGCGCCTCATGGATGCCCAGTTTTGAGCTGCTAGATCTGTTCTGAATCTATCCCATTTAGCACAGTGGTAGTGCCACACAACACGATGGAGGGTGTCCTCAGTGTGAAGACGAGACTTCGTCTCCACAATGACTGTGTGGTGGTCGCTGCTACCAATACTGTCATGGAGAGATGCATCTGCGACAGGTAGATTGGTGAGGACGAGATCAGATAGGTTTTTCCCTCATGTTGGTTCTCTCACCACCTGCTGCAGCTATGTCCTTCAGGACTCGGCCAGCTTGGTCAGTAGTGGTGATTCTGAGCCATCTTGGTGATGGACATTGAAGTCCCCCACGCAGAGTACATTCTGTGCCCTTGCTACTCTCAGTGCTTCTTCCAAGTGGTGTTCAACATGGAGGAGTACTAATTCATCAGCTGAGGGAGGGCAGGAGATGGTAATCAGCAGGAGGTTTCCTTGCCTATGCTTGACCTGAAGCCATGAGACTTCATGGGGTCCAGAGTCAATGTTGAGGACTCCCAGGGCCACTCCCTCCTGACTGTATACTAATGTCCAGATTGTGTGTGGCAACATGTAAAGAATTGTCCACATCAGCGGGAGATTTGCTGGAAGTTGCCATGATGCATTCATCCTCAGGATTTCTCTCTTTCCTGTGCTCTTCAAAGAAGATAATCAGGTGAAAGAAAGGACTGTGTGTGATAAGGAATATTTCTTGCTGCTATGCATAATGACCCAATAGTTGCAAGAACAGCAGCTGAGAAGTGTTACAATGAGACACATATTTCTAGCAAAGCAGTCTTTGAGAGAACCATTGGGATATTAAAGGGCTGTTTTTGCTGCCTTGTTAGGTTGGGGCGGGGGTGGGGGGGGGGCGGGCGGGTGTGGGGTGCTGGGGGGCTCTGCATATTGTGTATCCTGAATAGTTGTAGCCTGCTGTACCCCGCATAACATTGAAATCCAGAAAGGCCTGATATGGACATCCCTGGGAGCTGATCCTACCTGCTTTGGAAGCAGAACAATATGGAGGACTATCAGTCCAAGGACTCCTTAGCAACTGCTGCAAGGAACATCAGAGCACAAATTAACAATGAAGTGTTCTCATCTGTTTAGCATAGTCTTCCTTTATCATCACTGTCACAACCCCTTCTCCCCCATCTTCAAATAAATAAAACATTCTTCAATCGAGTACCATCCTAGAAATCACTTCAAACTTCTTTGGTTCTACATGGCCATGCAAATCTTAATCACCTGACTGAATAAGTCAGCACAAAAATAAATACATCTTTTCCTGTATGACTACAGTTTCCATGAATAACAAAGCACAACATAAATGCACATCTGATTTAATACAAAGAACTCAGAAATGACCACAAGCCAACCTACTCTTTCCTCACACTGAGATTCCCCTGGGTGTCCAGATGTGCCTTTTTTCCTCTTACTTTAGTGTTTTTTCTAGGTTCAACCTGAGAACTAGTATCGGGAGAGGTGCCCTGGGACAGCTGGAATGATAGATCTGCTGGCCTCACCCTGCCACAGTGAAGGAGGGGGCTGTAAAGTTCTGGATGCAGGAGCGATGGCAATACCATACTGTAAGACACCTTGTATCGAACCTTGGTTAGACCACACTTGGAGTACTGCTGTACAGTTCTGGTCGCCATATTATAAAAAGGATATAGAGGCACTGGAGCGGGTGCAGAGAAGATTTACAAGGATGATACCAGAAATGCGAGGGTATACATATCAGGAAAGGATGAACAGGCTGGGTCTCTTTTCTCTTCAAAAAAGAAGGCTGAGGGGTGACCTAATAGAGGTCTTTAAAATGATGAAAATTTTTGATAGAGCAGATACAGAGAGAATGTTTCCACTTGTGGGGAGGAGCATAACTAGTGGCCATCAATATAAGATAGTCACCAAGAAATCCAATAGGGAATTCAGAAGAAACTTCTTTACCCAGAGAGTGGTGAGAATGTGGAACTCGCTACCACAGGGAGTGGTTGAAGCGAATAGTATAGATGCATTTAAGGGGAGGCTAGACAAGCATATGAGGGAGAAGGGAATAGAGGGTTATGCTGATAGAGTTAGATGAGGAAAGATGGGAGGAGGCTCGAGTGGAGCATAAACGCCGGCATGGACTGGGTGAGCCGAATGGCCTGTTTCTGCGCCGTATATCCGATGTAATCCTATGAGTTAGTGATCCCCTTAACCACGGTGTAGTGTTGAGGGTTACTTGTGCAGCTATTAAATTTAGATGTTGAAGAGTGCATTGGTGGCCATTGCACCCAAGGAAGAAAAGGGAGAATGGCTGGTGTGTTACCTTGCTTGCCCTTGTTAGTTGATTGAATTTCTTCCAGCACTGGTTTGCAGTTCTGGGGGGTGAGATGTGGTACTCAGTGCCATTCCCTCCACATGGCATGCGAGACATTTTTGCGCTGTTTCCTTCCAGGGGCACCCAGCAGTCACTCTCTCCTTTTGCTAAATCTTATCATTCAGCACCTGTAGTATGGTCTCATTAAAATGTTGTGCTCTTCTTTTCTGCCTCCTTCCAATGCCCTGCTCCCTTCTTTGGGTGCCTCTGCCAGCTCTTGCAATTCAAGACATGCTTTTAAAAGTGGCTCAGAATTACACTTGAGCCATCCGTCACGGTTACTTGACTGTCAACTCACGATGCCAACCATTTTCCGACTTACCTGCTGCTCCTTCGGCCTGCTGCGATCCTCAGTGGATTCTTGGATTTTTAAAGGCTGCCCTTTTAATTTCAAAGCCTCGAACCCCCTGCACACACTACTCTCATGCTACATGCGATCAATGCTACTGAACCACCAACACATATTTAAATAAGCTGACCCTGCAATTTGCGACTGGGTCAACTACAGACAGCATCAGCGGGCGCAAGTCCCAGCTCAGGGATCGGGGCGCAACACTGGCATAAACGGCCCATGGAATTTTGGGGTCAATATGTCCATATGCTAAAAGGTGGGGCGAGTTAGGTATTTGAAGAGGTAAACTTCCACGTGGAACAAAGTTAGCAACTGTTGGCTGGTGATATGTGTACCGCTGAACATATATGCCTGTGCCTGAGATCCCCAGTTGGTGAATTTACAGTTTAACTTAGAGAAGGACACAAATCGATGATTACCAGCTGAAAAGGAAGAAAATTAGAGTGTACATCACCCTGGACAATTCTTTCCTACCTCCTAGCCAAGGAATGGCAGGTAATCTCGAAGCATGCACAAAAGGTGAAACAGATATAAATAATATTAAATATTGATTTTCCTTTAATACAATACTAACCAAGGTGTTAGGCCGATAGCCACCTCAGGGGAAGCCTTCGCCCCTAACTGCCTGATTTCCTCTCTCGGTCGTCTATATTTATAGTTATTTCAGTGGGCTGGTGGATACCTGGTGTCAATCATTTTTACCCATCCTATTGTCCAATTACAAGAGAGAGGCTACCTATGACAGCCCCCTTCCCAGCCTCATGAGGTAATTTTCCTCCGTATCTCTGTTCTAAAGGTCTTGTTGCCCTCTCATAGACAGCTTGTTTATCCTACAGCTCCTTGCTGCATCCCTTATCAGGCCTAGCTATGCCCACTCGAAGGCCTGTTTTTGTGTTCTGACCTCGTAATTCAGCTCTCTGTACAGCTATTTTTCTGACATGACTGGAATCTTTCTGTGTCATCAACTTAGACAAACTGCTGATCTAGGGAACCCGTAACAGACTATTATTTCTTTCAATCCATGATTTCTTACAAGACCATATTATTAGCTTTAAGAGTGATTGAAGCTTGTTATCAAAAACTAAAAACTGGATTAAGAATATAAGAAAGTGCAGGAGGAGAAAGGGTCATTTAAATCATTAAGCCTATCTCTTGTACAGACCATGTAAAGTCATAATTTTCCAATCTGAGCTTTATCCAAAGTCCATATATGGTTAACCTCTATCATACACATATCTTCATAATCTTCAACCAATTTCTAACCAACTATTTATCTAGCTATTTTTTAAAGTATTGATTGAAGCATCATTATTTGATTTATTTGGAAGTTTATTTCAAATATCTACATTACAGCCTGGAATCACGGGCAGAACTTTGCTTATATTTATAATTGTCACTTTTCAGGATTTCTTTGGCTATTTTTTCCACAGAAAATATTTGGAAGAAAGATTTACTTTTACATTTTGGGATCTTAGAGCCAAATGTATTTGCACAAGTTTAAAAAGAAAGCCACTGAGATTATGGGCGGTTAACACTCTAATGCCTTCGGCTTTGATTTTGTTTCCCCATCTTCTTCTCTTAGGCAGTCCCTCGGAACCGAGGATGACTTGCTTCCACACTAAAAATGAGTTCTCAGGTGACTGATGAGTCCAATGTGGGACCTACAGTCTCTGTCACAGGTGGGGCAGACGGTGGTTGAAGGGGCGGGTGGGTGGGGTGCTTGGGTTGACGTGCGCTCCTTCCGCTGTTTGCGCTTGGCTTCCGCTTGCTCCCGGCGAAGTGACTCGAGGTGTTCGGCGCCTTCCCGGATGCTTCTCCTCCACTTTGTGCAGTCTTGGGCCAGGGATTCCCAGGTGTCGGTGGGGATGTTGCACTTTTTCAAGGAGGCCTTGACTATAAATAATAAGACATTCATTAGCTTGTCTCAACAATCAATACGCACCTTAACCCCATTGTGTTGGAAAATGTCTGGTCCCTTCTGGCTTTGAGCCCATGGTGGTAAAGATAATGGGCTGGATTTTCATTGACCCGTGGAGGCGGGTTTGGGGGTTAAAATTGCAAAAACTGCCAGGCGAGCACGAGCCCTGCCTCCACGCAATTTTCATTAAATCGTGTCTGCTGGTCCTGACTCTGTCCCACCTCTAAGAGGCGGGATAGGCTGTTAAGGCCCTTAACAAGCACTAAATTGCCTCTAATGCCATTTTGAAAGGCCTTTGTGATTTTAACCCTTTTTCTACGTGAAGCACACCTGTTCTGAACCACGAATGTGAAACCTGGCGGGAGCACGACTGACTGACTGATGACCGACCGACCGACCGACCGACCGACTGGTGGGCTGGCTATCTGATCTGAGAGTGGTGGTGCAAAAATATCTGGGAGCAGACTTAGGGCTGCTGCTGCTCATTTTGCATCCCAGTCCTCTCACAGCAAAGGCCAGGCAGTCTTTGCAGACCTTCAATGCAGCAGCAATGATGACATCATCAGAGGCGACTTTCAGACTGAAAACACTAATTGGGTCATGGGTTCCCACATGCTGGAACTCAATTGCCCAATTAGGTGAAAATCGCATCAATCTCCCACATCCAATTGCAGTCGGGTGGATAACACGACCCCATCCCACCCCAGTATCAAAATCCAGCCCACAGAGTGGGTATTTTCAACTCCAGCTACCCATTTCTCACCTGAAAATTTGGTGGACACCTTGGACACTTATTTGCCCGCCTGGTTCAATTTTTAGGCAGGCCTTTAAATGGCCATCCAGCAGTTCTGCCCAAAACAGTCAGGAATCTGTTGAAATGTGAAAATTGGGGTCCGATGCCAGTTGTCGGACTCCAATTGCAGTTTTAATGCACCAGCTCCAGGCATGGAGCGGCCTTATGATATGGTCCTTGAAGGGAATGCTGCCGGCCGCTCAGCTTTTGAGACTTTTTTTAAAGGATTTTTGTCGGGGCCAAGACGAGCATTCATGATTCTCCTGGCCCCATCAAAAAAATCTTCTGGCTCACTGCTGGCCTGTTCTTGTTCCCCCCCCACCCCCAGCCCACTCCCCCCAGAATCCGCTCTCCCCCAACAGGCCCTACCAGAAGTCAGCCGATCTTCTGCCATCCGAGGTGGGTGAGCTGCAGCAGAGCGCCCGTTTGGTGCCCGTCACTCGTCGACATATGAGTCCCGGATCTGAAAATGGTTTGCTACTCCTGGCTGTGGTCAACTTAGGCTGCGATTTTATTAATGGAGGCGGGTTGAGTGCGGGTCAGCTGGTTTCCAGCTTCCAGTCTCGCCCTCAGCTGCTTCCGCTCCACAGACATGATTTTGCCTTGATTGACCTTGTTTAGCCCGCCTTGCCGGCCAATTAACAGGAAGCGGGTCAGATGACATCATTTGATGATGCGTCATCTGCCGGTTTCCTTAAAGGGACCATGCACAATTTTATTTTGACAGTTGATTTCTCAGTGTTTGACAGCATTGAGGTGCTGAAAACACTGAATCACTACACAGAGGTGACCTCTTGCACCCGCGCTCTCCAATGACTTTCTCCATAGGCTGGAATAGATGGCAGCTGCAGGTGAGGTGACAGAAGCGATCTGTCACTGGTGAGAGAGGTTCTCCCAATGAGGTGGCACAGGACATGGACTTAAAAACTTGTAAGCTAAAGAAATCTGTAAATATATTAAAAGTGCAGTACCCAACATTTTCTTTCCTCTGAAACTCACCATGTGCAACATTGGATCCTTCTCACCACTTCTGCAGCTGTCATCATTCCACAAACATTACAGCAGACTCACAACACGCCACACTTACCTGGCGTGGTGTCCGGACATCGGGAAAGCCGACCCAGAAGAGTGAAAATCCAAAAATAGGCTGACAACTACTGGCAAGTACCTGTTAATAGGCAAGTAATTGCCTTTAATCTGCTTCCCGCTGCCAAGTGTCAAGTCCTTTCGCAAATCGAGGACCCGATACTTGGGAAAGCTGTTTGGAGGCGGGTTGATGGCGGGTTCGGGACCAGCCGTCAATCAATTGCACTTTAACCTCTGAACCGCCTCTCTGAGCGCCGACGAAATCGTGGCCTACGTGTCTGTTTTGGGCCGAAGTTGTAAATCCCTCTCAGATACACTGGCAGGCAGTCGGGTCCAGAAAAGTTTGTGAGGCCAGTCAGGTTTTAAACATAAAGCTTCAAGGGCAAGCTTTAGTCAGGCTCAGAAAGGCAATGCACGAGGGTAGTTAGGAGTTATTTTGTTTCAGTCCAATAAGATGACCCACTGATGTGGGGAAGTGTAACGTGTTCATTATTTTGTAGTCGTATGTAAAAACAAGTTATACTGATTGAACTAAGAGTTTGACCGTAATGTTGCCTTGTATGTTCAGTCACAGTGAAATAAACCAGCTTAGTCATTCGTATCTTGCCTTGTCTCACCAAGTGTTTTCTTGGTCTACCATCAAAAATATTGAAGAAGTACATGTGCAAATGACAGCTTTGGTCAGAAGAAACAAGAGGAACGGTTGGCCTTCTTTTTCTTTTTAATGTACTTGTCATGCTTCGAAGTGTGACAACTGAAGTGTGACAGTCACACATTAAATGTAAGCTTTTATATAAATAGTTATATTGGGGTGAATTTAGGGATTCTCCTCAGCGTCCAGAGTAACTTTGATGGAAGAGCCACAGAAACTCCATTATACAGCTTTTCCTCTTCTTAGGCAGTCCCTCGGAACCGAGGATGACTTGCTTCCACACTAAAAATGAGTTCTCAGGTGACTGATGAGTCCAATGCGGGACCTACAGTCTCTGTCACAGGTGGGGCAGACGGTGGTTGAAGGGGCGGGTGGGTGGGGTGCTTGGGTTGACGTGCGCTCCTTGCGCTGCCTGCACTTGGCTTTCACTTGCTCCCGGCGAAGAGACTCGAGGTGTTCGGCGCCTTCCCGGATGCTTCTCCTCCACTTTGTGCGGTCTTGGGCCAGGAATTCCCAGGTGTCGGTGGGGATGTTGCACTTTTTCAAGGAGGCTTTGAGGGTGTCCGTGAAGCATTTCCTCTGTCCACCTGGGGCTCTCTTGCCGTGTCGGAGCTCCGAGTAGAGTGCTTGTTGCAGCAGAGAATTGGGAGCACCGCAGCAGATATTCACACCACAGTTTTAATATTAGGTGAAGATTTTATTTTCTAGATTGGCCAGTTGTTGTGCAGGCAGCTGCTGCAAATACTAATAGTGAATACTCTGTGTTACTGGCAGGTGTTGACAGGCACACAAGAGGATTACAACTTGTGATTTAATCACTGGAAGATTATCGACAAATAACCTTTAAGTCAATCTGAGAGTACACCGTCATACCACTTTTGAAATACACTGCAAGTTCGGGATTTCCACTAGCGCATGCGCTGAATCCAGAGCTTGTGATCTGTCAAGGTATGCCTCGACAGATCATCTGCAGCGCCGAGGAACTCTCGATTGCTGTCGGAGAGTTGGGCTATTTGCCCATCAACTGCCCGGTAATTGCAGACGAAACTCTTGCGGTTGCTGAAAGCAAGCACAGGAGCTTGTTTCACATCGTAAAAGATCCTGCAGTTGAAAAATCACCACTTTGCATTTTTAGGAGTATATGGGGGAAAAATTCTGTATCGCCCCGTTCGGGGCGCAATTATTGGCCGGGCGCAAAGATTAGCGCCTGGCGCTAATTATCGCCTCCGACTGCAAACTTGACTTTTATCGCCCCTGGAGGTGATTGGAGCGCTAAATCAGGCGCTACACATCTGTCTTAAGGCGCAAAGGCCGAGGAGCGAGGCGCTACCTCAGAGCGCTGGCGAAGCTCGTGTGATGTCAGTCAGCAATGGAAAACAGACACAATGGCCCCGGTCAGTTCTTAAAGGGGAGGGTTGATCTTGCTCTCCATCCACATACTGCTCATTGCAGCCTTGAATCTCGGCCTGGAGAGACCTGTACATCAAATCTGCTGGAAAGAACAATGGAGAGGCCCATGGAAAGAGCTCAGAGTGCAGCCCCCATTAGTCTCTTCTAAATCGATACAAGGAAGGGCAAATCGAAATGAACCTGCAAAGTGCTGCTCAGTACCCAAAACTCCTTCACACAGCGTTGAATCTCTCCAGAAGTCTCTCTCTCTCTCAGAATGCATGGTTCAAAAATGTCGCCAACAAAAAAAGGCAGGAAGCGGTCTCCTTTAAATAGCGCTCCCCCCAGTCCCTTCCTGACTGCAAAACGCTCCCCTTAACCTGTCGTTGCTAGCGGCAGGCGGTAAGGCAGGGGGTGCCACTCAATATCCGCTCTGGGGCGCTACAGGGGCGTTGCGCACTCGACTGACATCACGATCTGCCGGCACAGGAAATCGTGGCGGTAGTGTTTAGCGCCGCCGCAAGATGGCTAGTTAATTTCGTGAGCGGCGCAAGCATCGCCGCGCCCGGGCGCTAGTTGCTTTGCGCCCCATTAGCGCCCTCTTAAGGCGCTAACGGGAGGCGCAACCAACTGAATTTTTCCCCCTATATATTTTGGCCGTTTACTTATATTTTCCCAAGAAATATTGGCAAATATATCTTTGTAAAGAGAAACCTGATAATTAAACTTGCAATATGTTTGGCCCTTGTCTTTTGCTGCAGTATGAAAGGGTACAGCCCGAATAAATTACATAATAATTCTGAAGGTCTGTTATAAAATGTGTACCAAAACTATCTTTACTGAACTTGTGGAAATCAAATGATCACTAACGACAATGTATACACGTTAAAGTAAGAGAAAACAGACTGCTCGCTTAACAGGAACTGACTGCAGAGCTGTTTGAATTGATTTTATGAATATACAGAGGAAAATATCTCATTCATCCTGTGAGGTTTCTGTGTGATGAATAAAGCTTTTTGTTTTATGTGACCAATTCTGTCCTTTGAACTCAAAAATGAACAACATAACAAACTATATAATGCATCTATAACAAGGAAAATAGATTTATCTATTACCAGTCTAAATGAGCTCTGAATAATATATTTTAATCCGCAAAATTAACATTGAATATATGGCTGGGAATCTCTTTCTGAAGTTCAACAACATTACTTGTAGGAGTGTTAGACCTTTACTGACTATCTAAACAGGAATTTATGTACATACGGATTAATAAATTGTGAGTTTGGATGAAAAAAAAATCAAAATGCTGATGTATGAAGTAAGTCCAAATACCAGTTTGATTAGAAGTTTTGAGAAGTTTTTTTTAAAGGTTTTATAATGTAATTTCAATGTAAAAGACTGAAAGAAGTTTCTGTGGGCGTGGCTTATTTTTGACAGCTTTTGTGGACGTGTCTTCCCTTACGCATCGGCTGCGGGCTGCGCTCCTGGCCTCCCTGATGTCAGACGCTGCGCGGAACTCTGCAGCGCCGAAGAGCAAGTCTCCGTTCCGGGCCTCGCACGAGGTAAGTACGTATTCTTTTCGCAGGTTGGCGGCGTACTCCGGAGCTACGCCGCCGACCGCAATTTTTGGCCACGCACCTCACAGCAATACCATGTATTATTTTATGATTGGATAAACAGAACAAGGAACAGGATGGTAATGTGTAAGTAGCTTCTATGAACTATGTTACATTTCAAGTTTGTCAAGGGGACTGGAGCTGATTCAAACCATGATGTACAGTTCGACAGCACCACAACGCTTGAATGAATAGAATATGCAAATAGGAATAACAAATATTTTTAAAATGTAGTCTTGTTGTGATAATATGACGAAATTAAGATCAAAGAGAAGTCCGGCCTACCCTCGTGTAGTACAGCCTTCAGAAATCAAGCATCTTGTGTGTTCTGATGGGAAATATATTCCAGTGAATATCCTGTGACTGCATGAAACATGAACAAATTGTAAGGCATGGTTCAGTGACCTTCCAACAGAGCTGGTGTTGTAGCTGAGAATGCGAGACTGAGGTGACGGTATAAGAACAAGTCATTTTCACTGTAGCACTACTGACTTACACTGAATGCAATAGTTGTTTAACAGGAACATTGAAACCGGATCAGTGATTGCAGTTTGTCAACAGTTGGGCTACAAAGCCTTATTAATGTGGATATTTTATTTAAGTAACTAGTTTTTCTTGCAATGGGAGGTATATTTTTCGGAGAAAAAGGTGACTGTTTTTTTTTTAAAGTGCGGTATTGATAATAACAAATGCAAAGTGACCCCCTTTGTAAAAGGGCTGATTTCATGATGGCTGCCCACAATCTTCTGGAGTGACCCAGCCTGTGGTTGTAGCCCAGAACAGCTGTGCGAGCAGAACTTTTACCCCTTCCATGGATGTTTTGGGTATCCAGGTCACTCCAGGTGGGGAGCGAGGGGTACTGCGGTGGGTGATGGTGTCACGCGCTACATGGTTTGGCACCGAGCCATATAAAGGGCCTTCTGAAAGTAGGAGCCCATTGAAATACTTCCCTGATTTCGGCCTGCTTCGTGGGACTGAGTTGTTTCACACTGGGAACCTGGATTACTGGTCTCCTTGCCAACTTCTTCAGCCGAACTGAATACCACGATAGGTTCTCCAGTTCCAGCACTGGCCCACCTGCTCATTCCTGTCCATAGACAGGCTGCTAGCTGGACAATGCCCTCCGCTCCTGTGAAAAAACACTGCAAGCAAAGGATAAACTCTCCCTCCCAGCAATTCCACCACAAAATAATCCAGGTTGGTCACTCCCGACCCAGAATTGAACCAAATGCATACAGTAGGAGGACACACAGTGCATGTAGTGGTATCAGCTGTGGCTCAGTGGGTAGCACACTTGCCTCTGGATCAGAAGGTTGTGGGTTTAAGTCCCACTGCCGGGACTTGAGCACAAAAAACTAGGTTGACACTCCCAGTGCAGTGCTGAGGGAGTGCTGCACTGTCGGAGGTGCTGTCTTTCAAATGAGACGTTAAACCGAGGCCCCATCTGCCCTCTCAGGTGGACATTAAAGATCCCATGGGCACTATTTTGAAGAAGAGCAGGGGAGTTATCCCCGATGTCCTGGGGCCAATATTTATCCCTCAACCAACAATAACAAAAAAAACAGATTATCTGGTCATTATCACATTGCTGTTTGTGGGAGCTTGCTGTGCGCAAATTGTCTGCCGCGTTTCCCACATTACAACAGTGACTACACTTCATTGGCTGTAAAGCGCCTTGAGACGTCTGAGGTGGTGAAAGGCGCTATATAAATGCAAGTCTTTCTTTAGGTCCCCTGAGCCAACAATAGTAAACAAGCAACATTGTATTTCGGACAAGACAGGAAGCGACTCCAAACCTGCAGTAAAAGCACAAAGGATTTGGGTGATACAATTTTTGCAGCGGCACCTAAAACTGAAGTAGTAGAGGGAAACAAAAAGACCCCAGAAGAAATCCATAGTTTTAAACAGCCATTCACTCTGGCTCGGGACTTTTTAAATGTGTTAAATTGGAATAGGGGATTTTGCTTCAACGGAAGCAGTTCAATCAGAAATGTTGGCAGGAAATATAATGTTTCACTAAAGGTGAGTAGCAGATGTGCTGGAGGGATTATATCAAATTGGCATTGTGTGCAACAATAGAAAAACACAGGTAGACAAAGATACTGCTTCACGGGCAGGTCCCAGGTACAACCTCAAATGAAAAGGTAGATTCTAATCACAAAACTTCTGTGGGAAGTTATTTTGTGTATAAAATTGCTTTGAAGATCAAATGATACTGTTTTTGTTATGTTGAACATTGTTCATAATTGGAATATGCTAAATAGTTTGAAAATCAATGGCCGGAATTTTCCTTACCTTGGCGGTGTTGGAGGGGGGTCCCAACCCCGCCGCTGGCTCCATCCCTCTGTACAAAATTAACTTGCCTTAATGGGGCCTATTAAGCCCACCCAGCGTGTTACCCGGCCCAATGACATGGAGCGGGTCTGGTGACGTCATTCATGACGCGTTTTAAGCTGGGATCCTTAAAGGGACCCTGGCCACATAAGAAATAGGAGCAGGAATAGGCCACTTGGCCCCTCGAGCCTGCTCCGCCATTCAATAAGATCATGGCTGATCTTGGGCTCAAAGCCACTTCCCCGCCCGCTCCCCATAACCCTTCACTCGCTCATCTTGCAAAAATCTGTCTATCTCCACCTTAAATGTATTTAATGACCCAGCCTCCACGGCTCTCTGGGGCAGAGAATTCCACAGATTTACGACCCTCTGAGAGAAGAAATTCCTCCTCATCTCAGTTCTAAAAGGGCGACCCTTTATTCTGAAACTATGCCCCCGAGTTCTAGATTTCCCCACGAGGGGAAACATCCTCTCTGCATCGACCTTGTCGAGCCCCCTCAGTATCTTATATGTTTCAATAAGATCACCTCTCATTCTTCTAAATTCCAATGAGTATAGGCTCAACCTGCTCAACCTTTCTTCATAAGTCAACCCGCTCATCTCATTAAATTTTAAGTTTAATCTAACATAGTGGGTGTTGAATCTTTACTGTATAATCATATAATAAAAGTTATACATGAGTGACAAAGAAATATTTAAATAAAATTATCATTAATAATATGACTCCATCTACAAATACGATCAAGAACATAATTAAAAAAGTACATTAATTGGGAAGTTATTGGTGCTTTAGTCACAAATCTTTAGACTTTTGTATCAGTAACTGGTATAAATAAAAGATGTGTGTGTATAGGTAATACATCAAATTAAGCATGTTTTAAATGTAATTGTAAAGGGGTGGATTTATAATCTTATGCAAGTTTAGCAGAAGAGCTGTGGAATCCCTGACAAACAGTGTAAGTGGTGCTTACAATGTGTTTCTGGGATTTCTGCAGCTCTTCTGTTGAAGTTAACAATGGACAAGTGAGAAAACCTTCACAGAAATTCACTCTAAAGTCTCAGACTGAAAAATTAAATTAGTCATATTCAGGGACTGAAAGCAAATTGAACCAGTGGAATGAGTGATGAGAATGGAATTGTTATGGTTGATGACTTGATTAAATGTGTAACTGGACAATCACAGTATACTGTGAGAAAAACCTGACCAGAAACAACACAAAAATTTATTGGAATAGTATATGTCATTTTTTATAGTGCAGATCAATTCACTGCAATTACTGTTCAGTTGGAAGGCAACAGCCGAGAATGGCCAGTGAAAAATTAACATTTACCAGTAGCTTTTCCAGTAGAACAGAATCTCCATCAATCTGTTAGCTGATGTAATCCACATGTTTTTATTTTGGTTTGTTTTCCATGCTGTCAAGTCATCTGCTGGAGCAATGGCCACGGAACTCATGCCTCAGGTTGACAGACGTGGTTCCCGAGCTGTGTGGATCCCGTGGCCATGCAGGGAAATTTATAAAAGAAGGGGGACAAAGGCTCTTAAGTGCCTGTAAACTACCTCAGAATGATTTCAATTGGGTCCCCCGCCGCTGCTGGTCGGGTCGGCTCCACGCTGACAGACGCGCCTGTGGGAAAGGCACGTGGGAGCGAAATGACAGCGGGTTCCTGACCCGCTATCAAAAAAACCAACTTTCCCACCCAACCCGCCACTGATCGTGCCCGCTACCACCCCGGAAAATTCAGCCCAATGTGTTTTTTAAAGTTGCACTTTTAAAAATATATTTGAGTTTTGTGTGGGTTTGCTCCCTCCCACCCCATTCCAGTCTTCACCCACAGCTAAAATCAAACCTTCCCGTTTATTTTCTAAATACAAAAACAAGTAAAATGTGTTTGATTGGTTATTTCTGAGGTTCTGAAGCCAAGCCCCTCCTCTGCCCTAGATGAAAATACCGAAATCCCCTGTCGTCCTTGCCTGCCGTCGTTTTGTTCTCAGTCTCTTCTCTTTGTTTAGAACTGACTTGTGTAGCTTTCAATTTCATCTCCCTCTTTCTGTCTTTCAACATTCCTTTCCCCTTCCTTGCTTTTGTGCTGTTCTGTTTCTCTTATCTTTCCTATCCTCAATTTCTACCTCTCTCTTCCTTTGCCTTTTCCTGTCTGTGTGCCTTTTCCCCCTCTCTCTTTCTCACTATCACTCTTTTCACATCTGTGCTTTTCTCTCTCGGTCTTCTGACTTTGTCCCAACTTTTGCCTTTCTCTTCTTCTCCTTTTCTTTCCCAGTGTCTTTACCTTTTTTTTTCTCATTTTACCTCCCTTGACCAACAAAAGCAAAATGATCCCACATTCTTTTCACTGCAGGCCTATTCTGTTATTGCACAACTTACACATTCTGGCTTTGGTTCTCTGTCTCTGATTAATCAATTTTTGTATCTTTTTTTTTTGTTCAAATCAGCCTCTTCCTCTCACACTTTCATCTCTTACAAAGCTCCGGTAACACCTTATATGCTTCAACAGAAGGAGTGTGATAGAATACTCTCCACTTGCCTGGATGAGTGCAGCTCCAACAACACTCAAGAAGCTCGACACCATCCAAGACAAAGCAGCTCGCTTGATTGGCTCCCCATCCACCACCTTAAACATTCACTCCCTCCACCACCGGCGTACCATGGCTGCAGTGTGTACCATCTACAAGATGCACTGCAGCAACTCGCCAAGGCTTCTTCAGCAGCACCTCCCAAACCCGCGACCTCTTCCACCTAGAAGGACAAGGGCAGCAGGCGCATGGGAACACCACCACCTCCAAGTTCCCCTCCAAGTCACACACCATCCTGACTTGGAAATATATCACCGATCCTTCATCGTCACTGGGTCAAAATCCTGGAACTTCCTCCCTAACAGCACTGTGGGAGCACCTTCACCACACGGACTGCAGCGGTTCAAGAAGGCGGCTCACCACCACCTTCTCAAGGGCAATTAGGGATGGGCAATAAATGTTGGCCTTGCCAGCGACGCCCACATCCCATGAACGAATAAAAAAAAACCCAGAGCTGAGCCCTGCTGCTGGTGTGATACACTGGGAGGCTCTTCCACTTGATTGCGAGCCTGTATTACTTTGTGCCTCTTACTTTGTGACCATTTCCATAAATGAAATATATTTATTTTAGCTGTTGAATTTTAACCACATGTGTGGTCCTTCATCACGTTTGGGTTACATTGCGCAGTGATTTATTTTTCCATAAGCCACCACTTCCCATTGCTTATTCTAGATGCTTGCTGGAAAACTGCTAGTGAGTAATAATAAATCCACATTCCTACCATCAAACAGACTATAATTCTTTTTCCCAAGCAGCAATCAGACTTTAGTTTATAGCAGCACAATAGTAACATTGTGTTTGCCGGTAACAGTCCCTTACACTCTTATCTCTTTGCTAATCACTACCTCAAACGTAGAACAAAAAAGCTTGTGGACAATCAAGCTGCATGTTAAAGGCGACATTTTCCAATGAGTTTGTTTTGTGAAATTTCAGCTACCTACAGGACCTTAAAACGTCTAGTTAATTATATATAAATCGTAATAGAGATCTTTGAGGAACCCAGAATGTTCATTTTCTTTTGCGTGTATATGTAAATACATTTTACAGTATTTTTATTTCCAAAGGCTTTTGCTGTTACAACAACATGCAGGGGATGTCCTTTTGAAATGTACATCATGCGATTGATTTATTTGCAGTTTGCGTGGGTGGTCTTGTGTCTGAATTTCTTGAACTTTTAACTCAACGCCTATGTGTCAGAAGCCAGTTTCCCTTCTCTTGGTCTCACAAAGCTCAAAGGTCAGTTTTCTGAGTGTACCATTTGATCAGAGACACAACAAATATTCAACATTATCAATCATCAGTTTCCATTTGATCCCAGTGAGTGTGACAGGAGAGCACTCTCTAGTGGGACAGCAAAATTATTACTATCAGAGCAGAGGAAATGCTCCATTCAGTGCCCCCAGAACATGATGAGGGGATTCCCATATAGACAGTTTACTATCTAAGTTTTTAATCATTTATTGTGTGTTGTCTCTATGCACTCATAGGTCAAAGTGCACCAAGTAGGGAGCAGTGGAATTATATTTATATTTTTCTAAATTTTAAAGATAAGGGTCTGGATTTTCCTATCCAGTGGAATGGAGGTACAGCCCTTTGCAACCCCCCCTGTGTCTGGTGTCAGGCTAATTAGAATTTTTGTGACAGACTCCCAGCAGTATTGCTGGTTTCACTGGTTCACCTGTCTCCTTGCCAAGTACGCCTTGTCTAGACCAATCAGTCGACAATTCCCACTCACCACCATTAACATTTCATTTGAATACAGCGCCCAAATCTGGGAAGGTATAGTCAGTATCTGCTATCACTTCTGGTGGAAATTCCTGGAAGTGACAACCAAGGGAGCAGCTCGCCACCACATTTCCTACTCCCGCCCGCCCTGAAAGCACTCCAAAATGGACGTAAAAAATGGAAAATCTGATCCGTACATTGTTAAGCGAACCTCATCTGAGTATCTGCAAGTTCCAGAAAAAAAATTAAGATTCAAATAAACTGTGTTAGATATTTTGTAAAACAGAAATGGGTGTCCCAAGTATCAGATGATTAACCCATATCCTCTAATCTTTATAGCACTATCATACGCTAAAATAATGCGGGATGTCATAGAATATGGGAGTGTTGCAAAATATGGAAGTGAGGAAGCAAGATAATTGCCAGGAAATATTGACTGAGTGAGACTACGGGCCCTTAGGGTGAAAGAACGATTCTGCTCAGGACCTCCAGCGAATATGGGAGGGTTTGTAAGCCTGCCTATAGCATCATCACACGCCATGCCTCTGTTGTCCATGTTCTGCTCAATGCCTCTTTCCCCAATCTCACTTTGTGCCTCCATTCTCCTTCTGCTCCATGCTTTGATTAACTGTTGCCATCCTGCTCTGTGCCTTCTTATACCCCTCCCGTAACCCAGTCCATACCCCAATATAGCCTGTACTGCTCTCCTGTCTGAGTCTGATTATAGTCACAGCCTGTGTTCATATAGCAGGACGTTGGAGAAAAAGACAGATGACAGGGATAAGGAAGGAGTTGTGTTGGTCATTTTAATTACAAAAATTAAGGACTGCCTGAATTATAAAAAAGGCCAAAAATCTGGATTAATTTTTCTCTCTGCCAATTTTTGATCTTCCTTTCCTGTGCAGCGTAATGCTTGAGTTTCCTCAAGTCCTCACTTATACCAGGAGGCGCGGTATTTTAACATTTGGGTAACATAATGAAGGTGGGAACATAACTGGGTCTGTTCCATTTGGTCTGCATTCCCACTGTCAATGTTGGACAATTATAAAATGCCCCTGTGTGCTTCCTCCATGTGATGGTAGCAGCATTAACGAGGGATAAGTCAACAGACTAGAACCCATTGCTTTCCATTTGATGTTTTGCCAGATGGGAAGAGTGATGATTACAAATAACTTAACATCAAGGATGTACTTTGTAATGGTAATGAAAGATCCTGGGGGAAGGAAACATTATAACAAGGAGCAAGTCTACTTAAAATACTCACAGTGCAGACCTAAGTCATCTCCATAACACATAATAGCTTCCTTTTACTCCCAGCACTACTGACTTTAGACTCTTATGTCAGTCATGTGACCCCCACAATGCTGAAATTAATATTCTCATCCCACACCAGTGCTGTTATCAGATTGTGTTCTCCAGCTTCACAGTCTGTAAAGAAGAGCAAGATGCTAATATTATAACTACCTCAGTAACAGCGGATACTTTGCATTGAAATCATTCTTGTAACCTAGGTTCCATACATACTTCAAAAGGGATAAATCTGAAATCTTTCTCACCTTCATAGTGAGTATCAGATGAGCTACATACCAATGTAGCAGATTTTGACAATTATCTCACAGAAGTGTTTTCCAACCAGTAAGTTTTAACTTGCTCTTTTTTGTTTTTGCATCTTTTATCTTTAGCTTGTGTTGCTTTTAAATTGGCGTTCATATTCGTGCAGCATATGCTCCCTGTATTTAACTTAAAATATATCATTCTTTAAAACTGTGGAAATGATCACAACTTCCATTCTACTTGTTCACCCTGAAATTAAGTTCTGCAAGAAAATGGTGCTGTTTAACGCGACAGACCACAACATAGAGCATATTGCGTAGTTAGCTGCAGTCCGCTGAAGAAAAATAGAAAACTCCAGTCCTAAATTATACTTGGATGTGATGCAAAAAATGCTGCTTTTTCCTGAAAGGATTGGTAGCTCCAATGCTTTTACTGCCACCTGCGACACAGAATCCTGGACACTTTTCTCCTGTGTTTTTACTCCCAGCGTACTTCTTTATCTGCATCCACACTGTGTAATTGTATCTTTATTGTTAATGGCAGCAGGAAACCCAGAGCATTCAGCAAGCCCGTAATTCAAAAATAGAATGCTTTTGCACTTGATGATAGCCTTGTGGTTCCACTGTCTTTCTTTGCAAGTCATTCAGATTATATTTTTTAGAAGTGTCACAGTTAGTTAATGCCCTTGGAAATCACAAGGACATCTCATTTGCAATATGTCTTTATATTTGCTATTAAAAGTTTAAAATTATTGGTTTGGAGACAGTTTGGTCAGTAACGTGTGTATTTTTGTGGGTTTCAAGCAGTAATTTTGACGATTTGCATAAATTAAAAACAGGGCAAACCCTTTGTGTAAACTAGTAACACACAGGAAATAGAGCTTTGGGTCCTCAGCAGATGGTCTGGGGTTTGAGTCCAAGGCTGTCTATCACTTAGATCTAGAGTTACCGCAGGAGTGAACTGTGTCTGTTTATTGCTGATTATTACTTGGAGTGGTGTACCATCTTAGGTGGAAGGGAGGTAACGATGGAAGTCCTCACCACCCTGCCTTCCTCCTACATCTGCAGGACTATGGGGAGAGAGCAGAGGAGTGGGACTAATTGGAGAGCTCTTTCAAAGAGCCGGCACAGGCACGAATTCTATGATTTGAAAACTTATGGGAGCCCTGTTGTACCAGTGGAATTGTGACAGAGTGGGAATTCCACCTGCTTGACCACCCTGGCTCTAGCCCAGTCCCAAATCCTGGGGACTAGGTCATTTGTGTAATAGGGGCAGGTGCCCATCCCATTCATGGTGCTCCTGGGGCACTGGGATTTCAGACTGGCACCTAGCTGGGGTGGCTGAGCTGGTCCAGTCCAAGTGGCCCAATGGAAAAACGTTGCTTACGCTGCTCCTTTAATGATGTGGCGTTTCTCTAATGCCGGATTGAGGTCCGCTTTTGACTGTTGCATGGCAAGTGCATTTACTTCTTGCAGGTAGACTTGCCATTGGCTGTACACTGGGAGAAACTGTCAGGATTTCTGCAAGAAGCCCAGAAGAAATGGGATCTGCCCAAATACCCCTCCTCTGTTCCGATAATGCTGATTCTGCTGCCAAAATGGGCCTGAACTTCTTTGTTTCTAATTCCACAGGGTGATATATTTCATTTGACATTACAGGAACAGCATTTATAAGCAGCACAATCCTGTTTTTTCTCAAATTTTAGTAAATGCTAAGGGTAGGTTTTCCTTACGTAAACTTGAGGTCATCCAAAACTCGGCTGCCCGTGTCCTAACTCGCACCAAGTCCCGTTCACCCATCACCCCTGTGCTCGCTGACCTACATTGGCTCCCGGTTAAGCAGCGCCTCGATTTCAAAATTCTCATCCTTGTTTTCAAATCCCTCCATGGCCTCGCCCCTTCCAATCTCTGTAATCTCCTTCAGCCCCACAACCCCCCCCGAGATATCTGCGCTCCTCTAATTCTGCCCTCTTGAGGATCCCTGATTATAATCGCTCAACCATTGGTGGCCGTGCCTTCTGTTGCCTAGGCCCTAAGCTCTGGAATTCCCTGCCTAAACCTCTCCGCCTCACTACCTCTTTTTCCTCCTTTAAGACGCTCCTTAAAACCTACCTCTTTGACCAAGCTTTTGGTCACCTGCCCTAATTTATCCTTATGTGGATCGGTGTCAAATTTTTTGTCTTAAAATACTCCTGTGCAGCGCTTTGGGACGTTTTACTACGTTAAAGGTGCTATATAAATACAAGTTGTTGTTGTTGTCATTGTTCAGTTTAAAAGGCATTAACTTAGAAACAATTGAAAGTCCACAGAACCTTTAAACAGAAGCTGTTTTGAAATTGAGTAACAATCTGTGATTAGAGCACAGTTACAGCTACAGTGGTCTGATTGTTTCAGTGGATTATTTTCCTTAAACTCTTACTGGCGTCTCAGAACAGACCCAGTCATGAGGAGCTCAGTCAGCCCTTTTAGACCTTTCAAATAACCAAATTCAAACTGCTTTTAGGGATGGTCAATTACACCACTTCGTAAGGACTTGTCGGGCATTTCCCACCAATCAAGATCAACATTCATACCTTTTAAAAAGAGGAACAGGTCATTTTTCCAAGTACATGCATAGCATTAAGGGTCAGCTCTTGAATGAAACTCCTCTGAATATAAAGAAAAATGTACTCACTGAATGGGATATGCTACATGTAGTATTGAATAAGCTGTTCTTGCTTTGCAAATGCAAAGATAATACAATCAGCTGGAAAGGTCAATTGGATAGCCTGTAATTTGTAGCATACTTTGGTTGATTCCGGAAATGAAGGGGTTGTCTTATGAAGAAAGGTTGAGCAGGTTGGGCCGATACTCATTGGAGTTTAGAAGAATGAGAGGTGATCTTATTGAAACATATAAGATTCTGAGGGGGATTGACAGGGTGGATGCTGAGAGGATGTTTCTCCTCGTGGGGGAATCTAGAACTAGGGGGCACAGTTTCAGAATAAGGGGGCACCCATTTAAAATGGAAATGAGGAGGAATTCTTCTCCCAGAGGGTCGTGAATCTTTGGAATTCTCTTCCCCAGAGAGCTGTGGAGGCTGGGTCATTGAATATATTTAAGGTGGAGATAGACAGATTTTTGAAAGGTGAGGGAGTCAAGGGTTATGGGGAGCGGGCAGGGAAGTGGAGTTGAGGCCAAGATCAGATCAGCCATGATCTTATTGAATGGCGGAGCAGGCTCGAGGGGCCGAATGACCGACTCCTGCTCCTACGTCTTATGTTCTTATGTTCTTATACTTAATTGCTGAGAAATACTTGTTGTGGCTTGGCTGACTAGCGACTACTCCTGGAGCAGGGGACAAAAATTGTAGATTGCAGTTTATGTTAAAAATTCCACTTTTATTTACTGTTAATAATGATCATCATAAGACCCAGAGTAATGGAGTAGGTTAGCACACTAACCTCTGTAACCTGAGTCTGACTATAGCCCCAGAGTTCCATTCAAGAGCTGACCCTTAATGCTGTACGTCTACTTGGAAAAATGACCTGTTCCTCTTTTTAACAGGTATGAATGTTGATCTTGATTGGTGGGAAATGCCCGACAAGTCCTTACGAAGTGGTGTAATTGACCATCCCTAAAAGCAGTTCGAATTTGGTTGTTTAAAAGGTCGTGACTGCAGTGTGTACCATCTGCAAGATGCACTGCAGCAACTCGCCAAGGCTTCTTCGGCAGCACCTCCCAAACCCGCGACCTCTTCCACCTAGAAGGACAAGGGGAGCAGGCGCATGGGAACACCACCACCTCCAAGTTCCCCTCCAAGTCACACACCATCCTGACTTAGAAGTATATCGGCCGATCCTTCATCGTCGCTGGGTCAAAATCCTGGAACTCCCTCCCTGACAGCACTGTGGGAGCACCTTCACCACACGGACTGCAGCGGTTCAAGAAGGCGGCTCACCACCACCTTCTCAAGGGCAACTAGGGATGGGCAATAAATGCTGGCCTTGCCAGCGACGCCCTGATCCCATAAACGAATTTTAAAAAAAGAGGGCCGAATGAGCTCCTCATGACTGATAAAATTAAAGTTTCCTCTTTCTGATGGCTATAAGAAATTAGCTTGGGAAGTCTTAATGCAATTCTTAGAAGGCTTGGATCTACATTTATTCTTCTGTTAACTGCCTACAATTTAACAAAAGTTGTCACTAAATTGGCAATTTCACTAGGACAGCATTAGGACTGTTATTGTGTAGAAATGGAAAAATTCACACTGGCGTAGCAAGAAGTGTACTTCACAATTTGGGTTTGAACTAGGTTAGTCATAAAGCTTTGCCTTGCATCCGGCTCTGTGATACATCTTTAATGAGATCAGCCATGATCTCATTGAATGGCGGAACAGGCTCGAGGGGCTGAATTGCCTACTCCTGTTCCTACGTTCCTATTAGGCACCAGCATTATCCATATATAAAAAATCAATAGTTAATGCAATAGTGTCAGAGGACTGGCAAACTGTAAATGTAATTCCTATTTTCACAAAGGAACGATAGGCCAGTTAGCTTAACGTCAGTAGTAGGAAAGATACTAAACTCTTTGATCAGATAATAAAATAATCTAGAAATGGCCAGTATAATAAAAATCGTCAGCATGGATTTCTGAAAGGAGGTCATGTTTAGCTAACCTTATTGAATTCTTTGAAAAAATAACAAAGGGTACAAAAGGACATTGCAGCGGATGTTGAATACATGAACCTTCCGAAGGCCTTCGATAAGGTGCCACATAAGAGATTTGTGACAACGGTCAAACCTTATGTAGTCGGGGGTTGGGTAGCAGAATGGATTGAACAGAAAACAGAGGGTAGACGTCAGGAAACGTTTCTCAGACTGGCAGAGAGTGAGAAGTGGTGCCCCACAGGGATCTGTGCTAACATGCACGCAAATGATTAGGACTCAGCAATTGCAGGTATGGTGTTGAAATTTGAAGATGATACCAAATTGGGTGGTGGGATAGCTAATAACGTGGGGGACTGCACCAAGGTATAGAAAGGCATTAACAGGCTTGCAGAGTGGGTGGATAAGTGGCAAATGAAATTCAATATAGTGAAGTGCGAGATGGTTCATTTTGGTAGGAGGAAGAAGGAGGCCACTTATTCATAGGATTACATAAAATTACATAGGATATACGGCACAGAAACAGGCCATTCGGCCCAACCAGTCCATGCCGGTGTTTATGCTCCACTCGAGCCTCTTCCCATCTTTCCTCATCTAACTCTATCAGCATAACCCTCTATTCCCTTCTCCCTCATATGCTTGTCTAGCCTCCCCTTAAATGCATCTATACTATTCGCCTCAACCACTCCCTGTGGTAGCGAGTTCCACATTCTCACCACTCTCTGGGTAAAGAAGTTTCTCCTTAATTCCCTATTCCTTGTAAGGTAAGAAATTAAATGGGGTGGAGGAGCAGAGAGATCTGGGAAGCCAGAAAAATAAATCACTAAACGTTAACTACTGGGCAAGAGGGCAAAATGGAGAGTGAGACCACCTACACTGTGCTGACTTAACCCTTCTCGGCTGCTCGAGAGCACAGCTCATGGAGACCAAGGAACTGGAATGAAATCTGTCAAATCGGGGGGAATTACTAAAATGGAAAATAAAATTAAAACATTTAAATAAATGTACAGGGGCCGAAAATCCATGGGAGCAGCATCCCAATGGAAGTGCTGAATCAGGCATCTTGGAACCTCCGCATCTGACCTCATCAAAGTTTGTGTGGTTAGGGGGAGATCCCTTCATTTTTAATTTCAATGGCAGGTGCTCACACCTCTAGGGCAGCATCGAGAGAGCCTGCCCACCAAAGAGCTGCACATGTCAATGAAGGTGGCCAACTGGGGGTGGGGGCGGGTGAGGTGCCACCATCCCGCCCAGAAACAACTTTAAAGTGCCGCCAGGGTTTCTCTTTCTAAGGGAGTCATATTGAAATATATCGGCCTAGAAACTCGGCTCCGTACCGCCCGGCTTTTCGTCGCTACAGGAGCCGTTTTGTGTCGAAAATGGCATCCGCGCCGCGCGCACACAATTCACAGAATCACAGAATCCCCACAGTGCAGATAGAGGCCATTTCGGCCCATCGAGCCTGCACCGACACATATCCCACCCTATCCCTGCGTATTTAATCCCCCCTAACACTAAGGGTCAATTTATCATAGCCAAATCAACCTAACCCGCACATCTTTGGACTGTGGGAGGAAACTGGAGCACCCGAAGGAAACCCACGCAGACACGGGGAGAATGTGCAAACTCCACACAGACAGTCACCCGAGGCCGGATTCGAACCCGGGTCCCTGGCGCTGTGAGGCAACAGTGCTAACCACTATGCCACCGTGTTCTGGTAAAGGACGCCATTTTGGTAAAGGCCAATCAAGAGGCGACCTTTACCCACATCTGAAGCAGGCATTAGGCCATTAACATATGCAAATAAGGGGCTTAACGCCTGCATCTGCTCCCTCTTGCAACTTTGGTTTGCGCCTGAGGCAGCCAGCACCTGTGCCGATTGACTCCAGCAGAACCAACGCACAAAATGGTAAGTACTTACCATAATCACCACTGCTCCTAGTCCCGATATCTCCGACCTCACTCTCGACTCCGATGTCCAGGCCCCCCCCCGATCTCCCCCTGGCCCCGGCCCCAACCTCCTAGCCCCTAGCACTCCCGACCCCCCAACAACACTCCGCACCCCCGTGATCTTCTTCCCCGACCCCCGACAGCCCTCCGATCGCACTCCGAGGCCCAGCCGTTCCTCCTCCAGACCCCCACGATCTTCTTCCCCATTCACTTTCCTGACAATTGGTGCACAAACCTGTGCAGGCTCCTACCGCTGCGCCATTTACAAGATAATGAGTTCCGAGGCCCAAAACCCCTGGCTCCTCGGACCCCCCATTTGAGAGCGGGCTGTTTGCACTCTGCGGTAAGGCGCCCAAAAATGGACCCTACTGAACTTCTAGGCCATATTGTTTTAAATTGCTAACCTTTTCTTTGTGGGTGGGGAGGGGTGGGGGCGGGGGTTGGTGGGTGGCGGGCTCCAGACCTGGTCCCTCGGGTAATCCACACTTCCAACATTCAGTGGCGTGGCTCCACTCCTAACAGTCCACCCCTGAATGCCCCGCACAAGGCTGGTGATTCCCAGTTCTGGACTAATATTCGGCCCATCTGCCACACTCATAGTAATGGGAGTAGGCCATCCAGCCCCTCGAGCCTGCTCTGCCATTCTATTAGAATTCTTTAACTGCATTTACTCATCTTTGATCCATATCCCTTGATACCCTTACTTAATAAAAATCTGTCGATCTCAGTCGTGAAAATTTCAATTGTCCACTGCCTTTTGGGGGAAGAGAGTTCCAGATTTCTACTACCTTTTGTTTGAAAGCTACCATTTGTGCTAAAATTTTACAGTGGGTGTGCACCAGACGGACCATAGATTTACAACCCCCAGAAATACATAGCCTAATAAGCCCAAAAGTTTACATTTAGTAATGCTTAGCATACCAGGCCCTAATACCTAAATTACTTAATGTGAAAGTGCTCTTCCGGAGGTAAAACTCATACCTTCACTTGAGAATTGCCTACATTTCCAACATTACACTCCAATTGTCCAATCTCTGGATTAGAGGACAATACAGTAGCAAATCAGAAATAGTGACATTTAAACCTTGGAGTTTAACATTGATGATTCTTTGAGAATTTATTTGAAAAAACCCCAGGAATGCCTGACAGCCTGAGGTGATGTGTGTGTGCAAGGCACAAGTGCATGTAGATAACTATACAATTAGTGGTACGTTTTAGAGTAAGATTGACCTGACTCATTCATGGCTGTATTGATCATTAATGTTCAGTCTTTCAAATTCAAGCTCAAAAATTTAATGATTTAAATTCCCAGAGGATTTCTCTGCATTTCCAGTAAACATTGAGCAGTATGCTTATTCAACAAATATGTGAATGAATCTGAGACAGCAGAGACAAAGCAGAATGAAAGCAAGATCTACTAGGGGCTCCTAAGATTTACAAATCATAAATAATGCAAGCGTTGCTCACAGTGCATAAGATGTTGATGTTGCCATGCCAGCGCAAACGCAGCAAAGGGAATGAAACGCAGTGTGAATGGCAAGAGGAAGGGAAGCTTGCCGGCAACCCGATCATTAATAAAATGAATGGTGAGTTGTCAGTGTGTTTTTCTTATTTGTTTTACTTTCGATCAACAAAGTATTGTTTTGGTTGCGGAGGATGTTAAGGCACCAGAGTCACTGATGTTCATGCTGTTGATGGGAAATGAAGCAGTATTGGCAGCACTGAATGGACAGAGGCCTCCAGGCTGTGGAAAGGAAATTATACGGCACGTTTACACGATAGGATTGATTTTCTGAATGTGCCCTCTTGGTATGGAACCTTGTCCTTGATAAATCGAAAGTGGGTCCCCTACAATTAAATGTGTCCGTACTTAGAGGGCTGCAGCCCACTGCACGCGTGCGATTCTCATACTTTCTGCTGCATTTCTCCGTATAAATGATTGAAGCCACGGGCCACCAATTGCATTGTGGACCTACAAAAATGTGGGTCTCCAAATCTGGAATTTGCTTAAGGCCACCCGTTGAAGCAAAATAAATAGAGGGATCCTGCCCTGCACGTTTGCACTCTTCAAGCAACTGGCGCTCCATCGGAGACCCAATGCCAAATATAAAAGCAGCTAAAGAGGTACATGGAATTCACTCGCCCAAGAACAATTGATGAGGTAAAGTTAAAAACATCTTATGGAAAGGAGAGCAGAGGAGAGGAAACTAGAGCAAAGGAGAGGGGATGAGAGAAGAGAGCTAAAAGTGGAGAGGAGAGAGAAGGCTTAATAGAACTTGATAGAAATGGAATAAATGGTTCTTTTTACATAATATTTACCATAACTGAGGGAGAAAATGTCTACAAATCTGACGAATTTTACAATAAAGATTTAATTTTCACTAAATCACACAATGTTTATGAAACTGTGGAGAGGATCGGCCTGTAGGTAATACTTTGTTTTCGACAGAGGAGGGCTCCAGCAAAGTAATTTCCTGTAAGTTGGAAAGGGATTGTGAATTCAGCGGGATGGATATTGCAATGGCGGATGTCAGATGCACCCAGCAAACTCCAATAGAGGG
The DNA here is from genome assembly GCA_030390025.1 of Squalus acanthias. NCBI lineage: Eukaryota > Metazoa > Chordata > Chondrichthyes > Squaliformes > Squalidae > Squalus > Squalus acanthias. The sequence goes on from CM059433.1 coordinate 3,785,861, forward strand.
AACCTGTGCACAGCTTGCGCTTTAGGTTCACTGGGCCCCTGGTTCTATTGAAATAAGATCGCTGCCCTATAACGCACCCAGAGCACCATTTGAAATGGGCGTGAATGAGACGCCGCTATTCTATCTTTTTTAAATTTAGGCGCTCTTGCACTTTGACTCTCCGTGGCATCCCTGGCCCATGCTCCTTCGCCCCATGCCCAATACCCAACTGTCAGCCCGTCAATGGCTGCTGGCACTCGATAATGCAGCCCCGCCACTCCCAATGCTCGAGCCTTATTATCAGTGACATTATTTTTGTTGTAAGTTACACCAGCATTGCTGCTACCCGTAGTATTTGCTCTCCTCTCTCTGCTGCCAGTCCAAGGATCAAAACACCTGAATAATCCTGCCACAAAATTAAAATACTAAAGGAGGTCTTTTATCACTGGCATTTGAACATTGCAACATTCAAGCCTGTAACTATTTTCTCCTAGAATGACATGCCCACAGAACTATTCCCTTAATTAATTTTACTGCACTTCAGAATTATTGACATTATCTGAATTTCTGTTTTTTGTTGCTTTTATTCTTAGCCTTTGTCATCTCTTCCAGCTAGGATAGTTTAAGCCTTGAGCTTCTCTATGACAACTATTCACCCTTTTCCATTATCATCAACAGTCCTGACAGTATCTGTACCATTAACTTCGAGATGTGTGTCTCTGAACCAACCAATCCATGTCCTATGATGTCCCTTCAGTTTCTCTTCCTTCCACATTTCCTTGTCCTGGACATTTGCTCACATTCATCTAATTTCTAAGAAAGTTTATCCCTTTAACCCTTCAAGCTACCACTCTACTGCCCTCAAATAAGTACCTTCTAAAGTAATGTAAGCTGCTGTTAAAATCACAAAAGTTAAGACTCTTGAAAGTCTTGACTTAAACTGTGATCGCCAGTATGGTTTTGGCGTGGCTGTTCTCCTGCTGATCTTGTTGCCTATGATGTGCACCTCTGGGACTCTAGTATCGAACACTTTAATGAAGCATTTATATTGTCTTGGGTATCTCCAAAGCGTTTAGTAGGACAACTGACCATCATATGGCCTTCCAGCTATGTTCATGATTATCTAGAATCCTTCCCCATCACTCTATCTCCACTGTAGTTGATGCCTCATCTTCTGACATTTTTCCATTAACAGAGATTACCCTCTGTTCTTTCTCCATGTCAATTACCTCCTCCACTCATCATCCAACTCTCCCCTCTCTTTTGTTAATTGATTTCACTCTACAATCATTAATTTTCTTTAGATTGCCTGTCTTCAGTGTACACACCTCTTTTCTTCTCAGTGCCTTTTTAATCATGGTGTCAGAGTTAGGGAGGGAGTGACTGAAAGCTTGATCAAAAAGATGGATTTTGAGAATTTTTTAAAGGTGGAGAGAGAAATGGAGAGGAGCAGGGGTTTAGAGAAGGAGTTCCAGAAAGTAGGGCTGAGGCAGCTGAAGACTCTGTCACCAAAAATACACTGAAGAGAGAGGGAGGGCAGAGCAGAAAAGGCCAGAGTTGAAGGATAGAAGACCACAGGTGATTGTAGATAGGATGGAGTGAGGCCATGAACGGATTTGAAGATTAGGATGGGGGCTTTAAATTTTAAATTCAATGTGCTGGAGGAGAAAGACCCACTATAGGTCAGCAAGGATGGGAGTGATGGGCAAATGGGATTTAGTGAGGGGTAGGACCTTGGCAGCAGCGTTGTGAATACGTTGGAGTTTATGGAGGAGGATAGGAGGCTGGTAAGGAGGACACTGGAGAAATCAAGTCCAGAATTGACAAGTGTGTAGATAAGTGTTTCAGCGGCAGTGAGGATGAGGTAGCAGTGGAGGAGGGCGATGTTGTAAAGGTGAAAGTAAGCGGTCTTGGTGATGCATAGTACGTGGGGTTTGAAGTTCAGCTCTGGGTCAATTATCCTCTCCACTGCCTCCAGGGTTTGAATGTCTTCTTTGTGTCTTGGTGACCAGAACTGGAGACAGTACTCAAGGTTTCGTCTGACCAGAGCACGTAACATTTTAAGCATGATTTCCTCCATCTTGAACTCTACTGTTTTGACTAAATAGTTCAGCATTCTATTTGCTTAGTTGGTTGCAGCTCTGCGTTGATTGACCATCATGGTAAAGATGATCAGTTCCTGTGCTTGGCAGCCTGCAATGTCTCCGCCCATCCACTTCAACAGGCTGACAATTGTGGGCTGCCAAACGCAGAAGTGGAAAATCCCATCCGCTGCTTGTTAAATCTACTGAAACCCTTGGATCTCTTTCAACTTTATCTTTAGCTATTTTGAGATCATTCATGAAGTACTTATGTCACCCACTCTTTCCTCTTAGACACAGTACTTTACACTCGCCTGTATTAAATTTCATCTGCCACTGATCTACCCACTTAAATATTTTATCTAATTCATTTTGAAGTTGCTGAATTGCCTCCTCAGTTTCAACTGATCTTTTTAGTTTGGTATTGTCTGCAAATGTGACCAGTTTGCATTGAGCTTCTGAATCTATGTTGTTAATGTAAATTAGAAATAGTCCCAACACTGCTCGACTGAGCAACTTACCCCAACAAGACATAACAAGGCCTATTCTGCCTTTCTGGTGACCGTCCGTCCGGTGGAGCGCACTGGTCGGCCTCCAATTCTGGCGGCGGAGAGGCCCCCTGTGATTTTTGAGGCTCCAGCCTCATTTCGATCTGGCAGGTGAGCTGCGGGACCTGAAACAGCCATCACGTCGAGGCCTCAAAGCCTCATAATTGGGCTGGTGCAGCCACTAGCAAGGCGAGTTCTGGAGGGCGGGAGGGGCCGCGATTGCAGAGGGCGGGAGGGGCTGCGATTGCGGAGGGTGGGAGGGGCCGCGATTGCGGGGGGCGGGAGGGGCCGCGATTGCGGGGGGCGGGAGGGGCTGCGATTGCGGAGGGCGGGAGGGGCCGCGATTGCGGGGGGCGGGAGGGGCCGCGATTGCGGGGGGCGGGAGGGGCCGCGATTGCGGGGGGCGGGAGGGACTGCGATTGCGGGGGGGCGGGAGGGGCCGCGATTGCGGAGGGCGGGAGGGGCCGCGATTGCGGAGGGCGGGAGGGGCTGCGATTGCGGAGGGCGGGAGGGGCCACAATTGCGGAGGGTGGGAGGGGCCGCGATTGCGGAGGGCGGGAGGGGCTGCGATTGCGGGGGGTGGGAGGGGCCGCGATTGCGGAGGACGCAGGTTCCGGGGCGGGCGGCCCAGATTATCTCTATAGGCCCCAGAGCACGCCTGCTCCTCTGGGGCCCACAAACATGATTCAACACTTCCCTTTAGCAGGCCTCTTCGCTTCCATCGCCTGTGGAGCCAATTGTTACACAGGCTCCAATCAGTTCCGACCTAAAATGGCAATCGAGGTCCTATTTATGTCACAGGACCCCAATTTCCATATAAAAAGGGGCTTATCGCCTGAAGCAGGTGAGAGTTTTGGACACCCGGCGGTAGGCCTCTTTCCAAATGGACCCGGCACCATTGGCGGTGTTAATGGATTGGTAAGGATACCGACCCCGTGTTGAGGCCCCGTTAACACCGGACGAAGGCAGTCAGAATCGACCCAAACAATTCTAACAAGTACCCAGCCTTCCCTTCAGGCAGTTTTTTTTATTCCCAGGTTTTATCTTGAATACCTGGCTCATGAATAGGAACCTTCATATCGTCAAATTCTTTTTGGAACTCAAGGTCAATCACAACATCGGGCTTTTCTCAATCCAGTTAGGATGGCCCTTCCTCAAAAAAGTCAAAGAGATTGGTCAACAGAACCTTTCCCTTTTGAACCCAGGACAGCTGCTGTTTACTTGGTTATTCTCATGCAAGTCATTCTCAATTTTGCTCCTGATAATTGATTCTATTACTTTACACAGTATTGCTGCTCGGCTAAGGAGCCTAGAGTTGCCTGTATCTGCTTTGTCATCCTTTCTAAAAATGGATACCATGTTAGCCTGTTTCCAGTTTACTAGAACCTCCCCAGTGTTTCTCTAACTCTCTCCTAGGAACCATCAGTGCCTCAAAAAGATAATCCCTTCCCTCTCCTATTACTCGGATAAATGCCATCCATCCATGAGGATTTATTTGCTTAGAGCTATTTTAGCTTATTATTAAATCATTAATTTTACATGGAATATCATTAGTTAGGTATAGCATGTTGCTCATGTCTTCCCTGTTAAATACTTAGAATAACCATTTACTATGTTAACTATTTTATTGCTCATGCTCAGTTCTCCTTCTATTAGCATCTGTTAGGGTTTCACTTTCTCTTTGATTGCTTCTTACTGTTAGTGTATTTAAATAATTACTCACTGTTGTGTTGTAAGCTTCTTTTCCAGCCCTGCATGTCTGCATGTTCTTATATTTATCCCAGTGAACCCCTTCACCTTTCTCCCTGCAAGATTTAGTGTGGTAATTTTTCCTTATCATTTTGCTTCTGATTAGTTTGTTAATTCACTCGGGGTCACATTTGTTTCGTCTTTGCTCCAGTTGTTTTAAGTCTAAGATACAAATCTTTCATTTTATTTTGACCTTTTCACACATCCATTATACACACACATGACCGTCTCATTATACATTCATACCTAAGAAGTAACAAACTGAATACATTTACTCAAAGTTATATTTCATAGAACAAACCTGCACAATGGGAATTCAAAGAACCCTGGATGCTTAATCCAGCTGATTATAAGAGATTTTGAATAAATGTATATCTTGCTGATCTTCCAGAAGGTAATTTCCATACCATTTCTTGTCTTTTATATTCATTCTCCCAATTTCTTTCCAAAAATAGAAAGAAACTTAAATATAGAATATATCTGAGAACATCATGGGCTTCTAAAACATTGAAATAAGAATTGATTCGACTTTGCAGAATGTATCCTTCCCATTGATTAGTAGAGGTGTCATTTTCAATGACAAAGCAATTAAAAAAGCTTGTAGAATGATAGGATATGTAGATGAAAGACTTGCATTTATATAGCGCCTTTCACAACCACCAGACGTCTCAAAGCGCTTTACAGCCAATGAAGTACTTTTGAAATAGAGTCACTGTTGTAATGTGGCAGCTAATTTGCGCACAGCAAGCTCCCACAAACAGCAATGTAATAATGACCAGATGATCTGTTTTAGTTATGGGATAAATATTAGCTAGGACACCGGGGATAACTCCCCTACTCTTCTTCGAAATAATGCCATGGGATTTTTTACATCCACCTGAGAGGGCAGACAGGACCTCGGCTTAACATCTCATCTGAAAGACAGCACCTCCGGCAGTGTCAGTCTAGTCTTTATGTGCTCAAGTCCCTGGAGCGGGACTTTGAAGCCACAACCTTCTGACTCAGAGGCAAGTGTGCTACCCACTGAGCCACGGCTGATCACTTGAAATGAAATTAAAGAATATAGGTCTATTAAAGTTATGACACGTTAGAATCTAGCCATCATGCTACAAAAGGTATACTTAAAGCAGAAAAAATACACAAGGAAATCCCAAGTGCTATGGGAATTTGTTTTAAAAAGCTTAAGATCTACAGTTCAGAAAGAAGGTAGCAAAGGGGACCTAAAGTATAGAAAGTATTAAGTTGTATTAATAGGTAGGATTAATCCAGATTTATTACTTGAAAGTAAAGCCAAGGAAGAAGGACTAGAGGACATTAATGAAAAGCGAATTTAGAACACCAATTAGGAACCAGCCATCACTTTTCTTTCCTGGTGGGACAGATCTCCACCAGGTCTTTCCTGACAGGTGATGGGCTGAAACTGCTTCTTCCTGTAGTTACCAGGAAATGTGATTTGGTTGTTATAACAATAATGGCGGAAAATCGGTGAATCAGAGCAACTGCATCAGCAGCAAAACTTGGATTACAGATGAATAGAGAGTCCTTGGTGATCCATGGGAATTTAACACTTTTAACTGCGTCTGTGCCATTAAGCGAGACCTCCTTGTGGTCAGGGCTTACTTGTGATTGAAAAATCTCACAGGACGCGCTCAATATTAACAGGGGTCACCACGGCTTCGAACCAAGAGTTCTGTTTGAATGCTGACAATCAAGTAAACATGTTTGATACCAGTGGTGTCACTGAAATGCCAATGGCATCTGTCTTTGGATATTGGAAGAAGTCTCACTCCAGAAGAAATAAATATTGGTTGTAGAATAAAAACAGCTGATGCAAAGTTCCACTAAAAAAAATGCTAAGCTTTTAAAATTAAAACAAACACTGGCAGCCTGCTGTTGCCAGCATTCACATCTTTGAAAGCAATCAATGTTTTGACTTTTGGAAGTTACATATAAAATCACAATTTTACAGAGTCTTTAGCATTATAAAGAAACAGAAGAAAACAGTTTTGTTTGGTTGTATAACAACTGCACAAGTACAAGGTTGTTGCGGTTGCATCAGGAAACTGGTTCCAGCAACCACTTTGGATTGGATTTTAATGATCAAGACTTGCTTCGTAGAGAAGTCATTATTATTCTCATTTTAAAATGCTCGTTTTGCGGTAGATTAATGCAGCACTGTTGAGTACATATCATATCCTTCCCTTTCTGCTTGATGCATTTAGCCAATACAATTGCATTCTGGAGCCTGGATAATTTTCACTAACTAATACGTCGACTTGCAAGAATAAAATGTTGAAAAATAAAAATCACAATGAAACTCACAAAATAAAAACCACAACAATAAACAAAAACCTTGAAACGCGAGTCAGCATGAAAAGCAAAAAATCTGCAAATGTTGCAAATCTGAAACAACAGAAAACGGTGGCAACAACAACAACAACAACTTGTATTTATATGGCGCCTTTAATGTAGTAAAACGTCCCAAGGTGCTGCACAGCAGTGTTATAAGACAAAAAAAAATTTGACACCGAGCCACATAAGGAGAAATTAGGGCAGGTGACCAAAAGCTCGGTCAAAGAGGTACATTTCATGGAGCGTCTTAAAGGAGGAAAGAGAGGTGGAGAGGCGGAGAGGTTTAGGCAGGGAATTCCAGAGCTTAGGGCTCAGGCAACAGAAGGCACGGCCACCAATGGTTGAGCGATTATAATCAGGGATGCTCAAGAGGGCAGAATTAGAGGAGTGCAGATATCTCGGGGGGTTGTGGGGCTGAAGGAGATTACAGAGATAGGGAGGGGCGAGGCCATGGAGGGATTTGAAAACAAGGATGGGAATTTTGAAATCGAGGTGCTGCTTAACCGGGAGCCAATGTAGGTCAGCGAGCACAGGGGTGATGGGTGAACGGGACTTGGTGTGAGTTAGGACACGGGCAGCCGAGTTTTGGATGACCTCAAGTTTACGTAGGATTGAATGTGGGAGGCCAGCCAGGAGTGCGTTGGAAGAGTCAAGTCTAGAGTCAACACAGAGTACGTCAGTCAGCATCTGTACAGAGAACAGACAAGCTAATGCTTCAAGCATACAGCTGATGAAGGATAGTATGCCTGAAATGTTAACTTATCTGAAATACGGTCCCCACCGCTGATAGCGGGCGCATTGGTGTTAACGCAATTAGCCCACTATAAGCAGTGGATGGTAAAACCGCCAAGTGTTGAATAAAGACGGTGTCAGTAGCCAGCTTAGCTTCCAGCTGCACCTTGTTCGTGCAGGATTCATCAGCTTCCTAAAGAGGAAAGGGACACAGCACTTTGACAGATAATGGAGAAAAAGACAATGAAATCTTAAATCTTCTCGCCTGAATGATGCTCCCAGTGCAAACAGTGGCACTGCAGCCCTGAGGCACTCAGCTCCTCAGGTGAATAGTTAACAGTACAAACATTTAATAAACTCTTCAATTTGCCTGAAATCAGCTGAGGTTTTTAAAACAGTAAATGTGGAGGATTAAGTAATTACGGTAATCACACTTTAACGAGCTGCAAAAGCTTGAGAATTGCCTAAAATAGCCGGCGCATTTAATACGTTGTAAGCAGCGCTTTTGCAAAGCACTTGTATGGTGAAGGAAAATGGTTGTCGTTAATTGCTCGGTATAGACAGTTGCCTGCCATAAACGTGGGCGGTATAAGAGGTGGGGACTGTACCACTGAGGCATTCACCAATGAACGAAATATAAAATACCAAAATATAAATGACGTGCACCTAAAAAATAACGAACAGGAAAAAACATTAAAAGATTGATTTTCACTTCCATATCATGTTAAAATAAGTGGTCAAGGTGACTATTTTTGGACTATCAGTGATCCAGACCCACAGCAATGTGGTTGACTCTTAACTGCCCTCTGAAATGGCCCAGCAAGCCACTCATTTGTAACAAACCGCTACGAAACACAATAATAAGAATGAAACCGGACGGACCACCCGGCATTGACCTCGGCACTGGCTACGGACCGGCAACGGCACACCCAGCCCAGTCGACGCTGCAAAGTCCTCCTCACCAACATCTGGGGACTTGTGCCAAAATTGGGAGAGCTGTCCCACAGACTAGTCAAGCAACAGCCTGACATAGTCATACTCACAGAATCATACCTTTCAGCCAATGTCCCAAACTCCTCCATCACCATCCCTGGGTATGTCCTGTTCCACCGGCAGGACATCACCAATCCACCTGTCGCAGCTGCATCTGTCCATGATAGTATTGGTGACAGTGAAGTCCCGCCTTCACACTGAGGACACCCTCCATCGTGTTGTGTGGCACTACCACCGTGCTAAATGGGATAGATTCAGAACAGATCTAGCAGCTCAAAACTGGGCATCCATGAGGCGCTGTGGGCCATCAGCAGCAGCAGAATTGTATTCCACCACAATCTGTAACCTCATGGCCTGGCAGTTTATTTTTATTCGTTTATGGGATGTGGGCGACACTGGCAAGGCCAGCATTTATTGCCCATCCCTAGTTGCCCTTGAGAAGGTGGTGGTGAGCCGCCTTCTTGAACCGCTGCAGTCCGTGTGGTGATGGTACTCCCACAGTGCTGTTAGGGAGGGAGTTCCAGGATTTTGACCCAGCGACGATGAAGGATCGGCGATATACTTCTAAGTCAGGATGGTGTGTGACTTGGAGGGGAACTTGGAGGTGGTGGTGTTCCCATGCGCCTGCTGCCCTTGTCCTTCTAGGTGGAAGAGGTTGCGGGTTTGGGAGGGGCTGCCGAAGAAGCCTTGGTGAGTTGCTGCAGTGCATCTTGTAGATGGTACACACTGCAGCCACGGTACGCCAGTGGTGGAGGGAGTGAATGTTTAAGGTGGTGGATGGGGTGCCAATCAAGCGGGCTGCTTTGTCCTGGATGGTGTCGAGCTTCTTGAGTGTTGTTGGAGCTGCACTCATCCAGGCAAGTGGGGAGTATGCCATCACACTCCTTACTTGTGCCTTGTAGATGGTGGAAAGGCTTTGGGGAGTCAGGAGGTGAGACAGTCGCCACAGAATACCCAGCCTCTGACCTGCTCTTGTTGCCACTGTATTTATGTGGCTGGTCCAGTTAAGTTTCTGGTTAATGGTGACCCCTAGGATGTTGATAGTGGGGGATTCGGCGATGGTAATGCCATTGAATGTCAAAGGGAGGTGGTTAGACTCTCGCTTGTTGGAGGTAGTCCAACACTCTACATATCCCTCACTCTACCATTACCATCAAGCCAGGGGACCAACCCTGGTTCAATAAGGAGTGTAGAAGAGCATGCCAGGAGCAGCACCAGGTGTACCTAAAAATGAGGTGCCAACCTGGGGAAACATAGAAACATAGAAAAATAGGAGCAGGAGTAGGCCATTCGGCCCTTCGAGCCTGCTCCGCCATTCAATATGATCATGGCTGATGCTCTATCTCAATACCATATTCCCGCTCTCTCCCCATACCCCTTGAAGCTGCAACACAGGACTACATGAATGATAAAAAGTGGAAACAGCATGCTATAGACAGGGCTAAGCGATCCCACAATCAACGGATCAGATCAAAGCTCTGCAGTCCTGCCACATCCAGTCGTGAATGGTGGTGGACCATTAAACAACTAACAGGAGGAGGAGGCTCCATGAATATCCCCATCCTCAATGATGGTGGAGCCCAGCACATGAGTGCAAAAGACAAGGCTGAAGCGTTTACAACCATCTTCAGCCAGAAGTGCCAAGTGGATGATCCATATCGGCCTACTCCTGAGGTCCCCACCATCACAGAAGTCAGTCTGCAGCCAATTCGATTCACTCCACGTAATATCAAGAAACGGCTGAGCACACTGGATACAGCAAAGGCTGTGAGCCCCGACAACATCCCGGCTGTCGTACTGAAGACTTCTGCTCCAGAACTAGCCGCGCATCTAGCCAAGCTGTTCCAGTACAGCTACAACATTGGCATCTATCCGACAATGTGGAAAACTGTCCAGGTATGTCCTGTCCGCAAAAAGCAGGACAGATCCAATCCAGCCAATTACTGCCCCATCAGTCTACTCTCAATCATCAGCAAAGTGATAGAAAGTGTCATCAACAGTGCTATCAAGCGGCACTTACTCACCAATAACCTGCTCACTGATGTCCAGTTTGGGTTCCGCCAGGACCACTCGGCTCCAGATCTCATTACAGCCTTGGTCCAAACATGGACAAAAGAGTTGAATTCCAGAGGTGAGGTGAGAGTGACTGCCCTAGACATCAAGGTAGCATTTGACCGAGTGTGGCATCAAGCAGCACTAGTAAAACTGAAGTCAATGGGAATCGGGGGAAAACTCTCCACTAGCTGGAGTCATACCTAGCATAAAGGAAGATGGTCGTGGTGGTTGAAGGTCAATCATCACAGCCCCAGGACATCGCTGCAGGAGTTCCTCAGGACAGTGTCCTAGGCCCAACCATCTTCAGCTGCTTCATCAATGACCTGCCCTCCAACATAAGGTCAGAAATGGGGATGTTCGCTGATGACTGCACAGTGTTCAGTTCCATTCACAACTCCTCAGATAATGAAGCAGTCCATGCCCGCATGCAACAAGAACTGGACAACGTTTGGGCTTGGGCTGATAAGTGGCAGGTAACATTTGCGCCACAGAAGTGCCTGGCAATGACTATCTCCAACAAGCAAGAGTCTAACCACCGCCCCTTGACATTCAACGGCATTACCATCGCCAAATCCCCCACCATCAACATCCTGGGGGTCACCATTGACAAGAAACTTAACTGGACCAGTCACATAAATACTGTGGCAACAAGAGCAGGTCAGTGGCTAGGTATTCTGCAATGAGTGTCTCACCTCCTGACTCCCCAAAGCCTTTCCACCATCTACAAGTCACAAGTAAGGAGTGTGGAGCACAGGTCTGCCTGGATGAGTGCAGCTTCAATAACACTCAAAAAGCTCGACACCATCCAGGACACAGCAGCCCGCTTGTGTGCAACCCATCCACCACCTTAAACATTCAGTCCCTCCACCACCGGTGCACCGTGGCTGCAGTGTGTACCATCTACAAGATGCACTGCAGCAACTCGCCAAGGCTTCTTCAGCAGCACCTCCCAAACCCGTGACCTCTTCCACCTAGAAGGACAAGGGCAGCAGATGCATGGGAACACCACAACCTCCAAGTTCCCCTCCAAGTCACACACCATCCTGACTTAGAGGGGCAATAAATGCTGGCGTTGCCAGCGACACCCACATCCCATGAACGAATGAAAAAAAATGTGCCTTTATACAGTTATGCAGTGGTAAGTGCATACACCTCATACCCAGCTAGCAAATGTAAGTTCCAATACACGACACACTTTCTTAAAGCCAACAGAATGTGAAGATATTCAATTCTCAAGTAGCAGCAACAGTCATACTTGAAGATCTAAATAACAGTAACTTGTACTTATATAATGCTTTTAATAGAAAAAAGTCATAAGGCACTTCACAAATATGCATAATGAAGACAGGGCCAAGTAAGGAAGGAAGAGATTAGGAGGGGGCGGCCTAAAGCTAGGTCAGAGAGAGAGGTTTTGCGGAGGTTTTAAAGGCGGAGAGGTGCAGAGGCAGAGAGATTTAAGGAGTTCCAGAGAGCTGATTATGTTGGCTAAAACTCTACCACAGTGGCTGGTTGAAGGGTGGATGTGATGCAGAGAAGTCTGGAGTGAGAGGAACAGAGCATTTGGAAAGGGATATACGGCCCCCAGATCCAAGAGAGCAGCCATCTGAGCTTCCATTGGCAGCAGAGTGAATTTTTTAAATTTGAGATAACTCCATTTGCACATTGGGTCATGTAACAAATCAGTCTGTTTAAGGACAGGATCCCAAGAGGCCGTCAGCATAAAAATGACTGTCTGTGATCAGGGTTTTGCTTGGATTCCTGGAGTTAAAAGACATGAATTTATCTCACTGCGGATCAGACTGATTCCAAAGTTGACAGCTTTTATAGAATCATAGAAATTTACAGCACAGAAGGAGGCCATTCGGCCCATCTTGTCTGTGCCGGTCGACAAAGAGCTCTCCAGCCTAATCCCACTTTCCAGCACTTGGTCCGTAGCCCTGTCGGTTACGGCACTTCAAGTGCATATCCAAGTACTTTTTAAATGTGATGAGGGTCTCTGTCTCTACCACCCTTTCAGGCAGTGAGTTCCAGACCCCCACCACCCTCTGGGTGAAGAAATTTCTCCTCAAATCCCCTCTAAATCTCCGACCAATTACTTTAAATCAATGCCCCCTGGTTATTGACCCCTCTGCTAAGGGAAATAGGTCCTTCCTATCCACTCTATCTAGGCCCCTCATAAATTTATACACCTCAATTAGGTCTCCTCTCAGCCTCCTCTGTTCCAAAGAAAACAACTCCAGGCTTTGTATTGATTAAGGGAGAGGCCCCAATAATGTTCATTACATGCTAATTTGGATCATTAGAGAAGAGTTCATGTGTGGCCTGTGCCGAGCTCTGTAAAGGCTCCCAAAGCCTAAGAAATAAAGCAACGGCCATGATTTTGCAAATGGATGTGGCTTGGGAGCGGGTTAGCTGGTTTCTGGCTTCCAGTCCCAGTCCCACCCGCAACTGCATCTAGCCCACGGACGTGATTTTACGTCGATTAGCCTTGTTAAGCCCACCCTGTGGGCTTGCCGGCCAATTAAGAGGAAGCCAGTCAGGTGACGTCATTTGATGATGCGTCATCTGCCGGTTTTCTTAAAGGGACCACGCACGATATTTCTTTGACAGCTCATTTCTCAGTGTTTGAGGTGCTGCAAACACTGACAATGATAGTTCACAGGTGAGCTCTTGCACCAAGGCTCTCCAATGACTTCCTCCATAGGCTAGAACAGATGGCAGCTGCAGGTAAGGTCACAGAAGTGATCTGTCACTGGTGAGAGAGGTTCTCCCAATGAGGTGGGACTAGACAGCCAATTCAAAACTTGTTACCTACAGGAAAGTGTAAGTGCATTAAAAATGATTTCCCCAACATTTTCTTACCTCTGAAACTCACCAGTGCACCATTGGATCCTTCACACCACTTCTGCAGCTGTCATCAATGCAGAAACATTACAGCAGACTCACAACACGCTGCACTTACCTGGCGTGGGGCTGGATTTTACCAGCCCTGAGGAGATGGGTCTGGAGGCAGGACTGCTGGGAAAATCCCCAAAAATGGGAGCAGGTCCCAAACCCGCTCCCAACCCGCCTCCAATCAATCTTCCCTGGAGGTGGGTCCCCGATTTGCATAGGGACCTGACTCCTAGCGGTGGGAAGAGGATTATAGCCACTTAACTGCCTGTTAACAGGGTTAGGGTTAGGGTAGTTAACAGGTAGTTAACAGGCAGTTAAGAGGCTTTTTCCAATTTTTCGACTGCTGCTGTGGGCTTCCCGATGTCGGGGAACCCCACCAGGGTAAGTGAGGTGTGCTGTGGGTCTGTTGTTATGTTGGTGTTTGGATGACAGCTGCAGAAGTGGTGTGAAGGATGCAATGGGACACTGGTGAGTATCAGAGGTAAGGAAATGTTGGGAAAGTAATTTTTAATGTGTTTCGATGTTTCTGCAGGTGACAAGCTGTGAAGTGTTTGTGTAGCCTCATCTCATCGGGAGAAGTGACAGATGGCTTCTGCAATCTCAGCTGCAGCTGCCATTTGTTTTATCCTAAGGAGAGAGTAATTGGAGAGCCTCGGGGCAAGGGCTCACCTTTGAACAGTGATTGTCAGTGTTTGACAGCACCTCAATGCTGTCAAATACTGTCAAATCAGCTGTCAAACAAGTGTGGTGCATATGCCTTTAAGAAAACTGGCAGATGAAGCCTCATCAACTGATGTCATCTGACACCAGCTTTCACTTAATTGGCCAGCAAGCCCACAGGGCGGGCTTAACAAGGCCAATCAGGGCAAAATAGCGTCTGTTTGTCAGATGTCGCTGGGGGTGGGACTGGAACCCGAAAACCAGCAGTCCCGCCTTGAACTGGGCCTGGAAGGTAAGATTCCGCCCATGGTGTCCGGACGTCGGGGAACCTGAGGCAGAAGCGGCAAAATTGAAAACGTGCCTGTTAACAAGTATCGAGTACCTGTTAACAGGCAGGTAAGTGTCTATAATCCTCTTCCCGCCGCTAGGTGTCAGGTCCATGCGCAAATCGGGGACCCGACACTTGGGAAGGTTGATTGGAGGCGGGTTGACAGCGGGTTTCCTGCCCGGGCTGTCAATCTTTGCGATTTTGACAGCGGTCCCGCCTCCAATCCCGCACGCTGAGGACCGGCAAAATTCCATCCCGTTGCGTGTTTCCTGAAGTAGGAGTCTATAAATCACGCAGCTGCCAGGTCTCCATCACCATTATTGTCCAGTCTATGTGGCAGTGGCCTGAAGAATGGCTCAAATTCAGCAAATTCACAATCACCGCTGATTTTAATGGGGATGGTGTCAAAGTTTCCCTCCAGTTTTATCCACTAACTGTTGAGTAGTTCTCTTGTTTGGTCACTTTGAGCAGACGGTGGCATTCCTCCTGTGACACAACTTTTGTTGTGGTTGTCTCTATTTCATAATGGCCGACTGGCTTGAGTTGCAAAATTGTGGTTTTCGTTGTGGCTTTTATTTTTGTCTAATACTGGGTTTTTGGTGGTTTTCTAGTTTTTTTTCTGTTCTGCTCTTTTAGGCAACAATAGAATAAAATCACTTCACCCTGGAATTAATCAAACTGGAGGATCAACGGGAACCACTTAATTTTAAAAATATTAAATAACATCCATTTTCAAATGGAAGCAACATTCTGATGAGTGAAGTGTGTATATATATATATATATATAAAATTATATATCAAATGTTTCCACAATTAAACGGGGCGTTTGTACAATTCGTACGACTCTAAAATTAGAAAATTACAAATAAACTCGAATGATCAAGAGCAACGACACTATTTCGAAGGTATCCAGGATGTGGTGTTCACACTCCATAAGTTGAGAATTGGTGGGAAGCCAAACCGGCTTCAGGGAGTCTCAGTCAGCTTCCTTCAGGTCAGGTTCAGGATCCTGCTGCCAGATTCAGGCTTCATGTACTCTGTATGTTCAGCATCGGGGCAAAGCCAAACCCCTTCACGCCAACGCTACAATTGGAGTGTGAATGTACTCTTAGACTGCCGCCAGTGACCACCTTGGAATGAATCAACTGTGTCCAATTTAGAAGACAAATGGTATTAATTGCTTATACAAAATGATGTTCGGAATAAAATGCTGTCCAAGATACTTGTGGATTAAAATTGCACAGATTGTAATTTCATACAAATGTGACAACCCAATCGTTATGAGTATTGCTGATAGTAATTTCTCTTCCGTGATCCAGACACTTAAAACAAACACAATTGGGGAACTTTATGAATCTGCATTCCTAGCAGGGACCCATCCCCAACGGTAGCATACATCAGTCAATAAATCGTGACAGTGTGTGCCCAAATTTCTAATAAATACTCCGGTCAGACAAGGCTCGACCTCCGAGCGTACAGATTCATAAAATTACCCCCAGTGTACCGAAAAACAAAATGTAATTTCAGAATATCGGATGAAGTATGTTATTAGCTTTCTAAAGGGCATAATGACCATTCCAAGCTCCCAGTGGAGAGCAGCACATGAAGGAAGAAAGGTTCAGAAATGTTTTTTTTAATTTGTTTATGGGATGTGGGCGTCGCTGGCAACGCCAGCATTTATTGCCCATCCCTAGTTGCCCTTGAGAAGGTGGAGGTGAGCCGCTTTCTTGAACCGCTGCAGTCCGTGTGGTGAAGGTGCTCCCACAGTGCTGTTAGGGAGGGAGTTCCAGGATTTTGACCCAGCGACGATGACTCAGTTACAACACTGTAGCACTGACAATCTGTCCAGCGCTGCCTTTGAGTGTAGCTCTACTCTGGGAAGTGCAGGAACTGTGCATTTACTCTTCGAATTTGTCTACACTTTTCTTTTTTATTCCAACTCCCATTTTAGTTTATCTTTCTTCTATTTAGTCTGCCCAATTCCAGGCCTTTTTTAACCCCATTATTGGGCTTTCTGCTAAGATGTCGCTCAGTGGACTCTCCCTCCAGGATTCCTTTGCCTGAAGAGAAGTGTTTCCATCTCAGTGGGAAGGCAAACATCGGGAACTCATGAATTACACTTTAAAAATTGTTTTTCAAATCCACATTACGTTGAGTTTTTAAAATTCTACCTCTACTCACTACCTTGCTCCAGTGTTCCCTCCTTTAGCCAACAGACCAGGGTGGAAGGGCCATGGTGTGCGATGTTGTTTTGCCCTCTTCTTCAAACAGAGCTCATTGCTATTTAAAAGTGATCGATCTGGGGGCCTGACAGAGGATTAGAAAAAGTTGCACATTGAGGGTACTTATGTTGAAAAGGCAGACAAGACTGAGATGACAACTCGGGACTTCCCTGTTGTGAGTTTAGCTTTAAATCACTGGTACTGAAACGCCAGCTATGATCTTTTGTTTACAGTACAGAGGGTGTAGTCAAGCATGGGCATTTTTTATTCAGTACAGTTATTTGTCTTCCTATTCGTGTTATTGTACAGATGGGATACTCACTAACTTTTCATTAAGGCCACAATCTTGAGAATGCTTGGGGGTCACACTCACGAGTTTACCACAGAACAACTCCGTGTATTTATCTTTTCTTTAAAACTGTACAGTTTTTAAATAAGATTTTTTTTCCGGCCGCTCTTTTACCCAGAGCCAGCAATATTCCAACGCTGCGAATTGAGCCCAAAACAGAATGGGGGCCAACGGGACTGCTGAGGGCTGCAACGGAGGAGAAAATAGGCCACGAATGGGCCATGAATTCCTTTTATTGAGTAGTTATATGCAAAGTTTAAAAACATTACAAGCAGGCCTTTTACAAGACATATGGGATCTGGGGCAATGTTCCCAGAGCATTTTCTGATTGATTGACTGTACAGCTGAGGTGCTAAGTTTAATGACTTTTGCCAGAGATTATAGTTAAGGTTACGGCCTTCAGTGGTGTAACAACAACAACTTGTATTTATATAGCGCTTTTAACGTAGTAAAACGTCCCAAGGCGCTGCACAGGAGTATTTTAAGACAAAAAATTTGATACCGATCCACATAAGGATAAATTAGGGCAGGTGACCAAAAGCTTGGTCAAAGAGGTCGGTTTTAAGGAGCGTCTTAAAGGAGGAAAGAGAGGTAGCGAGGCGGAGAGGTTTAGGCGGGGAATTCCAGAGCTTAGGGCCCAGGCAACAGAAGGCACGGCCACCAATGGTTGAGCGATTATAATCAGGGATGCTCAAGAGGGCAGAATTAGAGGCGCGCAGATATCTCGGGGGGTTGTGGGGCTGAAGGAGATTACAGAGATAGGGAGGGGCGAGGCCATGGAGGGATTTGAAAACAAGGATGGGAATTTTGAAATTGAAGCACTGCTTAACCGGGAGCCAATGTAGGTCAGCGAGCACAGGGGTGATGGGTGAACGGGACTTGGTGCGAGTTAGGACATGGGCAGCCGAGTTTTGGATGACCTCTCGTTTACATAGGGTAGAATGTGGGAGGCCAGCCAGGAGTGCGTTGGAATAGTCAAGTCTCGAGGTACCAAAGGCATGGATGAGGGTTTCAGCAGTGATAAACAGAAGCCATAAATTCCTGTGTAGGTCAGTACTAGTTTTCTCGTACACCGTTTAAAAATGCATATGCATTCGTAGCCTCAGCATGTCATTTTCAGCGATTTTGGAGGAAGATTGGGTTATCTGTTGCCGCCGCTCCCCCAATAAAAACAGGCCTTCAATTGAATTATAATATTTTCAGTCTGAATTGTAAACAAATGGAGCAGTTGTGCACATGATGAAAACAATCCCCTGTGTGCTGTGAGGAGGATGCAGAGAAACTCCAGTATGATTTGGACAGGTTGGGTGATTGGGCAGATGCATGGCAGATGCAGTATAATGTGGATAAATGCGAGGTTATCCACTTTGGTGGCAAAAACAGGAAGACAGATTATTATCTGAATGGCAATAGATTGGGAAAAGGGGAAGTGCAACAAGACCTGGGTGTCCTTGTGCACCAGTCGCTGAAGGTAAGCATGCAGGTGCAGCAGGCGGTTAAGAAGGCAAATGGTATGTTGGCCTTCATAGCGAGAGGATTCGAGTACAGGAGCAAGGATGTCTTGTTGCAGTTGTACAAGGCCTTGGTGAGACCACACCTTGAGTATTGTGTGCAGTTTTGGTCGCCTTATCTGAGGAAGGATGTTCTTGCCATGGAGGGAGTGCAGCGAAGATTCACCAGACTGATACCTGGGATGGCAGGAATGACGTATGAAGAGAGATTGGGTCGATTAGGCTTATATTCGCTAGAGTTTCGAAGAATGAGAGGGGATCTCATTGAAACTTATAAAATTCTAACAGGACTAGACAGACTAGATGCAGGAAGGATGTTTCCGATGGCGGGGGAGTCCAGAACCAGGGGTCACAGTCTAAGGATAAGGGGTAAGCCATTTAGGACTGAGATGAGGAGGAATTTCTTCACCCAGAGAGTGGTGAACCTGTGGAATTCTCTACCACAGAAGGCAGTTGAGGCCAATTCATTAAATATATTCAAGAAGGAGTTAGATATATTTCTTAAGGCTAAAGGGATCAAGGGATATGGGGAGAAAGCAGGGACAGGGTACTGAATTTGGATGATCAGCCATGATCTCATTAAATGGCGGAACAGGCTCGAGGGGCCGAATGGCCTACTCCTGCTCCTATCTTCTATGCTTCTATGCTTCTATAATGTTTTTGATGCCTTCATGTGTATTTTAATAAATCCTGACTTACATCTTTGTTTCTTTTAAATAAAATGGGGCCAAAAATTCACTGGGGCACATCCTGCATTAAATGCCAGATGCGTCTATCGGGAACTTCCCATTGCTGACCCTGGCGAACCTTCCAGAGTCACAGGGGCGTTCCCTTCATTACCCGACCAATGGCGCGTGCCCACACTGCTTGGGCCATACCTGGGGCACCCGCCTGCCAAAAAAAGCTGCAAACTGTAGTGCTGGTTGCTTGGTCTGGGGGGCGGGGTGGGGCTAAACTAGCCTTCCCCCAAATTTCCAGCCATGTTCCGGCGGCGGAGTGGGAGTACCTCTGAGGAAAATCCCGGTCCCGTTGTTTGAAATAATTTGCCTCATTACCCAATCTTTACTGGTACGGTCGGTGCCGACACACACTGCTTCTCCTGGTATGGTCAGTGCCGACACACACTGCTTCTCCTGGTATGGTCGGTGCCGACACACACTGCTTCTATTGGTATGGTCGGTGCCGACACACACTGCTTCTATTGGAATGGTCGGTGCCGACACACACTGCTTCTCCTGGTATGGTCGGTGCCGACACACACTGCTTCTCCTGGTATGGTCGGTGCCGACACACACAGCTACTATTGGAATGGTCGGTGCCGACACACACTGCTTCTATTGGAATGGTCGGTGCCGACACACACTGCTTCTATTGGAATGGTCGGTGCCGACACACACTGCTTCTCCTGGTATGGTCGGTGCCGACACACACTGCTTCTATTGGTATGGTCGGTGCCGACACACACTGCTTCTCCTGGTATGGTCGGTGCCGACACACACTGCTTCTATTGGTATGGTCGGTGCCGACACACACTGCTTCTCCTGGTATGGTCGGTGCCGACACACACTGCTTCTATTGGTATGGTCGGTGCCGACACACACTGCTTCTCCTGGTATGGTCGGTGCCGACACACACTGCTTCTCCTGGTATGGTCGGTGTCGACACACACTGCTTCTCCTGGTATGGTCAATGCCGACACACACTGCTTCTCCTGGTATGGTCGGTGTCGACACACACTGCTTCTCCTGGTATGGTCGGTGCCGACACACACTGCTTCTATTGGAATGGTTGGTGCCGACACACACTACTTCTATTGGAATGGTCGGTGCCGACACACACTGCTTCTATTGGACTGGTCGGTGCCGACACACACTGCTTCTAGTTGTATGCTAGGTGTCTACTCACACAGATCTTCCATTGTTTTTATCCTCCAAATGGCAATATTCCTTTCGTGAAATTGAAAGTTACGGGAAAACGTATTTTAATAGATCTGCAGCAGCTTTATCAGTTGAAGTACTTGATCGAGGCGTTTCTGGTGACCTGTAAATTTATGCCTTGTTTTTGAATCTATCATATTTAATAGTAAACATGTGTCTGCATGTTTCAGTTTATGTATGTGTGTGTCTCAGTTGCTTCATTGTTGCCTATACTTCAAATAGCATCCTGTACTTCATATAGAGGTTAGGATAGTGGTCACCAGAGCATTCCAAAATATAAACCATGAATGGCATTGGACCATATGAGTCATGGTTGGCAACATGACTAGGTGGTTTATTTTTTTGTAATCCTTTTGTGCACATAACAGTTCCGGCACATGCTGGCTATAAACCACTTCAGGAACTTCCAGCAGATTGTATAATATGGTTTTAATGAACATTCCAATTTGTGGTTTATGCTCGGATAAGGGACAGATTTCTGATTAAAGCATAGCTAAGTAATTTAATCAGCTCCCCATCCTCTAATTCAGAATCAAACACTCTTGATCATTGACTATAGTAGATTGTGATGTAACTACTGAGCTGTAATTCTGAGCTCATTCTCAGAGTGCAGCCCTTTACTGCACATTAATGCTTCCTCTTTCAGTCAATACCATTGCCAGGAATCAACAACAGAACTGCTGGTTCTATATTATTTATTAATGTTGGAATATGCTGAGTGTGTTGACAGTCTCGTAATAATGACATGGTTCAACAGTTGTTCTGGAGTACCAGTGAGTAAAGCCAAGCTTTTCTGTGTCTGGCTATTGAAGAAATCGTGATTCCGCTACAGCACTCAGCCTCACTCTGTTGCAGGAAGCAGTCTGCAACTTCATGTCTCCATCTCTTATGTTAGTCATCCTTTCTCGCCTGACTCTTTCAAATAACTGTCCTGAATATTGTAGGAAGGGGTTGCGGTTGAATTTAAGCGACCAGATTTTGCAGACGACACCAAGATATCTGCGCGTGTTAGGACTGTAGAGAATGCTCAATTACTACAAGCAGATTTCGATGGGTTGGGGGACTAGGCCTGTGTTTGGCAAACGATGTTTAATCTGGCTCAGGTGGAGCATAAACACTGGCAGAGACCCGTATGGCCGAATGGCCTGTTTCTGTGCTGTAAATTCCATGAAATTCTGTGTTACCTAGAAAAGTGCAGTGTGAGCATGTGAGTAGGTCTAATGCTAAATATCCATAAGAACATAAGAAATAAGAGCAGGAGTAGGCCATACAGCCCCTCGTCCTCCAGACTACCTTTGCCAATTTGATTTATCCAGTCCTTATGAAGATTAAATTCCCCCACAATTATTGCATTCTTCACTCAGAGGGTTGTGAATCTTTGGAATTCTTTACCCCAGAGGGCTGTGAATGCTCAGTCGTTGAGTATATTCAAGGCTGAGATCGATAGATTTTTGGACTCCAGGGGAATCAAGGGATATGGAGATCGGGCGGGAAAGTGGAGTTGAGGTCGATGATCAGCCATGATCTTATTGAATGGCGGAGCAGGCTCGAGGGGCCGTGTGGCGGAGCAGGCTCGAGGGGCCGTGTGGCGGAGCAGGCTCGAGGGGCCGTGTGGCGGAGCAGGCTCGAGGGGCCGTATGGCGGAGCAGGCTCGAGGGGCCGTGTGGCGGAGCAGGCTCGAGGGGCCGTGTGGCGGAGCAGGCTCGAGGGGCCATGTGGCGGAGCAGGCTCGAGGGGCCGTGTGGCGGAGCAGGCTCGAGGGGCCGTGTGGCGGAGCAGGTTCGAGGGGCCGTACGGCGGAGCAGGCTCGAGGGGCCATGTGGCGGAGCAGGCTCGAGGGGCCGTGTGGCGGAGCAGGCTCGAGGGGCCATGTGGCGGAGCAGGCTCGAGGGGCCGTATGGCGGAGCAGGCTCGAGGGGCCGTGTGGCGGAGCAGGCTCGAGGGGCCATGTGGCGGAGCAGGCTCGAGGGGCCGTGTGGCGGAGCAGGCTCGAGGGGCCGTATGGCGGAGCAGGCTCGAGGGGCCGTGTGGCGGAGCAGGCTCGAGGGGCCGTGTAGCGGAGCAGGCTCGAGGGGCCGTGTGGCGGAGCAGGCTCGAGGGGCCGTACGGCGGAGCAGGCTCGAGGGGCCGTACGGCGGAGCAGGCTCGAGGGGCCGTATGGCCGACTCCTGCTCCTATTTCTTATGTTTATATGCTCTTAGTAGGTACCCTGTAATATAAATCAAGGTCAATGTGATCTCCTGAACTAGTTTTGATCGCCTAAAGGGGGTCGGAGAAGAATTTTCCTGAGTTTTTTCCCTTGTTTTTCGCCCGTGCCAGGAGATCACTTGGCTCCAGGTGGGTAGGGAGCACAAGGCATCACAACTATATGGTATGGGACAGGCTGAATGGACCAACGGGTCTTTTCCTGTCCGTTATTTTCGTATGTTCGTTGTGCTGAAAGCAAAGCATAGATTGTAAATGAACAGAAGAGAAGAAAAATGGTAGGATGTGGGAAAAAAATGAAGAGGTCTGAGCCCAGAGCTGCAGATTGGAAAAGAGTAAATAAAAGATAACCGCAAGGGAGCATGACAACTAGTGAAGTGTGAAATGGAAACTGGGGGGGCGGGGGGGGGCGGCTAGTGAATGTAAACGAACAAAAAAAAAATCTAATGGGCAGCAGGTATTGACAAAGTATGCGATCAGTTGCTGAGAACACAAAGCCAGACGAGGATAATCGCAAGGTTACTGCAAGTTTAGCCTGAAGATGTAAAGAGGTGACATGAAAGGCAGTGCAAGAGCAACAGATTACCTTACAAAGCATACAAGGCTCACTGAGAGGAGCTGGGGCTGGATTGGTGGCACACACAATAAAAGGTAGCAAGTGGCATAACCAGCATTAGGAGCAAAACAAAGAATGCAACGTGAAGCCAGGATCAAAACTGAGTAGTGGAGAGTTGGCAGGCAGTCAGTCAGAGATATAGGGGTCAGAGAGAAATTAGGCAAGGTATCCCAGGCAGATTTGTAAGCTGGCAGAGAAACAGGACTCATAAGAGATAGAGATGGGAAGTACAGCAAAATAAACCATGGCTGGGTTAAGACTTGGAAGGGAACTGGAACAGCTATGGGAAAAGGGGAAAAACACTATGTCATAGCTAAAGGAAAGAGAAGTCAATATGAATATAGAGGTG
This sequence comes from Squalus acanthias, assembly GCA_030390025.1. Taxonomy (NCBI): domain Eukaryota; kingdom Metazoa; phylum Chordata; class Chondrichthyes; order Squaliformes; family Squalidae; genus Squalus; species Squalus acanthias. The sequence goes on from CM059433.1 coordinate 3,809,422, forward strand.
AGGATAAAGGGTCAGTATTTGGGCCACTAATTCCTTAAGTATACCCAGGGCAGATATATAGCGATTTATTTTTTGGAATGGTGACCGTGGTTTTCATGTGTTTATTTGATGGAAACAGTTTATTAGCTAGTGTTAATGTATAATATATCAGGTTAATTTATTCAAAGGAGAATTGAGAGGATTATTCAAATGAAGAGCATGATTGAGGGGAAGTAATTGACTTCAAAATTAACTTTTTCAATTTGCAACTAAGGAGGTTATTGTTCAACAGTTGTGAATTACGAGAGGATGTGCATGTTGCCAACAACTTTTATAAGTGAGTACTTTATTGATGGGATGATCCGAAAGGAATAAATTTGTTGCAGAAGATTAACTCAGATCCATTAAAAATGAGAACACTCTGAGGACTTAATTTAGGGGGAAATTTAGGAATCTTATAAATATTATTGACAGAGACATTTGTCTATTTTATTAAGTTGATCAAGCTGAATTAGTTCCTACGGGAGGATGTCGCTGACTAACTAATTGGCAGGAGAGATTTCATTTTGTTGTTAATTTCAGAACTCACTTCGTTCAACCCAGAAGGAATGGGTAATTAAGTTCAGGAGCTGACTTGTAGGGGGTGAAAGGATTAAATAGCTAAGCCAAGTTGGTTGGTGAGCAACAGAGGTAGACTGGGAGTAAGCTAAAGTCCCGGGTGGGCATGAAAGCCGGGTATCAGGCAAGCACTAAAGTATGGTAGGTGCCATGTAAGCACAGAAGCCAGGTAGTGGGAAAGCACATGGCACCATAGTGCCAAGTGAACATCAGGAATGTATGAGAAAGCACAATGGTGCCAGGAGTTCTGTGGGTGCAGAAACTGATCAATGCCCAAGGTAATGAAAGGTTTCAGGAGGGCACCAGGCAAAGGGAATGTGAGTCCCATATGGACAACAATAAAAGAGTCAGCTTCATTGTGTGCTGAAGCATAGTAGAGAGAAAAAAAAAAGGTTTGCATTTATATACTGCCTTTCACAACCTCAGAACATCCCAATATGCTTTGCAGCTATTAAGTACTGTTGTAATGTAGGAAATGCAGCAGTCAATTTGCGCACAGCAAGGTTCCACAATGCAATAATGCCCAGAAAATCTGTCATTTCAGGTGTTGGTTGAGGGATGAATATTGGCCAGGAACTGGGAGAACTCTCCTGCTCTTCTTCAAATAGTGCTGTGGGATCTTTCATGTCCACCTGAGAGGGTAAACAGGGTCTTGATTTAATGCCTCATCTGAAAGATGGCACCTCTGACAGAGCAGCACTCCCTCAGCACTGCGTTGGAGTGTCAGCCTAGATTTTTGTGCTCAAGTCTCTGGACTGGAACTTGAACCCACAACCTTCTGACTCAAGAGGCGAGAGAGCGTGCTGCCCACTGAGCCACGGCTAACAGCTTAATAGTAAGCTACAAGTAAAGACCAACATGTACTGATCTATGGTAGTAGCAAAATTATAATGGGCTGGATTTTACGAACTTCGGCGGGTCTGTGGCGGGCGACGTCGGTGGCGGGTCCCAGCCCCACTGCCGGCTCCAGCCCGCTGTGTAGAATGAATTTCTCTTGATTGGGCTTGTTAATCCTGCCCAGCGAGTTTCCCGGCCAATTAGAGGAAGCGGGTCTGGTGACGTCATTTGATGATGCGTCATCAGCCGGTTTCCTTAAAGGGACCATGGCCAACATTAATTTGACATTTGTGCTGTCGGTGTTCTACAGCATTGAGGAGTTGCAAGCACTGACAATCACTGCACAAAGGTGCACGGCTGAACCCAGGCTCTCCCTTGGCTCCCTCCATATGCTTATGGAGGGAGTCACAGCACGCAGGGAGGTCCTCTTCCCTTCCAATCGGCGGAAGAGACCTCCCTAGGAGATCAACACAGCCTGGTTGCACATTGTACAGGAGGGCACAAGCAGGGGTGTGGTCAGGAGGACCAGGCTGCAGTGGCGTAAGCCTTTCAATGATCTCAGTAGATCACGAAACGTTACTGCAAAGCCACACTCAACCTCATCATACTGTGCCTCTCATGACATCCCCATCACTCTGCCTTCCCTACCCTACTCCTGCACATCCTTACTCACACCAACTTACCTTGCACCTCCACCCATCCCTCTCTATCTACATTATCACATCCCCATCTCACTAGCCACCCCTCACAATCACCCTCATCCTAGTCCAATCATTCCAACTAACAACACACAAGAGTAGCCACTTGGGGTGTTTTATCCAATGTTCATGGAAAGTTTCTGTTCTTGGACAGATTTGTGCGCACCTTTGGAACTGGCTTAGTGAGTTGCAATGAATGGTGAGACATAACGGTACCCCCCACAATGGTGATGAGTGTGAAAGGAATGGCTTGGGCATTGTAGGGACGCTTTTATGCTGTTGGTGTGGGCGTGGTGCCAACCTGGCGCATCATGTGGCAGCCAGGGTGTACAGCGTAAAGTGAAGTAAATCTGGCCATGGTGAGGCCATCCCTGGCCTCCCAGGCAACAATGTGGTCGGGTGCTGATGCCCTGTGTCCTGTGCAACACCAGGTGATTGCGGAGAAGGTTGGTGTTGTTGGTGCTGCTGGTGTGCCTGGTGATGTTGGTGTGCCTGGTGATGTTGGTGTGCCTGGTGATGCTGGTGTTGGGGCTGATTGTGGTGGGATTCTGAGGACCAAGGTGAGAGAGTTTCAAGGGCACCCATGCTGATGGAATAGATGGTAGGTGAAGTAGAGATGACAGAAGCGATCTGTCAATGGTGGGAGAGGTAATGAGGTCAGACTGGATGGAGACTTGTGTAAAGACTTGCAGCATCCTGAATCTGAAGTGGAAATGCAGTTTAGAGAAGCTAGTGGTTAAGGAAACATTTCTCAATCAGCTGGGAGTTTTGACTTGATATTTGAAGCTGTCAACTCATCAGCTGATTCAATGGCCAATTACCTCCCGCCTCAGCTTCACAGACGAGGTCTAGGCACAGCGGGAAACCGGTGGGCAGTCTGTCAAATCCAAAAAGCTGGGAAAAAGCCATTGATAAGTGGCTGTAAACAGGCCAATAATGATTTTAATTGCCTCCCCCGCCGCTGCGTGTCGGGTCTGCTCAGCGCTAGCTGACCTGACATTTAGTGAAGGCGTGTGGCAACGGGTTCACAGAGGAGTCCCGACCCACTGGGGGAAAAAGGACACTTTCCCACCCGACCCGCCACCGATCGCTCCCGCTGACCCCCCGCAAAATCCAGCCCTATATGTCCCGTGCCATCTATTGTGCCAACAGCCACTAAGGAGTGTAATTGAGTTTTATGAGAAGTAGGTTCAGGGCCAAGGGGTCTCAAACAAAGTGTGGGGCTAGTACCATTCAGAAGGCAGGCAAGTGAGAATCGCATTCTGTGTTATGTTGGGTATGGCATCAGAACAGGTAGGACTGCAGGGCTGAGTGACACATATGAGGCTGTCAGTGACATTGCAGCCAGATACACTCAAGGTCCTAACTCAACAGATAATTAGGAGATAAGAACATGCCCAGTTACATCTTACCAGATCTGTAACTAGTGAGTGGATTACTTTATGTACAATTCTCAGAAGGGTTAGCAAGTAGAATTGTTTATGTTGTGTAATTAAACATGGATTGCGACCAAACGTATTCAGATTTGAAGTGAGAAAATAAATTGTACAACACGCAGTTGGTGTGATTTTTGTCCCCATGTTTGGGTGGTAACAGGGCGCTTGCGCGCCAAAAATAGCTGTAATGACCACTCCGTTCTCACTGACGACTGGCTCGCAGAGATTCTGGAGTGAGCCGGAATACAGGTGAGTATCACTCCCGCCCGAAACTGGCAGGACCCTACTTAGTTATGCAAATATGGGTCCTACGCTGGTTGTAGGGCCCCGAGGCAATTACCAGGCGCCAATTGGCAGATCGTGCAGCAGGGAGGCTTCATCCATTGGTACCAGGCAAAGAGCAGCCTAACCAACCGTGCTTAAAGGGACCACTGCAGACTGCTCCTAAACCAGGTCAATCGTCAACGTTTCTAAGGAGATTTGATGGGGCAGGAGGAGGATGAATGAAGCTTCCCCCCCGCTGCCATACCATCCACACACCCCTATAATGGCCTAACCACTCCCCCACCCCACCCCCAAACCCATCATTGCCTCCTCCCCTTCTAACGACCAATTGCTGGCTTGGCTTCATGGAGGAGCCCCTGGATTTCTCCAATCCTCCCCACCCCACCTTCCACCCCACCCCCCATACCAATTCGGGGAGCTGCCTATGAGCACTGGTTCAGTGCTCGCAACTCGCTGGCATTACAAAAACAGCAACAACAACTTGTATTTATATAGCGCCTTTAACGTAGTAAAACGTCCCAAGGCGCTGCACAGGAGTATTTTAAGACAAAAAATTTGACACCGATCCACATAAGGATAAATTAGGGCAGGTGACCAAAAGCTTGGTCAAAGAGGTAGGTTATAAGGAGCGTCTTAAAGGAGGAGAGAGAGGTAGCGAGGAGGAGAGGTTTAGGCAGGGAATTCCAGAGCTTAGGGCCCAGGCAACAGAAGGCACGGTCACCAATGGTTGAGTGATTATAATCAGGGATGCTCAAGAGGGCAGAATTAGAGGAGCGCAGATATCTCGGGGGGTTGTGGGGCTGAAGGAGATTACAGAGATAGGGAGGGGGCGAGGCCATGGAGGGATTTGAAAACAAGTGTAAGAATTTTGAAATCGAGGTGTTGCTTAACCGGGAGCCAATGTAGGTCAGCGAGCACAGGGATGATGGGCAACGGGACTTGGGTGAGTTAGGACACGGGCAGTCGAGTTTTGGATGAACTCAAGTTTACGTAGGGTGGAATGTGGGAGGCCAGCCAGGAGTGCGTTGGAATAGTCAAGTCTAGCGGTAACAAAGGCATGGATGAGGGTTTCAGCAGCGGATGAGCTGAGGCAAGGGCGGAGACGGACGACGTTACGCAGGTGGAAGACAATTAGAGAAATAAGGCTCGACCATGAAAATGGTTCAGGCCTCATGCTGGCACCGTCGGACTGGCGGCACGATCGGCCACTCAACGTGTAGCAAACCCGAAAATCAACCCCACTGTCTCCGAGCATGGGTAGATATTTTTTATAATGAATCCTATTTGCCACACAGTCTGAAACCTGCAGTGAAAGATCATCCTGTTTGGCAGACGCCCAAAAAAAGGTTGCTACCAAACATCAGATGATAAATAGACAAACAGAGAGAACAAAATGAACGACAAAAAAGTCATTATATGCCAGAGGATTTTCCTCTTAATGTTGCTCATCCCATTTCCGTGCTTTTAATTCACATCAATTAGGAGCAGAGGGAAGGACAGATAGTTTAGCAATAACAAGAAATACAGATTCAGAGAGAAGGACTGGAGAAGATAACTATAGAAATTCTGTGCTATCACCTTTTTATTGTATTATAAATTGCCATGGCGCTCTTAGTCAATCAAGATGTCCGGTTGCCAATCTCAAATGACACACTGTAAACAACTGAGATATGTCCAGAACGTGCACCACTAAGCAGAGGGTGCTGCCATGGCAACTGTCATGCATCGTATTTTAAGCACTTTGGATTTAACCGTTTTTTTGTTCCACTAGCAGTTCGGCTTTCATTTGTTAAGTGTAAGTTGCGCTGTAGATTGGTACTGCATCGAGATAGGATAAAAATAAACTCAGAAGCACCGTTAAGACTGTCTGTCCAGATGTTGCTGTAGAGAACGGGCTGGGCTCAGTCAGACATACATGGAGTCGATCGCTGTGTAATGTGCATTGCCTAAAACGTTTTGGTTTCTTACCTCTGTTGACTAGTAGTTTTACCCGTCAAATTCAGAACAGTTTAACTCCTCTTTATTTCAGCATTTGAGCAAATGTGAACCAAAGGAATCAGTTACAAAAACATAAACTTATTTATTTTATGAGCTCACACAACAATAAGTAATGATGCGGAGATGCCGGTGTTGGACTAGGGTGGACAAAAATGAGAAGTCACACAACACCAGGTTATAGTCCAACAGATTTATTTAAAATTACAAGCTTTCGGAGCTGTTGCCCCTTCGTCAGGTAGAGTTACAATGAGGGAATCTACAATATTTCACAGTATATAAACACCGAAAGCAATTTGTCTGCAGAGATACAATCTTTCAGGGAGGCCTTACATCAAAGGCACACCAGAGCACAGCCAAGACAATGAGATGGGTTACAGGGGGTCCAACGTGTCAAATCCTGCTGTCTGCAGTTGAGCTTTTAACTTTTTTTTGGTGAGTGTTTTTCTTTTAAAAACTTGAAAGACAGACAACGATGTCGAGTCACGTAAGTAAGTAATGGTCATACTAGGACCAGCTAGCCTTCGCAATATGCCCTTGTGCACGTGTTTCTAGAACGTAATGCTGAGGATAAAGGGGGCAGAACGCCCATTGTGACTGGACTCCTCCTCATTTAAGCTTCATGTGCACTTCCGGTGTCAAGGAGGAGGTGAGGTAGCCTAGCCGCCCAAGGTGTGTATGGCAGCATTCTGAGCATTCAGGAGAGCTGCAAAGACTGCACAGTTGCAGCACTAGACCGCAGGGAGGAAGGAGGGAAGGATGGGGAGATTGGGGGGCGGGGTGAAGCGGGGCCGGAAGAGCATCGGAGGGGGGGGTGCGGGGTGTGTTCGGCAGCCGGAGGACGATTGGGACTGCAGGGAGGAGGGCCGGAAGGCGATTGGGACAGAAGGGGGAGGTCGGAGGCAGGGAATGCAATGGGAGGCCTCGGGTGCGGGGGGTGTGGGGGAGCTCGGGGGGAAGATCGGTAGCCTCATGGCGGGGGAGGTCATAAGAACATAAGAATTAGGAGCAAGAGTCGGCCATTTGGCCCCTCGAGCCTGCTCCGCCATTCAATAAGATCATGGCTGATCTTCGACCTCAACTCCACTTTCCCGCCCGATCTCCATATCCCTTGATTCCCCTAGAGTCCAAAAATCTATCGATCTCAGCCTTGAATATACTCAAAGACTCAGCATCCACAGCCCTCTGGGGCAGAGAATTCCAAAGAAAATCCTTCTCATCTCAGTCTTAAATGGCCAACTCCTTATCCTGAAACTATGCCCCTAGTTCTAGACTCTCCAGCCAGGGGAAACAATCTCTTAGCGTCTATCCTGTCAATCCCCCTCAGAATCTTTTATGTTTCAATGCGATCACCTCTCGTTCTTCTAAACTCCAGAGAGTACAGGCCCAATCTACTCAATCTCTCCTCATAGGACAACCCTCTCATCCCAAGAACCAGTCTGGTGAACCTTCGTTGCACCACCTCCAACACAAGTATATTCTTCCTCAGATAAGGAGACCAAAACTGTGCACAGTACTCCAGGTGTGGTCTCACCAAAGCCATCTACAATTGTAGTAAGACTTCCTTACTCTTGGACTCCAACCCTCTTGCAATAAATGCCAACATGCTGTTTGCCTTCCTAATTGCTTGCTGTCCCTGCATGCTAGCTTTTTGGGTTAGAAATTCATTATAGCCCAGGAATGGGCGGCATAATTAGAAAAGTTGGAAAATTAATGACAAGGAGCTAATGCTTTAGACTGCACGCAAAATTCATGCTCACTGCACAAAGAAATGATTCAAAGGGTGGACCAATATCAGGTGCAGTCTAATCGTAAGTCATGATTGCCACAGGCTTATTTTCAGTTCTTAAAGGGGAGGTTCATTGATGCTGCAGAACCTCATTCTCAGCATTGCTGGCTGTGCAGCTGCCTCAGCAAGCAGCAGCAGGACAAGAAGAAGGGGCCGGAGAGCTGAATGGCAGATCCATGCCCCAGGGAGAGAGCCCGCAGATTCTGCGATCAAGCATTAGAGGCATGTTGAAGAAGATGGCGTAACACGTCTCCTACTGTAGAGAGCCGCTGTAAACACCCAGATGCAGCGATGGATGGCGAACTGCAAGATGGTAGCTATGTCTCTTGTTGCAGACTGGAAGGATCAGCTGGTGAAGAAATTGAGGGCGACGGTGACCTTGACTGCCACTGGGAGAGCCGTGGTCACTCTGAGCTGAGGCTCCAAGTCTGGTTGCAGGAGGTGGCAGAGTGCTGTGACCACCTCCTTGGTGAAGCGAAGCCTTCTAATAATTGGAGGTAGTAGAAGTGCTCTCGGAATACCCTCGGAGGGTAAGGCCTCCTGTTGAGAGCCCTAATGGCCCTCCTCCTCCTCCCTCTGGCCACATGTTCCAGTCTTTCTCGCTGCCTCCGCTCCCTCCGCTGTAGATCCTGGAGGGCGAGGTCAACTGCCAGTACAGCCTCCATTAATGTAACCAAGTGTAGCAGTTTGATTTTTTAAAGAATAATTGTAGCTACTTTTTCAGTTGCCACAACACTCCTGATAATAAATAAAGTTGAAATTACGGAATGAGACTGTTGCACTATGTGGAACTGACAAGAAAGCGCTGAAACTCCACTAACCTACAGCTGCAACTCATTACTGATGATCCCTTTAAATAACGTCCCTGTTGCTTCAACCAGCTCTCCCTGTCGCTGTTTCCTCCAGGCACTAAGGTAGGTGGCGAGAATCAATTTTGCAGATCGGGCTGTCAGTGAGCGTTGCACACTCACTGACGTCACGATCGACCTGACGTTGAGGCTCCCGGCGATAGCTGTTACCGGCGGTGCTGTGGGGGGGGGGGGTGGAATTTGGCGTGTGGTGTTGGATTCGCCTCACCCCGGCGATAATGCTCTAGCACCCGGTTAGCACCATCTGCTGGCGCTAACAGGAGACGCTAAAGTACCGAATTTTTCCCCCTCTGTGTTTCCTGTACAAGGACTCCTTAATCCCTCTGAACACCAATATTTAATAGTTTCTCGCCAATTAAAAAATATTCTGCTTTTCTATTCTTTCTACCAAAGTGAATAACTTCACATTTCCCCACGTTATACTCCATCTGCCACCTTATTGCCCACTCATTAACCTGTCTATATCCCTTTGCAGGCTCTTTGTATCCTCCTCACAGCTTAATTTCCCACCTAGCTTTGTATCATCAGCAAACTTGGATACATTACACTCGGTCCCTTCATCTAAGTCATTAATATAGATTGTAAATAGCTGAGGCCCAAGTACTGATCCTTGCGGCACCCCACTAGTTACAGCCTGCCAACTGGAAAATGACCCGTTTATCCCTACTCTCTGTTTTCTGTCTGTTAACCAATCCTCTATCCATGATAATATATTACCTCCAACCCCATGAGATGAGAGGCAGGGACGCTGAATCCAGCAGGTAAGTGCAAAGGGAAACCCGACCAGCCAGAGTTAAATTTGTAATGGTGGATCACCATGAGGCACGGAGCCTCATTATAATATTGAAATGGGTGACCCGCCTCCTGGGAGATGGTTGGCTGCCCACCAACACCCCCCCACTCCCCCTCGTCCCACCTCTGTTAAAACCGGAAGTGGGCGGGTTGGAGACGGGTTGTGGACGGGATTCAGTTTTTTTTAACTCTTTAACCTCTCTCCGGACCGCAACCCACTCATTTTTTGGGGTTAAAATCCCGCCCCCCCGCCCCCCCAGGCCTCAGTGCTTCTTTTTAACGGTTACGGTGAACACCTATTATTTCGGCTCTCTATTGTTGTCAGTGGAGGGCGAGGGGAGAGGGTTGGACAAGGTCCGAGGTTCACTCTCCACGGTCCAGGACAGGAGAAAGGGGATGATCTCGCAACAAGAGGGTATGGACAACAACTGGAGAAAAAGATGCAACTCGGAGAGTAGCCATTGGCTCATGAAGAACAGCTGGACAAGTATATGCTGCACAAGAGTTAACGAATACAATAAAAAACATCACATTTACATAAGTAGAGATTACAATAGTATGAATATAGGGTAATGATTGACCTGGTAGTCTTGACTGTGAAGGGGCAAGCTAAATGGTCTGAGTACGAAGTTCCCAATTGTCTGTTTTTTTCATGCAAAATCAGCGTTGCTTCTTATTTTGGCTTCTTCGAGGATGGTTTGACAAGGCTGATGGTCTGTGGTCCAGAAGAGTGGGCAGCGGGTGAGCTGGTCCGCTATCACCTGAAGGATGCCGAATCCCTCACCATCAACATCCTGAGGGTCACCATTAACCAGAAACTTAACTGGACCAGCCACATAAATACTGTGGCAATGAGAGCAGGTCAGAGGCTGGGTATTCTGTGGCGAGTGTCTCACCTCCTGACTCCCCAAAGATTTTCCACCATCTACAAGGCACAAGTCAGGAATGTGATGGAATAATCTCCACCGGCGCAGGAGATCGTGGCGGTAGTGTTTAGCGCCGCTGCAAAATGTCTAGTTAATTTCTTGAGCAGCGCAAACATCGCCGCGCCCGGGCACTAGTTGCTTTGCGCCCCATTAGCGCCCTCTTAAGGCGCTAACGGGAGGCGCAAACCAACTGAATTTTTCCCCCAACAGGTCTTATCTGTGACCACCGCAGTTCAATCTGTGTTCTTGAGGCCGTTGTGGGTGCCATGTTGGTAAGTGTTACAAATTCAGATCTATTTTGATACCATCTTGAATTCAATGACGTCAGCCACTCCTGTAAGTGATAGGAGCATCTTACTTCTATGGAAGTTAATTCATGCTGCCCTGCGTCTACTTCCGCGGGAAAGACAATAGTACCCCCTTAGGACTGAACTGGATACCAGGGTATAACAATGGAACTCCCTTATGAATGAGCTGTATACCAGGGGTATAACAATAGAATATCCTTGTGGCTGAACCAGATTTTGGTGTCTTTTGCACATGAATATCTTAAAGTTTCTGCAAAGGCAGGCTGAGTAAACATTTAATGAGACATGGCTATGATACGAATCTTTATTTCACAATGAATGAACATAAAAGCAGAGTAAAAGTTATAATCAGATTCACTTATTTCAATTAGTACAATTTGTCTTCATGTCCTAATACAAAAATAATGATTTTCCAATGCTCTCCCACAGCAATGGGTCCTCTTGCTTAACTTAAACTAATTTCTAACTACTCCCAGCATTATCCCTTCTCATAGCCATTTGCTGGGCCTTACTGCTTCACAGTTTGATGTTTAAGAAACTAAATGTCAGCTGTGGCCCAGTGGGTAGTACACTCGCCTCTTGAGTCAGAATAGTTGTGGGTTTAAGTTCCACTCCAGGGACTTGAGCACATAAAGCTAGGCTGACACTCCAGTGCAGTGCTGAGGGAATGCTGCACTGTCGGAGGTGCTGTCTTTCAGATGAGATATTAATCAGATTTCCAGCATCTGCAGTATTTTCTTTTTGTATTAAACCAAGGCCCCGTCTGCTCTCTCAGCTGGACGTAAAAATCCCCGTGGGCACTATTTTGAAGAAGAGCAGAGGAGTTATCCCCGGTGTCCTGGCCAATATTTATCTCTCAACCAACATAACAAAAACAGATTATCTGGTCATTATCACATTGCTGTTTGTGGGAGCTTGCTGTGCGCAAATTGGCTGCCGCGTTTCCCACATTACGACAATGACGACACTCCAAAAGGTACTTCATTGGCTGTAAAGCGCTTTGAGACGTCCGGTGGTCATGAAAGGCACTACATAAATGCAAGTCTTTCTTTCTTTTAACTGCCCACCCAGCATCCTTTTCTAAAACCTAAATGCCTGTCTTCGCCCCTGTCTCTGTCTTATCTCTTTTGCTCTTCAAAGGCACAAAAAGGGATCAAAAACTATTTTTTTTTGATTGCTGAGATAGGCTAATGAATTGCTTACTTACAGTCTAGGAGGAAATGTCTTTAAAGCTGGCTCATTAGCATTTTAACTATTGTTTCAGACCCCCTTCTTTTTAACTGGCGTGAATAGAAGCATAGACGATAGGAGCAGGAGTCGGCCATTCGGCCCCTCGAGCCTGCTCCGCCATTCAATGCGATCATGGCTGATCATCCAAATTCAGTACCCTGTCCCTGCTTTCTCCCCATATCCCTTGATCCCTTTAGCCTTAAGAAATATATCTATCTCCTTCTTGAATATATTTAATGAATTGGCCTCAACTGTCTTCTGTGGTAGAGAATTCCACAGGTTCACCACTCTCTGGGCGAAGAAATTCCTCCTTGTCTAAGCTTTAAAACACAGCATTTAAGTAACTCTCTTTCTAAATCCTTTCTGCGGGAAAATGGTCAAAGGATCGCAAAACACAACAGCAAGCATTTATTTACCACGAGCATTTAGCTATATTGCATAAACTTCAGGTTCCTTTCTGCTGAGAAAGGATGGGGAATATCACATAAGCTGAGTATTTTCATGGTGTCCGGGTTCCAGCATCTTTACTGGCTTTCATTTATCAGGCCTGGGGATCCATAAATAGAGTAATGGCTACCCTTCAGCTTTCCGCGCAGACATTCGGGGGTAGAGTTTCTGCTTTGGCCGCAAACGGCGATCCGGGGCACAAATTGCACCCGTTTTGGGAAGTGTTTATTTTTGACTTTCTGCTCAAACTCATTCGCATACCGCCGAACGCAAACTCCGCCATGAGCCAGCACGAGTGGCAGCGTTTAAAAAAAATAATTACTTCAAAAGAAAAATTTGCTTTAAAAAATATCCCTTGATATATTTAAGCGTGGTAACTTGCTGCAGTTTGATGAATGCGGCTGAACATGGGTTTATCACAAAAAAATAAGCGTTTTAATCAGCGCGTCAAACCACCACCTGCGAGTAATCCGATTTGAAGTTAGTGAAAATGACTTTTAAAAATTATACAGAACCATTTGCTGGTTACATTGGTGATCAGTAGTCAGTTTCTTAGTAAAGTAAAACAAAGCTTATATTCAAAAGCATTTAAAACGTGCCTAATGGTGTCCTTGCGCCCAAAAGTTCCAGCTTCGTTTTTGGAGCCTCCTCGAAGACCCACAAACGAGCGCCGTTAGCGGAGACTCCCAATGGTGATTAATGTACCCTGGGGGCGTGGCCAGTGTGGCGGGCGGAGCCAGGATTCGAGCGCCATGTTTTGTGAACTTGCGCAGAAGATCGCGGAAAACGGCAATGTGCGGCGAACGTATTTTGCACTGAAAATTCCACGATCTCTCGCGCAGAGTACGCTGATATCGAGGGAATCGCGCTGAAAAAAAAACCCGGCGCAATCAAGCGGAGATTCCTGCCCCAGCTCGTCTAGTCGTCACGTGCATGGGGGGCCTGGGGGGGCAGCCGATATCCAGGGGGCTGAAGTCATCCTATCATTCACCCTGGTATATGCCACCTAACTAACCCTCACTGCTTCTCCATCCCCCTGTGTATGCGTGAGTTTTCAGGCCTCTCTACCACAGCTGAGTAAAGCAGGGACTGTGCTTAAAACTTTCCCGGCTGCTTCTCAGGGGCTGGAATGTCGACCACAGCTAAATGGTTCGGTTAATTACTCTGGGCTAGATTCAAAGGCACAGCACTGCGTGGATCAGAGGTAACACAGTGCACACCAGACTCAAGTTCAAATACTGCAGTTTCATGTCAAAACACACTATCCGAAGGGACAAAAATCTGACAATTGGTTATTGTGAAATAAACTGAACCGTATGCACCATTCAATAGTGAGAATCGGGTCATTTTCCTTGCCATTCAGGAGCTGTGTCTTCGATAGCCTGCTGGTTTGAAATAGTTTATTTTTTTGCGGGAGTTCAGGGGATTTGTTAATGACCTGAGGGAGGGAGGGGAAAGGCTCGATATTACTCCTATTCACAAAAGAGAGAATTAAATTGGTGCTGATTATGATAGAAAATAGAGAGAAAGGAATATAGCCAGTTAATATTTTTAGGGGGAGGGATTGGCTCTGCAGTACCCTTTTCTGAGTGCTATGAGGCCCCTTAAGCGTCGAAAATGGCATCCGCGGCTGCACATGCAAACTTCCGACAGGAAGTGCGCCGGACGCCATCTTGGCAAAGGTGTTTGCGCACGCGCACGCACCTAACGTCCGCCAGCAGCATGCAGAGTAGGCAGATCGTGACGTCAATCAGCGTGCAACGTGGATTTGACGCCAGCGCCGCCATTTTGGAGCCGCACGCTCCAGCCTATGTCCTCTCTTAGCCTCGCACAGCTGGACACATGTTAAACGGTGTGAGGGACCCCCCACCAGTGCTATTTTAAAGGATCATCAACTTCTTACAGGTTAGTTGCTGGTTTATTTTTTCTGGCTGTTGCTGTAATTCTATTGCTGCATTTTGGGTGCTTTCTATAGTGGGTTGAAGTTTCAGTATTCGACAGGGTGTGGTGTGGTGCAGCAGGTGCTGAAGTATGTTTTTACTGACTTAAAGGCTTCTGCACAGACCAGCTGCTCACAGACATGGGTGGCCTGGTAGGGCTTTCTCTTGGCATTGAGCATGACTGGGAGAATGAGCAGAGGCCACGCAGAGAAGGACAAGCTGCTAGAAGAGGGAGGAGGAGGAGGAGGGGGAGAAGGGCTCTCAGCAGAAGGCCATATCCACAGAGGGTGTATAGGGAACAATTCTTGTACCTCAACTTCAGCGACGACCAACGCTAGAGATGTCTGTGCTTCACAAAACAGGTCATCACTGAAATCTACCACCTGTTGCAGCCACAATGCCAACCTCAAAGCAGGGCAAGGACCGCATTGCCTGTGGCTGTCAAAATGAGGATCTGAACTTTTGTGTGTCTGGCTCCTTCAAGGCTGCTGCTGGAGATATAAGCAACATCTCACAGTTTGCAGTGCACTGCTGCATAAGGGAGGTCATGGAGGCTCTCTGTACAAAGAGAGACAGCTTCATCTCATTCCCTCTTGCCAGCGAGAAGTAGGCAGAGCGAGCACAAGGGTTTGCAAGGATTGCAGGCTTCCCCATGGTGCAGGGTGTCAATGGCCCTGAAATTCGCCTCTCCGGCTTGCCGCGGGGGTAAGGATCGCGCGCGCTCTTACCTACCGCGCCTGCCGTTGACCTCTGGGCCCACGGGAACTTCAGCTCCTGGGCCTGCTCCAAGTGCCGGCGTGCAGTGCTTGCGTGTCCCAGGGGCGCAGTTAGTGCGATGCGTCCCCTGGGATCACGTGGGCCATGGAGAGCCAATGGCAGCAGACCATCTTTCATTCATAGATTTGACAGGAGACCTGTCAAATCTATGAATTGAAATCGGCCCCAAAAGAACAGCTAAACTTAAAATAAATTAAAAAAAAACATCACATTTATAAAATAACTATAAGTTGAATAAATTAACTACTTTAAACAAAAATTTTAATTTTTGAAAAAATTAAAAAACTTTTTAACAGTGCTAAAAATAAGCTTACCTTTCTTTAAAGTATCTAAAAAAGATAAACTTGTTGAAAAAAATTTAAAATTATAATTAATTAACGACTTACCTTGTTGAAAACGGCTCCTGCGCCTCCTTTTTAAAAGCGCAGGTTCTTCAATACTTACCCTCTCGGAGAAACCTGAAAAAAACCTAAGTGTGCTGCGTGTGCGCAGCCTCTACCGCACATGGTTCACCTAGGAACCGCCCCCTTCACCAGACCGGAAGTTCCGGTTTCCCGCGCATGCGCAGTGCATGCAGGAAACTGGCACTTCAGGAGGCCTTACGGGTGAGTACACGCTGTGTACTCACCCGGGAAGGGCCGAATTTTTGGCCCATTGACTGCACGCACATTGCTCTGCGTGCGCCTCATGCCAACTCTGCCATGTCCCTGAACAGACAGGGATTCCACTCCCTCAACGTGCAGCCGGTGTGCGACCATAGGCTGCGCGTCTTGCAGGTCGAAAGCTCGGCATCCTGGCAGCGGTCACGATGCATTCATTCAGCAGCAGTCCTCTGTGCCAGCTGTACTTCAACCACCAGGGCAGACCAAAGGCTGGCTACTGGTCGACAAGATTATCTGCTGACCACCTGGCTCATGACTCCGGTCAGCAACCCACGCACACATGCGCAGCAGGCGTACAACGAGAGCCATGCTGCCACAAGAAATGTGACAATTGGTGTGCTGAAGCAACGATTGCGCTGCCTGGACTGCTCGGAGGAGCCCTGCAGTACTCAGCCGAGCGGGTCTCAAGATTTGTGGTGGTATGCTGCGTGCTGCACAACCTTCCATCATGAGGGAACAGCCCTTGCCACCACCTATCAGACGAGAAGTTGAGGAGCAGGAGCACGAGGAGAAGGAGGCGGAAAAGGAAGAGGTGGAAGAGGATGAAGAGGAAGGGAGGCTGCAAACTAGACAGCCCTTTCTGCCCAGGCTGCATGTGAACAAATAGTTAATGAGCGATACCAGTAACCTCAATCCCAATTCCCTATTCACCAACAGTCCCACAGTCATTACCTTGCCTCTGTCACTGACCTCACATTGTCCTCGTTCCCACAATGCAGAAGTAAAAGCCAACACAAAATACAAATTCAATCCTGATTTATAAATTAAATCATGCGATAGTGTATACGAAAATAAACCTTTGTGCATTCCCTTAGTGCCTCTTCAGTGTGCTTTGCCTGTCCTAGTGCTCCTATGACGTCCTTCCCCAGTGGCTACAGCATGGCTGGTGGAAGGCTGCTGACTTTCAGTGGGGGAGACTTGCAGATGGCCTTTGAGGGTGACCTAGAGCAGCTCTGGGCCTAGAAGGACTGGCTTCAGACTGCACCATTTCGGCCTGAGCTGCAGCAGCCTGGGTTGGGTGGCTGACAGGCAACAGCAAGGGCACTGACAGAGTGGCAGGGGTGGGAGCACGAAAGCTGTCATCCTGAGAGAGGACAACAGGTTCATACTCCACGGAGCCACTGCCAGTCCCCCGGGGCGGTGCCTCAGCAATCCTAGTACTCTTTTGGAGAACAGATTGGTGGAGCGCTGTGATACCCTAGAAACCCCTTTGCATACTGGTATTCAGAGCCATGATGACAGCAGTCTGAGCTTCCATGCCAGCATGCTGAGATTGCATGACAACAGTCTGAGCTTGCTTGGCAGCAAGCTGAGATTGCATAACGCTAAGCTGAGCTTCCACTGCAGCACTCAGACGTTGGGTAGATGCAGCTTCTGCTGCAATGGAAGCTGAGACATCGGCCATCAGACGCTGCCTCAAGGTTGGTTCCACAGGTGGCCACCAGTTCCATGCTGGAAAGGATGGGCTCCAAGCTCTGGGCAAAGCCCTGTGCCAAGTTGGTGCCGGATTCCTCCATGCTCCTTGACATTGAAAGTAGGCTTACTGGCAGGCTTTTCAGTGCACCAAGCATTTGGGTGTGTACACCCATCAGCCTTCTTCAGTAGCCTTCCCCATCGAAGTCATCATCTGAGTCCTCTGCAGCCGAACTCGTCTGTGACCTTGCCCTCTGGTGAGCTGGCACCTGCGCTATCCTTTCCCCCCCCCCCACCCTGGCTGCACCGCACTTGTGCCCGGTGTCTCACCATGCGCAGATCCCGCCTCTATGCTATCCTCTAACTTACGCGCAGTTTCAGTGCCTGAGCTGGTGGCTGCGAGTGTGAAATCAAGTGACGGTTTGTCTTCATCTTCACTATCTTTTGGTCTTCCTCCGCTGCCTGGGCAGGCTGCAGTTCTTGGGTATCTGAAAGGAAAAATGGACAAAGGGACGGTCGTAGGGAGGGGAGAGGAGAAAATAAGAAGTGCACGCTTACACCGTCAGCAGATTCTCAGTCAGAAGAGATTGTGGGATGAGGGAGAAGTGGGATGTGAGAAGGAGGATTAGGTATGCGGATACCCTCACCGTCAATGGCTTCAACCCCACCGGTGGCCACGGCCTCAGCAATGGTTAGCACCGTCTCCTCCATGGGTGGGGGTTCTCCAGTCTTTCTAGGAAACACATTTTGCATCATCAGAACTCATTTTCCCCTTCAAAAATTGCCACAGCAAATGCTGCATTTTAGATTTCTTTCCCCTCCTATGTATAACTGATAGAATTTTTGAATATAGTGGCAGCTTAAGTTATGACAAGCTCATGCTGTGTTTCCACTGTGACGATTTTCATATACATTTGTGAGACTGTTGGGTTTCAGTTTTCACAGAAAACCAACTGAAGTGCAGATTTTAATTCCAAAATACTAACAGAAATCCTGAAATCCAATGTAATTTTTTTTTTATTCGTTCATGGGATGTGTGCGTCGCTGGCAAAGCCAGCATTTATTGCCTATCCCTAGTTGCCCCTTGAGAAGGTGGTGGTGAGCCGCCTTCTTGAACCGCTGCAGTCCGTGTGGTGAAGGTGCTCCCACAGTGCTGTTAGGGAGGGAGTTCCAGGATTTTGACTCAGCGACAATGAAGGATCGGCGATATACTTCCAAGTTAGGATGGTGTGTGACTTGGAGGGGAAGTAAAGAGGAAATTAACTTATTCAATCACCTTGAGGCAGTAGCCTAGGTCATAGGCCTTTATTCAAAACTGCTTTTCAGTTGTTGATTGTTTAATAAGTTGTCAGCTTTGTTGAAGGTGTTCATCAGCTCTTCCGAGTTTTATAGGTTGGTATATATGAACAGCAGGTACTAACCTCCTCCTCCCTGTTGGACATGCAGCTAATATTCCAGCTGCTGCATTTGACTGGCACCCACCCAGAAGGTGAAAATGATCTGAACGGGTTCGGGTCCATTGGACTCAGGCACGTTTGGCCAGCTCAGGCACAGGGAAGGGAGCAAAATCAACACAAACAGCAAATTAACCATAAATCAAAACATTTTTATATTGGTGCTCTGAGTCACATAACTTTACATTGAAAGTGTCTTTGCTCAACTTCTACCTACTCACTAAAACAGTGGTTTTCTGCATGGGGAATCCATGCAAATATTGACACACTCCCAGGGAACCTCCCTGTCTCAACTCCCAGAACCTGTTGAATCTGAAGACCACCGTTTGAAAGCCTATCCACTAAAACATTTGCATTAAAACCTTGTAGTTCTAGCAAAGTCTTGTGAAAATACTCGCAGCGTGGAGGCAAGTGCCTCCGAGTCTCATTATAAAGCGATAACTCTTTCATAAAGGAAGTCCTGAGCTGACGCTGTCCTGACTCCCTGGAACCTTGGTGTTGTGACAGAGTTTAGTACTGCTGCCTTGTATCAAATAAGCTTAGCTATTAGGGTTCAAACAAGTGAAGGGAATTTAGAAAGTTCTTTTGATTTCTCAAAATTTCAAAATACTCATCCTTGTTTTCAAATCCCTCCATGGCCTCGCCCCTTCCTATCTCTGTAATCTCCCCCAGCCCCACAACCCCCGAGATATCTGCGCTCCTCTAATTCTGCCCTCTTGAGCATCCCTGATTAAAATCGCTCAACCATTGGTGGCCGTGCCTTCTGCTGCCTGGGCCCTAAGCTCTGGAATCCCCTGCCTAAACCTCTCCGCCTCGCTACCTCTCTTTCCTCCTTTAAGACGCTCCTTAAAACCTACCTCTTTGACCAAGCTTTTGGTCACCTGCCCTAATTTATCCTTATGTGGATCAGTGTCAAATTTTTTTTGTCTTAAAATACTCCTGTGAAACGCCTTGGGACGTTTTACTACATTAAAGGCCCTATATAAATACAAGTTGTTGTTGTTGTTGATTAGCTTTTTAAAAACCATTCTGGTTTTTTTTTAAAAAGCAAGATGTTCACTTTAACAGAGACTGGCTCTAAGAACGTTTTTTCAAGAGGCACACATGTTCGAGTAGCTTGTTCAAGGAGTGGAACATTCTGCATTCCGGGACAGTGCTTATCACTACATTTATTTTTTGAGAGGAAAGAAATGTGCATCAGTGCCGGAAATTACATATGAGGTAGTGATTTAGTTATTCACCCATTTATTTATCTGCGAGCGCGGGACTGCTGCTATATATCTTCGTTACAGCTGCTACGGCAACAAGAGCACACATGTGTGCACAGCCTGTGGCCCGCATTCTGACACAATAACCACAAAGCTTATGATGTAGTGTCACTGCTCGAGTTAGTCGCCAGTCAAGACCTATTTTCAGTTTTTCTTGCCAACAGAATGGAACTTGCAGCTGAGTTCTAATTATATATTTTGGAATTCTTTATAGTCCCATTTTTCTGTTTTGCAAATGTCTTTTTCCTCCCCTCTTTCTCTCCCATCCTCCTCCAAAATATATTTCACGGAAAGCTGCTATTTTATGTTATTAGGGTAGAAATTCAGGTGAGTCCATTTTTGGGCACATGGGAGGGTGGGGGCAGGGTAAATTCCCTGCGCCTGAATGGTGAGGCCCAAGACACCCTCACTATTGGGTCTCGGCCTCATTGCAATGGAGCAGGTGTGGAGCGAACTAAGGTCGGGCCGCTGTCAGAGTCACAACGACCCTTGGGTGAGTGAAGCCAGAGGTCAGACGAAAGGAGGCCGGGTGAGGGGGGTGGCAGGATCAGAGGCTGAGTGTCTGGAGAAAGGAGGCCGGAGGGGGAGGATCAGAGGCTGAGTGTCTGGAGAAAGGAGGCCGGAGGGGGAGGATCAGAGGCTGAGTGTCTGGAGAAAGGAGGCCGGAGGGGGAGGATCAGAGGCTGAGTGTCTGGAGAAAGGAGGCCGGAGGGGGAGGATCAGAGGCTGAGTGTCTGGAGAAAGGAGGCCGGAGGGGGAGGATCAGAGGCTGGGGCTCAGAAAATAGCAGGCTGGAAGATCAGAGGCTGAGGGTGAGGAGATAGCAGGCCAGGGGTCACGATATAGGAGGCCGGGGGTCAGGAGATAGGAGGCCGGGGGTCACGATATAGGAGGCCGGGGGTCAGGAGATAGGAGGCCGGGGGTCACGATATAGGAGGCCGGGGGTCAGAGATAGGAGGCCGGGGGTCACGATATAGGAGGCCGGGGGTCAGGAGATAGGAGGCAGGGGGTCACGATATAGGAGGCCAGGGGTCACGATATAGGAGCCCGGGGGTCAGGAGATAGGAGGCCGGGGGTCACAATATAGGAGGCCGGGGGTCACAATATAGGAGGCCGGGGGTCAGGAGATAGGAGGCCGGGGGTCAGGAGATAGGAGGCCGGGGGTCAGGTGATAGGAGGCCGGGGGTCATGAGATACGAGGCCGGGGGTCAGGTGATAGGAGGCCGGGGGTCAGGAGATAGGAGGCCGGGGGTCAGGAGATAGGAGGCCGGGGGTCAGGAGATAGGAGGCCGGGGGTCAGGAGATAGGAGGCCGGGGGTTAGGAGATAGGAGGCCAGGGGTCAGGAGATAGGAGGCCGGGGTTGGGGGTGGGGGGGATAGGAGACCGGGGTTGGAGGTGGGGGGGGGGGATAGGAGACTGGGGTTGGGGTGGGGGTGGGATAGGAGACTGGGGTTGGGGGTGGGGGGGATAGGAGACCGGGGTTGGGGGTGGTGGGGGGGATAGGAGACTGGGGTTGGGGTGGGGGTGGGATAGGAGACTGGGGTTGGGGGTGGGGGGGATAGGAGACCGGGGTTGGGGGTGGTGGGGGGGATAGGAGACTGGGGTTGGGGGTGGGGGGTGGGATAGGAGACTGGGGTCGGGGGTGGGGGGGTGATAGGAGGCCGGGGTCGGGGGTTGGGTGACAGGAGGCCGGGGTTGGGGGTGGCGGGGGGATAGGAGACCGGGGTTGGGTGATACGAGGCCAGGGGTCAGGTGATAGGAGACCGGGGGTCAGGTGATAGGAGGCCGGGGGTCAGGTGATAGGAGGCCAGGGGTCGTGTGATAGGAGGCCGGGGGTCAGGTGATAGGAGGCCGGGGGTCGGGTGATAGGAGGCCGGGTCAGGGGGGAGCGGCAGTGGTCGAGGAGAGGGTGAGGGACATCCCATGTTCTTTAAATGTGGGGTGGGGACGATGACTCCTCCTCCTCCAAGCTCCACATTCAGGAAAGTAAATTTCAAAAACCGACCGTTTTGGTCGCAGGCGGCCCCAAGGTCTGGTTTTATTGAGTCAGCCAGCACTGACATGGCTACCATAGGCCAAGCCAATCTTATAGTGGGAGCCTCAAACAGGCATTAGAATCCTTATTTGCAAATGCAAAGGGCCTAACACCTGCTTCAGGTCTGGGCCCTGAAAGCCTAATTTCTTTCCTTCACCATTATTGCGGACGCGCACTTCCTGACGGACTTCCTGCCCACCATATTAGGGACTTATAAGCAAGTTAGCTGCGAGGTCAAATTAAAAGCCTTTGGGGGAAAAATTCAGTTGGTTGCGCCTCCCGTTAGCGCCTTAAGAGGGCACTAATGGGGCGCAAATCATCTAGCGCCCGGGCGCGGCGATGTTTGCACCGCTCGCGAAATTAACGAGACATTTTGCGGCGGCGCTAAACACTACCGCCACGATCTCCTGCGCCGGCAGATCGTGACGTCAGTCGAGTGCGCAACGCCCCGGTATCGCCCCGGTGCGGATATTGAGTGGCGCACCCTGCCTTACCGCCTGACGCTAGCAACGACAGGTTGAGGGGAGCGTTTTGCAGTCATGAAGGGACTGGTTGAGCACTATTTAAAAGTGACCGCTTCCTGCCTTTTATTGTTGGTGCCATTTTTGAACCACGCATTCTGAGAGAGAGGGAGAGAGACTTCTGGAGAGATTCAACGCTGTGTGAAGGAGTTTTGGGTACTGAGCAGCACTTTGCAGCTTCATTTTGATTTGCCATTCCTTGTATCGATTTAGAAGAGACTGTGGGGGCTGCACTCTGAGCTCTTTGCCTGGTACTCTCCATTGTTCTTTCCAGCAGATTTGATGTGCAGGTCTCTCCAGGCGAGATTCAAGGCTGCAATGAGCAGGATGTGGATGGAAAGCAAGATCAACCATCCCCTTTAATAACTGGCCCGTGCCATTGTGTGTGTGCCCCATTGCTGACTGACATTACATGAGCTTCGCCAGCACTCTGAGGTAGCACCTCGCTCCTCGGCCTTTGCGCCTTAAGACAGGTGTGAAGCGCCTGATTTAGCGCTCCAATCACCTCCAGGGGCGATAAAAGTCAAGTTTGCAGTCGGTGGCGATAATTAGCGCCAGGCGCTAATCTTTGTGCCCGGCCGATAATTGCGCCCCAAATGGGGCGATACTGAATTTCTCCACCTTTATGTTCTATAACACACTAAGTTAGAGATTGGCTTGTAACCCATTCAAAAATTTAATATGACTACATTTTGTGAATATCAACATTTTTCAAAAAACAGTTACAAATCACTTGGTTTTGTGCCACGTTAATTGAATGTTTAATTAATCAACAGGCAGAATAGCTGTCTTCAGTGAATGAATTTTTGACCATGTAACTGGCCGGAGAATTGCGAAGTGAGAACTATAGCAATGACATAAATTTTAGAGTGTATACGGGATGGTTTCTTGGACCAATATTTCAAGGAACCAACTAGAGATCAGGCCATCTTAGACTGGGTATTATGTAATGAGAAAGGATTAATTAGCAATCTTGTTGTGCAAGGCCCCTTGGGGAGGAGCGATCATAATATGATATAATTCTTCATTAAAATGGAGAGTGAAGTAGTTGACTCAGAGACTAGGGTCCTGAATTTAAATAAAGGAAACTATGATGGTATGAGGCGCGAGTTAGTTTGGATGGATTGGGGAATGTTACTTAAAGGGTTGATGGTGGATAGGCAATGGCAAACATTTAAAGATCGCATGGATGAACGACAGAATTTGTTCGTCCCTGTTTGGCATAAAAATAAAACAAAAAAGGTGACTCAACCGTGGCTAACAAGGGAAATTAGGGATAGCATAAGATCCAAGGAGAGGACATATAATTTGGCCAGAAAAAGCAGCAAACCTGAGGATTGGGAGCAGTTTAGGATTCAGCAAAGGAGGACAGAGGGATTAATTAAGAGGGGGAAAATAGATTATGAGAGTAAGCTTTCAGGGAACATAAAAATTGACTGTAAAAGCTTCTATAGATATGTGAAGAGAAAAAGATTGGTGAAGTCAAACGTAGGACCCTTGCAGTCAGAATCAGAGGAATTTATAATGGGGAACAAAGAAATTGCAGACCAATTAAATACATACTTTGGTTCTGTCTTCACAAAGGAGGACACAAATAATCTCCCAGAGATGTCAGGGAACATAGGGTCTAATGAGAGGGAGGAATTGAATGAAATCAGTATTTGTAGGGAAATGGTGTTAGGGAAATTGACGGGATTGAGGGCCGATAAATCCCCAGGGCCTGATAATCTACATCCTAGGGTACTTAAGGAAGTGGCCCTAGAAATAGTAGATGCATTGCTGGTCATCTTCCAAAATTCTATAGACTCTGGAACAGTTCCCATGGATTGGAGGGTAGCTAATGTAAACCCACTATTTAAAAAAGGTGGTAGAGAGAAAACGGGGAATTATAGACCGGTAAGTCTGACATCGGTAGTGGGCAAAATGCTCGAGTCCATTATAAAAGATGTAATAGCAGAGCACTTGGAAAGCAGTGACAGGATCGGACAAAGTCAACATGGATTTACAAAAGGTAAATCATGCTTGACTAATCTACTGGAATTTTTTGAGGATGTAACTGGTAGAATAGATAAGGGAGAACCAGTGGATGTGGTGTATTTGGACTTTCAGAAGGCTTTCGATAAGGTCCCGCATAAGAGATTAGCATGCAAAGTTAAAGCACATGGGATTGGGGGTAAGGTACTGTCTTAGATAGAGAACTGGTAGGCAGACAGGAAACAAAGAGTTGGAATAAACGAGTCTTTTTCCGAGTGGCAGGCAGTGACTAGTGGGGTACCGCAGGGATTGGTGCTAGGACCCCAGTTATTCACAATATATATTAATGATCTAGACTAGGGAACTAGATGTAATATCACCAAGTTTGCAAACGACAAAAAGCTGGGTGGGCGTGTGTGCTGTGAGGAGGATGCAGAGAAACTCCAGTATGATTTGGACAGGTTGGGTGATTGGGCAGATGCATGGCAAATTCAGTATAATGTGGATAATTGCGAGGTTATCCACTTCGGTGGCAAAAACAGGAAGACAGATTACTATCTGAACGGCAATAGATTGGGAAAAGGGGAAGTGCAACGAGATCTGGGTGTCCTTGTGCACCAGTCGCTGAAGGTAAGCATGCAGGTGCAGCAGGCGGTTAAGAAGGCAAATGGTATGTTGGCCTTCATAGTGAGAGGATTCGAGTACAGGAGCAAGGATGTCTTGCTGCAGTTGTACAGGGCCTTGGTGAGACCACACCTTGAGTATTGTGTGCAGTTTTGGTCGCCTTATCTGAGGAAGGATGTTCTTGCCATGGAGAGAGTGCAGCAAAGATTCACCAGACTGATACCTGGGATGGCAGGAATGACGTATGAGGAGAGATTGGGACGATTGGGCTCTTTATTCGCTAGAGTTTAGAAGAATGAGAGGGGATCTCATTGAAACTTGTAAAATTCTAACAGGACTAGACAGACTAGATGTAGGAAGGATGTTCCCGATGGCGGGGGAGTCCAGAACCAGGGGTCACAGTCTAAGGATAAGGGGTAAGCCAT
This sequence comes from Squalus acanthias, assembly GCA_030390025.1. Taxonomy (NCBI): domain Eukaryota; kingdom Metazoa; phylum Chordata; class Chondrichthyes; order Squaliformes; family Squalidae; genus Squalus; species Squalus acanthias. The sequence goes on from CM059433.1 coordinate 3,834,725, forward strand.
TTAGGACTGAGATGAGGAGGAATTTCTTCACCCAGAGAGTGGTGAACCTGTGGAATTCTCTACCACAGAAGGCAGTTGAGGACAATTCATTAAATATATTCAAGAAGGAGTTAGATATATTTCTTAAGGCTAAAGGGATCAAGGGATATGGGGAGAAAGCAGGGACAGGGTACTGAATTTGGATGATCAGCCATGATCTCATTAAATGGTGGAACAGGCTCGAGGGGCTGAATGGCCTACTCCTGCTCCTATCTTCTATGTTTCTATGTTTACAGCTTACCCGTTATAGCTGACTTCGTTAGAGCAAATACTCCTTGGATTCTTTGGCTATGTTAAAACATACTGGCCTAGAAATTCCCCATTGTAGCGCCCGGCCATGAAGGACGGTTTTGTTGAAAAAACGGCAGCCGCCTCGCTTCCACCCACTTCCAGCATGAGACACAGTGGTTGCCATTTTGGTAGGGGCCACAGTGCTGCCATTGATTGCTCTGGCCTTTGAAATGTAAATTAGCAGATCGTGACGTCAATCGGCGTGCAACGTCTGACTTGACACCACGACTGCTATTTTGGATGTTTTTGCTCACCATTACGCTGGGTCCTAACCACGCACACAATAGCATGCGTGAAGCAGCCCTGCAGAGATGCTTCTTAAAGGACGCACACAACTTTAAGTAAGTTTGGATTTAAGCTTTTGAACTTTTAAAAATATTTTGTTGAAGTAATGGCTTGGTGCAATAGATGCTAAAAGTTTGTAAAATGTGCAGGGAGTGCTGCTGGATGCTTGCAAGGCTTTGGCTGGTAAAGGAAGGCCTCTGAGAAGTCAGAAAATGCTGGAAATACTCAGCAGGTCAGGCAGCATCCATGGAGAGAGAAACAGAGTTCACGTCTCAGGTTGAGATATTGCCTGACCTGCTGAGTATTTCCAGCATTTTATGCTTTAACTTCAGATTTCCAGCATCCGCTCGCAGAGGGAAGAGGAAGACGCAGAAGAGGCTGAAATGGGAGGAAGGATGCAACACAGACAGACCCTTTCTGGCCGGGATATCTAGGATGGAATCATCCCCCTGCGGTACCAGTGACCACAACCCTAATTCCCCTTTCAACAGTTGTCCCACACCTTACCTCCCCTCTGTTACTGAGCATCACAGCGTCCTCTTGGCCACAATGAGATAAAAGCCACCACAAAGCAAACTTTCCAATCCAACTTTATCCATATATGCATCCAATATGACATCAAGAAATCAACTAATCACCCTTGTGCATTCCCTTAGTGACTGTCTTGTGTGTGGCTTTGCCTATCCTACTGGTATCACACAGTGCTAGCCCAGTGGCTGCAGCATGGCTGGTGGAAGGCTGCTGACTTTCAGTGGGGTTACTGCAAATGGCCTTGCTGGTCGACCTTGAAGAGCTGGTGGCTGGGAGTGTCAAATCGAATGACGGTGTTTCTTCTTCTTCTTCTTCTTCTTCTTCTTCTTCTTCTTCTTCTTCTTCTTCTTCTTCTTCTTTCTCCTGTCCTTCTTGGTCACCCATTCGCTGGGCAGGCTTCATTTCTTGGGTGTGTGAAATGAGGAAGGCGCAAGGGTAGAGTTGTGGTGAGGGGAGGGTGAGGAAGCAAGAGCTGCATGCTTGCACCTTGTAAATCAGGAGATATTGTGGGATGAGGGGTAAGTGGGATGTGAGAAGGAGAATAACGTATGAGAATACCAGCATCTTGTATCCTTTTTGCTGGCCATGGACTCAGCCATGCCCCTGCCAAGAATGGCCTGCACCGTCTCCTCCAAGATGGTCAGGTGAAGCTAGGAATGGGAGGTGTGCCTTGTGATTGGTGCAGATTGTTGGTAGGTGAGTGATTGGGGGTGAGGGTCGTGCATTGAGAAGTGTGTGAGGTTAGTGGTGCAGTTGAGAGGAGACGGCTTTCGAAGATGCATTCACTGACCTTGACCACTCGCTTGAGGCCATGAAGCTTCTTTGGGCACTGGAGCCAGGGAGTGGGGGCAACACTGCTGGCAGTGATGGCCTCGGTGATCTAGTCCCACATCCTTCTTTCTGGAGGGCCTCCTGCACAAAGCTGGAGTGCTGCGTGCGAAACCCTGGGCGCCCCTTCCCTGGCTTGTTGAGCCACTTGTGTTGGTGCTGAAGCATTTTTACCATTTTTTTTATGTGCGGAAGGCAGTTCAGCTTTAAGAGCTAAAGACTGCCATTTCGGGATTATTTTTAGTGTTTATTTTTTTTTCAGAAGGCATTTGAGCTCTCAGGGCTAAAGACTGCCTATTTTTTTCATTTTAGAAGGCAATTCCCCTTGAAGGGATTGACACTGCTTCCTAAAATGACAGGCTAGCTTTAAGAGAATGCTGCCTCGCTCCAGGGACGCTACGGCCACGCTACATTGGGCGTCCTGCTGAGACTACCGCCCGAAACATTGCGCTACACGGCAGATTGTGCGCTGCGCTAATTAAAATCAGCAGGCAGCACCAAAATATCAGTGCTGCCTGCGCTCTGTCTGTGGGCAGCTGTTAACTTCAGCCTGTGGTGACAGCGGCCATTTGCAGCCCTAATCAGATTTCTAGGCCACAGTATTCATAAGCTGCATTTTATTTTGCACTGGGGCTCTAGGTTGTACAAAGATTAACCTCAGTTGGTTGATGCAAAGCACAGGCTCACACAGCTGAAATGGCAATAACTTAAAAGGCATGTGCTATTGTATCCATTGTGCCAGAATGATGGCCGCACATTGCGGCAGAAACCTAAATAGCCAGTTCCTCCCAAGACCTGGGATAGAGCATCAAAAGCTCTGGCAAGACGCTACTGAGGACTGATTGGACCCGAAGGTTTCCGAGTCAAATTTTTTTGTTATTTTGTTTTACATCTTTATTAAAAGTAGAAGCATGATCTCATTGTGTGTCTAAGTGCAGTATTGGCAGCAGTTAGCCAATGCTGGAGCATCACTGTAATCTGAATCACAAACAGTGGCATTGACTCCAGCATCAAATTAAAAGAGTGCTAACGAACAATGGCTTATTCTTGAGCATTCTTTTAAACAAACTTTTACTTGTTAGGGTTGCAATGTGTGCAAACATTTTATCTGCTGATGGTCGACCTTTTGATTATTTCTGAACCAGTTTGTGAGTCTTTCAACCGTGCACTCTTCATTCTAGTAGTCGCAAAACAATTACGTATTCAAGACTGAGTGTGCTTCATGACTTCCCAACTACTAGAATGCAGAATGTGTGCTTAAAAATAGCACCAGCTCCAAAAGAATTCCCTCAGAAGTCTATCTCTGGCACCACTTAAAGAATTGTCAGTTCCACTCTAGGAAATGTGCTTCTGCGAGTATCTCTCGACTGCTTTCCAGGAGAAGAGCAGGAATCGGTGCTAACTTCTGCCCGCGTTTCACAATTTGCTCCAGAGAGGTCAAAAATCAGGCACTGACGTTGGTCATGTCTCAGTGTGCACTCAGCCTTGGAAACAGAAAAAAAAAACCCCAATGGATCAATTGTGAAGCTAGCCATCAGTAAGTATAAATTTTATGTACGTTTTAACCAAGAGTAAGTTCAATAATTTAAACATAGTGCATTTTTAGAAGGAATACTTGATGATGAAGCCATTATGAAGCTTTTTTCCTGGAGCGTTGCTGAAGTATTCTCCCCACTGCCTACGCAGTAGCAGACTGTGAAGATTCTGAGTCACAGCTAAGTATGGTGCATGGTTTGGCTGCTGTTAAATTAGATTAACATAAGATACTGTGGTGCTAATAAATTTATCAATGGTGCAATGCTAAGAATTTGTGCCCTTAACCTACAGAGTCCTTTTAGTATTTCAAAGTGTCTTCAACATTTAAAGAGCATTTCACAAGCAGGCTGACTGTGTACAAGCGTGCAGAATGATGGTATATCTCCGATAATGCTGTGGATCTGGAAGCGGTATCGTATTGTAGCACAGAACTCCTGTCGCAACTGACATGGCTTTAACAGTACATTAATAGATCTCACGGCAAATACTACAATGTTCCATCCTATTAAGTGTAATGGGAGCTTCCGCATTGATCACTTGATATAGATTTCAAATCAACGGGAACATTCCCATTAAGAGGTAATACCAATACAGTGGTGTGGGGGGGTTACAGTTTGGACTCAGCACTTACTGCAGATTAAATAAAGCTGCAGGTCAGAGTGGAGCTGGAAACAACTGGGCAAAAGGTTACGGCACAGAAGGAACATTCTTGTTGTAGAGTAGATTACTGTAATAGCGCTACCACGTTATACAGACCATCGTGTATAGCGGGCAAATCACATTCGCATGAATGCGCCTGCTATAAGTAGCTGTTGCACTTTAGCCAGTCGTTATCTCACTTTCATCTATCAAGCGGCCGCATCCTAAGGTGGATACCTTAACCTCCTCAAATTCCTTTCATTCTACAGGAAACTCTTTGGTATCCGGCACCGACGGGACCGGCGTGGTGCCGGTTGAATAAAAATTCCGGATGATGGAGAGGGTTATCTACCGAGGCTATTTTGAACAAACAAAAATAAAAAAATCAAGAAATGTGCAGTATACAGTAATTGGGTACTCACCTACAGAATGTTGTGTTCAATGGATGGTGGAAGATGCTTGATGAAGTACAGTACTGCCAGTTGAGGGTAATCCATAACTCTTTAATTACTTAACAGTAAAACAAAACTTATAAACGACTATATACAGTACTGTAGTTGACTGTACACTTATTCCAAGTCAACTGGTTCATCAGGAATATCCATGCCAGCTGGGTCATCAGGACCATGCACTTCCACAGATTCCACAGATTCTTCAGGCACTTCCGCTGCTTCGACTCTTTTGGAAGCTTTCTTAAACATGTTGCGGATGTCGGCTTGCTTAGTGGACTCTTGCCTTTTCTGTAGAAACGTGGAATGCAGAATATGGAGTTACATAACTTCTTGGGCAGAGTAGCAAGGCTGCCTTTCAGCAAATTGGAGGATTGAAGAAAATCCTTCTGCAGCTTTAGCCCAAGAAATCTTCTTCTCTTCAGAAATCTCATCCTCTTCACTTTCCATCTCACTTTCCTTTTCTTTCTTTGGATTCAAAACACTCTCAATTATTTCATCATCACAACAGCAACTTCTCTATCTGTATCAACCCACTGCTCGATATCACTTTCACTGAGGTGACGTAGAGGGTTTGCTGGGCCTACATTTTTCACCATGCCAGCCATTTCCATTATTGTACTCTTCTTGGGACGAACATTGAACCCATGAAATTCCTCCTCTGAAGAAGAACCTTCAGCAAACATTACAGAAGGCCACAATTTGCGCCAGGCTTGCCTCAGAGTGTGACCTTTCACCAAGTTCCAGGAACATGCAACATTATAGATGGCATCTTTAATACTGTATTCCTTCTGAAATGCGTGAATATTGACATCTTGGTTTATCAGTTTATGTAGGAAGTCTTTCTTGTAATGACACTTCAGATTTTGGATAACGCCCTGGTCCATGGGTTGTATGAGAGAAGTTACATTTGGTGGCAAATAAATGGTGAAAATATTTCCCGAAACCAACTCGGATTCATGCGGATGGGCTTTACAATTATCAAGCAATAAAATGCATTTGCTATCTTCAGGTTTCCCTATTTTACGGAAATGTTCCCTCACAAATGGAACAAAAATATGATGGAACCAATAGGAGAAGATTTCCTTATCCATCCAAGCATTTTTTTGATCTTTGTACTCAACAGGTAAGTGCCTCACATTTTTAAATGCACGGGGATTTTTATACTTCCCAATAATAAGAGATTTAACCCGGTGTGATCCAGCAGCGTTCGCACATGTTAGCACGGTTACACGATCTTTATTTTTCTTGTAACCTGAAGCATTAGCCTCACTAGCCCCAGCAAGCGTTGATTCTGGCAAAAACCTCCAAAACAAGCCAGTTTCATCGGCATTATATATCTGTGCTGGCGACAAATCATGTTGCTGCACAATCCGATTGAAATAATCGCAGTATTCTTCTGCGGTGTCGTGATCAGCTGATTTCTTCTACCCGGAAATATCAAGTCGTCGTATCCCGTGCCGTAACTTGAAGCACGTTAGCCATCCCTCGGAGAAAGCACACTTGTCAGTGAGCTCCATCCTTTCGTAGAAATCCTTCGCTTTCTCGATTAGCATGGGTCCGGAAATTGGAACACCCTCTGAACGCTTAAGAGAAAACCATTCATAAAGCACGGTATCCAGCTCTTCAAGCTTAGGCTTACGAAGCGTACGCCGTTTCTCTACACTCTTAGATGTCTCCGAGCTTGAATAAAACTTGAGCAGCTTATCCTTCTGCGATTTGATGTTGTAGATTGTTGATGAACCGATTTTGAATTCATTCATAATGTTGATACGCTTCTCTCCCCTTTCTAGTCGTTGGCATATCTCGATTTTCTGTTTTAAAGTTAACACCACTCTCTTCCTTTTGCTTGGACCAGCTTTTGGGAATTCCATAATGCAAGATGGGGGAGATAATTCCCGATAAAGATGGAGAGACACACAGAAAAATGGTGGCTCGGAAGAGACTACCAGCAGCACAGGAGACACACAGTAAAATGGCGGATCAGAAGAGACTACCAGCAGCGCGGGAGAATCAGACTCCTGTTATTGCGGTGTTCGGACTTCCCACAGCGCCGGGAAGCCGAGTAGTGGCACTTTGGAGAACTACCCCCACTGACTAGCTTGGCGTTCGCGGGAGACTCGGACTCGGCAACATTGCTGGTTATTGGGGAGGAGTTTTCAGAGTATGAATTTTGCCGGTTAATAGAGAATTCCGGATATTTAGGTGCCGTTTAAATGAGAGTTTCCTGTATGTCTTTTATCCTAATGAACTTTTAGCAGTTTTGATAATCTAACACCAATTCCTACCTACATCATGGTTATTAGTAATAATAGAAGAAATGTAGGCATTGAGCCTTAGTTAGTTCAATTAGAGAAACATAAACAAGGTTGAAATCCTAACTTGAAAACAAGATTATTTATGACCATCATACTGCTGAATGCTATAACATCCGCAGGGAACCAAAACACAAGCAGATTCCAAGCATCTATCTAATTATTCTAAGACTAGTCTGAAGAGACTTTTTGTCTCCAGTTCTAATACAATCATGTAAACACAGCATTACTCACGTCACAATTTTGTTCGCATAACCATATACATTTTGGACACCCCTGATTTCTAACAGACTGTAGTGACTTTCAGTTGCTCTGAGTGTTATAGGTAGTACAAGCATTACTTTTGCGTTAAGCTACAACAATTTTGTGCATTAACATTAAGGAAATGGGTGCCATCGTTTGCCCATGCTTCTAACATTGCTCCTGGGAATTAATAGGCGCAGCAGACCTTAACGCACAGATGCTGAATTAGCAACTTTTTGCCCCATGAAGGAGCAATTGAAAGACTTCTCCCTAAATTCTTAAGTTCAACTTTTAATACAAAAGGCATTATTAAAGAGGAAAGAATGGGAAGTTGTGAAGGGTGACCTGAAACAGACAGCAACAACACCTGAGCTGTGACAAAGCCATAGAGTGACAAGGAGACTGCAGAAAAGCCCAGACCGTCCTGATGGGAAAGTGTTCCACAGGTCACGCCCATCTCCATGTGGGTGCTAAATACATATGTTACCAATGATATCAAGTTATCAGTTATGTTGCTCTGATGCAACATATCTGTACTTCAGAAGGTGGAGTTGAAGAGTAGTAGCAAAACATTTCTGTTAGAATGTGAATTTTGCATGGTGAACGATTATGTACTCAGGATCAGCATGTTAGTAATAGGAAGTTAGCATGCAGGTACAGCAAGTAATTAGGAAGGCAAATGGAATATTGGCCTTTATTGCAAGGGGGATGGAGTATAAAAGTAGGCAAGTCTTGCTACAACTGTACAGGGCGTTGGTGAAACCACACCTGGAGTACTGCGTACAGTTTTGGTCTCCTTATTTAAGGAAGGACATACTTGGATTGGAGGCAGTTCAGAGAAGGCTCACTAGGTTGATTCCTGAGTTGAAGGGGTTGTCTTATGAGAAAAGGTTGAGCAGGTTGGGCCTATACTCATTGGAGTTTCGAAGAATGAGAGGTGATCTTATTGAAACATATAAGATTCTGAGGGGGCTTGTCAGGGTAGATGCAGGGAGGATGTTTCCCCTAGTGGGGGTATCTAGAACTCGGGGGCATAGTTTCAGAATAAGGGGTCGCCCATTTAAGACGGAGATGAGGAGGAATTTCTTCTCTCAGAGGGTCGTGGGCAACACGGTGGCATAGTGGTTAGCACTGGTGCCTCACAGCGCCAGAGACCCGGGTTCGAATCTGACCTCGGGTGACTGTCTGTGTGGAGTTTGCACATTCTCCCCGTGTCTGCGTGGGTTTCCTCCGGGTGCTCCGGTTTCCTCCCACAGTCCAAAAATGTGTGGGTTAGGTTGATTTGGCTATGATAAATTGACCCTTAGTGTTAGGGGGGATTAAATATGTGGGGTTATGGGGATAGGATGGGATATGTTAGGGGGAATTAAATACGTGGGGTTACGGGGGTAGGGTGGGATATGTGTACTGTGGGGATTAAAGCAGGGACAGGGTACTGGATTTGGATGATCAGCCATGATCGTATTGAATGGCGGAGCAGGCTCGACGGGCCGAATGGCCTACTCCTGCTCCTAGATTCTATGTTTCTATGAATCTTTGGAATTCTCTACCCCAGTTGCTGTGGAGGCGGAGTCATTGAATATATTCAAGGCGGAGATAGACAGATTTTTGAAAAACAGGGGAATTGAGGGTTATGGGGAGCGGGCAGGAAAGTGGAGTTGAGGCCATGATCAGATCAGCCATGATCTTATTGAATGGCGGAGCAGGCTCGAGGGGCCGAATGGCCGACTCCTGCTCCTATTTCTTATGTTCTTATGTAGGACTATTGACATCTATTACATTTGCTGAAATGATTGAATTTGACTTTTCCATAAAATATAGGCGTTCTAATTGGAGGTCTAAGTAGGATGCCTTAGCAGCAGATACATTTACAAGTTGTGATGTGTCAAGCGGACTCTTTCTGAGCTGAGCGCAGGACTTGGTTGCTGTTACGGCCAATTCGGAAATACTTACACAGTTTCCCAGTTTTCCAATAGTTACAGTATAAAATAATAACAAGTTTACAAATATCATGAATACGCTTATAAGACATCCGCAATTTGACATGCACAATTTAATTGCAGTGGTAATAAAAGCAGAAAATACTGGGAATACATAAGAGACCCATTGGCATCTGAAAAGAGACACTGTAGATTGATAGGTTGCTGTTTTGGGTATAGAACATTTGTTAAACTCGATAAAGGGCCTCTCACCTGCTAACCCATGTTTTCTATTTTCAGATGCGAAGGGACCTGATGTGCATTTTCAGCATTTTCTGTTTTTATTCAGATTTCCAGTACTTGCTGCTTTTTCCTTTTTTACTGAATTTCTTCTGCATGATGGAGTCACATTTTTCACTTGTAACACAAGTTCCATTAAGACACTTATGATTTGATCCTCTCAGTTTTGAAAATGACGGACCTGTGTCGTATCTTTTAGCTGCATGACAAAAACAGCAAGGGGCATTCACAAAAATAATTATTTTAGAACATAAGAACATAAGAAACAGGAGCAGGAGTCGGCCATTCGGCCCCTCGAGCCTGCTCCGCCATTCAATGAGATCATGGCTGATCATCGACCTCAACTCCACTTTCCCGCCCGATCCCCATATCCCTTGATTCCCCAAGAGTCCAGAAATCTATCGCTCTCAGCCTTGAATATTCTCAAAGACTCAGCATTCACAGCCTCTGGGGCAGAGAATTCCAAAGATTCACAACCCTCTGAGTGAAGAAATTCCTCCTCATCTCAGTCTTAAATGGCCGACCCCTTATCCTGAGACTGTGCCCCCTAGTTCTAGACACTCCAGCCAGGGGAAACAACCTCTCAGCATCAGTCTCTTAATCTCTCCTGCCTTCTATCCCACCACTGACCTTCTCTTTTGTTCTTTCATCCCCTCCCCCTTTTCCCAGCATTATACTTGCTTTAAATCTATTTCATTTCCTGCTTTTTTCCAGTTCTGACGAAGGGTCTTCGACCTGAAACATTAACTCTGTTTCTCTCTCCACGGATGCTGCCTGGCCTGCTGAGTTTTTCCAGCGTTTTCTGTTGTTATTTCTCTCAGCATCTACCCTGTCAATCCCCTTCAGAATCTTGTATGTTTCAATGAGGTCACCTCTCATTCTTCTAAACTCCAGAGAGTATAGGCCCATTCTACACAATCTCTCATCATAGGACAGCCCTCTCATCCCAGGAATTTTGATAGAGATTCGTATTTTATATATATTTTATATATAAGTTAAACGTAGAATAGTTGCAATTGCAGACATAAGCTAATGTAAGGGTGTTCTGGATACATTGGGTTTCCCAGATTTTTACCTAAGTCAAACAGGGCAGAAAGCTCTGGCACCACTTAGGAGAATTTACCGTCTTTTGCAGGTTTGAGCTCTGAAATGCATGGTAACAATATAACAAGTGGCTCAGTAGCATTATTACTGGTGTGCTCTGATTGGCTTCTCAGTTGTGGATTTGTTGTAACCATCTGACTTTGCAGAACCAATACAGAGTAAAGTTAAACGGCTCTGTCGCTGCACTGAGGAAAGGGAGTAAACGCGTATTCTCATTAACTCATTCTCAGTGCATTCAGATAAACTCAGTAACTCCAGCGTTTTCTGTTGTTATTTCGGATTTCCAGCATCCGCAGTATTTTGCTACCAGATAAACCCAGTGCTCTAAGTTTCACCAAGAGGGATTATTAAAAGGAATATCCCTCCTGATGAAACTTAGGAAGACGAAACTATTGTAAATTTAGGAACATTTCCACAAAAAACAAAAAAAAAAGATCGTAAAATGTCAGGGGAATGGACACAAGAGTTGTAAAGCTGTAATTTTTCGCTTGACGATCTTCACACTGGGTGAACTCCAGGTCTCAGTTGTGTCGTCTGGAAAACACAACTGAGTAGATGCCAGCCTTCTCCGCGAGTGGGGAGGAAACTCCGAAAAAGAACTTACCCCAACCACGTACAAAGAATTGTGTAGAAAATCAGGGGAAAGCCTGGGTTTTGGAGCGGAAGGAACAGGGTGGGAAATATTCCTGTCATACCTCGCAGGAGTTGGACCTATCAGACAAGTTTACTTTGCAATAACAAAGTTTCAAAAATTTTAAATAAAATTTAGCAAGGAGGCAAGAAAGAATCTTACAACGGAGTTATATTAAATGCATGGAATGAGTTAATTCCTGTATTCATTTAAATAGTCTAAATAATTTGAATTGTTGAAGTGTTGAAAATCTGAGCCACTTTTAGGTAGCCGTACATTGACATGCTTGACTGCTCACTTACCATAGTTCCTATGTTATTTGCAGTTGTAAATTAAACACCGTTAGTTATGGTCCATTGCTCCCATCAAGGGAGAAGCAGCTAATTTGTCCAAAAAGGAACTTCCCATGATGAGAAGGGATCATGAACCTCCTCCAGCCCCACAACCCTCTGAGATCTCTGTGTTCCTCTAATTCTGACCTCTGTAAAGTTTCGCAATTATCGCGATTCAAAATAACAAGATAGAAGCAGATTCGTTTGATCAGTTTATTTAAACGAAATGCTGTCATGATATAAAGGACACAGAAGCCTGTAAAATGGCCACCGCGCATCGTGGCAGAAGCTTCCAGAAGTACAGTGGGCAGACAAGATGGCGTTCGAATAAACATTTTCAATATAAGACGGGATCATACTCGATAAGCACTGATAAAGACAGGATGCAACCTGTTTGCATTTGTGACAATAGCAAAAGATATGAGTGCTGGAATCGTTTTCCATGCACAAGTAAGGACCATTGTACTGGGCAATCGAAGGCCCATCCAGACACATCAACACACAAATACCCCCACGGCTCTACAATGAAAGAGCCATTCTCGGGTGATTAAACAAGTATTCGGGGGCCCCCAAAACCAGTCAGGGAGACGATTCATACGATCCTGGCTGGGCCAACAATGGGGAAAACATTAACGGGTAGTTGGCCAGTCTCAGGTGCTACCGAAACCCGTTAATGACAAGAATCACCCCATGCTGGGAGTTTTGAGCGCCAATATTTCACAAAGGACAAACATTAAGATTTGGACGGGAGATAAGGGAACACAGCACTATAACTATAGTGAACAAATGTCCATCGCTCTCTTATCTCTGCGGACTCTTGACTCGGGCTGAACTTTTATTCTCCTATTCTGATCCTCGGGTATCGCTCTGCTGGACGAGCAGCCTTCTGTGTTTTCTCTGGACTCTGTTGACTCTGGACTTTAGCCGCACTGGACGGTTATTCGAATGTTGGGTGGGGCTCAATTGGAACGAGTCGCCTCGACTGAGGCCAGTGACCGGGTGCACCATCCCGAGAGTCGGTAAACGGTGTTTGGACCCGAAGGCCCAACAAGACAAGACGAAATGACAAGAGAAGAAGAAGAATCCACGTGCCGCCGCGGTCAGTAAACCCCGACCGCGCCCGAAAATATACGACCCATTTCTTGAACTCTACAGGTTACTGCACGAACCGGTCAAAGACTCTTCTTTGAATTCTACCGACAACTGGTGTCGGTACAGGAAGACTTTTCTTTGAATTCTACAGCCGGGCCCGAGTGCTGTCGAGTTCTTCATGACAACGGGGAGCCCAGCCTGCTTGCCACAGCAGCGAAGATAAACAAGTGGGGTACAGAGACCCCTCCAAACACGTGACAGTCAGGCGCTGCAGCGAAACGAGCCGAGTGCCTCACTTTAAAATTCTTCGAAGTATCACGAGTGGTGAGCATGTTTCCCGATCCTACAAATCTAGATGTAGTGTAGGTATTGATAGGGGAGGGTGGTTTCATTAAGGATAAAGTATAATGTGTTCCCCTTTTTACGATGTGCCGTGCGTTCTTCATTACCATAGACCAAGCTTTATGAATGTATGTATACTTGTACTCTCGTTAATTTGCGCCTATGACATGTACTTCATGATTTTGGACGCTATGCAATAAAGATTTCCATTTCGTACTATTCAACCGGGTCTATTTGAGTTTTTCTCTGCATTACTGCTCTCGCACCTAAGTCCAGTGTTAGAACCGTAAGGGCGAGTGGGTCGAACCACTCACAGGTGCTTATTGCAACAAGGCTGGCCGGAGACCAGAGCAAGCAATAGTATTAGGCAACGAAGGCCTAACCCCGCACCAGCACCGTCTGCGATACAAGCATGCCAAAACCCCTTACACCTCTTGTGCATCCTCCACTTCGTTCACACCACCACTGGCGGCCGCCTGGGCCCAAAGCTCTGGAATTCCCTCCCTGAACCTCTCCGCCTCTCTCTCTCCTCCTTTAAGATGCTCCTTAAGACCTCCCTCTTTGACCAAGCTGTCCTAATGTCTCCTTCGTTGGTTCAGTGTCAGATTTTATCTGATTACACTCCCGTGAAGCACCTTGAGTTATTTTTTATCTACGTTAAAGGCGCGATATAATTGCAAGTTGTTATTGTTCATACCGCCATATAGAATTGCTAACTGTTGGTGGAAATGGCTGTCCAAATAGGTTGCATGAGTAAGCCATGTTTGCTTGAATAGTTTCACACAAGTATATTGTTAGTTCGCATTTATTCAATAATTTGCATCACTCACATTACTGGAAACCGGCACCAGTCCAAATATAAACACTTGAGTTTGATGAGGGAATACGGGGTGAGTCACTGACCACGGTGCAAACATTCTGCCTGACTTCTCTTCTAAAATCGGACTTCTTCATTTTTAACTTTTCTCCTCTAACTTTAAATCTTTGCCATAATCGGCAATTTTCCTGGATCAAATTTTTCCCTCCATGATCGTGAAAATGTTATGTTCGGTCCACCTCAAATGAGAACACAAGGAATGTGATTGCTTTTCCTGTGTGTGTTCCCAAAATCATACAGAGAGAGGTCCCACAGTGGTCCTTGCTTCCTTCTCAGAGCTTATGAACATAATATATTAATCCAGGCACTTACTGCTGATTCTGCAAAACTGTGTTGCACTCGGTTTATTTAATGACTCTGGACACTTATGAGGAGGCCCTTTTACTGTGTGGGGAATGCATATGATCAACCTTGTCAGGCATTGGTCACTGGCTGATGACATTGACTAACATCATCTTTTAGGTCCGCTACATCCACTTTTCCTTTAGATCTTTATACGTCACATTTGAAGTACTCCAACTGAGAACTGTCAAATTGTTATTTCTGAAGGACTTTGAAGAAAGTTAAACACAATCTTTTTCCTGAAGAATCAGGCCAAAACCAGCTGGCCAATTCCCATTCAAAATAATGGAAATTCTTCAAATTCTTAGCAGTGAAACCGTAACACTCACAATCCACATTGCACCTCCTGGGCAGATGGAAGCACAAAAGGCTCAAAGATTGCTCAGTGCTGCTGGGATCATGTGTGTCCTCCTACACTGACCCCGTGGGATTTTCATCTTATTAATATAGGCCAGGCAGGCAGAATTGCCATTTTGGGAGCATCTCTGGCACCTGCCCGCCCCATGTCAATAGAAACTTCAGCCTGGCTATTGGGGAGGGGGTGCTGGTGGGGAGCGGGGGAGTTGCCCAGTCCTGGCACTGGTCTGATCAGCCCTGAGCAAGGGGCCCATCCCTGAAATTATTTTACATGACAAAATATTACCTCTTCGGAGGTCCAGGCTGCCTGGATCCCCCGCCCCCCCCCCCCACCCCCTCCCCAGTGGGTCCCACAAGCACCTTCTGGAGGCCGTTACACCTCCTGCCATTGATGTACTGACCGCCACTGCAAAGGAGGGTGCCTCCTGTGGAATAGGTGTGGAAACTCCTGGTTTAGGGAATCCCTGGGCCTGCCCCAGCCCCTCACTGGCCTTGTCAGGGGCAGAAGGAAGCTCCACCTTTTACACGGCACCAAGGAAATGGTGAAGACCTAGCATAACATGCACTCTACCTTCCCTTTGTGTTCTGCCAGACTGCTGCTGGAGTTATGGTGAGAGACCAGCAGAACCTCACGGAATTCGAGGTCCAATATATATTTTACTTACCCACTATGGGGGAAAGGTGAGGGGGGTGGTGGAGCTGTTCTCTTTGGGGCAGAGTTCCCCCAGCCAGGACTTCTGCCCGTCCCTCTGTATCCACCTCAGGTGCAATCCATTTTCCTTGGTCATGCTGTCTTTCGGATGCGACATTAAACTGAGGCCCTGACTGTTCTCTCAGGTGGATATAAAAGATCCCATTTGCACTATTCGAAATGACCAACATTTATCCTTCAACCAACCCCACCAAAAACAGATTAACTGGTCATTTATACCATTGCTGTTTGTGGGACCTTGCTGTTTGCAAATTGGCTGCTGTGTTTTCCGACATTTCAACAGTGACTCCACTTCAAAAGTACTTCATCAGCTGTGCAATGTTTTGGGATGTTGTAAAAGATGCTCTGTAAATGCAAGGTCTTTCATTCTTTCTGTGTTTTGAGGCTCATGAAGTTAGCATGCAGGTACAGCAAGTAATTAGGAAGGCAAACGGAATGTTGGCCTTTATTGCAAAGGGAATGGAGTATAAAAGTAGGGAAGTCCTGCCACAACTGTACAGGACGTTGGTGAGACCACACCTGGAGTACTGCGTACAGTTTTGGTCTCCTTATTTAAGGAAGGATATACTTGCATTGGAGGCAGTTCAGAGAAGGTTCACCAGGTTGATTCCTGAGATGAAGAGGTTGTCTTATGAGGAAAGGTTGAGCAGGTTGGGCCTATACTCATTGGAGTTTCGAAGAATGAGAGGGGATCATATTGAAACATACAAGATTCTGAGGGGGATTGACAGGGTGGATGCAGGGAGGATGTTTCCCCTTGTGGGGGAGTCTAGAACTAGGGGCCACAGTTTCAGAATAAGGGGTCGACCATTAAGTATCTACACTTCACTCTCAGCAGGGTCTCCACCTTCAAGAGGGAGCACGTCAGTATAAAAGAGGAGAATCCTGGCAGTATTGCAGCGGGGACACTGCTGAATCACTGAGAGATCCGGGGAGATACCTTAAAGGGCAGAATACCCCGATGATTATAAGAGATGTCCCACTAAAGGCCTGGACTGCGACCAGGCCTTCA
The DNA here is from genome assembly GCA_030390025.1 of Squalus acanthias. Taxonomy (NCBI): domain Eukaryota; kingdom Metazoa; phylum Chordata; class Chondrichthyes; order Squaliformes; family Squalidae; genus Squalus; species Squalus acanthias. The sequence continues at coordinate 3,850,901 of CM059433.1, forward strand.
ACAGGTAAGGCTGGGGACCGAATGGAGTAAGAAGAGGCCGTTCCACGGGGACACCCGAGGGTCATTACTGCCGCTAACTGGGACCCACCACCACCTTCCCCAGTGGTCCCGAGAAGCAGCAACGACACAGACAGAGAGCAAATCTGCCAAGGACGCAGACCCCACCCCTGTAGCTGTTTGCATGCGTCAGGTGGGGAAGGAGTGGGTAGTGACTGTGGCGGGGGAGTGGGGTGGGGGAGGGTCCCAATCAGGCTGTAGTCGGGCTCATCACCCCATTTTTCAGTCATTTACACCACAATACTGCTCAATTTTGGGCAGGTTTGTGGAGGAAAGTCCCTCTCTATCCCTAAAACAGTTATAACATTCCCTTCTGCGTGAACTGCAAAAGTGATCATTTGGGCAGGTGCCACGCTTAATTTTGTAATGATAATAAGGATTTAAAACAGAGCAAGTTCTGAGCACCTACATGTGCACACAAGTGTCTGTCATCAAAGGGAAGCCCACATCACATCAGAACTATATCTATGCTACTCTGCTAATGCAAACCATTAAAATAAAATCTATTCATGGCTTTTCAAGATGGTTCCAGCACATGCAAAACAAGACTGTAAAATTAGAATTGGAAGGAAATGAAATTTGTGTTCATTCCGTATATCACGTATCTGCAGGGTGCACAGTTGTTCTTTGTCGGTTTTCCCTTCTGGGCTTGAAGCTCCCACATGTTTAAATTACACACCACCAATCAAATGTTCCTGTCATAGCACTCTGCATCCAAGCAGGCTGTGCTGGGGTAGAAGTGAAGTCAAAGTTCTGTAACCGCTTCTACAGGAAGTGTACGTTCCAGACACTGCTGACTTCTGTCTGCTAAATAGTCTGGATATACGACTCTTTTAACCACACTATAAATTTATTATATTAGTACCATAAAAGTGGAAATGGCTATGTGTAGCAGCACACACTGGTGCTCCCTTAGAATATCAATACCACCTCAGCAAACTGTCGCATCTCCAAAGGTGTATTTCACAAGAGGGTCAATAGCTTTGACATCGGCACAGTCCTTGATTACACCAGGTGCTGCCTTAAGGTCGGCTGAAGACGTTCCTTTCACTTGATGGATTATTGCAGAATTAGTGCTTCCAGTAGGGAAAGGTTCTGAATTTACTGAGCTCATGAGCCGCCCATCAATGCTCACACCAAGTTAGGCAGTAATGAACCCAAAGGTATTGAGCTGGGTTTTTTTTTAACTGTGTTTCTGACTGTTTTAGTGTTTCCCATACAATAAAAACATCACCAAGATCGTTAAAAAAAAGAGATGCACGCTGGTCTTCAATTTAATTATTGTCATCAGTTTAAAAAGGAAGAATTGCATTTCTATAGCGCCTTTCACAACTTCAGGGCGTCCCAAAGCGCTTTACAGCCAATGAAGTACTTTTGAAGTGGAGTCACTGTTGTAATGTGGGAAACCTGGCAGCCAATTTGCGCACAGCAAGCTCCCACAAACAGCAACGTGATAATGACCGGATAAACTGATTTTAGTGATGCTGATTGAGGGAAAAATATTGACCAGGACACCAGGGAGAACTCCCCTGCTCTCATTAAAAATAGTGCCACGGGATCTTTTATGCCCACCTGAGAGAGCAGATGGGGCCTCCGAAAGACGGCACCTCCGACAGTGCAGCACACCCTCAGCACTGCACTGGAGTGTCAGCCTCGATTTAGTGCTCAAGTCTCTGGAGTGGGACTTGAACCCACAACCAGAGGTGGGAGTTCTACCAACTGAGCCACAGCTGGCGCCTAACCGATTATACAGGCGTTGAACCTAATCTTTGCAATGCAGAGTAATTTCTGTACAACACCATAAAAATTGTTCCCAAAACATTTTTCAGTAAAACATTTATTCAAAGTGTAACTATAGAGTAGGGGAAAGGAGTTTATTTATTTATTCGTTCCTGGGATGTGGGCGTCGCTGGCGAGGCCAGCATTTATTGCCCATCCCTAATTGCCCTCGAGAAGATGGTGGTGAGCCGCCTTCTTAAACCGCTGCAGTCCGTATGGTGAAGGTACTCCCACTGTGCTGTTAGGGAGGGAGTTCCAGGATTTTGACCCAGCGACGATGAAGGATCGGCGATATATTTCCAATTCAGGATGGTGTGTGACTTGGAGGGGAACTTGGAGGTGGTGGTGTTCCCACGCGCCTGCTGCCCTTGTCCTTCTAGCTGGAAGAGGTCGCGGGTTTGGGAGGTGCTGCCGAAGAAGCCTTGGCAAGTTGCTGCAGTGCATCTTGTAGATGGTACACACTGCAGTCACGGTACGCCGGTGGTGGAGGGAGTGAATGTTTAAGGTGGTGGATGGGGTGCCAATCAAGTGGGCTGCTTTGTCCTGGATGGTGTCGAGCTTCTTGTGTTGTTGGAGCTGCACTCATCCAGGCAAGTGGAGAGTATTCCATCACACTCCTGACTTGTGCCTTGTAGATGGTGGATAGGCTTTGGGGAGTCAGGAGGTGAGACACTCGCCACAGGATACCCAGCCTCTGACCTGCTCTTGTTGCCACAGTATTTATGTGGCTGGTCCAGTTAAGTTTCTGTGTGTAAGCATCTTGCAATGGGAAGTTTTAAACAAGACCAACTGTTTTTTTTTAAATGATTGGCAGCTGGAAAGCTCCCCTCCTGCTTCCAGACTACTTGCTATGTGTCCTGATGATGTAGAACAAGAGGTATCCAGGGAGCATTCTGTAAGACAGCATTAAGTTCTGTAGTGTTCGTATTTGTACATTTATGTGAGAACTGCTACCTATATTTAAATCTGACGCTGCTAAGTTGTATTGTTTATTGGTAATAACCACAGTAAAATTCAGCAGTCAGGTTCAAAAATAACAGCTCCCGATCGACACGTATAATGAACAAGAACGCCATGAAACACAATGAGCAAAGTGCATTACATTGAATCTGCTTGCTTAAAATTGACTGATTCCTGTAGAACATTTAAATGTGGTAGATCTAAACATGACTATATATACAAAACACCTTTACTACATAATGGACTAGAAATCGCGGTCGGAGGCGTACCTCCGGATTACGCCTCCGACCCGCGTAATCTTTGCGAACCTACCTCCAGGCGCCTGGGCTGCGGAGGGTAACGGTCTCGGGCCTCCAGGTGGATGTCAGCGTAAAGGCCCACGGATCCCAGGGGCGCAGGCGGTTCGACAGGGACCCTGGGATCACGTGAGCCCGGTCCTCCTATCACAAAGGAGGATTCCATTGCAATCATTTACGAAGGGAATCCCCAAATGATATGCAATGGAATCCCCAAATCGTTATACAATTTACACTATTCTAATAAGTATAAATGTACTGAATTTCAATTTTATTCATAAGTCCCTTCATTGCACCAACCTCTAAAAATGTAAATTTTTGATAAATAATTTTAAGCATCTTAATCTTGGCCAATATTTGCATAAACTCATTTAAAGTGTATGTGCATCATTTTTGATTTTTAAATGTTTAATTTAAGGCTTATATACACCCTTACGCTGATGAAAGCAGGCCCTACGCCTTCTTTTACTAGCCGTGAGAGTTTTGTGGGCAATTGCTGGGCAGTTGTTGGGCAAACAGTCCAACTCTGCGCCATCTATACTGAGTTTCCGTGCGGTTCAGATGATCTGTCAAGGCGTACTTTGACAGATCGCAGGTTCCGGATTTCGCACATGCAGAAACCCGGAACTACCGGGGCCTTTCAAATGGATTACGACGGCGTACTCTGAGAGTACACCGTCACGCAGCCCCAACATCTCTTTTAACAGACTTAACTTGCCTTTGTTGCCTCTAGTCTTGACTATTCCAAAGCCGGCCTCCCATCTTCCACCCTCCATAAACTTAAGCTCATCCAAAACACTGCTACATGTATCCTAACTCTCACCAAATCCCGTTCACCCATCACCCCTGCACTCGCTGACCTACATTGGCTCCCGGTTAAGCAATGCCTCAATTTTAAAATTCTCATCCTTGTTTTCAAATCCCTCCATGGCCTCGCCCCTCCCTATCTCTGTAATCTCCTTCAGCCCTACAACCGCCCGAGATATCTGCGCTCCTCTAATTCTGGCCTCACGCACCCCCAATTTTAATCACTCAACCATTGGTGGCCGTGCCTTCAGCTACCGAGGCCCTAAGCTCTGGAATTCCCTGCCTAAACCTCTCCACCTCGCTACCTCTCTTTCCTCCTTTAAGACGCTCCTTAAAACCTACCTCTTTGACCAAGCTTTTGGTCACCTGCCCTAATTTATCCTTATGTGGCTCAGTGTCAAATTTTGTTTGATAATGCGCCTGTGAAGTGCCTTGGGATGTTTTACTACGTTAAAGATGCTGGCCGGAATCTTGACCTTGGAGTCGGGTCGGGTGCATGTGGACCGTGTAGCAGGTCACCATCCCGAAGATCTCGACAGCGCGTTCTGCACTTACTGAAAGAGTCACGGGGGTTTCCCGGCCCAATTAAATGGAGCGGGTCTGATGACATCGCCGATGACTCGTTTTCAGCGCGGATATTTAAAGCAGCCTTGCACACGTCTCATTTGAAGGTTGCTGCAGGAGACATCAAGGGGTTTGGGAGATTTACAAATTGCTGCATAATATTGAGATTTCTGTGGGTCATGGAGACACAGACAGAAGGCTGCTCCAAGATTCCGATTCCTCCCTGGAAGTGCTGGTCCAGGGAGTCAGAGCACGCCGGGAGGTCCTCTTCCCTGCGGATGGCCGAAAAAGATCAGCCAGAGACACGAAGAGGGCATGGCTGGAGATTGCGGAGGAGGTCAGCAGCAGGGATGTGGTGAGGCGGACGTGGATCCAGTGCCGCAAGAGATTCAGATGTGCAGCAAGGTGCTCTCCAGCTCCTTGCTAGCAGGGAAGTGCGGGTGGCCCATGAGAGGGATGATGGTGAGAGGGGACATGGAAGTGAGGGCTCTGCTCAAAGTGCTCCCACTTCTCCCCCCATTGCCTCTCCCTCAGTCAGAGCCCCACATCTTGCCTCGGATCCCAATGGCCGAGTCTGCCCTGCACAGTTGCAGGGGGAACAGTCTTTGGCACGGCTCTCACAAGCTCCAAAACCCAGAGGACGTCCGCCAAAAGTGTCTACGCAGTCGCAGCAGGGAAGTGAGCAGCCTGCCTCTACCTCTGCTGAAGCCACAGGGGTTGCACCTCGTAGAAGCACGCATAGGCAAAAAAAGACACAATCCTAGATGCACAAGGGTGTTTGCCAAAATGTTAATGTTAAGTTTCAGTTATATTTATGATGATTATAAATTTATTTCTTTGCACAACTTTCCCATCTTGTCCATTTTTGCCCACTACCTGGGAAGTGTCCTTGTCACTTGAAGTTCATGGTGAGAAATTACTTAACCTCGAGCAATGGGGGTTTGGGTGACAGCAATGGCTTGAACATTGTCGGACTGCTTTGTGGTGTTGTGAGGGGGGGTGTGGAGGAAAATTAGTACAGCATCTGGCAGCCATATGGGTGCACTGGTGCAAGTGAAGTAAACCTGGCCATGATGAGGCCATCCCGGGCTTTCCGGGCAGCAATGTGCGACACTGCTGGGGCCATCTCCACATCAGGTACCTCCTCCTCTTCCTCCTCATGTTCCACCTCTTCCTCTTCCTCCTCCTCCTCTTCTGAAGAGGCTGTGCGCTCTGCGCCTTGCTCCTCCTGCAGCTCCAATCCTCGCTGCTGTGCTATGTTGTGCAGTGCGCAGCATATGACGATCATTCTGAAGACACTGGCTGGTGCGTACTGAAGGGCTCCTCCAGATCTGTCAAGGCATCTGAAGCGCATCTTCATCATGCCGATTGCGTGTTGTATGACACATCTGGTGGACATGTGGCTGTCATTATAGCGCTCCTCGGCCTCATTGCTTGGCCTCCTCAAATGTGTCATCAGCCACGTCTTCAGTGGATAGCCCTTGTCTCCAAGCAGCCAGCTAGTAAGTCTGTTTGGAGGTGTGAAGAGTTGAGGGAGGGTGGACTGGCGCAGCATGAAAGAGTTATGACAGCTGCCAGGGAATCTGGTGCACACATGCATGATGATCTTTTTATGGTTGCAGACGAGCTACACATTGAGGGAGTGGAAGCCCTTGCAGTTCACAAACACTCCTGGGTGATGTGAGGGTGCCCTGATGGCCACATGTGTGCAGTCGATGACGCCCTGCACCTGTGGGAAGCCAGCCAGAGCCGCAAAGCCAAGCGCCCGCTCAGTCACACTGACCTCATCAGTGGCAAACTTCACATAATTGGCTGACTTGTCAAACATGGCATTGGTCACCTGGGTGATGCATCTGTGGGTGGCCGACTGCGAGATGCTGCAAATGTCTGCTGCAGATCCCTGGAAGGTGCCGGAGGTGAAGAAGTTGAGGGCGGTGGTGACTGGCAGCCACGGGTAAGGCGTGTCCACCAGGTCCCCTGGGCAGCAGGTCTTCTTCCAGCAAGTTACAAATGTCTGCCATGACCTGGCACGATAGCCTGAGCCTCCTGAGGCACTGCTGTTCAGTCCTGTCCAGGAAGCTCATCCTCTGCCTGTACACCCTGTGTTGTGGGTATCACCTCCGGCGCGGTGCTGCCCTGCGCTGACCCCCTCTCTCCTGTGGAGCAGCAGATCGTTGAGGAGAAGGTTGCTGTTGTGGTTACTGCTGCTGCTGGTGGTTTAGCTGCTGATGCTAGTATGGCTGGTGTTGGTGCTGGGGCTCATCTTGGTCTGATTCTGAGGTCCAAGGTGAGACAGTATAAGCGGCACCCATGCTGATCTAATAGATACCAGGTAAAGTGGAGCTCAGAGGCACAATCCTCCAATGTACTGAGAGTGACTAGCAATGTGGTGAGAGTGACTTCCGAGGTTGCAGAAATGACCTGCCAACTCCTGACAGCTAAATCTCTGCACAAATTGGTGTCAGCAAGAGCCCTTCCCTTCGGCAAGGCAGCAGGTGTAAGGTGGGAGTATTTATCGTTTTTTCCAGCTGTCACTCAATGAACTCGCTCAGTGGCCTCTGAGCTCCCGCCTCCCCTTCACCGGCGAGGTTCCCGAGGTGCGTGAATCCCGTGCGCAAGAAGTTAAAGCCAAAACTTGAGGTTAAAAAGGCAGTTAGGGGTCTCTCAACCACCTCAATGAGGTCGCCCGCCTCTCCCGAGCGAGTCCGTGGAGCGCCTCGAAACGCGCCCGAGTTAAAGGCGGAAGTCGGCGGGATGACGGCGGATTCCTGACGCACTGTCATTTTCCGTGCTTTTAACCGCCGACCCGCCCCCAAAACCCGCACGCTCAGCAATGGGAAAATTCCGGCCCAATGGGGGGTGATTTTCTCTGTTCACTGTATGTAGCAAAATTATAACTGCGAGGAAAAGTGTTCTTTTTGCTTGAATTTACAATTTTACTCTACATAGGGCACCGGTAATATGTTGTCCTTATATGTACTGGTGCAGACAGGTTTTATATAACTGACACACACGTATCCCACACAACTGTATCCTCATGTGACACCTGCATATGATTTGGAATCGTTCAGACAATTAGGTGCCAAACTATTGGGTAAAAGATGCTGCAATAGCTTTACCCTCACTGGTCTGTTCAACAGATATTGTGGTTTTGAATATTATTAAGATCTTACAGGATTTTGGTCGCGGTATCCCATGGATTATTTCATGTACTACTCATGGTGTACTATGGAGCAAATATCAGTGCAGGCTTTTTATGAAAAGTAGCTGTTTGGCTAGCTTCAACAAGAAATAAATCAGGGACTTGGTAGTTGACATTTTTACCTCCATTATTCAATTATTGATGTTTAGTTTCAGTTCATATCTTTTGGATTCAGGAGATGCAGTTTCAGTTGGAGACAGAGTTTGAATTTTTCCAGAGTTTTAATCAATTTAATGCCAGTAGCCGCAGTCCATTTTTCTGTTTTTGCTCTGGTTTCATGCATGAATGCAGAACCTTTCAGAAGAAAAGTCACTTAGCGCCCGGCCTGCTTGTGCCTATCTCACAAGTCAGGGGCAGTCCCGGACTGCTGACACTGCTGCATACATTCTAACATCTATTCACGCTTTATAATATTGAACTGGAGTGACATTAGTCTCGTGAATAGGGCAAAGTGAGTTGGGCACTCAGTACAACATTCAATATCGGCTTGTACTGTTATTAATTACAGAGTTAATCCGTTTTCTGTCACAAGAGCATCAGAAAAATCAGGAATGAGGAAAGGACATTCAGCCTTTTGAAGCTCATCGCTCTCTTACATTAACTCTCCCAATGTGACATTTAATTGCATTTCGAATAGCCCCAATGTTTTTACCTTCAGTATCTTGCTTGGTAGATTGCTCCAGACATTTGTCATTTATTTGCATAAAGCGTTTTTTCCTGATATCGCTTCTAAATATGCTTGTAGCTAATTTCCTTTAGTCATATCCTATCTGATAAGGGCAACGAATTTGACTTTGGGAACTGAACATCCTAATAGGTTTCGACGTATATTGAAATGTCCTGCATCTGACTGTCTATTAGTCACACTGATCATTATCTGCTTGCAGCAGATCATTATGAAAGTGTATATTATTCTTCATTTTTGAGGAAGGGAGTTAAACATCTGTCCAATTTCAATGCTCCTGCAAAGTGACAAATATACAGATTGATTGGTGATTGCTCAGAATTACACCCCTTCTAATACCTAAAATAAAAAACGCCTGGAATTTCTGCATGGATTCTCCCGGTCATCTGTCATTTCTCTGGGTTTTGATCCTCTGCAGAAATTAGACCCGAAAGAGACTGAGCCAAAATTTAAAAGCAGCTAATAAGAAGCCTAGCAGAACCCCCAATCTCCATGGGTGGGAAGTGAGACAGTGGGAGCCTCGTAGACTGCTCATTTTCACTGTGTGTAAACCAGTGGCCATGCTACCTGTCAGTGAGTATAAGGTTTGATTACCCCCGGAGTAAAAATAGCCGCCGGCATTCACTTTCTAGGCTGGGTGAGAAGTTTCTCTGCTCCCGGTGCTGTAGTATTGTTTCACTCAAGTCATGACATTTTGGGAGTGTACCCGTCATCAGAACTGAAGGCTGAGATAAATAGGAATTTTAGTTAGGTTGGCAAAATAGAAAGAAAAGTGGGGGGAGGGGTGTAGAACCAGCAGATACACCAATCGCAAGAAGCAATTCATGAGTTAAATGGTTAATAGAAAACAGATGATATAAAAGATCACGGGAGGAATTTTAACTCCCCTGAACGGGTGGGATTGGGTTGGGCAGGAAGTAAAAACATTTTTTTTTAATTTCAAACCTGACCACAACCCATCTCCAACTCGCCCACTTCTAGTTTTAACAGAGGTGGGTTGGGGGAGAGGGAGACCAATCCGTTCTCAGGAGGCTGTGTGCCTCCATTTTAAAAGGTTTTTTATTTTTAATGCCGAATGGGTTTCCCGGGGCTTGGGAAACCCGGCAGGTAAAAGGAGGCGAGAAGGGCTGGATCCAAGAGGTGAGTGCATTTGCAGCACTGCTTATGGGCCAGGAGGAGCAGGAGTGTTTCCTCCAGGCCCAACAAGCTAACCTGTTTCACTCCGCATGATCTGGCCCCACGCCGCCATCCCCCAGCGATCTCCGACCCCGCCACGATCCCGAAACCCCCTGCAATCACCGACAACCCCACCCCAATCTCCAAATCCCCACCCCCGCCCCACGACCTCCAACAAACCCACCTGATCTCCAATCCCCTACCAACCCCTGCGATCTCCAACCCCCTCCCCCTCCCCCTCCCACTTACCTGCCATCCACTCCTCGCCTCTTTCCAGCCCGACAGGAAGCCAGCCTGCCAGTCAGGCTGTCGGGCAGGACACCTTCTGAAATATTTGTATCAGACGTCCTGCAGTTAAATCCGTACTTCCGGGTTTCCCGTCTGGAAATCCCACTCCTCCCCCACTCCCCCCCCACTCCCTCCCACACCCCCGCTCTCTCCAAGGCCCCAAATAAATATCGGGGGCCATCAGTGCAAAAAAAGTAAACATTTAGAAAAGAATATGCAAATGGCGGGTGAGGGGCAGTGAAAATACACAGAAAATCTTGAGAGATAATTAAAAAAAAATAAAGCTTCAGATAGCGCAGATATGAAACTTAAAGAGAAAATGCAAGTGAAACGCTTTGAATCTGCCAATCGCAAGCTCAGAAAAAGAGCGGGAGCACGTCACGAGCTCCGACCACCCACCCCCTCAGCAGGACTCGGCCAGACGCTCCCCACATCACAAGCACCCAAGGCTACGAATGAAATGGAAGGCGCAGCTAAGGTCTGAAGTTAACCAGAATCAGAGGGCTGCAGAGTACACAGCAGAAGCGTCCACTTCTGTCCCGGGTTCCACAAATAATTTCACAGATAAGCAAGAAGGTGGATAATGGGAATACAGATAACTGTCGATCCTCTCTACATTGCTGCAACGATCTGTTCCATTGATGCAGATCCACTTATCAGCTGCTACTCCTTATGCCATTTCTGGCTTAGTTTCACTGGTGTGAAATAGTATCTCTGGGGACTGTCGACATAACACGTAGATCCATTGTATAAATAGCAGTTCCATATATGGTTACCAAACACTGTGTAATTGCCCATCATTCCTTCAGTTTACAGGCACTAAGGTTTTGTGTACAATATTTAAAGATTCAAAAAACACGCTCAATGCGACTCACCGTGAATAAATATTATTTAAATTAATTATTCAAATTTTTAAAAATAAGTTGAGGTTTACGTCCAGATAAGAAAAGTTATTTAACCCATGTATGTCTTTCCACTGCAGAATATTTCAACCTGAACAGGATCATTCACTGGAATGCAAACTTCCCTCCGGATGAGATGTAAATATTTGGTCTTCTTTAGACTGAAGGGCTATTTTTCCCGACTTTGCACGCCCAGTTGGGGAATCTCGCCTGGTGACATCACGTATCGCACACATTGCACAGGATTTTCTGACCATAAATTTAAATGGTATGAAAATCATAAGAACATAAGAAATAGGAGCAGGAGTGGGCCATTTGGCCCTTCAAGCCTGCTCCGCCATTCAGTGAGATTATGGCTGATCTTCTACCCCATCTCCACTTTCCTGCACTATCCCCATATCCCTTGATTCCCTTAATATTCAAAAATCTATCGATCTCTGTCTTGAATATACTCAACGACTGAGCCTCCACAGCCCTCTGGGGTAGAGAATTCCAAAGATTCACCACCCTCTGAGTGAAGAAATTTCTCCTCATCTCAGTCCTAAATGGCCGGCCCCTTATTCTGAGACTGTGACCCCTGGTTCTAGACTCCCCAGCCAGGGGAAACATCCTCCCTGCATCTACCCTGTCAAGCCCTGTAAGAATTTTGTACATTTCAATGAGATCACCTCTCATTCTTCTAAACTCTAGAGAATATAGGCCTAGTCTACTCAATCTGTCCGTGAACAAATCGTGAACAGCATATGTTATAATTTTTGATCTGTGCTTCTGTAAAATTGCCCTTTAAGTGTTGTTATAGAAATGAGTCACCTCCATGGTGGGCATGTTTCATTGCCAAATCCCTTCACACGAGGGTCTGGATTAATCAGCTGTTGGCAAGCAACCCATGGCCTGCAGTGCTCTCTTGGCACAGTTGATGATTAACCAGCCGTCCTGGCTTATTAATAGGACCCGGAGGGGTAGACTTGCCGCTGGCGTCTAGGACTCTCTCCACTTGGCTCCAGATAACTCTGCAAGTCAATGGCCTACAGGCAGGGTGGTCCCAGTTGGACCTGCAGTGGGAAGCTTAACAGAGCTCTGTGCTGGGAACCTATGCAGTTTTAGATGGTCGTACTTCATCAATACTCCGGGGTCCCTAATCATTAGTTCTTGCCAACCTGTGTCTAAACTCTCTGGAGTTAGTTAAGTAGGCTGTTTACTTACAGGGAGAGAGTATGCATTAGATATCAGATAATCAGAGTTCCTATCTGTGTGAATATTTCAGTAGCTTGCTTTGGACTCTCTTAAGCACGGTTTCTGTACATATTAAATACCCAGGCCACCAAAAGAATGGTCATTGGAATGGTATCAAGTTGCAAGGGGTGCTCACACCCAGCTTTCGTTATAGTCTAGCAAATGTCCAATTGAGTTGCTGGAATTCTGGGTTAATTCACTGGTATGAGTGAAGGTGAGAGAGAAAGATTAAGCACGCACATGAGTGGCGCATACGAACCAAGCAGTATTTCACATCGACCATCAGCGTTTCTGTGTATCAGCATTTGCTGAAAATATCAAGAACACGGCAAGCTGCTGTCCTCTCGGTGCCGCTCCTGTGAGAGTCCAGCCACTAATCAAAGTGATTCCAGTTGTTTCATACTGTAGGTGAGAATTCCTGTGAGAACAGGAGTTACTTTCAGATGAGACGTTAAACCGAGGCCCCGTCTGGTCTCTCAGGTGGACGTAAAAGATCCCATGGCACTATTGGAAGAAGAGCAGGGGAGTAATATCCCCGGTGCAATAGCAAAATACTGCGGATGCTGGAAAACTGAAATAACAACAGAAAGCTCTGGAGAAACTCAGCAGGCCAGGCAACATCCGTGGAGAGAGAAACAAAGTTAATGTTTCAGGTCGAAGACCCTTCGTCAGAACTGAGAAAAAAGCAGGAAATGAAACAGATGAAAAAGCAAGTTTGGAGGCTGGGGGAGGGAATAAAAGAACAAAAGGGGAGGTCTGTGAGAAGTAAAGAGACATTACGAGATACTCAAGGCGAGACGAGATGGTAATAGGACAAGTTAAGAAACAAAAGATGGCTCTAGAAGTGTGAAATGCGCTGGCAGAATGAAAGACAGCTGCCATGTGGGAGAGAGAAAAAAAAGGGAAAAGGCACAAACCAAAAGTGTGGATAAAAAATATATAAATATATATATATGGTAGGGGCCGAGGTTATGATCTGAAATTGTTGAACTCGATATTGAGTCCAGAAGGCTGTAAAGTGCCTAATCGGAGGTTCTCCCTGGTGTCCTGGCCAATATTTATCCCTCAATCAATATCACTAAAACAGATGATCTGGTCATTATCACATTGCTGTTTGTGGGAGCTTGCTGTGTGCAAATTGGCTGCCGTGTTTCCCACATTACAACAGTGACTCCACTTCAAAAGTACTTCATTGGCTGTAAAGTGCTTTGAGACGTCCGGTGGGCGTGAAAGGCGCTATATAAATGCAAGTCTTTCTTTCTTTTGCTGAAAATATCAAGAACATGTCGAGCTGCTGTCCTCTCGGTGCCGCTCCTGTGAGAGTCCAGCCACTACTCAAAGTGATTCCATGTTGTTTCATACTGTAGGTGAGAATTCCTGTGAGAACAGTATCTACAGTATGCAGCAACCAACATTTCTTCAAGCAGCAGCACTCAAAAAATAAAATAACCCGGAGAGAAAATCAATTAAAACCCGACACTCAGGTAGGAGTGGCACTGGGGGAAAGTGAAATGGATGGCAAGGAAGGGAAAAGACTGTCTAAATGCAAGTTGTTGTTGTTGAAACGAAATGAGGAAATCACTGGCAACGAAGGGGGAAAGGGGAGGGGAACATGGACGGCATTGAAAGGTAGGGAATCAGTGATAGATGATAACATCTCATTGAAGCATACAAAATTATTACAGGGCTTGATAGGGTGGATGCTGGGAGAATGTTGCCCTTGGCTGGGGAGTCTAGAACCAGGGGCCTCAGGATAAAGGGTCGGCCATTCAGGACTGAGATGAGAAGAAATTTCTTCACACAGAGGGTGGTGAATCTTTGGAATTCTCTACTCCAGAGGCCTGTGGAGGCTCAGTCATTGGGTATATTCAAAACAGAAGTCGATAGATTTCTGACTAGTAAGGGCATCAAGGGATATGGCGATAGGGCCGGTGAATGGAGTTGAGGCAGAAGATCAGCCATGATCTCATTGAATGGCGGAGCAGGCTCGAAGGGCCGAATGGCCGACTCCTGCTCCTATTTCTTATGTTCTTATGAAAGGTAGAGGGAAAGGGGAAGATGGTACGAGTGTTCTTTGGGGAGAAGGAGAGGGAAGAAGTTAAGCGTGGAGCTTTGGTTGCGGGGTGGGGGGGGGGGGCGGTGGACGAGAGAGACGGCCTTAACTGAGAAGGTAAGGGAACGAGTGCCAGCCCAAACTGAAAGGGGGGTGAAAAGTGCCAATGTGAACGGAGGGGGGCAGCAGCAGGAAGAAGGGTGCCGGTATAAACAGAGAGGGCGAAGAAGAGTTCCAGCTTAAACACGTTTGGAGGAGACAGAGGAGTGCTCAGTTGAATTGAGGGGGGAGAGGGATATGAGTGAACTGGGAGAGTTAAAGGAGTAGAGCATGTCTTTGTGAAAGGTGGGGAGTTGAATGGGGCATAGTGCGTCTGTGCAATGGGCTGGGGTGAACTGGGGAAGTGGAGAAGGGTTTGGATGTTGGAGAGTGACAGAGAACCTTTTGGACCCTTTTAAAATTTGCCTTGAACATTGTATTTCACACAAATGTAGCAGAATTTGCTGGAAAAATAACGGTGGATACTGTTGGGGGAGATGGCCTACCAGGGGAAGGCACTAGCAGCCAGGTTCATGGCACCATAGCTGGCTCTGCTGCACAGCAGGGCGGGAAAAAGAGTGGCAGGGCTATAGTGATAGGGGACTCAATTGTAAGGGGAATAGACAGGAGTTTCTGTGGCCGCAACCGAGATTCCAGGATGGTATGTTGCCTCCCTGGTGCAAGGGTCAAGGATGTCTCGGAGCGGCTGCAGAACATTCTGAAGAGGGAGGGTGAACAGCCAGCTGTCGTGGTGCATGTAGGTACCAACGATATAGGTAAAAAGCGGGAAGAGGTCCTACAAGCAGAATTTAGGGAGCTAGGAGCTAAATTAAAAAGTAGGACCTCTAAGGTAGTAATCTCTGGATTGCTACCAGGGCCACGTGCTAATCAGAATAGAGAGAACAGGATAGTGAGATTGAATACGTGGCTTGAGCAGTGGTGCAGGAGGGAGGGATTCAAATTCCTGAGGCATTGGAACCAGTTCTGGGGGAAGTGGGACCTGTACAAAAGGGACGGTCTGCACTTGGGCAGGACTGGAACCGATGTCCTCGGGGTAATATTTGCTAAAGCAGTTCGGGAGGATTTAAACTAATATGGCAGGGGAATGGGAACCTATGTACCGAAACAGGGGGAAGTAATATGCAGTCAGAAACAAATGTTAGAAGGGTGAGAAACAATAGGGGAAGGCCGAGTAAACAAAGGCAAGAAACACAAAGGGCCATACTAAATCATAAGTCTAAAAGGACAAAGGATGTTAATAAAACAAGCCTAAAGGCTCTGTGTCTTAATGCAAGGAGTATCCGTAATAAGGTGGATGAATTGACTGTGCAAATAGATGTTAACGGATACGATGTGATTGGGATTACAGAGACGTGGCTCCAGAACAATCAAGGCTGGGAACTGAACATCCAGGGGTATTCAACATTCAGAAAGGATAGAATAAAAGGAAAAGGAGGTGGGGTAGCATTGCTGGTTAAAGAGGAGATTAATGCAATAGCTAGGAAGGACATTAGCTTGGAGGATGTGGAATCAATATGGGTTGAGCTGCAGAACACCAAAGGGCAGAAAACGTTAGTGGGAGTTGTGTACAGACCTCCAAACAGCAGTAGTGAGGTGGGGGAGGGTATGAAACAGGAAATCAGAGGTGCGTGCAAAAAAGGCACGGCAGTTATCATGGGTGACTTTAATATGCATATAGATTGGGCTACTCAAACTGGAAGCAATACGGTGGAGGAGGATTTCCTGGAGTGTTTAAGGGATGGTTTCCTAAACCAATATGTTGAGGAACCAACTCGAGGGGAGGCCATCCTGGACTGGGTGTTGTGTAATGAGGAAGGACTAATCAGCAATCTTGTGGTACGAGGCCCCCTGGGGAAGAGTGACCATAGTATGGTGGAGTTCTACATTAGGATGGAGAAGGAAACAGTTAATTCAGAGACCATGGTCCAGAACTTAAATAAGGGCAACTTTGAGGGTAAGAGGCGTGAATTGGCGAGGTTAAATTGGCAAGCGGTATTTAAGGGGCTATCAGTGGAAGGGCAATGGCAGACATTTAGAGATCGCATGGATGAACTACAACAATTGTACATCCCGGTCTGGCGTAAAAATAAAAAAGGGAAGGTGGCTCAACCATGGCTAACAAGGGAAATCAGGGATAGTATTAAAACCAAGGAAGTTGCATACAAATTGGCCAGAAGTCGCAGCAAACCCGGGGACTGGGAGTACTTCAAAACTCAGCAGAGGACGACGAAAGGTTTGATTAGGGCAGGGAAAATAAAATATGAAAGGAAGCTTGCAGAGAACATTAAAATGCACAGCAAAAGCTTCTATAAATATGTAAAAAGAAAGAGGTTAGTAAAAACAAACGTAGGTCCCCTGCAGTCGGAAACAGGGGAAGTCGTAATGGGGAACAAGGAAATGGCAGATCAATTGAACAAGTACTTTGGTTCGGTGTTTACTGTGGAGGACACACACAACCTGCCGGAAATAAAAGGGGTCAGAGGATCTGGTAAGAGGGAGGAGCTGAGGGAAATCCTTATTAGTCGGGAAAAGGTATTGGGGAAATTGATGGGACTGAAGGCTGAAAAATCCCCGGGGCCTGATGGTCTGCATCCCAGAGTACTTAAGGAGGTGGCCTTGGAAATAGTGGATGCATTGACGATCATTTTCCAACATTCCTTAGACTCTGGAACAGTTCCGATGGAGTGGAGGGTGGCCAATGTAACCCCTCTTTTTAAAAAAGGAGGGAGGGAGAAAGCAGGGAATTATAGACCGGTCAGCCTGTCATCGGTCGTGGGTAAAATGATGGAAGCAATTATTAAAGATGTCATAACAGACCATTTGGAAAGTGGCGACATGATAGGTCCAAGTCAGCATGGATTTGTGAAAGGGAAATCATGCTTGACAAATCTTCTGGAATTTTTTGAGGATGTTTCCAATAGGGTGGACAGGGGTGAACCAGTAGATGTGGTGTATTTGGACTTTCAGAAGGCCTTCGACAAGGTTCCACACAAGAGATTGGTTAGCAAAGTTAAAGCACATGGGATTGGGGGTAATGTGTTGACGTGGATTGAGAACTGGTTGGCACACAGGAAACAAAGAGTAGGAGTAAATGGGTACTTTTCAGAATGGCAGGCAGTGACCAGCGGGGTACCGCAGGGCTCGGTGCTGGGACCCCAGCTGTTTACATTATATATTAATGATTTGGACGAAGGGATTAAATGTAATATCTCCAAATTTGCGGATGACACTAAATTGGGAGGCAGTGTGAACAATGAGGAGGATGCTAGGAGGCTACAGAGTGACTTGGACAGGTTGGGTGAATGGGCAAATGTATGGCAGATGAAGTACAATGTGGATAAATGTGAGGTTATCCACTTTGGTGGTAAAAATAGAGAGGCGGACTATTACCTGAATGGTGGCAGATTAGGGAAAGGGGAGGTGCAACGAGACCTGGGCATCATGGTACATCAGTCATTGAAGGTGGGAATGCAAGTGCAGCAGGCAGTCAAGAAAGCAAACGGAATGATGGCCTTCATAGTAAGGGGATTTGAGTACAGGAGTAGGGAGGTGATGCTGCAGTTGTACAGGGCCTTGGTGAGGCCACACCTGGAGTATTGTGCGCAGTTTTGGTCTCCTAACTTAAGGAAGGACATTCTTGCTATTGAGGGAGTGCAGCGAAGGTTCACTAGATTGATTCCTGGGATGGCCGGACTGACATATCAAGAAAGATTGGGTCAACTGAACTTGTATCCTCTGGAGTTCAGAAGAATGAGGGGGGATCTTATAGAGACATTTAAAATCCTGACTGGTTTAGACAAATTAGATGCGGGCAGAATGTTCCCAATGGTAGGGAAAACTAGAACCAGGGGTCACAGTCTAAGGATTAAGGGGAAGCCATTTAGGACTGAGCTGAGGAGGAACTTCTTCACCCAGAGAGTGGTGAATCTATGGAATTCTCTTCCACAGAAGGTTGTTGAGGCCAGTTCGCTAAATATATTCAAAAGGGAGTTAGATATAACACTCACAACTAGGGGGATCAAGGGGTATGGCGAGAAAGCAGGAATGGGGTACTGAGGTAGCATGTTCAGCCATGAACGCATTGAATGGCGGTGCAGGCTCGAAGGACCGAATGGTCTACTCCTGTACCTATTTTCCATGTTTCTATGTTTCTATGTGCACGCCGTTATCAGTGAGTAAATCGGCCAGCAATTTTTATCGCTGAAGTGACACCCTGTGAGCTTCCAATTGCCACAAATTGCTGGATGATTTGCACTGCTCTGCCGTTTGCCTCATGGAAATGGGATCTCACCATCAACCTCCCGTGAGTGTCAAGAAATTTCTGCATTTGCGCATTAATTACCAATTAAATTTGCTGCAGAAAGTTAGGGCTGGTACTTAACAGCATAAGGACGCTTTTAATGAGGAGATTTATGTTCCTGCAATGCCATTCAACCTCTCCGGCCCAGAAAGGGAGCAATTGAAACTGTGGAGTCTCATTCCTGCAGGTAGTATATTGTTGTTAGAGAATTCCAATTTTTAAAAAAATTTCTTACTTTTCCTTTCTGTCGCTTTTTTCTCTCTCTTAATCCAATTTTTCTTTCCCTCTATTTCTCCTCCTGTGCCTGATTTGACTCTAATTCATGTTATTTCCTTCTCCATTTTTCTTTTCTCTGTTTCTATCTCAATCCTTAAATCTCATTGGTTGAAGACTGTTGGTCCCGTCATTTACCAAGGTCACACTTCCAGAAATGTGCAGCGCAAAACATTTTCAAGCTGAAGGGTGAGGGAAGACGTCTAACTAATGGGGCATGTCATGAGATGCCCCACTCCAGCAAATTCTGGCCCATTATATTTTCAAATTATTGTTTCAAAGATAAATTGCGCTGGTTCTTATTGTTTTGTTCATGTAATTACGATCATGGAAAAGGGTACTAATGTGTATCCTGGATGCTATTATAGGAATATATGATGCGACAGTCCTACACAAAGATATATAGCCATCATTGAGATAATTATGCAGCCTAGTAATAGTACCTAAAAATTTAAACCATACCTGGAGGAGTGGATGTTCCTGTGAAGTATGTGAACGTGTTTTCTATAATCTCATAATAACTGCAGTAAGATGGATTCAATTTTCATTACAGCTGTTCATTCACTCAGCAGAACAGATGTGACAGGAATTAATGACCAAAAAAAAGTTAAGAGCTGAAGGTCCTTTTATGATGATCATTGCATCTCACCAAGTTAATTATAACATGTAATTGTCCTCTCTCTGCCCCATTAATAGTTACTTATTTCCACTTGCTTCTAGGTTGTCGATGCCACACGTTGTTTACGATCTGCAGCAATTTACTCTAAAATTCCTGCCAAAACTGCCCCAACAAGGCCTCCACAAGGGGTGCAGTAATGATTCATGTTTCCCGATCCTCATGGAGTGGAAGGCTCTCACCTTCACTGGCTGCTTCCATTAGTACTGTCGAGAATTATGGGTACAGTCCAGCATCCTGTCACTCCTCAGCTTCCTTTAAAGAAACAACACTTGGATAGTGCTGGAAAATGTGTGAAGTTCAGAATGGAAAGTTTTACCAGTCAGTGGGACTCTAGCTTAGACAACAACAACAGCTCGCATTTATATAGCACCTTTACCGCAGTGACACGTCCCAAGGCGCTTCACAGCGTAATAAAACAAAATTTGACACTGAGCCGCATAAGGAGATATTCGGACAGATGACCAAAAACCTGATCAAAGAGGTAGGTTTTAAGGAGCATCTTAAACAAGGAGAGAGCAATGGAGAGGTGCAGAGGTTGAGGGAGGGAATTCCAGGCAGCTGAAGGCACGGCCGCCAATGGTGGAGCGATTAAAATCGGGGATGCGCAGGAGGCCAGAATTGGAGCAGCTCAGAGATTTCGGAGGGTTGTGGGGCTGGAGGAGGTTACAGAGGTAGGGAGGGGGTTAGGTCATGGTGGGATTTGAAAACAATGGTTAGAATTTTCAAATCGAGGCATTGCCGGACCAGGAGCCAATGTAGGTCAGCGAGCACAGGGGTGATGGGTGAACGAGACTTGATGCGAGTTAGGACACGGGCAGCAGAGCCTTGGATGAGTTCAAGTTTATGGAGGGTGGAAGATGGGAGGAATAATCAAGTCTGTAGGTAACAAAGGCATGGATGAGAGTTTCAGCAGCAGATGAGCTGAGGCAGGGGTGGAGACGGACGATGTTACTGAGGTGGAAGTAGGCTGCTTTGGTGATGGAGCGGGTATGTGGTTGGAAGTTCATCTCAGGGTCAAATAGGACAGCAAGGTTGCGAATGGTCTGATTCAGCGTCAGACAGTGACTAGGGAGAGGGATGGAGTCGGTGGCTAGGGAACGCAGTTCGTAGCGGGGACCGAAGACAATGGCATCGATCTTCCCAATATTTACTTGGAGGAAATTTCTGCTCATCCAGGACTGGATGTCGGACAAGCAGTGTGACAAATCAGAGACAGTGCAGGGGTCAAGAGAGGTGGTGGTGAGGTAGAGCTGGGTGTCGTCAGCGTACATGTGGAACCTGATGTTGCATTATCGGATGATGTCACCGGGGGGAGCGTACCTGATGTTGCATTATCGGATGATGTCGCCGGGCGGGGGGGGGGGGCAGGACTTGTACTCGCAGTGCCTGAGACTCTGGGTCAGAGAACACTAAAACCAACAGGATCTGAAACGCTCCAAAATTTCCATAATATATATGCTCACTTAGAGATAGCAACTGAAAAAATCTTTTATGCTGATCTTCAAAATGGTACCCTACATGAACCTTTTAGTGTATCTGCATTGAATAAAACCTGCCATTGTTTCTTGAATCAGAAGTTTGATAATGTTGTAATACAATAACAAGTATGTATGCGATATATATGTATATAACTGAATAAATTACACCATCTCAAGACCTATCTTTGTGCAACTTTTGACATCTGAGTGATGTATGAATATTATAATTAGTTTTACTGAAATGCCACTTTCCTTCAACTGCTTTCAGATTGCGAGTATGAGAACATTAAAGTTATTTTCCTTTGATTTCGCAGTGCAATAAAACATATTCTGCACAATAGGATCATACTGGAGGCATGTTCGTGTACATTGACTCATGGGATTAGATGCCAAGGTTTTTATAAATGTCAATTTAAAAAGCAGCTAAGATAGGGAGAGATTAGCATTAAACAGCAGCCTTGAAACCCTTCTAACATTGCAAGCTTAGTTTAAATTGAAATGTTCAATTTTAATAGGAAATTCTGTCAAAAGTTTCTGAAAGAAATAAATGCTGATTTACAGAACAGAATTACTACGATGAGGAAATCATTAAACAACCACAGCCTCCAAAATAACTGAGAGACTACTTTTCTTGCCCATTTTGTCAAGAATATAATCCCTAATGTATGAATCTGCTCTGCCTTGTTTTGACGTTTGCATAATTAATTTTAATAACTGTTAGAAAATAACTACCATTTGTCCCTTCATTCTTTTGCTTTCCTAAAGAGAACTGTGTAGGTAAAGACAAAAGCAATTTATTTTGCGGCATTGAATCACGGAATCCCAAGATTTTGTTAGAGCCTTCAAAAAGCTGTGGCAATCCACACTGCGGTCATATTTTTCTTTGTTTATTTGTAGCACATTCCGTCTGCCCATCCACCCTCCATTGAGGAGAATGAGAAGCTGGAGCTATACAGGTCCGGATGAGGTTTAGTTTAGTCTCATTTGATGTGGGTTCCAGAGGGGTCTTGTTGTGAAGGCTTGCCCAGTGGGAGCACATATTGGAAATCCGAGCACACGCTGGGCACAACATCAAACCAATGCTCAGAAAATCATGCACAACGCACGCCTATATGCGCGCTCCCAACAGATGAGGCTCCCCACCGAGTGAATGGCACTGTAAGTTACCCCTTAACTTTACAAGTTGCAATCTTTTCATAATGTCGCTGCTTGATTTTGACAAGCCTAGACTTCAATGGAGATCCGCTTCTCTCTTCTTTGAGTCATCCATCCAACATGGTGCATTGAAGCTCACCACTGCTGTCATGAGTGGCACGGTTGAAATGGGATGAAATCCATTCTCACACCTAACTCTGGAAGAAGCACGACACTGGCGCGTGTAGTTATGTGCTACATCACCAGGTACTCTTTGAATATTTGAAGTGCAGACACTTTTGGTTCAGTAGAGGACCACCTGGAAGAGGTGCACACAACCTAAATCTGTACAGTAGCTCCTTTTTATTCACAGACCCATATCCCTTCCAACTTGAATGATCCTAAGTTTCTCTCAGAGTGACCCTGAATTGAAAACTAATCCTAACTTGAAAAAAGCACCATCCAAATCCCAAGAGACGCATACCGGAAAAATTGATAAAACTTCAGCAATCTGATTGGCTTCCCACCTACAATCACAACTGTGCATGTAAATCACTACGTAAGACCTTCGACTTGCACTTATTTATTCAGATAGAAAATTACAAGCTCCCCAAATAGTTCAATGCGTCACCTGCTGTAGGACTCTGTCATACAGACCAGGATAGTCCCAGGTTCAATCCCCAGTCTGTGCTGAGCAAGTTGAAGATTCTTAGCGCCTCCCATTAGCGCCAGCAGCGGGCGCTAACGGGGCGCTGATGCAGTAGCGCCGGGCGAGGCAAACCCAGTGACGCACGGCAAATCTGCCCTGCCCCCCGCCCCCATTGCGCCGCCGGTACGAGGTACCGCCGGGGACTTCAACACCAGGCAGATTGTGACGCTGCACGCTCACTGGCCACCCGAGCTGCGAAATTGATTGGCACCACCTACCTTAGCGCCTCGACCACGCAGCGACAGGGAGAGCTGGCGTGAAGCAGCCAGAAGCCGGCTCCAGGGACATTATTTAAAGGGATCAGTAATGAGTCGCAGCTGTCAGGTTAGTGGAGTTTCAGTGCTTTCTTGTCAGTTTGACATTGTCCAACAGTTTCATTCAGTAGTTTAAATGCTATTTAGTATCAGGAGTGTTGTGGTAGCTAAAACGTAGCTACATTTATTCTTAAAACAATCAAACTGGTACACTTGGTTACATTAATGGGGCTGTACTGGCAGTCGACCTCGCCCTGCAGGATCTATGGCAGAGGCAGCGAGAAAGACTGGAACATGTGGCCAGAGGGAGGAGGAGGGCCATCAGGGCTCTCAACAGGAGGGTATTCTGAGAGAACTTCTCCTACCTCCAATTAAGCGAGGAGCAGTGTATTACAGACCGGTATGCCTGACATCGGTAGTGGGGAAAATGCTAGAGTCCATTATAAAGGATGTAATAGCTGAGCACTTGGAAACCAGTGACAGGATCGGACAAAGTCAACATGGATTTACAAAAGGTAAATCGTGCTTGACTAATCTACTGGAATTTTTTGAGGATGTAACTGGGAAAATAGATAAGGGAGAACCAGTAGATGTGGTGTATTTGGACTTTCAAAAGGCTTTCGATAAGGTCCCGCATAAGAGATTAGCGGGTAAAGTTAAGGCACATGGGATTGGGGGCAAGGTATTGACTTGGATAGAGAACTGCTTGGCGGACAGAAAGCAGAGAGTAGGAATTAATGGGTCTTTTTCCGAGTGGCAGGCAGTGACTAGTGGGGTACCGCAGGGTTCGGTCCTTGGACCCCAGCTATTCACAATATACATTAATGATCTGGATAAGGGAATTAAATGTAATATCTCCAAGTTTGCAGATGACACAAAGCTGGGTGGGCGTGTGTGCTCCGAGGAGGATACTGAGAAACTCCAGGATGATTTGGACAGGTTGGGTGAGTGGGCAGAAGCATGGCAGATGCAATATAACGTGGATAAATGCGAGGTTATCCACTTTGGTGTCAAAAACAGAAAGGCAGACTATTATCTGAATGGCAATAGATTGGGAGAAGGGGAAGTGCAACGAGACCTGGGTGTCCTTGTGCACCAGTCGCTGAAGGTAAGCATGCAGGTGCAGCAGGCGGTGAAGAAGGCAAATGGTATGTTGGCCTTCATAGCGAAAGGGTTTGAGTATAGGAACAGGGATGTCCTGCTGCAGTTGTACAGGGCCTTGGTGAGACCACACCAAGTTTTGGTTGCCTTATCTGAGGAAGGATGTTCTTGCCATGGAAGGAGTTCAGCGAAGATTCACAAGGCTGATACCTGGGATGGCAGGAATGACATATGAGGAGAGATTGGGTCGATTGGGCTTATACTCGCTGGAGTATAGAAGAATGAGAGGGGATCTCATCGAAACATATAAAATTCTGACAGGTCTGGACAAACTAGATGCAGGAAGAATGTTCCCGATGGTCGGAGAGTCCAGAACCAGGGGTCATAATCTAAGGATAAGGGGTAAGCCATTTAGGACAGAAATGAGGAAGAATTTCTTCACCCAGAGAGTGGTGAACCTGTGGAATTCTCTACCACAGAAGGTAGTTGAGGCCAAGTCATTAAATATATTCAAGAATGAGTTAGATATATTTCTTAAAGCTAAAGGTATCAAGGGATATGGGGAGAAGGCAGGTACAGGGTACTGAGTTTGGATGATCAGCCATGATCTCATCGAATGGCGGAGCAGGCTTGAGGGGCCGAATGGCCTACTCCTGCTCCTATCTTCTATGTTTCTATGTTTCTATTAGAAGGCTCCGCTTAAACAATGAGGTGGCCACAGAACTCTGCCACCTCCTGCAACCAGACCTCGAGCCTCAGATCAGGGTGACCACGGCTTTCTCAGTGGCAGTCAAGGTTACCATCGCCCTCAATTTCTTCACCAGCGGATCCTTCCAGTCACTGCATCCGGGAGGTCACAGAGGCTCTCTACTGCAGGAGAAGGGACTACATTTCCTTCCCCATCACCAGAGAGAAGCAGGACGAGTGTGCATGTGGCTTTGCCAGGATAGCAGGATTCCCCACGGTGCAGGGCGCCATTGACCGCACCCACATGGCTTTGCGGGCACCTCATAACAATCCTGAGATCTTCCGTAACCACAAAGGCTACCATTCACTTAATGTGCAGTTGGTGTGCGACCACAGACAGTGAATCCTCACCATCAATGCCCGCTATCCTGGCAGCAGCCACGATGCCTTCATCCTGCGCCAGACCGGTGTGCCAGCATTCTTCCAGCCACCATGTCAAGCTCGCGGCTGGCTGGTTGGAGACAAGGGCTATCCGCTCTCCACCTGGCTCATGACTCCCCTCCGCAACCCCCGCACTCCTGCCCAGCACTCATATAATGAGAGCCATGCTGCCACCAGACCATCAGGGGGCTCAAGCAACGGTTCTACTGCCTTGACCACTCGGGAGGAGCCTCCCAGTACTCGGCTGAGCAAGTGCCCCATTTCGTGGTGATCTGCTGCATTCTCCACAACTTGGCCATCATGAGGGCCCAGCCCTTGCCACCAGTGATTGCGGGACCACCTCAGGAGGAGGAAGAGAGAGAGGAGGAGGATGAGGAGGAAGAGGAAAACGAGGAGGATGAGGAGGAGGAACAGGAGCGAGGGAGGTGGCAGCAACTCTCCAGCTTGCCGCGGGGGTAAGGATCGTCGCGCGCACTTACCTACCACGCCTGCCGTTGACCTCTGGGCACACGGGAACTTCAGCTCCTGGGCCTGCTCCAAGTGCCGGCGCGCAGTGCTTGCGTGTCCCAGGGGCGCAGTTAGTGCGATGCGTCCCCTGGGATCACGTGGGCCATGGAGAGCCAATGGCAGCAGACCATCTTTCATTCATAGATTTGACAGGAAGACCTGTCAAATCTATGAATTGAAATCGGCCCCAAAACAACACCTAAACTGCAAATAAATTTTTTTAAAAACCATCACATTTTTAAAATAACTATAAGTTAAATAAATTAACTACTTTAAACAAAAATTTAAATTTTTGAAAAAATTAAAATACTTTTTAACAGTGCTAAAAATAAACTTACCTTTCTTTAAAGTATCTAAAAAGATAAACCTGTTGAAAATTTTTTAAATTATACTTAATGAACCACTTACCTTGTTGAAAACGGGTCCTGCGCCTCCTTTTTAAAAGCGTAGGTTCTTCAATACTTCCCCTCCCGGAGAAACCTGAAAAAAAAACTAAGTTTGCTGCGTGCGCGCAGCCTCTCCCGCGCACGCGGTTCACCTCTAAACCGCTCCCTTCACCAGACCAGAAGTTCCGGTTTCCCGCGCATGCGCAGTGCATGCAGGAAACCGGCACTTCAGGACGCCTTACGGGTGAGTACACAGTGCGTACTCACCCGGGAAGGGCCGAATTTTTGGCCCATCATCTCCGTGTGCATGCCCATCACGCTTCTTCTAAAGGCCTCTCCATCGAGGTCCTCATCTGAGTCCTCTGCAGCAGAACTCGCGCACAAACCCACCCTCCGGGGAGCTGGCCCCTGAGCTACCCTTTCCCTCTGATCTTGCTGCAGTCCACTCGTCCCCGGTGCTTCACCCTGTGCAGATCCCGCTACTATACTAGCCTCTAAAGAACGCGTAGTGCCAGTATCTGAGCTGGTGCCTGCGGGTGAGACATGCAGTGACGCGGTGCTTTGCTCCTCCTGCCCTCAGGGACAGGCTGCTCAGGTGCTTTCTCATTATCTGAAAGCATAAAGGCAAAAGAGTCGGGTTAAAGTGAGGGGAGGGGGGCAGGAAGGGAGAAATGCATGCATACAGCATGATTAGCTGGAAAGTGTGAAAGGCTTGTGGGGTGAGGGGGAAGTGGGATGAGAGAAGAAGGAGTAGGGATTAACATAGGGGGTCAACATCGCCGGTGGCCACGCTGCCCACCAGCTGGCGCTCAATGATTTGCAGCACTCGATTCTCCAGCGCAGACAGTGGTTGGGTGTCGGCTTGTCCCCCGCCTGTGCGCTCCTGCTCTCTCCTGTTGTGAGCCACCTTGGCCTGCAAGAGAAAAGAAAGTGTGTGAGTGAGTGTGGAGCACTGTGTTTGGGTGATGTGCCTGCCATAGTTGAATAGCTGTCATTGTGTGCAAGGTGTGAGCTGTGGGTGTGAGTGTTGGTAGGTAGAGATTGTTGGTGGGTGAGTGCTGGGGGTGTGGTGCTTTGGGCAGTGTGTGCAGACTGTGGTTCAGATGGTGGTATGTAGCATTTGTTGAAGCATTGACTCACCCTGAGCACCCGAGTGAGGTCGTTAAATTTCTTCCTGCACTGTGTGTGGGTCCTAGGGACCACAGTGTTGCTGGGTAGATGTGCCTGCGCCAGCTCCCTCCACAAGGTGCAGAAGAATTGCGGTGGGGGCCTCCTGTCACTTTCCTGGTAGACAACCGCCCTCCGTCTCCCACAGCAAACACCAACGCCTCCAATGTTTGATCACTGAATCTGCGGGCTCTCTCCCTGGGTCGTGGGTCTGCCATGAGTACAGCTGCTTCAGTCCTCCGGCTCCTTCTCCTTGACCTGCTGCTGCTTGCTGAGGCAGCCGCTCAGCCAGCAATGCCAAGAATTAAGTTCTGCAGCATCAATGAACCTCCCATTTAACAACTGGAAATAGCCTGTGGCAATGATGGCTTGCGAGTAGACTGCACGCAATATTGATCCACCCTTTGAGTGTAACGCCAATGAGCTTGGGCTTTAAGGCTGGAATTAGCACCCCAATCATTTCTTTGAGCAGTGAGAATGAATTTTGCATGCAGTCTAAAGCATTAGCGCCTGGCACTAATTCTCCAACTTTTTTAATGACACCGCCCATTCCTGGACTATAATGAATTTCTAGCCCAATCATTCTAGACTGAGTGCTCCTGGAGCAGGAATGGTGCACAGTGGAACATGCTCCCGATACACTGGGTGCAGCCCTTCCTGCTGCCACTTGGCTGACAATTAAGTATGAGAGGTGAGGTGCCATGAAAATGCCTGGCCATATTTATGGATGGCTCTCTTGTGATGTGAATACATGCAGTGAGGCAAGGGAGGGTTGTGATGATTGGCACTCAGGGTACCCTGGCCTGGAGAAGAACCATCCAAAGAGCCTTGCAGGGGATAGCAGACAGAGCTTTTACTCTCTGCAATGTGGAAGAAGCTGCCAAACCGGAGGGAAGGGGGCAAGGGGATGATACGCAGCAGCTTCCTATGGCAAGTATCTGTTCCCAGTAAACATGCCACAAATTGTGTCTTCAGAACCTGTTACTCTTTTACTACATGCTCCCCAAAGCTGTCATGCAACTTTACAGCCCTTTGAATGCTTGGCATGTTTGGCCATACAGTAGCACAGCCCAGATACCGGCTGCAGCTTATTTCTGAAACTGCTGCCACACTGAAATTTTAATGGGGTTTCCTGTCGCCATATCCGGGCTGCATTTTACGTGCTCAGTTACTGTGTACGCAGGACGGCCACACATGGTTATCATCCATGACTCCTTGCATGTGTAACACAGCAGTGCAGCTAATTTGAGCCGCTGTATCCTGGTGCTGTTGCTGTTCGACGTGAAAGGAGATATAAAAGTGCATCAGTCCTGTGTTTGATATGTAAACGGCCATCACATTGATCGATACAGCCTCTGATCCCTATCCTGAATCGGAAGGAGATAGAGGCAGAGCATTTGAGGGAAGTGGTGACCTTAGCTGCAATTATGCGGAGATGCCGGTGTTGGACTGGGGTGGACAAAAGTGAGAAGTCGCACAACACCAGGTTATAGTCCAACAGCTTTATTTGAAATCACAAGCTTTCCGAGCGGCTGCTCCTTCATCAGGTGAAGTCACCTGACAAGGGACCAGCGCTCCGAAAGCTTGTGATTTCAAATAAAGCTGTTGGACTATAACCTGGTGTTGTGCGACTTCTCACTTTTAGCTGCAATTGTCAGCGCTGTCCCTGTAGTGGAGATTGCCTTAGCTGCAATTGTCAGCGCTGTCCCTGTAGTGGAGATTGCCTTAGCTGCAGATGACACAGCTCTGCAACTGTCTCTGTGCCATTCCAAAATCTGCAGAGGCAACTTCCGTTGGTCATTGTTAGTTGGCGTGCCAACACCTGCAGATGAAGCTGGTGACTTAAAGGCAGATGCTATTCTGGCTCTCGTGTCAGCTGATCACCCCTTCGTCTTCAAGCATGAGAACCTTTGGTAGCTGAGAAAGCAAACCCTGTATTTATAGAAAAATGTCCACTTAACAAAAAAAACGGTCTTTGTGTCAGCTTGGCACGGTGGATAGCAGTAATAGTATCTGTGAGTTCGAGGTTGTGGGTTCAAGCCTCCCTGAAGGACTTGAACATGTAATCTAGGCTGGTGCTTCAGTGCAGTGAGGAGGGCGTGCTGCACTGTTGTAGGTCCCATCTGCTGGTTGGAAAATCCACTATCTGGACTGAGTCATGACAACAGGGGGGGGCACCGCCACTAGCACTGGTGCTTCTGGGCCAGACACAATAAAACATCCCACACAAAACATAACCAAGGCTACAGAAAGTACTTTAACATGTGGCAAGGCAATGATGTTCAGAGGCTTATAAAGTCAACATTTTGTCACATAAAATGAAATAAGTCGTAACTAGTATGAAAAAAATGAAATTACTGGTACTTTTATGGATTATTTAAGCTGCAAAAACTCCAGGGGGTAAAAATTCAGTTGGTTGCGCCTCCCGTTAGCGCCTTAAGAGGGCGCTAATGGGGCGCAAAGCCGCTAACGCCCGGGCGCAGCGATGTTTGCGCCGCTCGGGACTTAACTAGAGATTGTACGGCGGCGCTAAAACTTACCGCTGCGACCACCTGCGCGCGCAGATTGTGACGTCATTCCATGGTGCAACGCCCTTGTGGCGCCCCGGAGCGGAAATTGAGTGGCGCCCCCTGCCTTACCGCCTGGCGCATCCAACGACCAGAAGACTGGAACGCTATCAATCGCTGTGGGGCTGGGGGGGGCGCTCTTTAAAGGGGGCCTCTTCCTGTCTTTTTCTGTGGTCGACATTTTTGCACCACTCGTTCTGAGAGAGAGAGAGAGATTCGGAGAGAGAGAAAGAGAGACTTCTGCATTGACTCAACGCTTTGTGAGGTAGTTTTGCCTATTGATCCTAACTTCGCTAGTACTTTAGTTGCTGTCCTTCATTACTTTGCTTGCAAAGAGAATATGGGGGCTGCACTGATTGGGGGCGTCGTCCTGCTCCAGCTGAATCGGAGGATACAGAGACGCAGAGAGAGAGTGGCAATGATGGCCAGACGGAGGAGGGCCAACAGGCGTATGTACAGGAGAGCTTACCCTCCCAGGGTATATCGTGAACAGCTCTCCTACATCCATATGTCTGAGGAGCTGTGTTTGCGAAGGCTGCGATTCAGCAAGGAGGTGGTCACTGAGCTCTGCCACCTGCTGCAGCCAGATCTGCAGCCTCAACTGAGGTCCAGGACGTCTCTGTCGGTGGCAGTGAAGGTCACAGTGGCTCTCAACTTTTACGCTACTGGCTCATTTCAAGCTGCTGCTGGGGACCTCGCCAATATCTCCCAGTTCGCGGTGCATTGCTGCATCCGGCAGGTCACAAATGCCCTCTTTAAAAGGAGACGAGAGTTCATCTCTTTCCCCATGACCCCAGACAAGCAGCGTGACCGCGCTCTGGGCTTTGCGAGGGTAGCGGGCTTCCCCATGGTGCAGGGTGCCATTGACTGCACGCATGTGGCTTTGCGTGCTCCGCATGAGAATGCCGAGGAATTCCGGAACAGAAAGGGGTTCCATTCCTTGAATGTTCAGTTGGTCTGTGACCACAGACAGCTGATACTCGCTGTCAATGCCCACTATCCTGGCAGCTGCCACGATGCTTTTATCCTGCGCCAGACTACTGTGGCAGAACTTTTCGAGGCACCGCATCAGCCAGTTGGTTGGCTTCTCGGGGACAAGGGGTATGCATTGAGCATCTGGCTGATGACACCGCTCCGTACGCCCAACAACCCTGCTGAGCTGCGGTACAATGAGAGCCATCAAGCTACCAGGAACATAATTGAGCGCACAATCGGCGTGCTGAAGCAACGGTTCCGCTGTCTCGACCATTCTGGAGGAGCCCTGCAGTACTCGCCTGAGCGAGTATCGAACTTCGTAGTCGTGTACTGCATGTTGCATAACATGGCAATCCTCAGGACCCAGCCAATGCCACCAGGCCTTGGAGCACCACCAGAGGAGGAGGAGGAAGAGGAGGAAGAGGACGAGGAGGATGATCATCAGCAGCACCAAGGCGGGAGGGCGGCCCACAATGGTCAAACTGCAAGGGCCGTCCGTCAACGGCTAATAGCAAGCCGCTTCTAGGGCCCCTGCCATTGCTAACAACATTAATGAACCCAGCATGCAACCCCTAAGCCGGCCAAGGCACCAATAATTCCAACCACCAACCATGTATATTTTGAATACAGAAACTTATTTATTTTACAAACTCTGTGTGTGTCAATTCCTCATGACAAACTCATAGAAATAAACACAAAAAAACAGTCAATAACATAACTGGTTCTCACAACCTGGAGATAATGTCCAAAACACTAAACAAAAGTTGGACCATGAACCTCGACCTTTAATAAAAAAATGACCAGCATTTTGTCACACCTCCTACTTTTTGCCCTTCGAGGGTGATCTCCTTCCCTTGCGCACTTCCCCCCTTCTAACCCTACTGCTCCTCCGTAATGGGACCTCAGTGGCTGCAGCAAGGCTGGTGGAAGGCTGCTGCTCGTCAGACCCTGACACTGCAGATGCCCCTGAAGGACGGCCTCGACCAGTTCTGGGCCTGGAGGGCCCGGCTGCAGACTGCACCAACTCTGCATGGGCGGCAGCAGTCTGTCCTACAGGCGGTGGCAAGTGCAGTGGAGAAGTGACAGTGTTGGCAGCAGGAATGCTGTCATCGTGAGAGAGGCCAGCAACTCCCTGCTCGCCCGACACACTGGCACTCCCACGGGGCAGCACTTCAGCATCCGGAGCAATCTGCTGGAGAACAGATTGCTGGCCTGCTGCGGCGTGGTGACAGCCCCGGGGACATGTGCATGAACCATCGAGGTTGGCAGCAGTCTGTGCTCGCGTGGCCTCAATCTGAGTCTGCATGAGAGCAGTCAGAGATGGGATCATGGCAGCCAGTGACTGAATTGCAGCACTAAGCGTTAGTGTGGCATCCGCCTGTGCTACAGCGAAGTGCTCCACACTCCTTGCCAGTGACTCAATGCATTCGGGCACCCTTCCCACTGCACCCATGAGCTCAGTGTGCATGCCCACCGCCTGGGTGTTCATTTCTGCGATCAGCCGCTCCTCCTCTGCGTCCATTGCAGTAGGAGTGTCTGGCATACTCTCCCTCTGGGGAGAAGGCCCCCGTTCTTCCCTACCCCCATGGCGTTGCTGCAGCCTGCTGGGTCCTGGAGCTTCACCCTCATCAGACCCTTCCCCCCTGCTCCCCTCCAGGGAAGGCGTGTTCCCAGTGTGGGCATGGGCTTCCTCGGGAGAGGGTGGCACTGATGCTCCAGCTTCCTCTTCCTCCTCGGCTGCAGCATCACTCCCAGTGGCAGCTTCAGGGCCCGTCTCCTCAGCTGGTGAATCACCATCTGAAAGCAGGGAGGTACAAGAGTGGCTTTAGCGTGAGGACAGGGTGGCAGTAAGGGAGGAATAAGTGCAGCGAGTTAGCAAGTTGGATTGAAAGTGTCAAAGGCTGGTGTTGTGAGGGACAAGTGGAAGGACAGAGGACAAAAAGGTGATGACCTTACCATTGCTGTCCAGAACGGGGTCAGCGTCTCCAGTGGTGACGGGACCGATCACCTGGCTTGCCACAATCCTGTGGACGCGCTCCTCAAGATCGCTGAGGGGTTGCAGCTGAGGCCGCCCTCCACCTGTCCGTTGCTGCTGTCTCCGATTATGCGCCAGCTTGGCCTGTAAGAAAAAGGACAGCATCTGAGTAAATATACAGCCATGCTCTTGCCTGATGTGCCTCCCATAGGTGAATAGCCCTTACTGTATGCAGCCATGGGCTTGCCTGATGTGCCTCCCATAGGTGAATAGCCCTTACTGTATGCAGCCATGGTCTTGCCTGATGTGCCTCCCATAGGTGAATAGCCCTTACTGTATGCAAAGTGTGGAATGTGTGTGTGTGTTTCATGAAAGGGCCATAGGTGTTGGATGAGTGTTGTGCATTGGGGTTTTAAGACCCTCTGGCCATAGAGTGAGGTTGAGATGGAGGGATGGAGAGGTATTGAGAAAAAGCCACTCACCCTGACGACCCGAGTGAGGTCGTTGAACTTTTTGCGGCATTGAGTATGGGTCCTGGGCACCATGCTCCTGGAGGAGACACTCTGAGCCACCTCCCTCCACACTCTTCTGAACTCGCGTGGCAAAGGCCTCCTGCCACTCTCAGGGAAGAGCATACATCTTCTGCGCTCCACCGCGCCAACCAGAGCATCCAAGGCCCGCTCGGTGAAGCGATGAGCTCGTTCTCGCACCCTCTCCATCCTTGGCAGCAAAATGGATTCACAGGTCTCTCCAGGCCGAGATTCAAGGCTGCAATGAGCAGGGTGTGGCTGGGGAGCAAGTTGGCCCCCCCCCCGCTTTAAGAAGTGGCCGGCGCCAGTGTGTCTGTGTTCCCTCGCTAACTGGCAGCAGCTGCGCTGCGCTCGCGCTCTGAGTTAGCACCTCACTGCTCGGCCTTTGCGCCTTAAGACAGGTGTGCAGCGCCTGATTTAGCGCTCCACTCACCTCCCGGGGCGGTAAAAGTGAAGTTTCCAGTCAGTGCCGATAATTAGCGCCAGGCGCTAATATTTGCGTCCAGACGATATTTGCGCCCCAAATGGGGCGCGACCTAATTTTTCCCCCCAGATGTTTTATTATTTCATGCCGTGGCACTCCCAAGAATAATATTAAATGGAGAAAACTATCTACTTCCAGTTCCCTGATTGTGATCCATTGACCCTGGCCTGGAAACAGCCACATGAGGGATCAGTGAGAACATTGGGCCAGAAATTCGTCTCCCTGGCTTCCCGCGGGTGCAAGGATCCCACGCGCACTTACCTACCGCGCCTGCCGTTGACCTCTGGGCCCACGGGGACTTCAGCTCCTGGGCCTCCTGCAGCTGCCGGCGCGCAGTGCTTGCGTGTCCCAGGGGCGCAGTTAGTGCGATGCGTCCCCTGGGATCACGTGGGCCATGGAGAGCCAATGGCAGCAGACCATCTTTCATTCATAGATTTGACAGGAAGACCTGTCAAATCTGTGAATTGAAATTGGCCCCAAAACAACACCTAAACTTCAAATAAATTTTTTTTAAAAACCATCACCTTTTTAAAATAACTATAAGTTAAATAAATTAACTACTTTAAACAAAAATTTTAATTTTTGAAAATATTAAAATACTTTTTAACAGTGCTAAAAATAAACTTACCTTTCTTTAAAGTATCTAAAAAAGATAAACCTGTTGAAAATATTTTAAAATTATAATTAATTAACCACTTACCTTGTTGAAAACGGGTCCTGCGCCTCCTTTTTAAAAGCGCAGGTTCTTCAATACTTACCTTCCCAGAGAAACCTGAAAAAAAACCTAAGTTAGCTGCGTGCGCGCAGCCTCTACCGCGCACGCGGTTCACCTCTGAACCGCTCCCTTCACGAGACCGGAAGTTCCGGTTTCCCGCGCATGCGCAGTGCATGCAGGAAACCGGCACTTCAGGAGGCCTTATGGGTGAGTACACAACGCGTACTCACCCAGCAAGTGCCGAATTTTTGGTCCAATATCACACTCACTTTCAGGAGGATTTGCTCCATCAGTTTTAAGATAAGGCAACTTGCAAAGCAAACCCCGCCTAACTGCTGCCAGAGTGACCTGGCTACAACTGGTGTCAGCCGTGGCTCACTTGGTAGCACACTCGCCTCTGAGTCAGAAGGTTGTGGGTTCAAGTCCCCACTCCAGGGACTTGAGCACATAAAGCTAGGCTGACACTCCAGTGCAGTGCTGAGGGAGTGCCGCACTGTCAGAGGTGCTGTCTTTTGGACAAGACGTTAAGCCGAGGCCCCGTCTGCTCTCTCGGGTGGACGTAAAAGATCCCACGGCACTATTTCGAAGAAGAGCAGGGGAGTTCTCCCTGGTGTCCTAGCCAATATTTATCCCTCAACCAACATAACCAAAACAAATTATCTGGTCATTATCACATTGCTGTTTGTGGGAGCTTGCTGTGCGCAAATTGGCTGCAGCGTTTCCCACATTACAACAGTGACGACACTCCAAAAAAGTACTTCATTGGCTGTAAAGTGCTTTGAGACGTCCGGTGGTCGTGAAAAGCGCTGTAGAAATGCAAGTCTTTCTTTCAGTTATGATCGCTCCCATATAGAAGAGCTTGTCAACACTCACTGTCTGGGCTCACACATGATGATTTGGCTAGCTCACTAAAGTAGCTAAGCTTTCTGCTCCCCTGTGGATCTCTACCCATTCAAGAGAGAGGGGAAGAAATAAGAAAAAAAAAATCAATCAAGTCTTTTTTGTTGTTGAATAAGTTCCCGCAGCCGGAAAAAGTTAATGATGTTGATTCCATCTATTTAGCTTTTAAAGTTTTAATCAGGTCAATACAGAATAGAGCTCCTTTATTTTCTGAACGATAGTGCGATAGAGTTTGTTATATTTATTTACCGACCGAGCCGTCAATCAACCCGCTGAATGCAAGTCTGCCAGTAGCCGATGATTCGAATGTCACCTCCTGATTGACTAACAATTCGACCGAAAAGCAATCACCACCCAGTCAGTGAAAAATGCAGCCAGATTGTTTCCCCCATTTCATGGTAGTCTGGAGAACGAGGTCATTATTTTCAGCGTAAATAACCTATTAAAGTACCTGTAATTCCATCTTTTTTGCATTAGTTATAATTTATTTCATATTAAGTAACAAAATATTGAATGTGATCTTCTCCGTAAGCCTGTGCCTGGCCACCTGTGAGCACTCGTTCTGCAGCCTTTGTTATGCATGGTGCAGGTGGACTGCAGTGCAGTGAGCTGAGAGGACGTGTCTGTGTTTCCCTCGAGCTCGTGCTTCCTGCCGACACAGGCAGCATTTTTCACTCAGCTGCTCTATAAATTCATTCACCATAGAAGGATCAAATGTGAAGATTTTTTTTTCTCCCCAGCATCCTTCCTGAACTGACTCAGGAAGAAGTACTCCAAAAAAAAAAGTGTCGTCCCCTAAGCCAGCCGCCTGATAGTGCTCGTAATTTCAGGCATTCGGAGACTGGCCGTCACGGTTTGGCCAGTGTGTGTGCGCGTAGTGTCCTGGCATCATCACGTTGGGAGCAATTTTAACCTAATCCGCCCGTTGGGAAACTGACTGGATCGGGGGCCAACGATGGTTTTACACCCCGCCCGATTTACTCTCTGTTGAAATCAATGGAGAGCAATATTGCCAAAATTGGGAGAGCTGTCCCACAGACCAGTCAAGCAACAGTCTAACAGTCATACTCACAGAATCATACCTTTCAGCCAATGTCCCAAACTCCTCCATCACCATCCCTGGGTATGGCCTGTCCCACCGGCAGGACAGACCCACCAGGGGTGGCGGCACAGTGGTATACAGTCGGGACGGAGTGGCCCTGGGAGTCCTCAACATCCTCAATGATGGTGGAGCCCAGCACGTGAGTGCAAAAGACAAGGCTGAAGCGTTTACAACCATCTTCAGCCAGAAGTGCCGAGTGAATGATACATATCGGCCTCCTCCTGAGGTCCCCACCACCACAGAAGCCAGTCTTCAGCCAATTCGATTCACTCCACGTGATATCAAGAAACGGCTGAGCGCACTAAATACAGCAAAGGCTATGGGCCTCGACAACATCCCGGCTATCATGCTGAAGACTTGTGCTCTAGAACATGCTGTGCCTCTAGCCAAGCTGTTCCAGTACAGCTACAACACTGGCATTTATCCGACAATGTGGAAAACTGCACAGGTATGTCCTGTCCACAAAAAGCAGGACAAATCCAACCCGGCCCAATTACCACCCCATCAGTCTACTCTCAATCATCAGCAAAGTGATGGAAGGTGTCGTCAGCAGTGCTATCAAGCAGCACTTACTCACCAATAACCTGCTCACTGATGCCCAGTTTGGGTTCTGCCAGGACCACTCGGCTCCAGATCTCATTACAGCCTTGGTCCAAACATGGACAAAAGAGCTGAATTCCAGAGATGAGGTGAGAGTGACTGCCCTTGACATCAAGGCAGCATTTGACCGAGTGTGTCATCAAGGAGCCCTAGTAAAACTGAAGTCAATGGGAATCGGGGCGGGGAAACTCTCCACTGGCTGGAGTCATACCCAGCACAAAGGAAGATGGTTGCTGTTGTTGGAGGTCAATCATCACAGCCCCAAGTCATCGCTGCAGGAGTTCCTCAGGGCAGTGTCCTAGACCCAACCATCTTCAGCTGCTTCATCAATGACCTTCGCTCCATCATAAGGTCAGAGGTAGGGATCTTCGCTGATGACTGCACAGTGTACAGCGCCATTCTCAACTCCTCAGTTAATGAAGTAGTCCATACCCGCATGCAGCAGGACCTGAACATTCAGGCTTGGGCTGATAAGTGGCAGGTAACATTCACACCACACAAGTGCCAGACAATGACTATCTCCAACAAGTGAGCATCTAACCACTGCTCCTCGGCATTTAACAGCATTACCATCGCCGAATCCCCCACCATCAACATCCTGGGGGTCACCATTAACCAGAAACTTAACTGGACCAGCCATATATATACTGTGGCATCAAGCATAGGTCAGAGGCTGCGGCGAGTGTATCACCTCCTGACTCCCCTTGAAGGCATATTTACTAGTCCTAGCCCCTTTTGGGCTACCCCGGATCAGGCGTATTCCCCAGACATTCACTTTCAACTAAAGTTTGAGGTAGCTGAATCCTAAAGTCACTTAATTGGGTCTAAAGGTCCAGACTATCTCTCCCTAAAGGAAAGGAACAACCCGAAGATGTTACCGTCCTCCAGATAGCACTTTTAATAAGTTTAGCTAGACTGTAACGTTCCGGATATTATGAGGGTCTGGAAAACTCCCCCAGAATTCTGCAATTCCTCACCAAGGAGCGTACAGAGATTGAGTTCGCGAGTTTGATACAGAAGTAATATGTGAGATAATTCTAAAAATATATAGATTTATTAAAGAACCGACATGTAATTTACAGCTGGTGATTCAATCGCAACATTAACAGTTCCAAAAGCAGAGTAAGCTTTTACAATCTTATTATCAGAGATCCTTATTCTCAAATCTTAACTTCGCTACATTTTTACATTTCTTAGTCTTATTCCAGGATGTCCACCAAAATCAAATACAAATACCTTGATCCCCGAGATACAAAATTGTAGACTTACAGAGCTTGCCTCTGAAGCCAAGAATCGCTTTAGCCCTTTACAGCGAATCTATCTTCCCATTTGAAAGTTCAATTTTTATACCCTTTCTCAGTGGTATATCCTTTGAAGTTTTCTGCTGATGTAAGCTAATTATCTCTAGTCATTTTTCTGCTGACTTCTTCTCTTCTTATAGTCAGTTCAGATGGTAGCAAGCAGACTCGTGTCTCTCCTTTAGGTGTTCAAAGCTTATCATAAAAAACGGTGTGGAGCAGGTCTATCTATTTGATGTCATTCTTACCAAAGTCTTCTGTTTGTATCTTTTACATTGAGAACACCTCAACCAGGTGCACCATTGTCTTCTTAGTTACCTCAGCTGGTTGCAACACAGACTCGTGTCTCCTGTCTTTCATTTGATGTCATTTTTACGAAGGCATATGTTTCTTCTTCTTTTATGTGGTTGTTTACAAAGTGTACTTTAAAACACCTTAACTGGGTGTACCATTGTGCTCTTTCCAAAGTTTCAAACTTTCAGGAACCTCCAACCTCCTGTTTCAATAAGGCTATTGATTCAGTGTCAACAACTTATTTTATCTCAATAGCCTGTAAGCTGTTTACAGCTTTTCCATTGTTGAGGCTTTTAGATTTCCAAACCCAGTTTGTCATGTTTTAATAAGGCTTGAATTATTTCATAGAATGGTGTATTTTTCTGAATATGGCTTATTCCTTCACACCCTAAGCCTTTCCACCATCTACAAGGCACAAGTCAGGAGTATGATGGAATACTCTCCACTTGCCTGGATGAGTGCAGCTCCAACAACACTCAAGAAGCTCAACACCATCCAGGACAAAGCAGCCGCTTGATTGGCACCCCATCCACCACCTTAAACATTCACTCTCTCCACCACCGGCGTACCGTGGCTGCAGTGTGTACCATCTACAAGATACACTGTAGCAACTCGCCAAGGCTTCTTCAGCAGCACCTCCCAAACCCACGACCTCTTCCACCTAGAAGGACAAGGGCAGCAGGCGCATGGGAACACCACCACCTCCAAGTTCACCTCCAAGTCACACACCATCCTTACTTGGAAGTATATCGGCCGATCCTTCATTGTCGCTGGGTCAAAATCCTGGCACTCCCTCCCTAACAGCACTGTGGGAGCACCTTCACCACACAGACTGCAGCAGTTCAAGAAGGCGGCTCATCACCACCTTCTCAAGGACAACTAGGGATGGGCAATAAATGCTGGGCCTTGCCAGCGACGCCCACATCCTATAAACGAATAAAAAAACAATATTAGACAGGCTGTCAAACCAGCGTTCCATCCGATCCTGTGGGATTCCCGCCCGGCAAGTTAGGTTAAAATGACCCCTATTGTCGCGGGACGGGGGAGTGGGACTTGCTGAGATGCTCTTGCAGAGAGCCGGCACGGGCTCAACGGGCCCAATGGCCTCCTTCTGTGCTGTAACCATTCTATGATTCTCGGATTCTATGATTGTGTTTGCTGTCTCCAGGAAGACTGCCAGCAGTCAGGAAAACCCAGTTAGAAAAAGGGGCTTCCCGTCTTAAAAGAATCTGCTATGTTTATCTTCGTTTAGCTGTTCGCTACATGAGACCCATCCAATGGGAGCTGGCAGCTGAAAAAGAAAAAAGAAAGACTTGCATTTATATAGCGCCTTTCACAACCACCGGACGTCTCAAAGGGCTTTACAGACATTGAAGCACTTTTTGAAGTGTAGTCACTGTTGTAATGTGGGAAACGCGGCAGCCAATTTGCGCACAGCAAGCTCCCACAATCAGCAATGTGATAATGGCCAGAGAATTTGTTTTTAATTTTGTTGATTGAGAGATAAATATTGGCCCCAGGACACTACCCCTTCTGTTCTTCAGAATAGTGCCAGGGGATCTTTTACATCCACCTGAGAGAGCAGACGGGGCCTCGGTTTAACGGCTCATTGAAAGACGGCACCTCCGACAGTGCAGCACTCCCCTGGGAGTGTCAGCCTGGCTTTATGTGCTCGAGTCCCTGGAGTGGGGACTTGAACCCACAACCTTCTGACTCAGAGGTGAGTGTGCTGCCCACTGAGCCACAGCTGACACTTGAAGGACAGTATAAAAGCAGCTTTAGGTATAAGGGATACCTCGAAGGTTATATTCAAAGCCAGACTTTAAAAATTTGAGAAGAAGGCTATTCCCTCCCTCTTTTGTGCCGACTCAGTGAGATCTCACTGAGTTGGCACAAAAGAGGGAGGGAATTCAGCCACAGCATAAAATCAAGCGCAAGTCACTTCAGCACGAATTCTTTGATCTTTTGCACCGGAAATCGGCATGACATCGTTGTTTTGGTTCAAGGTCTCAGAGAATTGCAGGCCTCTGACTCAAATTAGCATGGGTTCAGGGCTTCCTTGGAAAAAGCTGTGCTGGAGACCAAAGACCCATTCTTCTCAGGCAGTCCCTCGGAACCGAGGATGACTTCCACACTAAAAATGAGTTCTCAGGTGACTGATGAGTCCAATGCGGGACCTACAGTCTCTGTCACAGGTGGTGCAGACGGCGGTTGAAGGGGCGGGTGGGTGGGGTGCTTGGGTTGACGTGCGCTCCTTCCGCTGTTTGCGCTTGGCTTCCGCTTGCTCCTGGCGAAGAGACTCGAGGTGTTCGGCACCTTCCCGGATGCTTCTCCTCCACTTTGTGCGGTCTTGGGCCAGGGATTCCCAGGTGTCGGTGGGGATGTTGCACTTTTTCAAGGAGGCTTTGAGGGTGTCCTTGAAGCGTTTCCTCTGCCCACCTGGGGCTCTCTTGCCGTGTCGGAGCTCCGAGTAGAGCGCTTGCTTTGGGAGTCTCATATCGGGCATGCGGACGATATGGCCCGTCCATCGGAGCTGATCGAGTGTGGTCAAAGCTTCGATGCTGGGGATGTTGGCCTGAGCGAGAACACTGACGTTGGTGCGCCTATCCTGCCGATAGATTAGAGAAGCAGTGGCAACAATATAATGGAAAATCATTTGTGGTAATGCACTGGACTAATCTGTGCACCACTGAAATCAACCATACCCAGGCAGCAAAGCTATGGGAGTTGCTGCAATTACAACTAAATCTAAATTTAAAAAAAAACAGCAGTTGGAACTCATGTCCTGGGGTACTTAACAGCATCAGATTTTCTACTGTTTTTTTTTGTGCCTTGTTCTGTATCCGGACAGGAAAGGTCCCTTTAAGTTTAAGGTCTCCTGCTTGACTGTTTATCCCCCCCCCCCCCCATTCAGTCATAATTCTGGCATCAAGTCCAGACCATGCTGGAAATGAATGCCAATGATGCTATTAATATTAATGCAGTGACATGACCCCTCGCTCAGTGCTACCAAACAAAAAGTGAATTTTTGTCCGATGTCACACGGAACTGCTTTGTCCCATTAGCATTGCTGACGCAGATAAAATCTAGTCCATTGCATTGAGTTGACCTTCCATCAATACTTAACCGTGGCCTCGCAGCAATTACTTCCTGTCCTAAATACAAACTTTTGATATTTTTTTAATAGATGCACTGAGCCATTGTCAAAGTAAAATATAAGAGCTGCATAATTAAAAAGAAGCATATTTTGCTCTGTATGTAACGCTGAAGTCAATTTTTTTTTTACTTAAACTGGGGGGGTTCATCATGGCAGATTTTTATCTTAATAAAGAAACTTTATACAGAACTCCCGAGTTTTCTATTGCTTAAACTGACTTTAACTCAGCGGCAAATTATCCCTAATAATTTTAACTCGTGATTGTAAGAGAGATGAAGGGATTCAAAATGAATGTAAAATAATTATTTTTCAGCAAGTAAAGGGGTCGATATTAACAAACCCCCCCCCCCCCCAGGAGAGAGTCGGCGAGGGGTTAAAAAAATTTAATTGCGAAACGTGACCACAACCCGCCACGTACACGCCTGCCACCATTTTTACAGCGCTGGTTTGCGTGGCATGTCCCGTGACCCGTTTTGGAGAGGCGGGGCGCTTCATTATAATATTTAAATCAGACTCCCAAAGTGCAGTTGCCGGACGGGGTTTCCCAGGGCTCGGGAAACCCGGCAGCTTAAATGGAGACGGGAGCTGCTGGCTGCAGAAGGTAAGTGCTTTTTATAGCGCTGCTCCTCCGCCAGGAGGGACAGGCGTGCTCCCCACACCGGCCCCTCAAACAAACCTTCTGACGATTGCATCCTCTTCTCTGCCCCACATTCGGCCGCCCCTTGCCTCCCCACCCCCCCCACCCCGCTCCAAAACCATAATCCCAAGCCTTCTGCACCACAATCTTTACCTAGCTCCCGATTGCCAGGGACCAACTCCTCCCCCTTCAACCTGCAATCTTTCCCAATTGCCAGGGACCGTCGCCAACGCCCCCCGGCTGTGGCCTTATACCGTCGGTATTTCCTGCCGGTCAGTCTATCAATCGGCCCTGCTGCCGGGTGGGAAATGGAACAAAAATGTGTTCCCGACATTTCCAGTTTCCCCCCTCCGCCCCCACCACTACCGCGCTCCCCCGTTCCCTCCCCGCCTCCCTGTATATATCGGGGCCAAAGAATATGAGAGAACCACTCCTACCTGGGTCTCAGGTTAGGGATTACAGCTGCTGCAAGTTGCACAGTGTAAAC
Organism: Squalus acanthias; assembly: GCA_030390025.1. Taxonomy (NCBI): domain Eukaryota; kingdom Metazoa; phylum Chordata; class Chondrichthyes; order Squaliformes; family Squalidae; genus Squalus; species Squalus acanthias. The sequence continues at coordinate 3,893,800 of CM059433.1, forward strand.
AGCAGAAGTCATTTTTCTCCATTACTTTGAATTAAAAATGTCCACCTCCTGCTACTAATTTTAATTTGTCTGCTAAGTAAAATTAAATTGCATATAAAACAGAAAATGTTGGAAACACACAGCAGTCTACTCAAAATCCAAAAGAGAAAGATAGGTTAATGTTTCAGACACTAATTGACCTACTCTACATTTTCAGCACTTTTTTTTAAGATTCCCGGTGCATGAGTTTTCAAAACTAGGCCTGGGCAAGATTCGAACTTACATTTCTGACCTGTTACACTGTACAATACTGTGCAGGGGTCAAATTGTAGTTTTGCAGTGGTCCCACAAGTTTGGTTTAGCAAGAGGGTACAGTTTCCATGCTCGTGGGAATTAATTGAGTTCACAGCAATGTGGTCTGAACTGGATTTAATCTCCCATTGTTTGGGCTATTTGGTGAAGCTGTACCCATTTACAGAGAGTAGCACTGGCAGCAGCAGTGCGTAGAGTCCCTGTCCAGACTCAATTCAGATGAAGTGCTACTTTTAAAGTGTCCTGTCTCAAGAATAACTCTTGTAGAATGAGTGACTTAACTGGGGTTTACTACACGCTCATTAAGACCTGTTAAGACTTGGTTAATCACCTCAAAAATGAAAATTAAATTGGAGCCATTTTACATGTAAGTTAACACAACATTTATCAATCTTGGGATATACAGGCTAGAAATAATTGTCTCCACAGTTAAAATATGATTTGATAGATTACAGATCAGGAGGCGATGGAATACACTCCCTGGCTGGGTGCAATCATAACAAAACTCCATCTTGGACAAGGCAATCTGTTCTGATCATCATCCCTTCCACCGTTGAAACTCTGCAGCTGCAGTATGTGCTGTACGATTCACTGCAGCGACCTGCAGAGCTACTTTGAAAACACCTCCCAGTCCTGCCACCTCTACCATCAAAAAGGACAGAAGCAGCAACATCATGAGGACACTGTCACCTCCAAGTCGTACATCATCCTGGCTTGGACACGCATCGCCATTCTTCCATCGCTGCTGGGTCAAAATCCTGGATATCCCGACCCAACACCCATTGTCAAAGGACCATCACCACGAGCACCGCTGTAGTTTAAGGAGGAGGGGACCCACCACCACCTTCTCAAGGCAACTCGGGAGAGGTAATAAACCCCGCCTTGCCCACATCATCCTGAAAACAAATAACAAAAACATCAGGGGACGAATTGCTGTGGTGGTTTTGTGCACAGGGACCAGAGCAATGCTTTCTCCAGCGTATTTTAAATGTGATTTCAAGCATCATGCATTTAGGGAAAGTGGTTTTTTTTAAATGCATCATTTTAAACAGTTAAGTGTCTAATGCTGCTCGCCTATGGTCTGTTTTGAGTAACTACTGGTGCTGCACTTAATGGTTGATATAAAGCCCTCTGGTTTTTAAACTTTGAAAGATCCAGTGCTCCACAGTTGGATTATTCTGTATGCTCGTTCAAAGCTTTCTTCCCAGTGACTTCCTTTATGATGGTATTAAAGATTTCAAAGGAATGAGGTTCCTGTGACCTTCCTGCTTCATCTCCGACATGATTGGCAGGAGCCAAGGAGCAAATGACAACAGTCGGGAGTGAAAGTACATAAACCACCTGTTCCCTCTGCTGGCCTTTGCTGCAGGAGTGTTGGGATCTGTATAACTTCTGGGGCTGGGAAATTTTATTTTTAAATCCTTCTTTCGTTCCTACATACCTATGGAAAAATAATTTTTACACTTATCTCGGCTGTTAATGTGCCACACGTTTTCTTCTTACCCCTACATATTTTATGGCCCTAACGAGTGTGCACAGTCTTCCTTTTATCGGAGCTGCTAAGGTTGTTCCAATCACTGCCACATTCTGCTGAAGCACAACACCATTGGCGGGTGAGCTGTAATGTGTCAGTCACAGTGTGTGATGTTCTGCCAGTACAGCCTAACTGGCAGTACAGCTCAAACATACATTGCCATCATTAAATGTTTAATTCTGTCAGTATTCATACGTCGAAATCTCCATTTATAAATATTTCATCGTAATTACTTAATCAGTTGGTGTCCCCTTTTTAAAAAAAAAATATACTTGCGATAACCAAACAATATATGCATGTAGCAATGGCCTGAGACGCATGTCTGCTTAAACTTGCTGCTCTGAGCATGGTGATGTGTTGTGGGAAGAATGTCTGGTCAAACCAGCCCCCGCTCAGTGGCTCTGCTGTGAACCAACGGCACATTCCTATATATGGCAATCTCCCCCCCGCACCAATTCCCCATCAGCTGTTATTGATTCAGTTGGTGGCAGTGGTTGGAAGCATTTGCTTCACTTCTCACAATAAGGGCAGCCCCGGAATGCTGCTGACTAGCATCGCCTGGACACTCACGATGTTCAATTATTCTCTGAGTAAATATTCTTACCAAACTACCTCCAGTAGGGCGCTCGCGTGGTTGTGCCTGATCTATTCTCCAATTTTCGGTGGCAATCATTAAAACAGGAACGCCTTCTGTGAGTTGCGGTGGTCGTGATAACTGTTGCATGAAGGAGGTTTTTTTTAATATATATATATATATTTGAATTTTTGAACCCTTCATTTTATTTTATCACCCTCCTTTCATTTGGTTGTTTATCTCTTTTTACCCCAACTTCCTCCAGCTGCCTCTCCCCTCCCCCCTCAATATAACACATCTTTTACTGTCAATATTTGCCACCAGGTCTCACCCCATAACACTGTGACCAGAGACCGAGCGTTTCCTGGAGTCACTCATTCTGTTTTTTATTACTGAAGTTCAGATTCACTTTCTTTTCTTTTTACTCCCTTGTGTTTCCTGCAATACACCAGGCAGAATCGGGCCCCATTTGGTGGCAATAATGAGGGAGGTGGGGGGGTGAAAATCAGACAGGGACCCATATCACTGAATCGCCGACCATTTTAAAGCCAGGAGTATTTTCCACCAGAAGCGATGGCAGCCCCTGGAAGCACCAATGGACACACATACTCAAACTAAGCGACAATGATCATACATCACATTTCCCGTTACCATTACCCAAGCAGCAATGGATTCCAAACATGCCTGTAGGCAACGGGCGCCCAGCACTGCGAGAGCCAGAACAGGCCATTTCGGAATTCAAAGGAGTAGCGCAGGGAGTATAATTGAGCTATCGATGCGCTCTCTTCCCTCACCGGCAGACTTTGCCAGGACGTTCAGAGGCCGCAGGTGGCATCGCAGTCCTGCAGCAGCAGCAGCAGCGGTTTTTGCGGCCTCCTCGTTGAAGGTTCCCCAGCGTGAGCGGACATCCTGCTCGAAGCCCAGCAATAAACACTTACATCAGGCTGATCCCAAGGGAATTTGCTGGGTCAGTGGCACGGCAGTTGGGCAAGCGCAAAGCCCGCTCTGCCAAATGAACACTGGCATTCCACAGGAGTCGAGGCTACCATATCGAGCCAAATGTGAGAAGTCGCACAACACCAGGTTATAGTCCAACAGCTTTATTTGAAATCACAAGCTTTCGGAGCGCTGCTCCTTCGTCAGGTGAAGTGAAGAGATGCATATAGGCACAGCATATATAGTCAGAGAACACTGCCAGATGATTACAGTTAATCTTTCTAACTGCCCTTTATCACACCTCAGCAGAGAGACAATCACGGCAATCAAAGGTATGGATGGTGTCCACCTGACGAAGGAGCAGCGCTCCGAAAGCTTGTGATTTCAAATAAAGCTGTTGGACTATAACCTGGTGTTGTGCGACTTCTCACATTTGTCCACCCCAGTCCAACACCGGCATCTCCACATCATATCTAGCCAACATGGCAATGCGGACAACTTCTCCCAGGCCTATGCTACTGCTGCTGTAAAACTGAGTTTGAGGAGCTGCAAGAGAGTTGGTATGAGATGGTGCTCACTCTGATTTATTTTCTTCCTCTCTTCCAATAGAAAGGCCCCTATTGGCAGGGCTAAGATTGGTCATTTAGGGTTCAATGAAGGAGGGCGAGTGGTAATCCACATCCTAGGTCTTGTTTTTTTTATCTGCTTCCTGTCCTGTGCGACGGTGCCCAACTCTAGTCGGCCCCTCTCCTGATCACTCCTCAGGTAGTCGTCACCTTGAATCTGTATCGCTGGCTTCTTTCAAATGATGCACGAGGAAATTCAGCTTTCCGGCATTTCCAGTTAGTGCTTTAACTTCACCCGAGGAAACAGAGATCATAAAACTGAAGCTCTTTATTGTACACAGTAGGGGAAGGGAAGAACTGGAGAAGCTATCACAGTTTGAAAATAACCCTCGCTGCTAGCTTGACATTTAGCAATGGAAAAAAAAAACACAGTTAATTGTAGTGCTGATTTTTTAACGAGCTAGCCCACTTCTTTTCTCTTTCCTGAGAGAGTTGTGTCAAGATCATTTTACAAGGTGAAAGGTGCACCACTGAGATGTCGTACAGGAGGTTTTATTTTATGTTACGCTGGCCATAACCTTTACAGATAGAAGATACCTTCAAATCTTGTAAATAATATTCAGCAGGTGTTCGTAAGTCCCGATGATTGGACTAAAACTGTCAGGCTGTCCATTTCGCTCTTTCTTCAGATACTGAGGACCAATTGTATGTTTCCAGTATCTTCCATTTTTATTGTTAATCCAAAACTTTTATTGTTAAATGAGTAATGCAAAACTTAAAGTTTGATAGTTGTATGTCAAAAAATCCCCTCACCTCCCGCCAGTTTATTAGCACCACATCAGGAATTTTAACAGGAAGGTGATTCAGTTCAGGATAATTTTTCACTTTTCTTCCTCCTCAATATATAGTTTTCTCTGCTCCGCCCCAGAAACGGGTGTCTTTTGCTGCATTACAGCTCCATGGGGACTACAGCCTGCCAGTAAAATCACCCAAATCACCAGTCTTTATTACGTGAGCTGGACAGCGAGGTTCAGCAGGACATTTAACTACTGGGGCATCACATCCGATCTTTACCCACACATGCCTTTTGACAATGATTGTGTTGGAGGAAGTCACTTTGAAGAATAAAATGATGTTCTCTACAAATTTATTGGAAATGCCCTGAGTACTAGAATGTGAAATAAGAAAAAATATGAAGGGGAAAGTTATTGCTTATGGTTTACAAAACTCGGCTGCCCGTGTCCTAACTCTCACCAAGTCCCGTTCGCCCATCTCCCCTGTGCTCACTGACTTACATTGGCTGCGGTTAAGCATCGCCTCGATTTCAAAATTCACATCCTTGATTTCAAATCCCTCCATGGCTTCGCCCCTCCCTATCTCTGTAATCTCCTTCAGCCCCACAACCCCCCGAGATATCTGCGCTCCTCTAATTCTGCCCTCTTGAGCATCCCTGATTATAACCGCAATTTCAGCCCTAACATCTCTTTTAACAGACTTAACTTGCCTTTGTTACCTCTAGTCTTGACTATTCCAAAGCTCTCCTGGCCGGCCTCCCATCTTCCACCCTCCATAAAGTTAAGCTCATCCAAAACACTGCTACATGTATCCTAACTCTCACCAAGTCCCGTTCACCCATCACCCCTGTGCTCGCTGACCTACATTGGCTCCAGGTTAAGCAACGTCTCAATTTCAAATCCCTCCATGGCCTCGCCCCTCCCTATCTCTGTAATCTCCTCCAGCCCTACAACCGCCCGAGATATCTGCGCTCCTCCAATTCACGCCTCACGCACCCCCAATTTTAATCGTTCAACCATTGGTGGCCGTGTCTTCAGCTGCCTAGGCCCTAAGCTCTGGAATTCCCTCCCTAAACCTCTCCGCCTCGCTACCTCTCTTTCCTCCTTTAAGACGCTCCTTAAAACCTACCTCTTTGACCAAGCTTTTGGTCACCTGCCCTAATTTCTCCTTATGTGGCTCGGTGTCAAATTTGTTGTCTTAAAATACTCCTGTGCAGCGCCTTGGGACGTTTTACTACGTTAAAAGGCGCTATATAAATACAAGTTGTTGTTGTTGTTGTTTATGAACGAGAGGAAAATTTTCAGCCAAAGCATCAAGTGCCGAAAGATACTTTTGTAAGCTCTGTATTGCCATTGTTATATTGCAGGCACAGGTTTGAGGCCAGAAGCTGCTTACAGCACTACAGAATTAGCAGATCAGAGTTATACTCCCAGTAGAAATCTATTCATGTATGCAAGCACATGTGCACAAAGCTCCACTTGCTGGCGTCCAAATGACACTTACTTTTTTAATGGTAACAAATAGCTAATGTGATAGTTCTTGTTAACATTAAAATGGCTTCAAAATAATGTTTGAAGAAGTTTCCCAGCTGGTGCATTTTTTAAATTTTCTTTCACAGCATTTTTCGGCAACTTGGAGCCGCTCCAATGTTGAAACCATGGAACTAGCTTCTTTGAGATGTTCTTGCAACACACATAAGAATATGATCTTGGCAACCTCTAATGTAGAAAAAATTCCCAAGGCGCTTCACAGCAATGTAATCCGACAAAACATGACACCAAGCCAAAGAAAGAGACATTAGGGCAGGTGACCAAAAGCTTGGTCAGAGGTGGGTTTTAAGGAGCGTCTTAAAGGCGGAGAGGTTTCGGGAAGGAATTCCAGGGCTTAGGACCCAGGCAGATGAAGGCACGGCCGCCAACAGTGGGGCGAAAGAAGTCGGGAATGCACGAGGGGCCAGTATTGGAGGAACGCAGATATCTCGGAGGGCTGGAGGACTGCAGAAGGTTACAGAGATAGGGAGGAGCGAGACCATGGAAGGATTTGAAAACAAGGATGAGAATTTTAAAATTTGAGGTGTTGGCAGACTGGGAGCCAATGGAGGTCAGCGAGCACAGGGGGGCGATGGGTGAACCGGACTTGCTGCGAGTTAGGGTACGGGCAGCAGTTTTTGGATGAGCTCAAGTTTGTGGAGAGTGGGCGGCCTCTGTCAGGAAAGCTTTGGACTAGTTGGGTCTAGAGGTAACAAAATCAAGGATGAGGGTTTCAGCAACAGATGGGCTGAGGCAGGGGCAGAGACAGGGGAATATTATGGAGGTTGAAGTAGGCAGTCTTGGTGATGGCCTGTAATAATTGCACTGGATATCATTGAAAATGGACATTTCCATTACCGAACATTGAAGAATAACTCCTCATCACTGTGGATATATTACTCCAATCTACTAGGCAATGCCATACTTTATTTTTCAGGAAGTTCCCTGAAGTCAATTCCTGTGGTAACCATTAAGTATAAACAGCTCATAAACTGAGTAAGATTACTAACATGTAGCCAGTCACCCGATCGGAGATACACACAGTGCTGAAATTGTAATGACCAACAAGATATTCTCTGGCGCACTGGTTCTAACGAAGGCTTATTCCAAAAACATTAACCAATCTTTCTCTTTCAGATGCCAATTGAGCTGCTGTGAATTTCCAGCAATTTCTTTTTTTAAATCTCCCTTCTTCGCTCAGCAGGTTTTATTGATTTTCTCAGCCACTGAGAGATGCTCCAGTTAGGACCGAATTCAAAGCTATCTGATCGTTAAAAAGTAGGTTGGAAAATAATTTTATTTGGATCAACAAATTCCTGATTTCTTGTATTCGTTACATAGTAGTTACAGCACAGAAACAGGCCATTCGGCCCAACAGGTCTATGCCGGTGATTATGCTCCACCCACCTTATTTCATTTCACCCTATCAACATATCCTTCTATTCCTTTCTCCCTCATGTGCTTATCTAGTTTCTCTTTAAATGCACCTATGCAATTCACCCCAACCACTCCCTGTAGTGGCAAGTTCCACATTCCATAGAAACATAGAAACATGGAAGATAGGAGTGGGAGTAGACCATTCGGCCCCTCGAGCCTGTTCCGCCATTTAATGAGATCATGGCTGATCATCCAAATTCAGTACCCTGTCCCTGCTTTCTCCCCATATCTATTGATCCCTTTAGCCTTAAGAAATATATCTAACTCCTTCTTGAATATATTTAATGAATTGGCCTCAACTGCCTTGTGTGGTAGAGAATTCCACAGGTTTACCACTCTCTGGGTGAAGAAATTCCTCCTCATCTCAGTCTTAAATGGCTTACCCCTTATCCTTAGACTGTGACACCTGGTTCTGGACTCCCCCGCCATTGGGAACATTCTTCATGCATCTAGTCTGTCTAGTCCTGTTAGAATTTTATAAGTTTCAATGAGATCCCCTCTCATTCTTCTAAACTCAAGCGAATATAAGCCCAATCGACCCAATCTCTCCTCATACGTCATTCCTGCCATCCCAGATATCAGTCTGGTGAATCTTCGCTGCTCTCTCTCCATGGCAAAAACATCCTTCCTCAGATAAGGTGACCAAAACTGCACACAATACTCAAGGTGTGGTCTCACCAAGGCCCTGTACAACTGCAGCAAGACATCCTTGCTCCTGTACTCGAATCCTCTCGCTATGAAGGTCAACATACCATTTGCCTTCTTAACCGCCTGCTGCACCTGCATGCTTACCTTTAGCGACTGGTGCACAAGGACACCCAGCTCTATTTGCACTTCCCCTTTTCCCAATCTATTGCCATTCAGATAATAATCTGTCTTCCTGTTTTTGCCACCGAAGTGGATAACCTCGCATTTATCCACATTATACTGCATTTGCCATGCATCTGCCCAATCACCCAACCTGTCCAAATCATACTGGAGTTTCTCTGCATCCTCCTCACAGCACACATGCCCACCCAGCTTTGTGTCGTCTGCAAACTTGGAGATATTACATCTAGTTCCCTCGTCTAGATCATTTATATATATTGTGAATAGCTGGGGTCCTAGCACCGATCCCTGCGGTACCCCACTAGTCACTGCCTGCCACTCGGAAAAAGACCCGTTTATTCCAACTCTTTGCTTCCTGTCTGCCAACCAGTTCTCTATCCAAGACAGTACTTTACCCCCAATCCCATGTGCTTTAACTTTGCACGTTACCTCTTATGCGGGACCTTATCAAAAGCCTTCTGAAAGTCCAAATACACCACATCCACTGGTTCTCCCTTATCTATTCTACCAGTTACATCCTCAAAAAATGCCAGTAGATTAGTCAAGCATGATTTGCCTTTTGTAAATCCATGTTGACTTTGTCCGATCCTGTCACTGTTTTCCAAGTGCCCTGCTATTACATCTTTTATAATGGACTGTAGCATTTTTCCCCACTACTGATGTCAGACTTATGATTCCCCGTTTTCTCTCTCCCACCTTTTTTAAATAGTGGGGTTACATTAGCTATCCTCCAATCCATGGGAACTGTTCCAGAGTCTATAGAATTTTGGAAGATGACCAGCAATGCATCTATTTCTAGGGCCACTTCCTTAAGTACCCGAGGATGTAGATTATCAGGCCCTGGGGATTCCAACCACTCTCCGAGTAAAGAAGTTTCTCCTGATTTCCCGATTGGATTTATTAGTGACCATCTTATATTGATGGCCCCTAGTTCTGGTCTCGCCCACAAGTGGAAACATCTTCTCTACGTCTACCCTATCAAATCCTTCATAATTTCAAAGATCTCTATCAGGTCACCCCTCAGCCTGTTCAGTCTTTCCTGAGAGTTATAACCTCTCAGTTCTGGTATCATCCTTGTAAATCTTTCTTGCACCTTCTCCAGTGCCTCTTTTTAGTTTGTATTACAAGCCTTTCTTTTCCAATTTAGCGTTATATATTCAGGTCTGATCAGAACCTAAGTAGTGCTCGAAATACATTTCCTCATCGTATACCTTATAGATTTGGCCCAAATAGAATAAACTCCAGCCTGTAAAGTGAAAAATTCTGTATAGCACTGCTGAAAATAAAATAGCTTTGGATTAACATAAGTCTTTGAGAAAATTCAGAGTAGTTACTAAATCATTAGAATGAATAAATAAGCAGATGGGTGTAACAACATTTTGTCAATCATTTATTTTAAGAATTGTGATGTAACATATTGGTGGAAAAAGAATGATTAAAAACTGTGGAATTTTACACAGTGGCTGTAGGTTTGTTCATTGGGGTTCCTAGGGTTGGAACACTAAAGCACATCAAAGCTTCAAAGCCCAAAGCCTGCACTGGATTGGTACCTAAAAATAATTGAACTGTGTTTAGTTTCTTTTGCCAACAGCTTTACCCAGTTGGATGTAAGTAGGATGTGACTATAGTCGTCTTTTAGTTCATCTGCAATTATAATTTGGGGGGAGCCATCACCTCAGTTAACATATATCATGATTTACAAGGGATTTTTTATTTCCTTAGAGGCCTTTTTTAGGATGATAATCACTTGGAACTTGAATAAGAGACATTTAAGAATGGAACAGCTTGTGTATATTCTGAAATATTATAGTGAAAGGTTAATTTGTGTTGGGTTGTGAGCATTAGAGTAGATATCACTTATCTATTCTTCCTATCGCCTAGTATTGTGTCCTTATGTCTCATACAACCAAAGTTACATAAGATAGTTTGCTAACCACATGTTATGCAATTGTATCAGAATGGAAAAGAATTTCCGTTTTTTCCTGCTTGCTTAGCAACAACAAATTCTTAGTGTCAACACTTGGATACACTCCAGAATAATATTTTATCAATGATCCGACAAAGCAAAACAAATCTAAATGTTTCAAGACTTGCTGCACCATGTTCCCGATCAAAGAGCATGACAACGTACCTACTTGCCACTGAAATGAAGCTATGCATAACTGGGGAGTAGTGTATCTCAAGATTAGTTTAGACAGGAGATTAAAGGATCCCTAAAGCCATTACGTAAAAGGAAGAAGGTGCCATTTGTATGGGTCAGCCCATAATATATAGATATAGTATTTGTTGTTTTATATATATTGTGTGCTGACACATAGAATGGCACCTTGTTCCTTTTTTGTTTTTAGGTGGCATAAGAACCAGGTGGTGAACTTCACCTGCATGCAGGGCCCTGAAATTCCACAGGGATCCTCCTGATCTCCCACTGTCATTTCGATGGGAGATTGGCAGAATCGCCAGAGAAAGGGTGTAAGTGGTTACATACGAACATACGAATTAGGAGCAGGAGTGGGCCACTCGGCTCCTCGAGCCTGCTCCGCCATTCAATAAGATCATGGCTGATCCGATTACTCCACATTCCCGCCTACCCCCGATAACCTTTCACCCCCTTGCTTATCAAGAATCTATCTACCTCTGCCTTAAAAATATTCAAAGACTCTGCTTCCACCGCCCTCTGAGGAAGAGAGTTCCAAAGACTCACGACCCTCTGTGAGAAAAAATTTCTCCTCATCTCTGTCTTAAATGGGCGACCCCTTATTTTTAAACAGTGACCCCTAGTTCTAGATTCTCCCACAAGAGGAAACATCCTCTCCACATCCACCCTGTCCAGACCCCTCAGGATGTTATATGGTTGAAGTTATGGTGGGAGACTGGGAGCGTGCCACAAAACTTAAAACGAGCTGGAGCCCGGAATATTCACCAGGTTCAGAGCGCTGAGAGGTGGGCAGGCGCAAAGGCAGCACCACCAATGATCTGGCAGATCATTAAATCAAGGCCAGTGTAGCTCTCTTCCATTTTGTGTTTGGCAGCCTTCACTATAAACCCTGGTAGTTTTAAACACAACAAGATCAAAGAAGGAAAGTCCTATTTTGTCTAAAAGGAAATAATATTGACGACTTTAACAATTCCAGTTATGTATTGTATGCAATGTATAAATAGAAAATTCATCAGGGACAAACAGTTTACAGAAAATAAACTACTCATACACACGCAAATCATCAGTCCAGAATGTGTATCCCACCGCTCTCGTTATGTTGCAACAGTTCATCATGTTCCCAGGACACAACATCATTAAACACTAAAAACCGTTATGAAACATTATCGAGCTTAATAAAATCAAAAACAGAAATGTTCAGAGTCTGTTCTTATGGTTTTTTTTAAAAACAAATCAAAACAACGTTTTCTTTTCAAAGTATCTGTTTGAAATTCAGTAATTGTGAGGTTCTGATTACTACGAACATGATGGGTAGGAAAAGAGCAGATGGTCCATAAACCCTACCCCACACCATGCTGGCTGGACCATCATGGCTAAACACTCCTTCCTCCCCCCGATTCCCCGCCCCCCGCCCCCCCCCCCCCGCCACCCCCCCCCCCCCCCGCCCCGCCTCCTCACAGTCGTGTCATCTCCTGGGAGAGGCAAGAAAAACAGAAGAAAAACAAGGTCAATAAGGGAAAAATTAATCTGTAAAATTCCTCTCCAACCCCTTCAGGTGACGGAAACCAGTCCAGGAGATCACACGGACCCAGTGTTCTCTATAAAAACACTGACCTTCTCTACGATGCGATCTCCGCCCCAGTCAGGAACTGGTTCAGCTCCCTCTTGAGTCAGCACCCACCGCACCAGGCAATACATTCCAGAGGCTCACTGCTGTCTGGGGAAAGAAGAACCACCCAACACCCAGTCTATTCCCACTCTTACATAGTTTAAACCCACGTCCCCTGGTCCTCCCCAATCCGTTAAACTGGAATACTCTATCAGTAGGGACTCTATCCAGCCCTTTAATTATTTTATAGACCTCTATCAGGTCACCTACAAGTCTGCACTGCTCTAAGGTAAATGAAAGTGAGAAGTCGCACAACACCAGGTTATAGTCCAACAGTTTTATTTGAAATCACAAGCTTTCGGAGCTGCTGCTCCTTCATCAGGTGAAGTGAAGGAATACGAATTGGCAAAGCATATATAGACAGAAAACAATGCCTGTGTAGCGTACAATCTCAGACGACTACAGTTAATCTTTCAGACCAAGGTGCTTGAGCCTATCTGAGCAGCTGAGGGCCTTTAAGTTCAGAATCATTCTTGTAGCTCTCCTCTGAACCTTTTCCAGGCCATTATATTGCCCACCATGTGAGGGGACCACTATTCTTTAAGAACTTTTATAGTTTGTATAGCACCATTATTGCATCAAAATTGGGGGAGAATCAGACATGATGCGAGGAATTTTAATCCCAAAAAACGGGCAGATTTGGGTTGGGTGGGAGGTTAAAGTGTTAAAAATTAGAATACTGAGCCCAACCCGCCTCTAACCTGCCCACGTCCGAGTTTAACGGAGGCGGGACGGGGGGCAGGCAGCCAATCCGCTCCATGGAGGCGGGTTGGCACTTTAAATAGGATAATGAGGCTGGAAGCCTTGGTTTTGACCTGCTTTGCAGGTTTAACTGTGGCTGGATCTGGTTCCCGGGCCTCGGGAAACCCGGCAGCTGCAGTGAGTCGAGGACAGCCTCGGGAGCACAGCTTGTGGGCCAGGAAGAGCAGGAGTGCTTGCTCCAGCCCTCCCCAAGCTCCCCTACCATCAGCGATCAGCGCCCCCCCGCATATACAACCACCCCCGCCCCCCACACCGGGATCGGTTCCTCCCCCCCCGCACCGGGTCGGGGATCGGACCACCTGCCCTCCCCCCGGGGTCGGGGATTGAACCTACCTGGCCCTGCGGTCTCTTCACCAGCGTTCCCCGCCCAGCTGGAAGCCAAGCCTGTCAACCAGGCTGACTTCCGGACGGGGATCCTGTCAGTGACGTCACACGCACGCTGTGCAGTTAAAACTCCACAGCAGTCGGGAAACCCAGACTTCCGCACACTCCCGGGGCCCCACCCTGCTCCCAGTGGGTCCAGAAGTTAAAAATCCCCCCGATCCCCATGTGACTGAAAGCATGGTCAAAGAGGTTGGTTGTAAGGAGACAAATTAAAATATACTGAAATTGGACTGCATTAAATATATTTACTGATGACCCTTGTTCTGTGTGTATCATTTTGAAATTAGGAACTGAAACTGACAGGAAATGACCGGCCTCTGTTATTAAGATACAATTACATTTGTAATAGATAATTGATCAGTCTGATGTGGAAGAGTTCCACCAGCTGTCTCAAAACAAGAGGCAGTTCCATCTATTATTAACCTCAAGGGAACTATTGGTTACGCAAATTGTTCTATGGGTGACACGCTGTACTTTAATCATTTAGATGTTGCCTGACCTCACTAGCAGGTCTCCTGTGGCATTGCTCATCATTAGTCAGAGGATACAGCATTTTGTACATTATATCCACAATGTATTATTTGGCTGCTACAGTGAAGGTGCGTGTAACGGATGTGTTCCTTTAAGGCCACAAGCTCTAATTGCTGGCATGAAAGAGGTGGGGGTGGGGTGGGTCGCAACAGATCAGGGGCCAGAGGAGAGAACATAAGAACATAAGAAATAGGAGCAGGAGTAGGCCATTCGGCCCTTCGAGCAATTCAATGAGATCATGGCTGATCTTCTGCCTCAACTCCATTCACCGGCCCTATCGCCATATCCCTTAATGCCCTTACTAGTCAGAAATCTATCGACTTCTGTTTTGAATAAACCCAATGACTGAGCCTCCACAACCCTCTGGGGTAGAGAATTCCAAAGATTCACCACACTCTGTGTGAAGAAATGTCTTCTCATCTCAGTCCTGAATGGCCTACCCTTTATCCTGAGGCTGTGGCCCTTGGTTCTAGACTCCCCAGCCAAGGGAAACATTCTCCCAGCATCCACCCTATCAAGCCCTGTAATAATTTTGTATGCTTCAATGAGATCCCCTCTCATTCTTCTGAATTCAAGAGAATACAGGCCTAGTTTACTCAATCTCTTCTCATACGACAGTCCCGCCATCCCAGGAATCAATCTCGTGAACCTTCATTGCACTCCCTCAATGCAAGTATATCCTTCCTTAGGTAAGGAGACCAAAATTGTACACGGTACTCCAGGTGTGGTCTCACCAAGGCCCTATATAATTGGAGTAAGACTTCTTTACTCCTGTACTCAAATCCTCTTGTAATGAAGGCCAGCATACCATTTGCCTTCCTAATAGCTTGCTGCACCTGCACATTCACTTTCAGTGACTCATGTACAAGGACACCCAGGTCCCTTTGAGCATCTGCATTCCCCAATCTTTCACCATTTAGGAAATACTCTGCCTTTGTTTTTTCTACCAAAGTGGATAACTTCACATTTATCCACATTATATTCCATCTGCCATGTTCTCGCCCACTCACTGAGCCTGTCGAGATTCCCTTGAAGCCTCTTCACATCCTCTTCGCAACTGACACTGCCACCTAGCTTTGTATCATCAGCAAATTTGGAAATGTTACATTTAGTCCCCTCATCCAAATCATTGATATAGATTGTGAATAGCTGGGGCCCAAGCACCGATCCTTGCGGTACCCCACGAGTCACAGCCTGCCATCCTGAAAAAGATCTGTTTATCCCTACTCTTTGTTTTGTGTCTGTTAACCAATTCTCAATCCATGCTAGTATATTACCCCCAATTCCATGTGCCCTAATTTTGTTCACCAACCTCTTGTGTGGGACCTTATCGAAGGCCTTCTGAAAATCCAGATACACCACATCTACCGGTTCCCCTTTGTCTACTCCACTAGTTACATCCTCAAAGAATTCCAATAGGTTTGTCAAACAGGATTTCCCTTTCATAAATCCATGTTGACTCTGCCCAATCTTACTATTAGTTTCTAAGTGCCCAGTTATTGCATCCTTTATAATAGATTCCAGCATTTTCCCAACTACTGATGTGAGGCTAACAGGTCTGTAGTTCCCCGAGGGAGGAGTTCGGAGCATCACCGGCGGGCCGGAGGAGCATGGCTGGGGGGTGGAGGGGGGATCGGAGGCCTCGCGAGGGAGTCTCCAATCGCGTGGGGGGTGGGTTAGGTAGAGACGCTGGATCCAGCAGTCCGCACCTTCCATTGGCTGGCGGGTTTCATGAGGCCTGCAGATACCGACCAGCTAAAGTAAAATTCACAATGGAGGTTAAATCAGAGGCTTCCAGCCTCATTATAATATTAGTATGTTCGACCCGCCTCCTGGGAGCGGATTGGCTGCCCGCCCCTCGTCCTGCCTCCGTTAAAACCGGAAGTGGGTGGGTTGGAGGCGGGTTCTGGTCGGGATTGACATTTTTTACATTTTAACTTCCCACTTGACCCCAACCCACCTGATTATTTAGGTTAAAATTCCCCCCCCCCCGACCTAGAAGTCAGAAATAGAAAATTGTTGAGGGAAAAAAAAGTACGAATAAAAACGTGAACCTGGGATAGAATGCTGCCACCCAGGACAGGAGAGTTATACAATGCAATGCACCAGTTATTATTCTGCTGGTGAGATTCAGTTGTGTCTGTTTAAAGCCGTAGACCCAAAAATCCATGGCCTTTCCGGCACATTCCGGTGGGAGTCCGCCAGAATGGTCAAAATCCAAGCTGAGGCCTACATAAGATGGGTGATATAGGCGCCCTATAAAAGGGCCATCAAATCGATATCTACCTTAAAAGCCCTTAGTTACCACAATAGGCTTCAAGAGCCGGGTCTCCTTACTCTAGAAAAGCTTAGACATCAGTGAGATTAGACTGAGGTTCTTCAATGAAAGGCCAAGACTAGTGTCCATGTGGATAGACTATTTGAATTAGATAGGTGAAGGGAGAACCAGGGGTATATATGTATAATTTACGTTAGTGTAGAATTAGGTTAGGTGTCAGGAAGATGTTATTTTCACAGAGGAACAAGTTACCGCTCGTGCAGAATGCGGATTCGCTGCACGTGTTGAAAGGTGAGCTGGACAGGTATCTGTACTTACTGTCTTTAACGCATTATTAGCTGATCTCCTGTGGCATTGCTCAGAATGATTTGGCAGACACACCCGGAGTCCATTTTGACTTTGGGATGCCTGACCGGTCGAGCCAGTCGCCCGTCCCCGTGACAAAGAGGCGGCCATGATTTTCAGACCCAGGCCTCGTTTGCTTCGAGCCACAATGCTGCGAGGCACCAAACAGGCACCCTGATGCATCTCGCCGGAGTGAGGCTGCCCAGTATCGGCCCGAAGTGGTTGGCAACAAGGTAAGTGTGGGTGGGTGGGGGGCGGGGTGGGTATCCCTGACCCCGATTTGCATGTTAAAAGGAGCCTACTGCCTTAAACAGGCAGGTGTTTTGGGCGGTAGGTCCCTTTCCAAATGCATTGTCAGAATTAACAGGGCGGTAAGGCTACCGATCCATTTTGAGGCCATTACCACCCCATTAACGCCAGGCATAACAAGTGAAAATCGGCCCTCTTCTGTGTGTATTAAATAATAACCAAGACCGTGTAGAAGCCAGAAATGGTATTGCATTTTTTTAATAGCCTAGAATTGTTCTTGTCTCTGTCACTGTTGCTCTACACCTCTGTAAAATGGATGATCTTGTAATGCCTCTGGAACAGTGCATTGGCCATGTCCTGAATGCCCGTGGACATGGTTCTCTGGCTTCCCAAGATGTACCCCTCCAGATGATTGAAATAGTTTGGTGGTGAAAAGTTCAGAGATCCTGTTATCTTCACAACCGCAGTTAGAGTGATTCTGATCCTCAGAATACCCTCAGTCCTTTGCTCTCAGTTTAAGAACATAAGAACTAGGAGCAGGAGTGGGTCACACGGCCCCTCGAGCCTGCTCCGCCATACGGCCCCTCGAGCCTGCTCCACCATACGGCCCCTCGAGCCTGCTGCGCCACACGGCCCCTCGAGCCTGCTCCGCCACACGGCCCCTCGAGCCTGCTCCGCCACACGGCCCCTCGAGCCTGCTCCGCCACACGGCCCCTCGAGCCTGCTCCGCCACACGGCCGCTCGAGCCTGCTCCGCCACACGGCCCCTCGAGCCTGCTCCGCCACACGGCCCCTCGAGCCTGCTGCGCCACACGGCCCCTCGAGCCTGCTCCGCCACACGGCCCCTCGAGCCTGCTCCGCCACACGGCCCCTCGAGCCTGCTCCGCCACACGGCCCCTCGAGCCTGCTCCGCCACACGGCCCCTCGAGCCTGCTCCGCCACACGGCCCCTCGAGCCTGCTCCGCCACACGGCCCCTCGAGCCTGCTCCGCCACACGGCCCCTCGAGCCTGCTCCGCCACACGGCCCCTCGAGCCTGCTCCGCCACACGGCCCCTCGAGCCTGCTCCGCCATTCAATAAGATCATGGCTGATCATCGACCTCAACTCCACTTTCCTGCCCGATCTCCATATCTCTTGATTCCCCTAAAGTCCAAAAATCTATCGATCTCAGCCTTAAATATACTCAACGACTGAGCCTCCACAGCCCCCTGGGGTAGGAAATTCCAAAGATTCACCACCCTCTGAGTGAAGTAATTCCTCCTCATCTCAGTCTGAAATGGCCGATCCCTTATTCTGAGACTCTGTCCCCTAGTTCTAGCCTCTCCAGCCAGGGAAATGGTAGCATAGTGGTAATGTTACTGGACTAGTAATCCAGAGGCCTGGGCTAATAATCCAGAGACCATAAATTCATAATCCACCACTGCAGCTGGGGAATTTAAATTTAGTTGATTAAGTAAATCTGGAATAAAAAAGCTGCTATCAGTAATGGTGACCATGTAAAAATGCACCTGGTTCACTAATATCTTTTAGGGAAGGAAATCTGCCGTCCTCACCTGGTCTGGCCGATATGTGACTCCAGACACAGCAAAGTGGCTGACTCTTAAATGGCCTAGCAAGCCACTCAGTTGTACCAAACCGCTACGACAAAGTCACTCTGGGAGCACCTTCGCCACACGGGCTGCAGCGATTCAAGAAGGCGGCTCACCACTGCCTTCACAAAGGCAATTAGGGATGGGCAATAACTTAACAGGGGAAACAACCTCTCAGCATCTACCCTGTCAATCCCCCTCAGAATCTTGTATGTTTCAATGAGATCACCTCTCATTCTTCTAAACTCCAGAGAGTATAGGCCCATTCTATACAATCTCTCATCATAGGACAGCCCTCTCATCCCAGGAATCAATCTAGTGAACATTTGTTGCACCTCCTCTAAGGCAAGTATATCCTTCCTCGGATAAGGAGAGCAAAACTGTGCACAGTACTCCAGGTGTGGTCTCACCAAAGCCCTGTACAATTGTAACAAGACTTCCTTACTCTTACACTCCAACCCTGTTGCAATAAAGGCCAACATGCCATTTGCCTTCCTAATTGCTTGCTGTACCTGCATGCTAACTCTCTATTTTTCCTGTATGAGGACACCTAAATCTCTCTGAACACCAACATTTAATAGCTTCTCACCATTTAAAAAATATTGGGCTGTACTTTGCGACCCCTATGGGTGCGTACGAGGTGTGTATGCGCCCATAAGGACCGCTCAAGTTCTGGGTTTAGGCATGCAAAGCACAAGGATAACTGATCCTTGCGGCACCCCACTAGTTACAGCCTGCCAACCTGAAAATGACCCATTTATCCCTACTCTCTGTTTTCTGTCCATTAACCAATCCTCTATCCATGCTAATCTATTACCCCAACCCCACAAGCCCTTATCTTGCATAACAACCTTTTATGTGGCACCTTATCGAATGCCTTTTGGAAATCCAAATATACTATATCCACTGGTTCTCCTTTATTTACCCTACTCATTACATCCTCAAAAAACTCTAATAAATTTGTTAAACACGATTTCCCTTTCATAAAACCATGTTGACTCTGCCTAATCATGTTATGATTTTGTAAGTGCCCTGTTACCACTTCCTTAATAATGGATTCCAACATTTTCCCGACAACAGATGTCAGGCTAACTGGCCTGTAGTTCCCTGTTTTCTCTCTCCCTCCTTTCTTGAATAGTGGGGTTACATTTTCTACCTTTCAATCCACTGGGAGCGTTTTAGAATCTAGGGAATGTTGGAAGATCACAACCAATGCATCCACTATCTCTGCAGCCACCTCTTTTAGAACCCTAGGATGTAAGCCGTCAGGTCCAGGGGATTTGTTGGCTTTTAGTCCCTGTAGTTTCTCACAGTACAACAATTGCCAGCTTTCACTAATAATAGATGGGAAGTTGGTTTGATCTATGTGATGTTAAGAGACCAAGGGCGAAAAATGGAGTCACGCCCCGGAAAAATTAGCGCCCCTGCGATCGAAATTGCGTGGTAGCGCCCCAAGAGAGAAGCGGGGCGCTACTGGAAGCGCCCCGCCTCCCTCCTGGGGCGCTGCGAGGGAATATCGCGGCGCTACGTGCTGCGGTATTGCAGGCCTTCCTCCCCTTCTTAAAGGGGAGGGGCCTTGTGCAGCGCAACCCGGGGCCCAGCTGGGCCACCAGGGATCGGAGTGCCGGCAAAAGAGCCCGGCATTCAAGAGAAGTGCCAGGCACATGGAGCGCAGCCGGCACTCCGCAGGGGGGGCAGGTAAGGAGGCCGGGGACGGGAGTGGAGGCAGGTGCTGGCAGGCGGCCAACACCTCGCCTTTAATTAGCACCGCCCTGGCCGCAGGTAGGCCCCCCTGACCCCATCGGACATAGCGTCCGGCGGTAAGTCAGGAGGCACTACCGAAGATCGCGGCCGGGGCACGAGCGGGGTGCTGCGCATGGCGATGACATCATCACCGGCGGTGCAGCGCCGCGGGGCGTTAACGGTTAGTGCCGCCACTAACCTCTGGCTGAATTTCGTGGGAGGTGTCGACGGTGCCGCGGCCAGGCGCTAGTTGCTTTGCGCCCCATTAGCACCCTCTTAGGGCGCTAACGGGAGGCGCAAAGCAACCGCATTTTTCCCCCCAAGCACGCATTTTCATTCTAATGATCTGTAGTAATGCAACTAAGGTGCTGAACTAGTGGGCTGTCCAATTATATTAGTTGTGGGTGTCCTTGAAGTGTATTGTAAGGGAGATGGTTCCTGTTTGGCATCTAAGTGGTGCATGCATTTGAAGTGTGTTGTCAGCTAATGTGCTGTTTGGACGATCCTTCGTTTTGTCAGGGAACACTTAAAGTTGTGTCCTTGTTACACTGTGCCAAATATATGCTTGTGACAAAGTAAATGTGTCATGGAAATGGTAGCATAATGCCGACTTTTCGTTGTGTTGAAACTGTTTACCATTCCTTGGCAGGACCTGTTGTTCGACATCCAGAGCTCCCGCATTAAACAGCCAGAGGCCTCATGCATTCATACAAATAGGGGTCAAGTGAGGTCATTTAGACCCCAGCGCCATGTTCATCTCTGGCTGCCTGATTCCTGCCAGTTCCTGCTCCCTCTCACCAATCATGGCCGTATAAGTTGGGAGGTGGGCCTTGGGAGCAATAGTGAAAGGGATCCTCGGGCGTTGCCAGGTAAAGCTGGTTGCGACTTTTGGAGACCTGTTTCTGGCAGTCGTTTACGCGTTTCCCCCCTTAACGGTTCTGAAATCTTCTGAAGTTGCTGCTTTAGGTCCTTTACTCACGTTACCTGCTGCCCCACATTGTGGCTGCTTTCTGTTCCTTACGTTGAATACACCTCGTCTTTGAGCTGCTCCTGCCGGCTATTGACAAGTGGCTGCACCTCCCAATTTCCTGTGTCTGAGTCGGAGAGCTACCTGGGGGGAGGAGCTCATTTTGTGCTGTCAGCTCACAGACTGCATTATCACGAAGGCTGACCATGAAAAACGATTGGGTCCCACGCTGAGTCATCCAGGTGGACACCGCGCATGCCTCACCCACCGCCCGTCCATTTACCACATGCAGACAAAATCGACCCGCGCGTGTGTGTTGGCAAGTTATATTTAGACATGAGCAGGTCCATGCACGGTGCACGGTACCACATGTATGTGCATGTGTGTGTGTGCACATACTGAGAAGCTTTGGATTTCAGAGGAAGCAAGAGCATTGATTGAATGTCGTGAGTATATTGAATACACGGCTGGTACAGGGCAGGAAGTGTTGGTCTGTGGGAAAGAAACAAAATTCAATGATAGGCCACATAACTGCACGAGAATTATCTTTACTATCAAGAGTAGTTTATCTTGTGTAGATTCAGCGTTCCTCTTTGTGAACCTTATTGCTCATTGCATTGTTTGTGTGGCTCTGTGCCCATGAGCAAGTAACTAGCAGAGTTAAAATATTCAAATGGAATGAAATGATGAATTTTGTCCATTTTGTATCTGCCTCTTTATCAGCAGAATAATACTGGCTGTTTTAGGAACATGCCCATTTGTGATAAAATTGTTCGAAGTCAGCTAATTCAGATGACAGTACCCAGCTGTTCCAACAATGGCTGAAGCTGCAGCCTCTGCACCTGTTCAATTATCTACACATGCAATGATAGAAATCTGGAGCTATCTGTGTCCAGGGACTCGGAAATAAAAGCCTTTAATCTGTGTCATTAAAAGGTGTCTTCAGTCAAAGGGGAGACCTGCTTTGTTGTAATAATGTGCCCACATGGCCTCAACTAATATTTTATTTTGCCAACTGCAACAAATGTCAGCCCAGCTGTATCCAAATGACTTGATCAAAATATCTTCTCTTATTGATTGATGTGAGCCACTTCCTTGTGTCATTGATTGTACCCTTTGTCCCACAATGATAAAGTACTGAGATAGGAATCATTGTAAAGAATGAAGACCTCTTCAACGATACAGCAAGCTCATTTTGCTTTGGCTTTGAACTTTTTACTTAGTTATCTGAAAAAAGCAACATATTTACTACCAGATATAATAAAGTAGAATCAATGATTAAACAAGAATGTTTGTTAATTCACAATGAAGTAGAAAATGTAACAATGGGGTTGATACTGTGAACTGGGAACAGTGCGTTGGAAACTCTGCTTTATGGGCTTCGTGTGCACCTCCAGGGCTGGCCTTACGGGTGGGCAGCCTGGGTGACCGCCCAGGGCACCATGGTCAGGGGGACGCCATGGTCAAGAGGGTCTGGCATTAACGGTGTCGGCCACTCCGGAGAACTTGCCGATCTCCAAAGTCTGCGTCCAACAGACTGTGGCGCTACTCAAGAAAAGCAAACTTCAAGTTTCAAGAGCAAGTTCCCAAACACATGGAGAGCACTCAGGATCCTGTTAACCCTGCCCGTATCGAGGGCGATGGAGAGCACTCAGGATCCTGTTAACCGTGTCCGTATCACTAGTGATGGAGAGCACTCAGGATCCTGTTAACCCTGCCCGTATCGAGGGTGATGGAGAGCACTCAGGATCCTGTTAACCGTGTCCGTACCACTGGTGATGGAGAACACTCGGGACCCTGTTAACCCTGCCCGTATCACTGGTGATGGAGAACACTCGGGACCCTGTTAACCCTGCCCGTATCGAGGGCGATGGAGAGCACTCAGGATCCTGTTAACCATGTCCGTACCACTGGTGATGGAGAACACTCGGGACCCTGTTAACCCTGCCCGTATCACTGGTGATGGAGAACACTCGAGACCCTGTTAACCCTGCCCGTATCACTGGTGATGGAGAACACTCGGGATCCTGTTAACCCTGCCCGTATCACTGGTGATGGAGAACACTCGGGATCCTGTTAACCCTGCCCGTATCGAGGGCGATGGAGAGCACTCAGGATCCTGTTAACCCTGCCCGTATCACTGGTGATGGAGAGCACTCAGGATCCTGTTAACCGTGTCCATATCAGTGGCGATGGAGAGCACTCAGGATCCTGTTAACCCTGCCCGTATCGGTGGCGATGGAGAGCACTCAGGATCCTGTTAACCGTGCCCGTATCGAGGGCGATGGAGAGCACTCAGGATCCTGTTAACCGTGTCCGTATCACTGGTGATGGAGAACACTCGGGATCCTGTTAACCGTGTCCGTATCACTGGTGATGGAGAACACTCGGGATCCTGTTAACCCTGCCCGTATCGGTGGCAATGGAGAGCACTCAGGATCCTGTTAACCGTGTCCATATCGGTGGCGATGGAGAGCACTCAGGATCCTGTTAACCGTGCCCGTATCGGTGGCGATGAAACAGTTTGGGTGGAGATAAGGAATAATAAGGGGAAAACAACATTAGTGGGCGTAGTCTATAGGCCTCCGAACAGTTGCAACTCTATTGGACGGAGTATCAATCAGGAAATAGTTGAGGCATGTAATAAGGGAACATCTATAATTATGGGGGATTTTAACTATCATATCAATTGGACAAATCAAATGGGGCAGGGCTGCCTTGAGGATGAGTTCATTGAGTGTATTAGGGATGGGTTTCTTGAGCAGTATGTAACTGAACCGACCAGGGGGCAAGCAACCTTAGATCTGGTCCTGTGTAACGAGACAGGATTAATTAAAAATGTCCTAGTAAAGGATCCCCTTGGAATGAGTGACCATAACATGGTTGAATTCCATATTCAATTAGAGGGTGAGAAGGTTGGATCTCAAACAAGCGTGCTAAGCTTGAATAAAGGAGACTATGAAGGTATGCGAGCGGAATTGAGTAGAGTGGATTGGGAAAATAGATTAAAGGGTAAGACGACACATGATCAGTGGTGTACATTCAAGGAGTTATTTTACAACTTCCAAAAAAAATATATTCCACTGAAAAGAAAAGGGTGTAAAAGAAAGGACAGTCATCCGTGGCTAAGTAAAGAAATTAAGGATAGTATTCGACTAAAAACAAGGGCATATAAGGTAGCGAAATCTAGTGGGAGGACAGAGGATTGGGAAAACTTTAAAAGGCAGCAAAAAATAACAAAAAGATTGATTAAGAAAGGGAAGATAGATTATGAAAGTAAATTAGCAAAAAATATAAAAACAGATAGTAAGAGTTTTTATAGTTATATAAAAAGAAAAAGGGTGGCTAAAGTAAATGTTGGTCCCTTAGAGGATGAGACCGGGAAATTAATGGTGGGAAATATGGAGATGGCAAAAACACTGAATGAATATTTTGTATCAGTCTTTACAGTAGAGGACACTAAGAATATCCCAACACTGGACAAACAGGGGGCTATAGGGGGAGAGGAGCTAAACACGATCAAAATCACTAAGGAAGTGGTACTCGGTAAAATAATGGGACTCAAGGCGGATAAATCACCTGGACCTGATGGCTTACATCCTAGAGTCTTGAAGGAAGTGGCGGTAGGGATTGTAGATGCATTGGTAATAATTTTTCAAAACTCCCTGGATTCCGCTAAGGTCCCGGCAGACTGGAAAACTGCTAATGTAACACCCTTATTTAAAAAGGGCAGTAGACAGAAGGCTGGTAACTATAGACCGGTTAGCCTAACATCTGTGGTAGGTAAAATTTTGGAGTCCATTATTAAGGAAACAGTAACAGGACATTTGGATAATCATAATTTAATAGGACAAAGTCAGCATGGTTTTACGAAGGGGAAGTCATGTTTGACAAATTTGCTGGAGTTCTTTGAGGAAGTAACATATAGAGTGGATAAAGGGGAACCAGTGGACGTAGTGTATTTAGACTTCCAAAAGGCATTTGACAAGGTGCCACACAAAAGATTATTGCTTAAGGTAAAAAATCACGGGATTGGGGGTAATATTCTGGCATGGATAGAGGATTGGCTATCTAACAGAAAGCAAAGAGTTGGGATAAATGGTTCATTCTCAGACTGGCAATCAGTAACTAGTGGTGTTCCACAGGGGTCAGTGCTGGGTCCCCAACTCTTCACAATCTATATTAACGATTTGGAGGAAGGGACCAAGTGTAACATATCAAAATTTGCAGATGATACAAAGATGGGAGGGAAAGTAGTGAGTGAGGAGGACATAAAAAACCTGCAAGGGGACATAGACAGGCTAAGTAAGTGGGCAGAGATTTGGCAGATGGAATACAACACTGGAAAGTGTGAGGTGATGCACTTTGGCAGGAAAAATCCTAGAGCAATTTATTATCTTAATGGCAAGAAACTGGAGAGTACTGAAGTGCAAAGGGATCTGGGGGTCCTGGTGCACGAAACTCAAAAGGTTAGTATGCAGGTGCAGCAAGTGATTAAGAAGGCAAATGGAATGTTGGCTTTCATTGCTAGGGGGATAGAATATAAAAATAGGGAGGTATTGCTTCAGTTGTACAAGGTATTGGTGAGACCGCACCTGGAATACTGCATACAGTTTTGGTGTCCTTACTTAAGGAAAGACATCCTTGCTCTCGAGGCAGTGCAAAAAAGGTTCACTCGGTTAATCCCGGGGATGAGGGGGTGGTCATATGAGGAGAGGTTGGGTAGATTGGGACTCTACTCATTGGAGTTCAGAAGAATGAGAGGCGATCTTATTGAAACATATAAGATTGTGAAGGGGTTGGATCGGGTGGATGCGGGGAGGATGTTCCCGATGACGGGTGAGACGAGAACTAGGGGACATAGTCTTAGAATAAGGGGCTGCTCTTTCAAAACTGAGATGAGGAGGAACTACTTCACTCAGAGGGTGGTAGGTCCATGGAATATGCTGCCACAAAAAGCTGTAGAAGCTACAACATTAATTAAATTTAAAACAGAAATAGACAGTTTCCTAGAAGTAAAGGGCATTAAGGGTTACGGGGAGCGGGCAGGAATTTGGACATGAGTCTAGGTTCGGATCGGTCATGGCCCTGTGGGTAGTGGAGCGGGCCCAGGGACTGTGTAGCCTGATTCTGCTCCTATTTCGTGTGTGCAATTCTGTTAGATGCAGGAGATGGTTCTGTGATAGATAGTAGATTGGCGGTTAGGATCAGATCAGCCATGATCTTATTGAATGGCGGAGCAGGCTCGAGGGGCCGATTGGCCTACTCCTGCTCCTATTTCTTATGTTCTTATGTTCTTATGTTCACTCAGGATCCTGTTAACCGTGTCCATATCGGTGGCGATGGAGAGCACTCAGGATCCTGTTAACCCTGCCCGTATTGGTGGCGATGTTTAGCACTCAGGATCCTGTTAACCATGTCTGTATCAGTGGCGATGGAGAGCACTCAGGATCCTGTTAACCCTGCCCGTATCGGTGGCGATGGAGAGCACTCAGGATCCTGTTAACCGTGCCCGTATCGGTGGCGATGGAGAGCACTCAGGATCCTGTTAACCGTGCCCGTATCACTGGCGATGGAGAGCACTCAGTATCCTGTTAACCATGTCTTTATCAGTGGCGATGGAGAGCACTCAGGATCCTGTTAACCGTGCCCGTATCGGTGGCGATGGAGAGCACTCAGGATCCTGTTAACCGTGCCCGTATCGGTGGCGATGGAGAGCACTCAGGATCCTGTTAACCCTGCCCGTATCGGTGGCGAGCAGCGAACGGAGCTTCTCGCAGTTGAAGCTCATAAAAACATATTTGCGATCGACCATTGGAATCGGCACGTTATCTTCGCCGGCCATCCTGTCTATCGAGAATGATGTGCCTCAAAATATCTTGGTGAACAAAGTTTGTTTATTTGTTACTGTTATTTATTAGTTTAGTGTTTAATTTAATATTTAGTTTATTTTTCACTTAGCTATAATGTTATTTTTATGAGTTATATTGTTTATTATTTAAATTATAAAAAAACTTTTGAGATTACAGTTTTATTTTTGAAACTTTTGCTAACACTACTACATACTTAAACTCAAAAGAAAGGGCAGCAAAATACAAGTTTGCTCGAGGCGCTATTTCCCCTAAGGCTGGTCCTATGCATCCATTGCCCCGAGCTGACCAACAAGGTCAGATCAGCTCCTTTAATTAGATTTTTGACGCTCCCGGCACATGGCACATGGCACATGGCACATGGCACATGGCACGCTGGGAGTGTGCATGAGTCAGGGGTGGGTTTTCAGGTGGTTGCACTTCCTCCTTAAAGGGAAGTTGGGTGCAAATTTTTTAAATGGTAGAACGAGGGGCAGAGGCAAAACAGCACCATTTCAAGATGCTGTTTTGAAAGTGCTTCTGCAGCAGGTGCTGCAAAGATAGGTAAATCATTTTGTAGAAGAGGGGCATCCGCCAGTCAAGAGTACTGCCTGATCAGCATGCATGGAGGTGATGGACAGAGTTAATGCTCTCTACCTGTGGCCTGAACCTGGGAGCGGGAGAGGAGGAAATGGGGATGCCAAGGTAAATCATAGTATTGTTGAGGCTGCCGCGAAACACGAATTAAGGCTGAATCCATTTGTGTTAAACAAGACTTTTTAATCACAGCATGGCACAAAATGGCAGACTCAAAAGCTCCCAGAATTCTCTGGGTAATACCTGAGGGCCCTCCCCCTTCTGCCTTAAAGGTAAGGTGCCTTAAAGGGAAGGTGCTGGAAATTTGTCCACAGACGGAAGAGTGGATTATGCCCGTTTTAGGTGGCGATCCGCCACACAGCTCCCCCCAGAATCCGCTTAGGAGGTGTGGACGAGACGGTGCGGCGGTCTGATGGGCCGGCCGGAGCGGCTCTTGTAGGACGCCGGTGGACGTGGAACGGCCGGGCGTGGAGCAGCCGGGTGAACCGGCTTGAGGGCAGGTCGGCCGCGTGGAGGTGGACGAGCTACAGGGACCTGCTCACCGGGCTCCGAGTGTGCTGGCTTGAGTCGGTCAACCGACACTTTTTCGGTCCTGTCGCCCACTTGCAGGGTGAAAAATTTGTCCCCAGCCTGTAGCACCTTGTAGGGTCCGTCGTACGGGAGTTGAAGGGGTCCGCGGTGGGCATCGTGCCGGACGAAAACAAACTGTGCCTGGTGCAGGCTTAGTGGGACGTGTGAGGTGGATTCGCCGTGTCGGGCAATGGGCACCGGGGCGAACTGCAGCGCCGGTGAGGCGAAGTCGTGGCATTGCTGGTCGGCTGACCAGGGTGTCGTGGCGGTGGGCAGGAACTCGCCGGGTACGCGCAGCGGCTGACCGTACACGAGCTCTGCTGCCGATGTGTGGAGGTCTTCTTTAACCGCGGTGCGCAGGCCGAGGAGGACCCACGGAAGTCGGTCGGTCCAGGCGCCGTCTTGGAGGCTGGCTCGAAGAGATGCCTTCAAGGATCTGTGGAACCGCTCACACAGTCCGTTGGCTTGGGGGTGGTACGCTGTGGTGCGGTGAATGGTCACCCCGAGATTGCGTGCGACGGCGGTCCAGAGTTCAGAGGTAAATTGCGGACCTCTGTCCGACGTCATGTCGGAGGGGACGCCGAACCGTGCGACCCAGGTGCTGACGAAGGCTCTGGCGATGTCGGCGGTGGTGGTAGAGGTCAGTGGAATTGCCTCAGGCCAGCGTGTGGTGCGGCAGGGGCCCGACGATGTCCACGTGGATGTGGTCGAATCTCCGCGAGGGGACGGTAAACTCCTCGAGGGGTGCTTTCGTGTGTTGCTGTACCTTGGCCCGTTGGCAGGCTAGGCAGGAGTTGGCCCAAGTACGCACATCCTTGCGAAGGCCGCGCCAGACAAAGCGGTTGGCTGCCAATTTGATGGATGCGCGGGCGCCGGGGTGGGAGAGGTTGTGGAGAATGTCGAATACCCGGCGGTGCCAGGACGCTGGGACGACGGGCCGAGGTTGACATAGGGATATGTCGCACTTGACCGTGACTGCGGTCGGGCCACAGGTGACGTCGGCCAGGCGTAGCCCTGGTAGGTTCGTGGGTGCGGAGAGCAGATCAGGGTCGGTGATCTGGTCTGCTGCGAGTTGAGCGTAGTCGACTGCTAGGTGTGCGGCGTGGATGGCGGGGCGATGAGGCAGTCGGCTACCACATTGTCTCGGCCGGAGACGTGTTGGATGTCCGTGGTGAACTTGGACACTGCCGCGAGCTGGCGCTGCTGCCTGGCGGACCAGGGGTCGGTTGTCTTTGCCATTGCGAATGTCAGGGGCTTGTGGTCGACAAACGCAGTGAAGGGGTGGCCCTCAAGCAAAAACCGGAAATGGCGGACCGCCAGGAACAGTGCGAGGAGCTCGCGGTCGAAGGTGCTGTAATTGACCTCCGGGGGGCGTAGTTGGCGGCTGAAGAAGGCAAGTGGTTGCCAGGCGCCGTCGACCCACTGCTCATACACGGCGCCGACCGCGTGGTCGGAGGCGTCCGTGGTGAGCGCTACCCTGGCATTGGGCCGTGGGTGCGTGAGCAGGGTGGCGTTGGCAAGCATGGTCTTGGTGGAATCGAAGGTGGCGGACGCGTCTGCCATCCATTCGACCGCCATCTTGCCGTTCCTGCCCCGGAGGGCTTCATACAGGGGCCTCATGAGGGACGCCGCTTTGGGGATGAAGCGGTTATAGAAATTCACCATCCCGAGGAACTCCTGGAGGCCTTTGATGGTGGTGGGGCGGGGAAATTGTTGGACGGCCTGCACCTTGGTGGGCAGGGGAATGGCCCCAGCATGGGTGATGTGGTGGCCGAGGAAGTCGATCTTGTCCAGGCCGAACTGGCATTTGGCTGGGCTGAGGATGAGCCCGTCGTCGCTGAGGCGCCCAAACAGGATGCGAAGGTGTTCGAGGTGTTCCTGCTTGGAGGAACTGGCTACCAGGATGTCGTCCAGGTAGACGAACAGGAACTTCAGGTCCCGAAGGACCGAGTCCATGAGCCGTTGGAATGCCTGGGCCACGTTTTTGAGGCCGAAGGGCATCCGCAGGAACTCGAACAGGCCGAAGGGGGTGATTACGGCCGTCTTGGGGACATCCGCGGGGTGGACGGGAACTTGGTGGTAGCTGCGCACCAGGTCGACCTTGGAAAAGACTGAGCGGCCGGCCAGTCTAGCCGAGAAGTCCTGAATGTGCGGCACGGGGTACCGATCAGGGGTGGTGGCGTCGTGGAGGCGGCGGTAATCCCCGCAGGGGCGCCAACCCCCGCCTGGTTTGGGGGCGATGTGGAGTGGGGAGGCCCAGGGACTGTTGGAGCGGCGGATGATGCCGAGCTGTTCCATGGTGGCAAACTCGGTCCGCGCGATCTCCAGTTTGGCCGGGTCCAGCCTGCGGACGTGGGCGTACACTGGGGGGCCTGTGGTGGGGATGAAGTGTTCCACCCCGTGTTTGGCGGCCTCCGCGGAGAAGGTCGGATTGGTAAGGGCCGGGAATTCGGCCAGGAGTGCCGAGTAGTCATCCGTGGCCCGGGCGTGGCACTGTGATGCCATGTCGGCGGGTTGACGGGGGGCCATGGCGCCCAGGATGGGGAACATGGTGTTCATGTCCACGAGGCGGTGATGAGGGATGTCTACCAGTAGGCCGTGGGTGCACAGGAAATCTGCGCCGATGAGGGGGGAGAGCACCTTGGCAGTGATGAACTCCCATCGGTAGCAGTGACCAGCGAGGTCGAGGGTGACTGTCCGGGTGCCATACGTCCGGATTTCCGAGCCGTTAGCAGCAGCCAGCGCCGGTCCTCGTTCGCCCTTTTGGATGTCGAGGGAGGAGGCCGGGATGATGCTGTGCTGAGCCCCAGTGTCGCACAGGAACCGGCGGCCGGTTTTGTCATCCGTGATGAACAGCAGGGAGCCCGCGTGGCCCATGGCCATCGCAGGGGCTGGAACGGGGGCGGACTTGAAAGAGCAGGGAGGTGTGCACCGTTGTGCCCTGGCGCCGAACCGTGCGTGGTAGTAACAGTGGCCCGGGTTAGTGGGGCGCGAAGGCCCCGTGGGCCTGGTGGCTGGGCCTTGTGGCCGCGTGCTGGATGGTGAGGGGCGCGCCCAGGCATTGGCTGCCAGGGTGACGTCGCGGCTGGAGTGAGCGGACAGCAGCTTGTCGGCCTCATCAACCAGGGCTTCCAGGTTCGTGAGGCCGGATGCCACGATCGCTGGGCGGATGCTGAGAGGGAGCTGGCGGATGAATAGTGTGCGGAAGAGGGATCCGGGTGGGCTCTCGTGGGTGAGGGAGAGCATGTGGGAGAGGAGGTCTGACGGTGAGGCATCACCGAGGCCTGGAAGGTCGAGGAGGTGGCAGTTTCGCTGATATGCCGAGGCCGTAAATTTTTTAAGGAGCGCTGTCCTGAGATGTGCATACTTGCCTTCCTCTGGTGGGTTCTGCAGCGTTGTCCAAACCTTGGAAACTGCGGCGCTACTGAGTGATGTGACGAGAACGTCGTACTTCGTCCCATCTGTGGTGATATTTCGCAGCCGGAAGCAAGATTCAGCTTGGAGAAACCAGGCTTCGGGCTGGTTTTCCCAAAACTCCGGCAGTTTCATGGAAACTGCGTTCGTGTCCGCCATTGCAGTGCTCGGAATACGTTCTGAGCGTCGGGGTCACCAATGTTGAGGCTGCCGCGAAACACGAATTAAGGCTGAATCCATTTGTGTTAAACAAGACTTTTTAATCACAGCATGGCACAAAATGGCAGACTCAAAAGCTCCCAGAATTCTCTGGGTAAAACCTGAGGCCCCGCCCCTTCTGCCTTAAAGGTAAGGTGCCTTAAAGGGAAGGTGCTGGAAATTTGTTCACAGACGGAAGAGTGGATTATGCCCGTTTTCGGTGGCGATCCGCCACAGTATCATACATAAGAACATAACAACATAAGAATTAAGAGCAGGAGTTGGCTATACGGCCCCTCGAGCCTGCTCCGCCATTCAATAAGATTATGGCTGATCATCGACCTCAACTCCACTTGCCCGCCCGATCCCCATATCCCTTGATTCCCCTAGAGTCCAAAAATCTATCGATCTCAGCCTTGAATATACTCAACGACTGAGCCTCCACAGCCCTCTGGATACAGCACAGAAGGAGGATATTCGGCCCATCGTGCCTGTGCTGGCTCTTTGGTAGAGCTCTCCAATTAATCCCACTCCCCTGCTCTTTCCCCATAGCCTTGTAATTTTTTTTATCCAATTCCCTTTTGAATGTTATTGTTGAATCTGCCTCCACCACCTTTTCAGGCAGCGCATTCCAGATCACAACAGCTCGCTGTATAAAAGAATGTTTCCTCCTGTCACCTCTGGTTCTTTTGCCAATTACCTTTGCCAAATGTGGTCACATTGAACCATAATTTAATAATGTTGTCTTGCAAAGCATCTTAATAGCACTTCAATGTAGTCATGATGCAGCATCACAGAAGGACAATGCACATTTCTCCAGCAATTGTTCAGCTACTTTCCAAATGCACAGGCATGCCTGAGTTTTAGCAGGGCCCTCTGTGTTGGTGCTATCACAATGATTTTGCCACATGGCCTATGAAACTCGGCAAGCAACAAACACAAGGTACCTGCATGCTTCATATTCACACAATCACATAAGGTGGTTGCTAGGCACTTGGGTCATACACACCTCTCATATTCCTTATTCCAACAAATGTCCTTGTTCTGTCTATTACAGAGGTGCAGAGCAACAGTGACAGAGGGCTCGATTTTAATAGCCCTGAGGAGGCGGGTTTGGAGGTGTGTCACCTGCGAAAATCGGAAAAAGTGGCTTCAGACACAAAACCCGCCTCCATCCCGCCCCCACCCGATTTTCGTGAGTGTCGGTTCAGCCGCTCCCAAACTGACCCGACTCCAACTGGTGGGACAGGTAGTTAAGGCAGTTAAGAGCCTGTTAACTGCCTTGCTAATCCTATTTTGACAGCGGTTTCCCATTTTCGTGCCTCTGGCTCCTGTTTCCCGTCTTGTCAGAAACAGTCCAGCTGCAAGGAGACGAGTTGGTGGAGGACATGATCTGTAGTCATTATTGGTGCAGAACTTTAAAAGCGCTCCTGTAACATGGCTGGCATTCAAATGCAACAACTTTGTTGTTGGAGGTTTGGGATAAGATTTTGCAAATTTACTGACCTTGTGACTGGTCAAGCTGACACACATCTGCTGTTTGAACTGATTGGAATAATTTCAGGCCACTTTGAGTGTGCGCTTGCAAGCTTCTTGCCTCAACTGAAATCTATAACAATGGGATGGGAACCATTTTCATCCTCTCATCCTGGTCGTCAGATTCGGAGGAAGAGCAGCGTGGCTTAGTGCTGTCGGATGAACAAGTGGCTCAGCACACAGCCTCCTTGGAGGAAGATGAAGAGGACGAGGAAGAGGATGAGGAGGAGGACGGGGAGTGATGCCTTGCGGGGCCGGATGTGGCCAATCCAGCAGCAGGCGACCACATTGCTGGCCGTCAGGCAAGGGATGCACTCATCCATGCCAGATTCGCGTAATCTTACGCTTCAACCACAGGTGACTGGCACATGGAGATGAATATAGGTCCGACAGTCTCAAACCCCAGGCATCATCTGTCCAATAAATGGTGGTTTGCACTCAGTGTCACCGCCATCATTCTACATGGAAATCACCCTGAGCCCTCACTCTTGAACTTCCATATCCCAGAACATCAGACGCGAGAAACTGACAGCCTCCAAGCAATTGCCTGGAGGGACCCGCACGTCGGCCGTAACGAGGCCAATCAAGCCAAAATAGTAAGTGATGGGAGGCAGCAGCCGGGAGCGGGTCGGAAAACCGCCGAGCAGCGGGCCCGCCCTCAACCCGCCTCCATTAGTAAAATCGAGCCCACAGACAGAAGGCAGCACATATTATTCACCAGCAATTGTAGACAGAACGTGGGTCACCTAATTACCACTCTTGACTCCCTACGAGAAAAAAGCCCTGGAAATTTTGGGCGTGGGGGCAATAGAGGTAATGGTGCAGGGTGAGGTTGGAAAACTCTCCCGGCTCACACTAGTATCATCCTTTCCTTTTCATTCTCTCTTTCCCCTTATTTATTCACTCATTCACTCTCTCACGCACTGTAGCACTGTAGTCTTCGCCCCGGCATGTAAGATATGCTCTTCTGTTCCTGTCGGTGCCCTACAGGAGGTGGTGTTAGAGCCCAACCTTAACCAAACACCTCAAAGTACCCTGCGCCACCCACTCCCCCATTGGCAACCACGGGCAGAAGTATAGGCAGCGCAACACAAGCTCGAGGAACAGCACCTTATCTTTCGATTAGGCACTTTACAGCCTTCTGGACTCACCATTGAGTTCAACAATTTCAGATTATAACCTCGGCCCCTGTATTTCTTTATATATTTTTTCCTCTTGTTTTCTCACATGGCAGCTGTTAATGTTGCTGCCATCACCATTCACACCTCATCTAGAGTCATCTTTTGTTTCTTAACTTGTCCCATTACCCCTCCTTTTGCCTCGCACTATCATCCCTTTTGTTAGTCAATCTCTCCTGCCTTCCATCCTATCACAGACCTTCCCTTTGTTCTTTCCTCCCCTCCTCCCTGCCCCTGCTTAAAAATCTCTCCTCCCTAACCTTTTCCAGTTCTGACGAAGGGTCCTCGACCCGAAACGTTGACTCTGTTTCTCTCTCCTCGATGCTGCCTGACCTGCTGAGTGTTTCCAGCATTTTCTGTTGTTATTTCAGTATATGCACTCTGCTGGGTTGCTGGACAGAGCACTTAGTGAAGCACACAGCACAATTGAGGAGGAACAAGTGGAGGTGGAATTGCAGGAACCTGCTGGCCAAGGACCAGCTCAAGAGCTTCAACAGCTTCTATGCCCAGGGAGATGGAGCTCATAGGGCCTGCTTGTAAATGTAGTTTAGTACCTCGTTTTGAGTGAGTGCACCAAGCAGTCTGTGCAGCAGGGAGGAATCCACAACCTGCATCTGTGCAGTGCATGTTCAGCCATCAGGCCAAGCTGTGGACCACAGTGGAGAGCATAGCCACACCAGGGCCCCCTGCAGTGGAGCAGCCTGTGACAGAGAGTCTAGGTTCAGGCACACCTTCCACCACATGCTTTGGCTGGGATTTTGTATTGATGGGGGAGGGGGTTCCAAACCCCATGTTGGGAATTCAGATTGAAATAGGCGTAATGCAGGGCTACGACAATCTCTTTGATACCCAGCAGCTGCTGCCATGCAGATCTGTGGACCTGAAGGGAAATGGCTGGAGATGGTTAAGCAGCGCCTCGATTTCAAAATTCCCATCCTTGTTTTCAAATCCCTCCAAGGCCTCGCCCCTCCCTATCTCTGTAATCTCCTCCAGTCCCACAACCCCCCGAGATATCTGCGCTCCTCTAATTCTGCCCTCTTGAACATCCCTGATTATAATCGCTCAACCTTTGGTGGCCGTGCCTTCTGTTGCCTAGGCCCTAAGCTCTGGAATCCCCTGCCTAAACCTCTCCGCCTCGCTACCTCTCATTCCTCCTTTAAGACGCTCCTTAAAACCTACCTCTTTGACCAAGCTTTTGGTCACCTGCCCTAATTTATCCTTATGTGGATCGGTGTCAAATTTGTTGTCTTAAAATACTCCTGTGCAGCGCCTTGGGACGAGTTACTACGTTAAAGGCGCTATATAAATACAAGTTGTTGTTGTTGTTGTTGTTGAGGGTGTAACCAGCAGAAGGGAAATGGCTGGAGATGGTACTGATGATGAAACTGTCTCTTAAGGTAACACCGCATCATAACACCCAGCTCAAATGAGTACAGACGTATCATACAGCATAAAGGCTCAGCCAATCACTGCATCAGTCCTGTCACTGTAGGGCCAGCTACAGATCCAACACGATCAGGTATTGGACCATGCACCAACCATCCACCTGAATTCCTCTTCCCACTGAGGGAACACTAAGAAGAAGAAGAAAGAAAGGAAGAAAGACATACATACATACATTTCTATAGCGTCTTTCACGACCACCGGACGTCTCAAAGCGCTTTACAGCCAATGAAGTACTTTTGGAGTGTAGTCACTGTTGTAATGTGGGAAACACGGCAGCCAATTTGCGCACAGCAAGCTCCCACAAACAGCAATGTGATAATGACCAGATCATCTGTTTTTGTTATGTTGGTTGAGGGATAAATATTGGCTCTTCTTCGAAATAGTGGCTATGGGATCTTTTAAGTCCACCTGAGAGAGCAGACGGGACCTCGGTTTTAACGTCTCATCTGAACGACGGCACCTCCGACAGTGCAGCAGCAAGTAGAAGGCACACGGCATACACACTCACAGAGAGTAAAGCACACTGAACACACCTGCACCACACATAGTTTGGGTGAATAAGAATTCAGATCAATCATACTCTACTTGTGTTTTGACAGTTCTGCCTGCTATGGGGCAAATCAAGCTCAATTAAGGTGTGAGTGAGATGTGCTGCTGCAGTCATGAGTCCTGATGTTAGGCAGAGCTTTATTCAGCTTGGGTATTGAGCACGTATGGAAATGACTGGATTTTTACGAGCTTTTCGGGCTGAACAAATATTGCTCTATTGTCATTTTTGGCGTATGACCAAAGGGTATATAAATGCTCAGGTAATGCCCTGGTAGTGAAGGGGCTCATGTAGTTATGTCAAAATACTTGCTTTGGCAATTCATGTAGTTAAGTCAAAGTAACTTCTGTGAGGCACTTTGGTTGATTGGCCACTTAGTTGGTCTCCCTCTTGTTTGAGGTCATCTTTTGCAATTGATTGATGAGTGTCTTCTGCAGCCTGCTCCACGGTAAGGCCCCTTTGATAAAGGGAAGTTATGTAAAATACGGTAGCTACAATAATTTTGGACATCTTTGCTGGGCTGTACTGTAGTACTCACCTGATCAGACCATGCTGTTGGAGACCTCAACCAAGCAGCATGTGTTTTATTATTTTACTTTTCTCCTCTTATCCTTGGGTTGGTCAATAGATGAAGCAGCCTGGCTACAGTGGATAGCCTGGGTTCCCCAGCAACAATCCATCCAGTCCTGCTAGTCCTTCAAATAATGGTAGATCTGTTGTCGATCATAAAATGAATAAATTATGGCAATTGCCCAGGTGGCAGGCATTCATTTACATGATTCCGTACCTTTGGCAACAGACCCACAGATGGAGTAGAAGCCCTTTCTGTTGATGAAAGGGTTGGCGTTGAAAGTAGGGGTCAGTATGGCCACCTACATAATATAAATAATGTCCTGCACTTTGGGGAATCCCGACAGATGGTAAAGGTGCAGGGGTTTCTTGTACTGCTGCATGTTTTCCACGGGTAAGTCGATGAATTCAGAGACTAACGCAAGGCAAAGCAAGTGTGCACTGCAGTTTGACAAGACATCTCCCGCTATCACTTGGATCAACCCCATTGCACAAAAGTCTCCTTGAGATAGAGCCAGACCTGTCGCTGAGTGACTTGCAGGTCTGACTGCAGGAGTGTGTAGAGTTCTGGGACGGCCTTTCTGCAGAAGCAATGTCTCCGCACACAGATTTCGTCCAATATTGTCCAGTTGTAAACATTGCTGATGGCGGCATGAGGCGGGTTGTTATAATCTCTTGAGACGCATACGTTCTTTTCTGGCATGCCTGCTCCCGAACTTGCAGGTAGAGAGCATGCCCAAAGGGCTGCTCAGAGCTCCCCTCACAACAACACACAATGACTATTGCCTGGGGAACAGGCACAAATAGCAGATGCGGTTCAGCTTTTAAGACCTGCCTGTAAGGCTTCAATGAGTTTCATTATCTTCCTTTATCACACAACAGCAAAGTAGCACAGAAGCAATTGATGACAAACAGCTCCACAGAAATATAAAAACCAGCAATACGCCATTAACAAGGACGCAACTGCAGGGAAAAGGTGTCCCATGCAGTGTCCATTTTATATGGGCACTGAACAGGTGCTCTGTACACGTGATGTGGACATTCCTAACTTACATAAAAATTGGGACTTAATGTGCCTAGTGCAATAAATGTGCAGACACTTTCGGGTAGCCTCAGGCCTCAGATTTCCATAATACGACAACCTATTGTGCAGCCGCGCTACGGATTGCCAAAGATTGTATTATTAGCCCCAGTGGGTTTTTCTCCTGGATTCTTATATTTGGAATCTAATATAAAAAGCGCCTTCTTTTTAATCTTTGCACTGCACCATCTCACAGCTACAAGAGAGATAAATGGGTGCTGCTTCTGCCATATTGGTCATTCAGATCAATATTTGGGTTTCTGTCATTTTTTTTTCTGCTTAATTCTGAAAATCCCATTCTACTTTAATCGTGATGCTGGAAAATCCAGTCCATAAACACCTCCTTTGATGGCAGAATGCTAATCCTCCAACAACAACAACTTGTATTTATATAGCGCCTTTAACGTAGTAAAACGTCCCAAGGCGCTGCACAGGAGTATTTTAAGACAAAAAAATTGACACCGATCCACAGAAGGAGAAATTAGGGCAGGTGACCAAAAGCTTGGTCAAAGAGGTAGGTTTTAAGCAGCGTCTTAAAGGAGATAAGAGAGGTGGCGAGGCGGAGAGGTTTAGGCAGGGGATTCCAGAGCTTAGGGCCCAGGCAACAGAAGGCACCAAAGGTTGAGCGATTATAATCAGGGATGCTCAAGAATGCTAATCCTAGATGACCAACCGAGAAGCATACTGGAGTGGTGTAATAAGGGACTGTTCCCCAGTCAGACTTCCATCCCTTCTGGAGATGACTTGTCAGTGGCTGCAGGAGGCCATGCAGGAAGAGGCTATCTAGCAGCTGCTGGCAGGGGAAGATTGGGTGACCCTTGGCTGCCTGTCAGCTTCTGGATAAGTAGCAGGGAGGGGGTTTCAAGAGGATCTCACAAGAGGAAAGGGAACGGGAGGAGGTGGAGTCCGGGGCAGGGGAGGCCACGATATTCCTTGGTGATGCCCAGAAGCAGAGCACCCCTGCTCCTCTTGGCCCCACAAAGGACATGTTTTGACTTACCCGGAGGGCCTCTTGGTCCTTCCCACCAGCTGCTGACGTGCTTCAGCCTGAGATGGAAAGCCACAGCGACTTCACCACTCAGGCCCTACATAGAGTCGCCGTCAGGGTCTTAGTGACATAATAGGACCCCAATTTGCATAAATTCATGAGGCTCCCGCCTGCTTCAGGCAGGCGTCTCATCTGCCTGCGGAACCCAGCAGGTTAACATTAGAGGCGGCAGGAAAAGGTCAGGTTCTGAGCGGGTAACCGGCTCATTGTTAACTGCCCACCCGGTTGCTTTCCAACAGTCAGCGTGGGTTAAAATCGACTCCCGTGAATTAAACTTAGATCTTCTACTCAAAATTGTTGTGCACTTTTAATTAATCCATCTGAACTGAATTTTAATTTCCAAATTATTTTTTCATATAGTTCTCTTGTCTACATGGGTTACTGTTAGCCCTCAGGCTGGTTAGAATATAATCTTTTTACTTCAGGTTTGAACCCTGCTCAGACTGTCAGCTGTCAGGGTCCTAAGTGTAATTCGCTTTGACAGTTTCAACCCAGTTTCTGTTGGATGCAAGCCCACAGTACAAAAATTGACCATAATTTGGATCTAATTGGCATTCTCACTCGGAGGACATGGGGAAGGCTTGTGTCAAACATGGAAATATGATTCTGGTGCAATAAAGGGCACATTGTTGTGGTAATAGACAGAGCTATGCTCTGCACTTGATCCATGCAGCACCTGAACTGTGGAGTGTTACTACTGACACTGTCCGCACCACAGACAGCTCTCACTTGATGAGCGCAAGATAAACCTGCCTGGAATTTCCATTGTGGTTCTCCTGATGATCTGTCGGAATTTTGGCAGGAGATTTTTTTTTGAAATTTATTCCTGGGATGTGGGCGTCGCTGGCAAGGCTGGCATTAATTGCCCATCCCTGGTTGCCCCGAGAAGGTGGGTTTGATTGGCGGAAACCCTGGAGAAAGAGCGTTACCGGTCGGAGGACACACCCCCTTGCAGAAATTCCAGGTGACTTAACTTCAAAATAAAATGGAAAGAACGGAGTCCACTATGTTTATTTGTGGGATGCAGAAACTAACCGTATCATTTTAGTTGTTTTTAGATTACCCGTTGGCACAATCACATTTGTGACTCAAATATTTTACTCCAGGTAGTTTTCACGTATGCAAGCTGCTTAAAAAAGATTGTACCGCAGCAGAAGGAGCGACTAATGAATCTTTCAATGGAACAGCTCCATATGCTGCAGTGTTAGAGCGGAGCATAATCTATCAGTATTTCTAAAAAGGGAGCTAGCATGCCAGCTTTCCTTACTAGATCCGTCTAACACATGCAGTGCAGTATAGATTAACATGAACGGCAAGTGCATGAAGATCTCTGTGTGTGGAAACGTTCTTCACGGCACGTGTTCCTGATGGTTAGAAATGTAGTTGGAAGTGTGGGACATTGATAAGCCAGTCTGGTACGCCATGAAATTGTAACACATGGAGTTGTGCCTGTAAATTCACTACACAGTGGCTTCCTACTCTTAGAGGGGGTGGCCTCCCACCTCTTTTCTCAGAACACCCTGGAAGCAGGAGCACTGTCTTCAGTAAATAAAAAATTGTCAAAAAACATTTTTGGTAAGGTAGGGAGAGACAAGCTGGAAGAAACTTGCATTGCAGCACTGTTGCGTGTTACAGGAAGAGGCCAATAGTAGGACAGCCTGCCTGTTTGCACTGATGCCCCTCACAGTATTGGGTGTTGCCCCGGTATAAGGTTTACTCAGTGCCCATTGCGCCCAGCACACCTGAACACACATAGCACAAGGTTTAATAAGGTCGCACAAGTGATTTCAATGAGGGGGCATTCCCATTTTCTGATTGAGATGCTTCAGCTGAGATTCAGTTGCCAAGCACCCATTTGGAACAAGCATTTCAAAAGAGGTTGAAGGGGGTTTTTATGTAAAAACTGTTTCCTAGTTGGTCCTCATCCCTTTGCTTGTATGCTTTACTTCATTTTAGCCTTCAACAAAATGGCTGCAGTAAACGAGTGACTATCAACACTTCTATCGCCACTGGCGGCCGATGTACCAGCGCCCGAGTGACCTCCCCCACTTGGCGTTGCCCGGTGCTCGACATACCAGCAGCACTGTCGGATTATGTAAATGATCTGGCCTCACATTGCATTGGCTGTGTCTCTGCAGCAGCGGTCCATCCCTCTTGCACATTATTGGCTACAAGTGTGTTTCTACAATACTTATGCCATTGCTTTGTAAACTTGTAAATAAATAATAAAGACTGTTTTACAGAGACAGTGCCCCTTTAAATATAAATGGGATTAGGCTGCAAACTAGTTAAGCATTGATTAGTGCTTAACGTCACTGTACCATTCGAAACTGAAATGTAGTACAGTTGAGCCCCAGTAATGATTAACTGGTATTTCTTGAAATGCTGTGCTGAGATCTGGACTTGCAAGGAACTGCAGATAAGATAGTCAACTTGCTAATCGTTAAACTCTGATGATTCATTCGACAAGTCAGCTTACCACAGAATAAGTTCATTCAAAACACAACAGGAGGGCCATCAGCCTTATCAACTGTACGACTGTCTCGTGGGGTTAGAGTCGCCAACTCTGGTTGGACATTTTCCTGCAGGTTCCATCACAGGATCTCCCGCCTCTAACCGCCCCGTCCAGTCAAGCAGCCTTTTTTCCCCATCTTCACGATTTTTATAACTAATAAACGAAAAGGTTCAAAGAAAATGGAAAATAAACGCACCCATTTTTTTTTTAATGCCCCTATTATTTTTCTCCCGGGTTACTCGCAGCAGTCACCAGGAGATTAATCTTTAATTCTTGGAGAGGCCAGGAAAATCCTGGAGGATTGGCAACTCTGAGTGGAGTGCAACTGTAGTGTCAAAGCAAAGCAGTTGTCCACTTAAATTCATCGATCCCACACTCCCAGCGGGAAGCCATGCTCAAAGGGTGCACCGTTCAGCAAATCAGTGCTAGGACATTGTGACCCTCTCTCCAACCCGCGCTACCTTTCAATGAAGATTTCTTGCTGAGAGTGCAGGATTGTTTCAATTTAGCCTGTGGTGTATATGCAGCCTAAGTCCAGAGACAGGGCCAAACTTGACCCCAGGGAGAGGCAGGGTGAGAGTCCGAGGAACAGGGAGCCCCATTTTGCTTTGCTCCAGTGTCAGACCCAAGTCTCGACTCCGCATCTAATGTGTACAAAAGGTTAGAGTCGCTGCAAAGCGGAAACCGCTAAACGTGTGCAGTGGAAAAAGCGCTGCTGGTGAAGCTTAGTACCAACAACAACAACAACAACAACTTGTATTTATATAGCGCCTTTAACGTAGTAAAACGTCCCAAGGCGCTGCACAGGAGTATTTTAAGACAAAAAATTTGACACCAAGCCACATAAGGATAAATTAGGGCAGGTGACCAAAAGCTTGGTCAAAGAGGTAGGTTTTAAGGAACGTCTTAAAGGAGGAAAGAGAGGTAGCGAGGCGGAGAGGTTTAGACAGGGAATTCCAGAGCCCTGGGGCCGAGGCAACAGAAGGCACGGCCACCAATGGTTGAGCGATTATAATCAGGGATGCTCAAGAGGGCAGAATTAGAGGAGTGCAGAGATCTCGGGGGGGTCATGGGGCTGAAGGAGATTACAGAGATAGGGAGGGGCGAGGCCATGGAGGGATTTGAAAACAAGGATGAGAATTTT
This sequence comes from Squalus acanthias, assembly GCA_030390025.1. Lineage (NCBI taxonomy): Eukaryota > Metazoa > Chordata > Chondrichthyes > Squaliformes > Squalidae > Squalus > Squalus acanthias. The sequence goes on from CM059433.1 coordinate 3,936,654, forward strand.
GAAATCGAGCTGCTGCTTAACCGGGAGCCAATGTAGGTCAGCGAGCACAGGAGTGATGGGTGAACGGGACTTGGTGCGAGTTAGGACACGGGCAGCCGAGTTTTGGATGAACTCAAGTTTACGTAGGGTGGAATGTGGGAGGCCAGCCAGGAGTGCGTTGGAATAGTCAAGTCTAGAGGTAACAAAGGCATGGATGAGGGTTTCAGCAGCGGATGAGCTGAGGCAAGGGCGGAGACGGGCGACATTACGGAGGTGGAAATAGGTGGTCTTAGTTACGCTGCGGATATGTGGTCGGAAGCTCATTTCAGGGTCAAATATGACACCAAGGAAGCTTAGTACCAAGAGCATAATAATGTGGCCAGTATGGGCGAGCATATTATGATGTGGCTGAAGGAAGTACATTATAAGCGTTAACTCTGTTTCTCTCTCCACGGATGTTGCCTGGCCTGCTGAGTTTTTCCAGCGCTTTCTGTTGTTATTTACATTATAAGCTATATTGCCCGTAATTTGCACCCTAGTAATAATGGGCACAAGGGATGCCTGCATAGCCCTGGCATTGAGTGTTACTAAAGATAGCAGAGGAGGTTAAAAATTTAAAAGGCTGAGCATTTTGTGTTTGGGTCAGAAATTCTATACAATGAAATGAATGGAAAATGTGTCATTACAATGAAATTCCGTGCTTGCATCAGGAATGCATTTATCTGGAGCTAGCAGTATCGGTGTCAAAACTTTTGCCAACAGCGTCTTAAGAGTCGAAATAGATTTGATCCATCTCAGATGCTGGTTTTATCTGTGGTTCTGACGTGGTGAGGCCAATGTCACGGTGTACTTGTTGTAAACACAGCAGCTGCTGCTTGAGGTGAGGTCTATTGCAATTAGCCCCCAAGTTCCGGGGGGCTAGGGGTGAAAATGTGCTATTAACCCGGTGGGCTGGGATTTGGGGCAGAATGTGGTTACGCCCAGGTTCTCGCCCCCTTTTACCATCTGTTAGAAATTCCACCAGAAGTGGGGCGGAGCCTAATATCGTGCCAAGTATGGGTGAGCATATTCTGATTCAAATGACGGAAGTGCATTATGTATCGTGTTTCCCGTCATTTGCCCACTAGGAATGGTCGCTAAAGGCATCAGGGGGGGGATTTAAAATTTAAAAGGCCATCTTTTCAAAAGTACATTCATCTAATTGAAAGTGTCAGGACTTGAATTTTTTTTTAAATCCGTTTTCAGAATAAGGGGTCGCCCATTTAAAACTGAGATGAGCAGGAATTTCTTCTCTTAGAGGGTCATAAATCTGTGGAATTCTCTGCCCCAGAGAGCTGCGGAGGCTGGGTCATTGAATATATTTAAGGTGGAGATAGACAGATTTTTGAACAATAAGGGAGTGATGGGTTATGGGGAGCGAGCAGGGAAATGGAGCTGAGCCCAAGATCAGATTAGCCACGATCTCATTAAATGGCGGAGCAGGCTTGAGGGGCCAAATAGCCGACTCCTGCTCCTATTCTTATGTTTTATTGCCTCTGGGGGCTCCCTAACGCGATGGCAGGGCACCACACCTGAGGTGGAAGCACCATCAGTGCTGTAAGTGCCGCTGGTTCATGCCCGCAATATGTAAATGCCCCTGACACCCAGGAGATTGGAGGGGTGTCAAGGATATCCATTAGGTGGTAGAAGTTCTGTCTCACCCCAGATCAGCCTCCAAAAAGCCCCCCTCCAGAATCTCTGAGCTATTATCTGAGCTACATCCAGATAAGGCATTAAATGAGGGATAACATTTTTCCCTTTTTTTTTGAACCACACTCACAGGAAGGCCCCATTTCACTCTCTGCCTTTTCTGCAAGATTGGAAGCATTACAATAAATCCTCAAATGAAGACCGATCAGAATGTAGCTGAGCTACTTGTTAAGCTGCTGACCTGAGACTTATTGGGCACAAACCTGCAAAGGATGGTCTCCACAGCTGCGCGATGTACCCGGCGCTCATACTTCTGCTTTGATTCCCTTAGGTAAAAATAGGGAAGCTCAATGTCGTCCGAAGGCCCTGCAGTAGCTCCTGCTGTAGTGACAACCATTCCTCTCTTTATATTTAAGAAGTTGTAGCCTGTGGTAAAAATAAGGGGAAATTTGAGATGGCAAAAACACTGAATGAATATTTTGTATCAGTCTTTACAGTAGAGGACACTAAGAATATCCCAACACTGGACAAACAGGGGGCTATAGGGGGAGAGGAGCTAAACATGATCAAAATCACTAAGGAAGTGGTACTCGGTAAAATAATGGGACTCAAGGCGGATAAATCACCTGGACCTGATGGCTTACATCCTAGAGTCTTGAAGGAAGTGGCGGTAGGGATTGTAGATGCATTGGTAATAATTTTTCAAAACTCCCTGGATTCCGCTAAGGTCCCGGCAGACTGGAAAACTGCTAATGTAACACCCTTATTTAAAAAGGGCAGTAGACAGAAGGCTGGTAACTATAGATCGGTTAGCCTAACATCTGTGGTAGGTAAAATTTTGGAGTCCATTATTAAGGAAACAGTAACAGGACATTTGGATAATCATAATTTAATAGGACAAAGTCAGCATGGTTTTACGAAGGGGAAGTCATGTTTGACAAATTTGCTGGAGTTCTTTGAGGAAGTAACATATAGAGTGGATAAAGGGGAACCAGTGGACGTAGTGTATTTAGACTTCCAAAAGGCATTTGACAAGGTGCCACACAAAAGATTATTGCTTAAGGTAAAAAATCACGGGATTGGGGGTAATATTTTGGCATGGATAGAGGATTGGCTATCTAACAGAAAGCAAAGAGTTGAGATAAATGGTTCATTCTCAGACTGGCAATCAGTAACTAGTGGTGTTCCACAGGGGTCAGTGCTGGGTCCCCAACTCTTTACAATCTATATTAACGATTTGGAGGAAGGGACCAAGTGTAACATATCAAAATTTGCAGATGATACAAAGATGGGAGGGAAAGTAGTGAGTGAGGAGGACATAAAAAACCTGCAAGGGGACATAGACAGGCTAAGTAAGTGGGCAGAGATTTGGCAGATGGAATACAACACTGGAAAGTGTGAGGTGATGCACTTTGGCAGGAAAAATCCTAGAGCAATTTATTATCTTAATGGCAAGAAACTGGAGAGTACTGAAGTGCAAAGGGATCTGGGGGTCCTGGTGCACGAAACTCAAAAGGTTAGTATGCAGGTGCAGCAAGTGATTAAGAAGGCAAATGGAATGTTGGCTTTCATTGCTAGGGGGATAGAATATAAAAATAGGGAGGTATTGCTTCAGTTGTACAAGGTATTGGTGAGACCGCACCTGGAATACTGCATACAGTTTTGGTGTCCTTACTTAAGGAAAGACATCCTTGCTCTCGAGGCAGTGCAAAAAAGGTTCACTCGGTTAATCCCGGGGATGAGGGGGTGGTCATATGAGGAGAGGTTGGGTAGATTGGGACTCTACTCATTGGAGTTCAGAAGAATGAGAGGCGATCTTATTGAAACATATAAGATTGTGAAGGGGTTGGCTCGGGTGGATGCGGGGAGGATGTTCCCGATGATGGGTGAGACTAGAATTAGGGGACATAGTCTTAGAATAAGGGGCTGCTCTTTCAAAACTGAGATGAGGAGGAACTACTTCACTCAGAGGGTGGTAGGTCCATGGAATATGCTGCCACAAAAAGCTGTAGAAGCTACATCATTAAATAAATTTAAAACAGAAATAGACAGTTTCCTAGAAGTAAAGGGCATTAAGGGTTACGGGGAGCGGGCAGGAATTTGGACATGAGTCTAGGTTCGGATCGGTCATGGCCCTGTGGGTAGTGGAGCGGGCCCAGGGACCGTGTAGCCTGATCTGCTCCTATTTCGTGTGTGCAATTCTGTTAGATGCAGGAGATGGTTCTGTGATAGATAGTAGATTGGCGGTTAGGATCAGATCAGCCATGATCTTATTGAATGGCGGAGCAGGCTCGAGGGGCCGATTGGCCTACTCCTGCTCCTATTTCTTATGTTCTTATTTCTCACACACCACAAGCGCAAAAAACTTTTTTTTTTAAAAGCTGTAGCTTTTCCTGAGCGGCTTCCAGTTGTCGCTTTGTGACTCGTTGGTTAGACTGCTCAACACCCTGTACAACTGGGGTCTAGCTGGCAGGGCACATACTCTGCTCATTTGCCCACTAAAATTGCAATCTGGACCCTGCAACCAGCATAGGACCCTGCTTTGCATATTTTAAAATGAGAAGTCGCACAACACCAGGTTATAGTCCAACAGTTTTATTTGAAATCACGAGCTTTCGGAGCTGCTGCTCCTTCGTCAGGCGAAGTAAAGAAATACAGAATCGACAAAGCATATATAGATAGAGAACAATGCATGTGTACCTTACAATGGCAGACGACTATATGTGCTCGGGTGACATTCTGGACTGTCTTGTGAGTGCGGCTGATGAATCTGGCGTTGATGCATCTTCTGACAGCTTGACCATACATGTCAAGCTTGGGGCAGCGACCCTCCGGAGGGGTCCAATTTGACTCTTTTTTCTTCGGTTGCTGCACTGCGAGTCCCTCTGTCTGCTGTTCTGGATCATTGATTGTCTCATTGGGTTTGTTGCTGACATCTTGGGATTTGTGGAAGTATTCCCGGAGCCTCATTCTCCTGATGAATTCCTCCGTGTCTGCCACGAGACCGATGGGGTCCATTTTGGTGGTGGGGCAGAACTTGAGCCCTAGGGCGAGAACTTCGATTTCGTCTGGTTGAAGGGTGTGGTCGGACAAGTTGACGATGGACTTCCCTGTGGTTGCAACCGGTTGCACCCGAGCACAACGCAACGCCATCCACGCTCTCAAGACCAACCGCAACATCGTCATCAAACCAGCGGACAAAGGAGGAGCCATCGTCATACAGAACAGAATGGACTATTGCAAAGAAGCATACCGACAACTGGACAACCTGGAACACTACAGACGGTTGCCCGCAGATCCGACCAAAGAACACACCCACCAGCTCAATAGACTGATCAAGACCTTCAAAACATCCTACGCGCTCTCATCCCACGTACTCCCCGCGTGGGAGACTTCTACTGCCTCCCAAAGATACACAAAGCCAACACACCCGGACGTCCTATCGTATCAGGCAACGGAACCCTGTGTGAGAACCTCTCTGGATACGTCGAGGGCATCCTGAAACCCATCGTACAGGGAACCCCCAGCTTCTGCCGTGACACCACAGACTTCTTACAGAAACTCAGCACCCACGGACCAGTTGAACCAGGAACACTCCTCGCCACGATGGACGTATCGGCACTCTACACCAGTATCCCCCACGATGACGGCATCGCTGCGACAGCCTCAGTACTCAACACCAACAACAGCCAATCTCCAGACGCCATCCTACAACTCATCCGCTTCATCCTTGACCACAATGTCTTCACCTTCGACAACCATTTTTTTACCCAAACACATGGAACAGCCATGGGGACCAAATTTGCACCCCAATACGCCAACATCTTCATGCACAAGTTCGAGCAAGACTTCGTCGCTGCACAGGACCTCCAGCCAACGCTGTACACCAGATACATCGACGACATTTTCTTCCTTTGGACCCATGGCGAAGGATCACTGAAAAGACTACACGTTAATATAAACAAGTTCCATCCCACCATCAAACTCACCATGGACTATTCCTCAGAATCGGTCTCATTCTTGGACACACGAATCTCCATCAAAGACGGACACCTCAGCACTTCACTCTACCGCAAGCCCACGGACAACCTCACGATGCTCCACTTCTCCAGCTTCCACCCTAACCACGTTAAAGAAGCCATCCCCTATGGACAAGCCCTGCGAATACACAGGATCTGCTCAGACGAGGAGGAATGCTATGGACACCTACGGACGCTGAAAAACGCCCTCGTAAGAACGGGATATGACGCTCGACTCATCGATCGACAGTTCTGACGGGCTATAGCAAAAAATCGCATAGACCTCCTCAGAAGGCAAACACGGGACACAACCAACAGAGTACCCTACATCGTCCAGTACTTCCCCGGAGCGGAGAAACTACGCCATGTTCTTCGCAGCCTTCAACATGTCATCGATGACGACGAACACCTCGCTAAGGCCATCCCCACGCCTCCACTACTTGCTTTCAAACAGCCGCCTAACCTCAGAAGTACCATCGTTCGCAGCAAATTACCCAGCTTTCAGGATAACAGGGACCACGACACCACACAACCCTGCCACGGCAACCTCTGCAAGACATGCCAGATCATCAACACAGATACCATCATCACACGTGAGGACACTACCCACCAGGTACATGGTACATACTCATGTGACTCGGCCAACGTTGTCTACCTCATACGTTGCAGGAAAGAATGCACCGTGGCATGGTACATCGGCGAGACCATGCAGACACTGAGACAACGTATGAACGGACACCGCGCAACAATCACCAGGCAGGAGTGTTCCCTCCCAGTCGGGGAACACTTCAGCAGTCAAGGACATACAGCCTCGGATCTGCTGGTAAGCGTTCTCCAAGGCGGCCTTAGAAACACACGACAATGCAAAATCATCGAGCAGAAACTGATAGCCAAGTTCCGCACTCATGAGGACGGCCTCAACCAGGATCTTGGGTTTATGTCACGATACATGACGTGATCCAGACTCGAGTCGTCGTTGGCTTGTTCACAGATGTGATTCCCAGTAAAAAAGTAAAAATTTTAAAGTTTATCGTTCTTTGGTCGGGTCTGCGGGTAGCTGTCTGTAGTGTTCCAGCTTTTGATACGTTAGACCCCCTGTAACTCCACCTCATTGTCTCAGTTGTATCTTGCTATGTCTTTGATGTGGTATCTTCCTGGCTGACCTGATTGCATTTTGTCACACCTCGGCAGATAAACAGTCAGGATGATTTAAATATAGTCGTCTGCCATTGTAAGGTACACATGCATTGTTCTCTATCTATATATGCTTTGTCGATTCTGTATTTCTTTACTTCGCCTGACGAAGGAGCAGCAGCTCCGAAAGCTTGTGATTTCAAATAAAACTGTTGGACTATAACCTAGTGTTGTGCGACTTCTCATTTTTGTCCACCCCAGTCCAACACCGGCATCTCCGCATCATGATTGCATATTTTAAATAGCCTCCTGACTGTTTTGGGCGGGAGAGCTGGGCCCCCTTTTAATGGCCTGCCTGAAAATTGAACCCGATGGACAAATGAGTATCCAAGGTGCCCCACCAGATATTCATCTTGCGGCCGCACATTTTTCCTGTTGAGAATGGACAGCCAGTAGTTGGAAATATTCCCTCCCCCCATTGTGACAGAAATGGAAATTGCTGACTTTATTTTATTCAATTTTAGATAGTTGGGCTGAATTTGAATTTTGCAAAAATGACCTGGACTTTGCAGGAGGCTCACTGTGTTTGGTGGTTCCATTACAGCATAGGTTTGATTATTATACTGGGTCAGTATTCGCCTTTGGATGTTCCTTCACTTGTAAATACATCTGACCAAGTACTGTACTTTTATCCTGCACACAGTGGCCTGGCTGAAGTGGCAGGAGAATGTGATGGATGTTCGCACAAACTCTCCAGCGAGCCACATATCCTGATTAGAGGCTGGAAACGCTAACTGGTGCTCAGCAGAGAGCTCTCTATGATCTAATGGGACTTATTACTTGCAATCCTCCTGGGGCAAGGGGTAGACATCATTATAGCTTCCTCATTTATTGGATGTGGAGAAACAATGCAACTGATAAAAGTGTAAACACCAACAGCCAGAGATATGCTTCCCCAACCACAGTGCATCGCTGGCTGTAATTTGTGTTTGTTGAAGACAAATCTTCAAAGAAAGGACATCTATATAAACTAAGGCTAGTCCTGCGGACTTCAGTCTTCTATGTCACACAACTTTCATGTGGAATGTGGATAGGAACTCCGGGAGTAAGCACTTCCTCTGATCACCATCAGACATTGCTGCTAAAAAGTTACTCATCAGAACTACAAGGATTTTGAGATCTATGATTTGTTTTCTGTTTTTAAAACCGTTAATATTTTGTATAAGTTTGATTATTATACTGGGTCAGTACTCGCCTTTGGATGTTATTTCACTTGTAAATACATCTGACCAAGTACCAAGGCCTGGCTGAAGTGGTAGGAGAATGTGGTGGATGTTCGCACAAACTCTCTAGCGAGCCACATATCCTGATTAGAAACTGGAATCGCTAACTGGTGCACAGCAAAGAACGAAGACATGGGTTTCAGTTCTGAAGGACTGCTTCCTCCAAGTATTCACAAAAGAAGACATAAGCAGCATGCCCTACCCAAACAGAATTTCACCCGCCAAAACTAATGGCTTTGAACTGAGCTGGAAGTCCTAGTCAGACTAAAAGAGCTCGAAAACAAGACATTCTCCAGGATAGACGGGAGTATCACAGCTCGCTAAAAGAGACTAATGAGGCATTGACAGTCATTATGAGGGAATCACTTGGCACTGGGGAGCTACCAGTAGATTGAAACCAAGCCAATGTGTTGTCAATATTCAAAAAAAGGACGACAAATCAGACTCAAGCAGTTCGATTTTGGGATGGGGAGAGGTGCTGAGTGGCGTGCCCCAGGGATCAGTATTAGGACCACTCCTGTTTCTAACTCACATCAATGACTTGGACTCAGAAACTGATTCCAAAATAAGGAGGGGGGGGGGGGATGGGTCGGTATTGGAATCTGAGAAGGCACTTTAGAAAATACAGAATGAGCTGGGCAAAATATGTAAGCGAGCAGAACAGTCGCAGATAAAATTTAATGCAGGCAAGTGTAAAGAACAACATATTGGAAGGAGAAATAGGCACCGTGTACTCCATGGTTGCTGCTGAAATAGCTGATGATAATGTTGAAAAAGACTGAGGAGTCTTCGTAGACTCGGTGTTCAAAATGTCCAACCAATGCACAGCAACAATCAACAAAGCCAACAGAACGTTAAGCTGCATAGTCTGAACAGTCAAGTGGAAGACAGCGGGAGCCATAATCAAACGGAGATTACAGAGCTCTGGTCAGCCCACACCATGAGTACCATGTCCAGTTCTGGCCACTGAGACATTTAAGCACCGGAGGAGGTGCAAACAAGAGTCACAAGGCTGCTCCCTCCAGTCCTAGAGGTTTCAGCTACTAGGGAATGTGAGCTCTTCAGCTTTGAAAGGCGATGTCTGAGAGCTGACCTTACAGAGGTGTGCAAGATTGAAACTTGGAGGGAACAGGTAAACCCAGAAAATCACTTTAAATTCAACTGTGAGATTAGGACAAGAAGTGACAGCTTTAATCTCGTAAAAGGCAATTTTAAGGAACTGCTATCAGGAGGTTCTTTACACAGAGGGTGATAGACATATGAAATGAACTCCCGAGTGGAAGAGAAAATCCTGGAATCATTTAGGAGCCAACTGGATGCGGCAATGGAGGGGTTTCTGGGTCACTCTGGACAGATGAGCTGAGATGGGCAAATCACCTCCCTCACTACAATGAATTATCTTGTGAGATTCTGGGGTGGTTGTAACCCTGCTCACCCAACTGGCCATGGAGCTGGTGGGAGGTGACAGGTTCGATTTCACCTGCTCTTCTGAGTAGACGCCAAGGATACCTTCCCAAAGCCGGCAGGGTCCTTTTGAACATATGTATGATGTCATCGGGATCCGAGTGCAATTTTAACATCGGCGGCTTGAGCGGGAAAGGGCAGTGAGTTCCCGCCATGCCAATCCAGCAGTGAAGAGGATCGGGACCAGAAAAGGCCAAAAAGCTATGGTTTTTATATTAAAATATTAACTTTCCTCATGGGTCCAGTTGGAGCAGGAGTTCTCCTCTAGGAAAACTTAAGCCTTCCCTGCCCCGCACACGCCCACCCCACCACCACCACCAATCACAGGACACCCGCACAGGAGCCCCGCACGTGCCCACTCCACCCCACCACCACCACCAATCACAGGACCCCCGCACAGGAGCCCCGCACGCGCCCACCCCACCCCACCACCACCACCAATCACAGGACCCCCGCACAGGAGCCCCGCACGCGCCCACCCCACCCCACCACCATCACCAATCACAGGACCCCACCCCCACCCACCAATCACAGGACCCCCGCACAGGAGCCCCGCACGCGCCCACCCCACCCCACCACCACCACCAATCACAGGACCCCCGCACAGGATGCCCCCGGCAGCCCACCCCACCCCACCACCATCACCAATCACAGGACCCCCGCACAGGATGCCCCCGGCAGCCCACCCCACCAGTTACCTGGTGGATCGGGTGGAAATCATCTGCCAGGATTTAACTTGAGTCCTGGGAGTTAAAATACCCCGGGCCTCATTTCCGCGGCAAATTTTCTAACTCAGGCCCCTGCTCACCCAGCGAAAAGTGGCCCAGAGTTCAAATCGAGGCCTCTGTCTGCTTATGGAAATCGCAGTCTAGCCATGAACACAAATATAGATATTGGGGAAAAGCCAAAGCCATAACACACATGTCCTTAGCATCCACATGGAATGTTTGAAACATATGGAGCACTTCCCCTTCCGAATAGTCTGGGTTTTCTGCAGTGTCTGTGTGACTCTGTACATCTCTCTCAGCTCCGGCACTGTGGCGCATGGTGGTTTGTGTCTGCTTCAAGTCATTTTAAGTACTTTCAAATTCCTTCTGCTGCTCCAGCAAGATCTTCGAACAAGTGTCAATAACGCGTTTTCTGCTAAAAGCCAAGCATTAGGAATTAAGCACAAACTGCTCCAATTGCCCCTTAACAAGCCACAAAAAAGAATGTTAACAGTGGATCGGTGTGTTAACGGCCATAACACCTGTTTATTCACAACAATTGTGCGAGAGGGGAGAAGAGAGCAGCTGCCTGGTTAGTGGAAACAAACAAATGACGTCACGTTAAGAGACATTTGGCATTTTGCGCTTTATTGCCAATTTAGAGATGGTAATATCCTGAGACAAAAGGAATTCTAAATTCACTTGAAGAAGAACTTCAGCTGAGATGTGAATCCGCAAAATTCTCTCCGGTGGATGTGAAAGATCCCACGGCCACTATTTCAAAGAAGAGCAGAGGAGTTCTCCCCGGTGTCCTGGGGACCAATATTTATCCCTCAACCAACATCACTAAAACAGATTATCTGGTCATTATCACGTTGCTGTTTGTGGGAGCTTGCTGTGCGCAAATTGGCTGCTGCATTTCCCACATTACAACAGTGACTCCACTTTAAAAATACTTCATTGGCTGTAAATCGCTTTGGGACGTCCGGTGGTCGTGAAAGGCACTGTAGAAATGCGAGTCTGTCTTTCTTTATGATAGTGTAAGCAAGTGCGTTGACCATTGACCATGTCCAGGAAGAAGATGTAGATGACTCATCCTATTTGATTTAATCTGGCAAAACATCTAAGTGGCTGCAAAGTGCACTTAAATGCAGACAGCAGCACAGTCCAGGGTAGATGTTTATGGCCTTGCTATACAATCAGCCTTCATCAGCTTTCTTCCTCTTATTTTGCTGTTTCATAATTTGGCCTTGCATAGACGCCTGTTATTCATTAACCCCGTGTTAGCTAAAGGAACACCCAGCATGAATATACAAGTAAGTTACAGTTTTTCCAGGAATCCCATTAAATTGTGCAATCCTGTTCACGTCTTGTGACGGAAGTAATGCCGATTGGGAGCCGGTCAGATGGCTCAGTAATTCATCAGTCAATGTCCATGCTGGGCTGCAAAATTATTGTAACGTCAAAATATTGAATCATTTAAAGCTTTCCAGTTAGCTCTCCGAGTGGTCATGAAGTTGTGAATCCAATGCTTGTGTCCTTCTGTTCTGAGGTTTGTCATCAGTCCTGTTTATCAAAATCAGAAAACTCTGATTAACGCGCAGCCTTCTTTTAATTTACTTTGGAATAATTTTATTTAAGCAACGCGTGCTGATGAGATTCTTTTTTGAGATTGCCGACTTGGGAGCGGGACTGAGCGCCATAGATAAACAGCTGAGGCTGAAGTAGCATTGGGTTAATTTCTGTGTGTCTCTGATATTAAATCAGCTTCCTGACACTGACAGCTGCAGTCATTAGCTCAAGCTCGTGGGGCTGCCTCTGCCACTGGTGTCGGCATTAGTCACAGTTTAACCCTTTCAGCACCACCAAGAATGTCAATGATTTCAGTAAACTCCCCCACCTGGGCAGCTGACAACTTGCTTCTGCTTCTGGTGGCTAAAAATAAAGCCAAGGCTTGACCGATGTCTTTTATGGAACAATCAGATTAAACTCTAAGTGGGAAAAATTGGGTTGCTTTGCACCTCCCGTTAGCGCCTCCCGAGGGCGCGGCGCCGCAAACGCCTCCCGCGAAATTCAGCGGGAGGGTAGCTGGCGGCAGGTAGCCGGTAGCACCCCGCGGTGCTGCGCCTCCGGCTATGACGTCATCGCCGTGCGCAGCGCCCCACTCGCACCCCAGCCGCAAACTTGGCTCGCGCCCCCTGACCTATTGCCGGACGCTGTGTCCGACAGGTCAGGATGTCGTGTCTTGCGGCCGGGGCGGCGATAATTAAAGGGCAGGTGCCGCGCGGCAAAAATTTTTTTGGCGATAATTAGAGGTCAGCATCTGCCCCCTCTGGCCTTCTCCTGCGGGATGCCAGCCGCGATCGCTCAGCCCGGCGCTCCTCTTGAGTGCCGGGCTCTTTTGCCGGCACCCCGCTCCCCAGTGGTCCAGCAGGGCCCCGGTGCACGATGCGCTAGGCCCCTCCCCTTTAATCAGGGGAGGGAAGCCTGCAGTACCGCGGCGCTACGTGTCGATGCGCATGGAGAAGCTGCACGTAGCGCCGCGATATTCAATGGGGGCGCCCCAAGAGGGAGGGGGAGCGTTTCCACTAGCGCCCCGCCTCCTGCTTGGGGCGCTACCATTCAATTTCGGGCGCGGGGGCGCTTCTTTTTTCGGGGCAATAAAAGTAGCATCCCGGCGAAGTTATCGCCCCAAAGGGGGCACGAGCCAATTTTCCCCCCTAAGAATGCACTTTTGACTTTACTGATTCTCACTGTGAAGAACAGTTCAGCAGTTCCTGATAGTTCAGTTCAAAGGAACAATGATGTTCCAGGTCGGAAAAATATAATAAAAATGAGTCAGTGGAGTGATTGACAGGTCACTCAGTATGATAGGAGCATTGCATAAATAAATCATCGACAACTTACACTGATAAAGGTAACACTGATGGCCACCTAGGGAGAAAGGTACAAATGATATCTATTGGCTGTACCAGGACAATGTATGTGTTTTAATTATATGCTTCATTTTAGATTCATTGGGCTGGATTTTCATTGACCCGTGGAGGCGGGTTTGGAGGCGTGTGGGGGGTTAAAATTGCGAAAACTGGCGGGCGGGCACAAGCCCGCCTCCATCCCGCCTCCACGCGATTTGCATTAAATCGTGTTTGCTGGTCCCGACTCCGGCTGTTAAGGCCCTTAACAAGCACTAAATTGCCTCTATAATGCCATTTTGAAAGGCCTTGGTGATTTTAACCCTGGTTCTACGTGAAGCACACCTGTTCTGAACCACGATTGTGAAACCTGGCTGGCTATGGGGATGCATATATGGATAGCTATGTGGATGGTATATATGGATGGATAGAGAGGAGACATATCTGGGAGTGGTGGTGTAAAAATATCTGGGAGCAGACTTAGGACTGCTGCTGCTTATTTTGCAGGTCCTCTCACAGCAAAGGCCAGGCAGTCTTTGAAGACCTTCAATGCAGCAGCAATGATGACATCATCAAAGGTGACTTTCAGACTGAAAACACTAATTGGTTCATGGGTTTCCACATGCTGGAACTCAATTGCCCAATTAGGTGAAAATCGCATCAATCTCCCACATCCAATTGCAGTCGGGTGGATAACACGACCCCAACCCGCCCCAGTATCAAAATCCAGCCCTATGTGTATTTGTGATATGATGATGGGGGAGATTTTCCAAGACAGGCCCAAAGCGGGCGTGATATTGGCAGTGTGCCCACGGTGCCAGCCCAAGGCCATGGTTGGGTCGCCCGACCATTTTCAGGTTTGAGCCACATTTAAGTTTTACTGACAACCCTTGGGTGATTAACGGGAGCCCCCCGCTGCAGCTGACCGGCTTAATGCGGTTGAGAATTGTCCAGCTTCTGCAGAAAGCCGGCTGGCAGGTAGCGCGGCCCCCCTCACCCTGACAAAAATCTTTAAAAACAAGAGCAGTCACTCAACACCTGGGAAAACGGGACTAGCATGTAGTTGGGCTCTCCCTTGCTGGAGACAGTCATTGCTTGGCCTTTGTGCGGTTTGCATGTTACTGGCCACTTAATAGCCCTTAGCGTGGATGTTATCCAGGTCTTGCTGCGTGCGGGCATTATCTGAGGAATTCCAGATGGAACTCAACTCTGTGCGCTCATCGATAAACAGCCCCACTTCTGACCTTATGATGGAGGGAAGGTCATTGGTGAAGCAGCTGAAGATGGTTTGGCCTAGGACGCTGCTCTGAGGAACACCTGCAGCGATGTTCTGGGACTGAAATAACTGACCTCCAACAATCACAACCATTTTTCTGTGCTTAATGGTATTTTTTCAGGCAAGAAACAGGTAACCAGCAGTTGCAAATACCACCACACCCCCCCCTCCCCGTCCCACCATATTTATTATAATTATCATTAGATATCAATATAATAATAAATCCCTTTTATGTAGTGTTACTGAAATGTTAACCCTTCCATCTGCATAGATGGGTTGTCATATTCAGGTTTAAGTGGGCAGCAAATGGTGCAAATGAGACAACTGATCTTAGAATACTGAACCTTTACTTAGTGCTTGAAAATCATGTCAAAAAATCCTCTCATTTGGAGTCAATTTTCAACCATTCAGAGGCTAATTCTTTTACGAGTGCAGCACTGAGGGAGCGCCGCACTGTCGGAGGGTCAGTACTGAGGGAGTGCCGCACTGTCGGAGGGGCAGTACTGAGGGAGCGCGGCACTGTCGGAGGGGCAGTACTGAGGGAGCGCCGCACTGTCAGAGGGTCAGTACTGAGGGAGTGCCGCACTGTCGGAGGGGCACTACTGAGGGAGTGCTGCACTGTCGGAGGGGCAGTACTGAGGGAACGCCGCACTGTCAGAGGGTCAGTACTGAGGGAGTGCCGCACTGTCGGAGGGGCACTACTGAGGGAGCGCTGCACTGTCGGAGGGTCAGTACTGAGGGAGTGCCGCACTGTCAAAGGGGCAGTACTGAGGGAGAGCCGCACTGTTGGAGGGTCAGTACTGAGGGAGTGCCGCACTGTCGGAGGGGCAGTACTGAAGGAGTGCTGCACTGTCGGAGGGACAGTACTGAGGGAGCGTGCACTGTCGGAGCGGCAGTACTAAGGAAGCGCCGCACTGTCGGAGGGGCAGTACTGAGGGAGCGCGGCACTGTCGGAGGGGCAGTACTGAGGGAGCACCGCACTGTCAGAGGGTCAGTACTGAGGGAGTGCCGCACTGTCGGAGGGGCACTACTGAGGGAGTGCTGCACTGTCGGAGGGGCAGTACTGAGGGAACGCCGCACTGTCAGAGGGTCAGTACTGAGGGAGTGCCGCACTGTCGGAGAGGCACTACTGAGGGAGCGCTGCACTGTCGGAGGGTCAGTACTGAGGGAGTGCCGCACTGTCAAAGGGGCAGTACTGAGGGAGAGCCGCACTGTTGGAGGGTCAGTACTGAGGGAGTGCCGCACTGTCGGAGGGGCAGTACTGAGGGAACGCCGCACTGTCAGAGGGTCAGTACTGAGGGAGTGCCGCACTGTCGGAGGGGCACTACTGAGGGAGCGCTGCACTGTCGGAGGGTCAGTACTGAGGGAGTGCCGCACTGTCAAAGGGGCAGTACTGAGGGAGAGCCGCACTGTTGGAGGGTCAGTACTGAGGGAGTGCCGCACTGTCGGAGGGGCAGTACTGAAGGAGTGCTGCACTGTCGGAGGGACAGTACTGAGGGAGCGTGCACTGTCGGAGCGGCAGTACTAAGGAAGCGCCGCACTGTCGGAGGGGCAGTACTGAGGGAGCGCGGCACTGTCGGAGGGGCAGTACTGAGGGAGCGCGGCACTGTCGGAGGGGCAGTACTGAGGGAGTACCGCACTGTCGGAGGGTCAGTACTGAGGGAGCGACGCACTGTCGGAGGGTCAGTACTGAGGGAGCACCACACTGTCAGAGGGTCAGTACTGAAGGAGCGCCGCACTGTCGGAGGGTCAGTGCTGAGGGAGCGCTGCACTGTCGGAGGGGCAGTACTGAGGGAGCGCCGTACTGTCGGAGGAGCAGTACTGAGGGAGCACCGCGCTGTCGGAGGGACAGTACTGAGGGAGTGCTGCACTGTCGGAGGGTCAGTACTGAGGGAGCGCTGCACTGTCGGAGGGTCAGTACTGACGAAGCGCTGCACTGTCGGAGGGTCAGTACTGAGGGAGTGCAGCACTGTCGGAGGGGCAGTACTGAGGGAGCGCCGCACTGTCGGAGGAGCAGTACTGAGGGAGTGCTGCACTGTCGGAGGGGCAGTACTGAGGGAGTGCTGCACTGTCGGAGGGGCAGTATTGAGGGAGTGCTGCACTATTGGAGGGGCAGTACTGAGGGAGTGCTGCACTGTCGGAGGGGCAGTAATGAGGGAACGCCGCACTGTCAGAGGGTCAGTACTGAGGGAGTGCCGCACTGTCGGAGGGGCAGTACTGAGGGAGCGCTGCACTGTCGGAGGGTCAGTACTGAGCTAGCGCTGCACTGTCGGAGGGGCAGTACTGAGGGAGCGCCGCATTGTCGGAGGAGCAGTACTGAGGGAGCGCGGCACTGTCGGAGGGGCAGTACTGAGGGAGTGCTGCACTGTCGGAGGGGCAGTACTGAGGGAACGCCGCACTGTCAGAGGGTCAGTACTGAGGGAGTGCCGCACTGTCAGAGGGTCAGTACTGAGGGAATGCCGCACTGTCGGACGGGCAGTACTGAGAGAGTGCTGCACTATCGGAGGGGCAGTACTGAGGGAACGCCGCACTGTCAGAGGGTCAGTACTGAGGGAGTGCTGCACTGTCGGAGGGGCACTACTGAGGGAGCGCTGCACTGTCGGAGGGTCAGTACTGAGGGAGTGCCGCACTGTCGGAGGGGCAGTACTGAGGGAGCGCCGCACTGTCGGAGGGTCAGTACTGAGGGAGTGCCGCACTGTCGGAGGGTCAGTACTGAGGGAGCGCTGCACTGTCGGAGGGGCAGTACTGAGGGCGCGCCGCATTGTCGGAGGAGCAGTACTGAGGGAGCGCTGCACTGTCGGAGGGGCAGTACTGAGGGAGTGCTGCACTGTCGGAGGGGCATTACTGAGGGAACGCCGCACTGTTAGAGGGTCAGTACTGAGGGATTGCCGCACTGTCGGAGGGGCATTACTGAGGGAGCGCTGCACTGTCGGAGGGTCAGTACTGAGGGAGTGCCGCACTGTCAGAGGGTCAGTACTGAGGGAGTGCCGCACTGTCGGAGGGGCATTACTGAGAGAGTGCTGCACTATCGGAGGGGCAGTACTGAGGGAGTGCTGCACTGTCGGAGGGGCACTACTGAGGGAGCGCTGCACTGTCGGAGGGTCAGTACTGAGGGAGCACCGCACTGTCGGAGGGGCAGTACTGAGGGAGTGCTGCACTGTCAGAGGGGCAGTACTGAGGGAGTGCTGCACTGTCGGAGGTGCCGTCTTTCGGATGAGACGTTAAACCGAGGCCCCGTCTGCTCTCTCGGGTGGACGTAAAAGATCCCACGGCACTATTTCGAAGAAGAGCAGGGGAGTTATCCCCGGTGTCCCGGGACCAATATTTATCCCTCAACCAACATAACAAAAACAGATTATCTGGTCATTATCACATTGCTGTTTGTGGGAGCTTGCTGTGCGCAAATTGGCTGCCGCTTTTCCTACATTACAACAGTGACTACACTTCAACAAGTTCTTCATTGGCTGTAAAGCGCTTTGAGACGTCCGGTGGTTGTGAAAGGCGCTATAGAAATGCAAGTCCTTCTTTCTTTCTTTGCCATTGCCCCCAGCTCCAAAATAGATATTGGAACCCTGGAGACAGAGAGAAACAGATAAGTTCAGTGCTTAACACTTTTTGGAGAAAAAAATCAATAGAATACAGTTAACTCTTCTTAATTCGAAGTTGCTTAGTTCTAATATTTTTTTTTTTAAATCTCCTCTCAGGATGTGGGGACCTTGGCAAGGCCTGCAGTTATCGCCCATCCGTTGTTGCCCAGAGAAGGTGCTGGGCCTTGTCTTTGAACCCCTGCAGTCCTTGCTTCCACAATAGTCTATCATTTACGTTGCTTCATTCAAATTACCTGATAATTCAATTTTTTCAGGGCAAAAATGACTTCAAATTCGAGGTCGCTTAGGTATTGGATAAAATAAAGTAAAATTTAAGTTACTAAAGATAAATACTAGAAAGAAAGAAAGACTTGCATTTCTATAGCGCCTTTCACGACCACCGGACGTCTCAAAGTGCTTTACAGCCAATGAAGTACTTTTGGAGTGTAGTCACTGTTGTAATGTGGGAAACTAGAGGAGATGAAGAGGAAGAGAGAATCGAAGCGAAACGGTGAGACAGGATGAGTAGAAATGAGTAAACTGATATTTGTTTTCGATTGTTTATTTTACTTGGATAGGGTTAATATTACAGGAAGAAAACTACTCCTCCCTCTACTCTGGAAGTGTTAATATTTTCTCAGCGCCCTATGGATACCAGTTTAACAAATAGCTGACCCAGGGAGACTGGAATTTCCTTGTCTTGTCAGCAGTTCAATAGTTAAGTTATTACTCGCCTGCCAATGCCCCTGCTGAACTCACTGCCCCAAGTCCTGTCGGTCCTCATTGTCCATTTAGCAGTTTGTGAGTACCACGCTGATTGTACGGAAATAATGTATTCCTTCATGACCGCCTGGACTGTGCTTTCTTCAACAACCTCAACCAATCAGGCTGGCAGACATGCTATGAGTTGGCTCATTTTTGAATTTGGTTCGATGAATTTCTGTAGTTTAGACATCTGAGGGTCAATTTTAACTGCGAGACGGAATTGGTGCTGAGGGGGCCCAAAGCAAGTCGCTGACCAGGAAGTGGGAAAGGAAGCAAGGCCCGGCCGATTCTCATGTCTCCTGCCCGAAGCTGGCGGGAATGATGTCAAGGCCAGTGGGCAGGAGCTGGGCTCCACCAGGGACCCATGGCAACAGTTAGAAACATAGAAACATAGGAGCAGGAGTCGGCCATTCGGCCCTACGAGCCTGCTCCGCCATTCAATGAGATCATGGCTGATCCTCTATCTCAATACCATATTCCCCCTCTCTCCCCATACCCCTTGATGCCTTTTGTGTCTAGGCATAAGGTCAGTGCTGGGGGTTGAGTGGGTGGAGGGGTGGGGGGAGGGGGGCGGCTTTCCCAAACGTATGCAGATGTGGGCAGGAAGAGGGAAGTCGGGGCAAGGGTCAGGGGAGGCCCAAGGATTCCTTCAAGGGCCTGGAGGAGCATTCCCGCTCCCCCTGGCCCCTAACAAATCTTCCCAACGAGTAAAAAATGAAACTTACCTCGGCCTCTTCTGGTCACTCAGCTGCCTTCCACCATATTTCTCTGGCCTCCCCTGAGTTACAGTAAAAACAGGATCGCAGTGCTGATGACATCATCAGGCCTCAACTTTTACATTTATGACAGGTTTGGATAGGCTAGACGGGGAAAGGCTGTTCCCACTAGTTGATGGTACAAGGACTAGGGGACACTTCCTTTCTGACTTCCTGGTGAGCTACTTGCTTCAGGCCCCCTCAGCACCAATTCTGCCTGTAGCTGGAGCCTCTCCTGACTTGAACGCTGGTGAAAAGAAAATGGCGCCGGGCGGGAACGGAGCGACTTCAAGCCGGTAAGTCGACTCGCCCAATTTTAACCCCTCCCACGCACCTTCGCTGGCTGTCAATGGGAGGGGGAGCGGTGGATGGTGTCACCCCCCCCCCCCACCCCCCCCCCCCCCCCCCCCGGAATGCTGTACACTTCATAGAGTCATAATGGCACAGAAGGAGGCCATTCGGCCCATCAAGTCCGTGCCGGCTCTCTGTAGAGCAATCCAGCCAGTCCCATTCCCCCGCTCTATCCCTGTAGCCCTGCAAGTTTATTTCCCTCAAGTGCCTATCCAGTCTCCCCTTGAAAACATTGAGTGTCTCCGCTTCCACCACTTCCGTCTGCAGTGAGTTCCAGGTCCTCACCACTCGCTGCGTAAAAACGTTTTTCCTCACATCCCCCCTGTATCTCTTACCCAAAACCTTAAATCAATGTCCCCTAGTCCTTGTACCATCAACTAGTGGGAACAGCCTTTCCCCGTCTAGCCTATCCAAACCTGTCATAATCTTGTACACCCCTATCAAATCACCCCTCAACCTCCTTTGCTCTAATGAAAACAAATCCAGCTTCTCCAACCTGTCCTTGTAGCTAGATCCCCCATCCCCAGAATCATTCTAGTAAATCTCCTCTGCACCCTCTCAAGGGCCTTCACATCCTTCCTAAAGTGCGGTGACCAGAACTGGACATCACGTGGTAAACATTAATACAATCTTGCCTCTCTGCAATTCACTAGTGAATCTGAATCTCCAGCTGGACAGGGTTAAAGCCTCCGATTGAAATCTGTTTTCATCATTTGGATATAAACCGACCTCGATGAAGAACTCATTTACATGCTTCCTCCTGTATGAAAATTCATGCATATGCACGTCCACATAAACATGCACAAGTACAAACAGAAACTGGTTCATACCAGCTTAGAGATTCCTGTTTGGTGTCATTCTGCTGGAGCTTTGTGTTGTGTTCGTGTTGTACATGCGGGAAAAAAAATCTTAATTTTTTTTCTTTCCTACTCCTCAACTCGAACTTAAGACCTTTATGTGGCTACATCGAATTAAAGGATTGAATTGCTTTCACAGTTTATACTACCAAGATTTCTCATTTAAAACCATTCGTTTATTGTATTAATTGATATATGTATTCGCAGCCTTTCTCTGAAATGCGACTGCGCATACAAATCAATGCTTGTTTAATTTAGAATTCATGAATTTGAGGCCTGCGCCAGAAATGACACTGAGAACAGAACAGGAATAGTCAATGATCCCTGCTTTGTGAGCGAGGGCTCTGCGTGCTCACACGTGGGAGTGGAATTCCTCCTTTAATGAAAAATAGAAGAAAGGCTGTTTTTCTCCAATAATGAATGACTCAATAACAAAACAGCCTTCTTGGACGGAGCTGTCTGAGGCCCTGTGCCAGCGAGGCCTCGCGTGCAGCGAGTGACGTATTGCAACATCACGGGCGCTCCAATTCAAATGTTTCACCCATTGATATTAATGAACGGAAAATCTCAGCCAATACACCCTTGGCTTTCCAGTAAGTCGCCTGTTGGTTGTTTTTTTTATTTCGCTTCCTACCGTCGGGGGGAATTCTGCTCTAAATTCCAGGAGCCTGTTGCTGGGAATTCCTCAGCGAGCTTGAGGATGAGGAGAGGTTGGAGAGCGCGATGCACTCCGGGGACTCCTGCACTACCTGCCTGGTCCTCCTCTCCTGTCTGGCGGTCACCCATTCCCTCTCTGCCTGCACACTCGTAAGCTGCGGGGTGACCACCTCGAGAAACGTGCTGTCCGCTGTAACAGGTTGCAGAGGGAGGCCCGCCTGAGCCTGAGGTAGATTGGATTGACCAACCATCATTGAAGAGGTGGGTCCACAGACCCCCCCACCAGGACTACTCGGGAATGTCAGAGGAGATTTACCTTTGCCAGGGAGGTCTATTTATTGTATAAACCATAAAGTAGTCTCGACATGCTGGAAGTTGAGGAAGCACGTGCACAGTGACAGACAATTTGTGCCCAGATTGCCGATTCCACCCAAGACAGAAACACGTGGCCAATGTGTTTAACTTGGGACCCAAAGTTAATGATATGCAATTGCATTTGCTCTCCCCGAACCCCTCCTGGCAATCAATGAATGCTGACTTATTAAATGCAGCACCCACCCAAACATTTTGCACTATCTGCACGTCAACTTGGGGGTGTCGATAAGTGATGGTTTTAATAATGACTTGAAGTGTTACGGCCTTGAAAACTGTGACTGTGGTGAGACTTTCGATTGGGCATTGCGGCCTGGAGTTTCCGCTTGGTTGCGGCCTGGTGTTTGGCCAAACCAACACGAAAAAATTGAGGAATTTTAAGCGCAAGTTACATTCAGAGCAAATCGAGTTTCCGTAATCTTTTGCGCTAGTTTACAAATCATTGCGCTGGAGGCCGGCCCCGCCCATAAAACTGGTCACAACCCCCAGATCGAATTAATCGCCATCGGAAGTTTTCCGCTAATTGCACCTGTTTGCGCGCCTTCGAGGAGGCTCTTAAGCTGTTTGTTTTTTAGGTGCAAGGGCACTAATAGGCACGTTTTAAAGGTTTTAATTTGTTTTTAATTTACTGAGACACTGACTACTGTACACCGATGTAACTAGTAAATGGTTCTGTATCGTTTTTTTAAAGTCATTTTCAGTTATTTAAAATTGGGTTACTCGCAGGTGGTGGACTGGACACTCTGATAAAATGCTTATTTTTTCTGATAAACCCATTTGCAGCTGTATTAATCAAACTGCACCCAGTTACCCCTCTTAAATATATCAAAGAATGGGGGGAAAATTCAGTTGGTTGCGCCTCCCGTTAGCGCCTTAAGAGGGCGCTAATGGGGCGCAAATCATCTCGCACCCAGGCGCGGCGATGTTTGCGCCGCTCGTGAAATTAACTAGACACTTTGCGGCGGCACTAAACACTACGGCCATGATCTCCTGCGCCGGCAGATCGTGACGTCAGTGGAGTGCGCACCGCCCCGGTATCGCCCCGGAGCGGATATTGAGTGGCGCCCCCTGCCTTGCCGCCTGACACTAGCAATGACATGTTGAGGGGAGCGTTTTGCAGTCATGAAGGGACTGGGGGAGCGCTATTTAAAGGCGACCGCTTCCTGCCTTTTATTGTTGGTGCCATTTTTGAACCACGCATTCTGAGAGAGAGGGAGAGAGACTTCTGGAGAGATTCAATGCTGTGCGAAGGAGTTTTGGGTACTGAGCAGCACTTTGCAGGTTCATTTTGATTTGCCATTCCTTGTCTCGATTTAGAAGAGACTGTGGGGGCTGCACTCTGAGCTCTTTCCCTGGTACTCTCCATTGTTCTTTCCAGCAGATTTGATGTGCAGGTCTCTCCAGGCCAAGATTCAAGGCTGCAATGAGCAGGATGTGGATGGAAAGCAAGATCAACCATCCCCTTTAAGAACTGGCCCATGCCATTGTGTGTGTGTTCCGTTGCTGACTGACATCACATGAGCTTCGCCAGCGCTCTGAGGTAGCGCCTCGCTCCCAGGCCTTTGCGTCTTAAGACAGGTGTGAAGCGCCTGATGTAGCGCTCCAATCACCTCCAGGGGCGATAAAAGTCAAGTTTGCAGTCGGTGGCGATAATTAGCGCCAGGCGCTAATCTTTGCGCCCAGCCGATAATTGCGCCCCAAATGGGGCGATACTGAATTTCTCCCCCAATATGTTTTAATTCAAAAAAAATTTTTAAATTACTTTCTAAAACGCTGCCCGATTGCGCTGGTTCATGGAAGATTTTACGTTAAGTTATATGCAAATGAGTTTGAGCAGAAACTTGAGCAAAAAAAAAACACTTCTGAAAACCAGCGCAATTTTGACCGCAATTTGCGCCTCAACTTCATCTACAAATTCCTCCATGAATCTGCTCCTCACTATTTCTGCAAACTCCTCGCGCCTACTTCACTGTTTACACCCTCTGCTCTTCCAATCCTGGTTTGCTGCCCGCTCCACTCTCCTTCAGCTCTACCGTCAGAGGCAGAGCGTTCAAGCATCTTGCCCCCACGCTCTGGAGCTCTCTTCCTAAACTCCTCTGATTTTTTTTTTATTCATTCATGGGATCTGGGCGTCGCTGGCAAGGCCCAGCATTTATTGCCCATCCCTAATTGACCTTGAGAAGGTGGTGGTGAGCCACCTTCTTGAACCGCTGCAGTCCGTGTGGTGAAGGTTCTCCCACAGTGCTGTTAGGGGACTTGGAGGGGAATTTGCAGAAACACTTGGCCAATATGTTTAACTTGGGACCCAAAGTTCAAAATATTTTTGATCTCTAATGATATGGAATTGCAATTGCTCTCCCCGAACCCCTCCTGGCAATCAATGAATGCTGACTTATTAAATGCAGAACCCACCCAAATATTTTGCTGCTGAATCATATAGTCGTACTCAAGTCTAAGCAACTTGTCTCTGTGTAACACTCTGCATGGTGAAAATACTAAAAATATGGAGTATATTAGTCAGCATTCACTTTTATTTGCTACATGCAGAGGCTTTGCTATTGTGTTCAACAGAAATTGCCATAAATGTCTTCTGATGTAATGCAGCGCATAACTTCCATCTTCGGGCATTTAAATGGTTCAATTAATATCTTGCGATAGTTCACTGCTGATTTTTGTCCCCTGCTTAAAATTATCCATCATGTGGCCACTTATGGCGACTTGCTGTGGAATTTTCGAATAGGGTCAGTTCCTGAAACCGAGAGCAGCCTGTTCTGGAAATAAAGCTCGGATACACAAGTTGGCCATTATGGAGTGTTTGCCCTGAGGCAAGTTAGTAAGTATCTGATCTAGCACAAACTTTGAAAATGTGATCATGTTAGTTTCTATTTCTATAAATGTTAGCTGCAACAGTGATTGGTGAGACAATGTTCATATTGTTGTGTTTGCCGACTCCTCTGTTTAATCAGCTAATAAGTATCTCACAAGAAAATATTTGTCTTTGTCTCTACCTCACTCCCCCCACTGCTGAAACCCTTACTCATACGTCTGTCATCCTCTTTTCCAATGTCCTCCTCCATGGCCTCCCAAATTCCACCTGTGTTAAATGCCAACTCCTGCAGAGCATTACCCTCAACATCTTATCCCATCTATGGCCCACTCACCTCTCACCCCTGTCCTTGTTACCCACTGGCTCAAAATCCCTCAACTTCGAATCCTCGTCTTCGTCTACAAATTCCTCCACGAATCTGCTCCTCACTACTTCGGCAAACTCCTCGCGCCTACTTCGCTGTTTACACCCTCTGCTCTTCCAATCCTGGTTTGCTGCCCGCTCCACTCTCCTTCAGCTCTACCGTCAGAGGCAGAGCTTTCAAGCATCTTGCCCCCACGCTCTGGAGCTCTCTTCCTAAACTCCTCTGATTTATTACATCTCTACCTTCTTTCAGAAGTTTCAGGATCTACCTCTTCAACCATGCTTTCTCTAACTTCCCTCCTACTCCTGTTTGGGTTTGGTCGGCAACTGTGGACCACTTTGGGATAGTTTTGCTACATTAAACCCAGATGGGCTTGGCATCTAGCTGGGATTTACCCGCCCGCCCGCGACCTCTGGCATCCACCCCGCTGAAGCTTGTGGGGTCAGAGGGAGGCCACTTAATTTAAACAAGCAGGTCTGGACGGAGAGGCCACAAAATGTGGCTGAGGATCTGGGGTCCAGTGGGTCAGCCAGACCTACTCTGTCCTGGAAAGATTATGTACCCTTATCCATCAGCCCCCTTTATAAAGGAAGTGGGGGAGGATGAAGAATCTCGGTTAAATTCTGCAGCTCTTGAGGGACCCAGACCACAACCCAGGTCTACATCCATAGGTGGCCCCCACAGTCACCAGTCTAGTGGCTGGTACACTTACCTCCGCACAGCGTACAGACCACACATGCACCACCTGTCAGATCCCAGGGTGGGTCTGAGGAAACTCGTGGCCTGGGAGGTCCTGACCCAGCCATGTCCCGTTCCAGGCCACTGGCCTTGTTTGGGGTAGATGGAGGTCTTCCCCTAATGAAGCCTCCAGGAGGAAGCGAGGACCTGGCATATCTGGATCCCAGCGAAATTGGTGGCCATTCTGCTGAACTCATGCTGGAGTTATGGCAGGAGTGCGCCAGAAGGGTTGCTGATCTTCGGTCGCTTTATATAAATCTTAGTAATTGTTGAAAATGGTATTTTAACTTTTCCTATGTCAGTGACTCCTACTTTTTTTTTTATTCGATCATGGGATGTGGGCGTCGCTGGCAAGGCCAGCATTTATTGCCCATCCCTAGTTGCCCTTGAGAAGGTGGTGGTGAGCCGCCTTCTTGAACCGCTGCAGTCCGTGTGGTGAAGGTGCTCCCACAGTGCTGTTAGGGAGGAAGTTCCAGGATTTTGACCCAGTGACGATGAAGGATGGCGATATACTTCTAAGTCAGGATGGCGTGTGACTTGGAGGGGAACTTGGAGGTGGTGGTGTTCCCGTGCGCCTGCTGCCCTTGTCCTTCTAGGTGGAAGAGATCGCAGGGTTTGGGAGGTGCTGTCAAAGGAGCCTTGGTGAGTTACATCTCACTTTTGTTAGCAGGTATTGTCTCCAATAGCACTGGGAGAATTAAAATCATAGGGCAAATTTTATGCTATTGCGGAGGAGCCTCATCCGCTGGCCACATATATTAGAAATCACGGATGGAAAATCATGGGTGTCACATCCACGGGTCCTCGCTATGCGTGCCCAAGACTTCACGTCAATACTACACATTCATAAAATCAGCCTTTACAGACGGATGGATGGATAAAATTCGCATTTTTCATCTTTCACTTCTTTCTTGTCACTGATACTGAAGGCCGGGTCCGGGCCTCCCAGGCCACGAGTTTCCTCAGCCCCACTGTGTTACAGTTCCACAAGTGTTGTCAGCCTTGTGTTACTGCACTGCGCCCAGGTGACCATTAATACAGTGAGTGTCAGTGTGGTATTTACCTTGTGGACCGTCATATCTGAGCCCCATCCTGTATTAATGCGCACTTTCTATGGGGGCCACTGGACAGTGATCAAGAGTGAGGACTCTGACTTTCTTCTCACCTCCTCCGTCCCCGTCCCCCCCCCCCCCCCCGGCCCCCCTCCCTGCCCCACACTTCAGATTAGAGGTGCTGAGTCCAATTGGGGCACTGTTATTGCTGCCAAGCCGAGGTCCGCTAACATAACGCAGATCAAAGACCAACCCTGCGATCTCCCAGTTCTGTATAGCACAGTCCCTTCCCTTACCGTCCATTTCATTTATCCATTAAACCTTGAAGTGAGAGTGGAGAGTGGAGTTTAGCTTTTTATTTCACCATCCTTGAAAGGGCGGTGGAAGCAGTTTCAATCGTAACTTTCAAAAAGGAAATAGATGTATACCTTAAAAGGAAGAATTTGCAGGGCTATGGGGAAAGAGCAGGGGAGTGGGACTAATTGGATAGTTCCTTCAAAGAGCCGGCACAGGCACGATGGGCTGAATGGCCTCCTATGCTGTATCATTCTATGATTTCTAATCAACTACCCCGAATCAACAGTTGCTTAATTGAATATTTTGAATCAAACAGGAAAATTCTTTACTGCTAAAATAATTGTCAAAAGGATACAATTGATGAATGTCGAAAACCTCTGCGAATATCTGACTCAGTTGTATAAAGCATATTTAGATTGTTTCATAATGTTTCCGTCGAAATTATTTTTCGTCATATATTGTGTCTGTCCTGTTTCACTTTGTTATTTTTATTATGTCTTATTTCCTTATCATCCCACTTGAAGGATCATCTCGGAAAACAAGTGGCAAGCTATTCCATCAGACTTGTCAACAAGGATGTGGGCAACATGCGGTCAAGGACACAATTATGGCATTTTTTTATCACTAAATTTTATTGTGAGGAAGAAATTTCAGTACAAAAACACTGCAGAACCTCACAGGAGCCGACAAGGCATCTCTGGCACAGCAGTGATGAATGATGCACGGTCATCTGAGGAGTGTCCTTTTATGGAACTCCCCCATCATGTTGTGTAAGAGCGCACCAAAGTCAGGAATGAGATTTTCTGTGGCTCAGTGGGTAGCACACTCGCCTCTGAGTCAGAAGGTCGTGGGTTCAAGTTCCCACTCCAGGGCCTCGAGCACATAAAGCTAGGCTGACACTCCAGTGCAGTGCTGAGGGAGTGCTGCACTGTCGGAGGTGCTGTCTTTCGGATGGGACGTTAAACTGAGGCCCCGTCTGCTCTCTCAGGTGGACGTAAAAGATCCCCATGGGCACTATTTCAAAGAAGAGTAGGGGAGGTGGCCTGGCCAATATTTATCTCTCAACCAACATCACTAAAACAGATTATCTGGTCATTATCACATTGCTGCATGTGGGAGCTTGCTGTGCGCAAATTGGCTGCCACGTTTCCCACATTACAACAGTGACTGTACTTCATTGACTGTAAAGCGCTTTGGGACGTCCGGTGGTCGTGAAAGGCGCTATAGAAATGCAAGTCTTTCTTTCTTACAGAGCAGCTTACTGCCCATATAAGTGCACCTCTTTTCTTGCCAAAAATGGTTGTGGGTTCATTCAGCAACCAGTTGAAGTTGTGTTGCAGGAGCTTTTACGGCAAAGCATGGCTTTATTTCGTGGTGAGCACCATTCAGCAGTGAAGAGCCAGAGCAACATTGATGGAAGTGATGTTGTGTGTAAATGCAGTCTCACCTGTGGCCCACACTTGAAAGGTGTTGAACATAAGAAGATAAGAATTAGGAGCAGGAGTTGGCCATTTGGCCCCTCGAGCCTGCTCCGCCATTCAATAAGATCATGGCTGATCTTCTACCTCATCTCCACTTTCCTGAACTATCCCCATATCGCTTGATTCCCTTAATATTCAAAAATCTATCGATCTCTGTCTTGAATATACTCAACGACTGAGCCTCCACAGCCCTCTGGGGTAGAAAATTCCAAAGATTCACCACCCTCTGAGTGAAGAAATTTCTCCTCATCTCAGTCCTAAATGGCCGACCCCTTATTCTGAGACTATGACCCCTGGTTCTAAACTCTCCAGCCAGGGGAAACATCCTCCCTGCATCTACCCTGTCAAGTCCTGTAAGAATTTTGTATGTTTCAATGAGATCACCTCTCATTCTTCTAAACTCTAGGGAATATAGGCCTAGCCTACTCAATCTCTCCTCATAGGACAATCCCCCCATCCCAGGAATCAGTCTGGTGAACCTTCGTTGCACTCCCTCTGTGGCAAGTATATTGAGGAAGACATTTTGTGACCTACACAAGACTGTCCAATGGTTAGTGAGCAAATATGTGACAACATCTTAATAAATTGTCTTGCCAAACTTTTTTTATTGATCCTCACTATAAAATTTGGCACACCAACACAAAGGGAGAATGCAGGGAATTCTGCCAACTGCTGATCTTTGTAAATACGGCTTTCTCATTTTCCACTGTGTCATTTTGCTATATCACAGTGTAGCTGTGTTGGTCAATAATTGGGCCAAGTATCAAGCACAAAGTATGAGAACAGCACAAGATTGCTTACAGTTGCCTGTTCACACATTCACATAAGGCGACTGTTGTCTTGGCCACTTTGGTAGAACTAATTTTCTCTCGCAATCCTCTTTCTTTCATATGTCCCTTTTATATCTGCATATAACAGCACTTTCACTGTACAGCACCTGCTTGCACACATAATTTGATAGCTGAAGTTCTAAGCTTAGGATTATCTTCACTCAAAAAGGCTTTGCCTAGTGCTATAAAGATTCTGAACTCCAATATATAGCAGTCTGTCTCCTCTGGATTCATGTTGGGGAGTCAGATTGAGATAGCCTTGATGCAGGGCTTCAACTATACAGGTGGCTGTTCCCACACTGATCTCTGGCCATGTCGAGAGACTGCCCAGCATAAGGAGAATGGCAGGAGTTGGTTGGAAATGTCTCTCAGGGCAATGCTAACCACCGTCACTCTGCTCAAATGACTACAGTTGAGGGGCTAAGGCATCTGTGGGCATCTTTGGAATCAGGAGAAAGAAGGATTAGGTCATCTCCATCTCTAGGATCAAGCACAGTCAGATGACACAATTTACCTCACTTCCTCCTTCTACTGCAAGAACAGTTAGAAAGACAACAAGGTTAAGAAGTAGGAGGCAGGTACACTTTGAATAAGGGGAAACACCAGGCAAGACACATTGAACACAGCAGCACCATACAATGTAAGGACTAATAAATGTTCCATGTTTTGTGGTGTAAAGCAGGTTCAAGTTTTTGAAGAGAAATGAGGCTGGTGTACATCTGGGCCTAATGGAGGGTGTGTTTTATTTGGCTTGGGAATCGGACATATATGGAGAACCCTATTAAGCATTGACTGGAAAAAACTATTAATGGAAGGCTTGGGTAATTAGATCCTGGCTATTGACTGCAGCAGTCTGAGCAGTTGCTTCAGTAAGCAATTCTTCTCTGTGATTGGCCTTGTCTTCTTCAGCTTCTTACCACCTTAAATTTCCTAGAAGCTCCATCATTGGCTCCCTTCACAGGACAAGCAGTGAAGCACACAGCAGGCAATAGTACTCTCACATGCCTTGACTGGATTATGGAGTACATTCTCCTGTTTGGTCCCAGCAATGGAGTTCTGTTTGAGGAAGCCAGGGATTTGTTCTACTACAAGCATGGTAGATGCATGGGCCACATTGTACCTTTCATGACCTCTTTTCCTCAGAGTCATACCAGTAAGTTAGATATGACGTAGGTCTTTCAGTTCTCCCTCTCTCAAATGGTTAGTGACCAAAATATGGAAAGTGACGCAACATATATCTTCCTTTGAAATTGTCATTTCTGGGTCAGCTGCCAATACTCTGTTGAGTTTTCAGACAATAATTTCCAGAACACACAGGATTCCTGGCCACCGAAACTCAGCTGAAAGCCCAGGGGGATCATTTTAACCTTTACCACCTGGGAGATGAAGGTCAAAGTTACCCCCATGTTAACCTTAGGAATATGTTAGTGTTGATCACACACTGTGGAACCATTAATGCAATGGCAGGCACCCACAGCACTAATGTACATCGGGCACTGGCTCCCTGTATTATCGGGCATGGAGGCCTTGAAGCACTTTAACCATTGGAGTGATTATTTGCACGAACATGGGGGCGGAGCCTAACCACCGCCCCGCCCCCACTGGAGCTGCGCATACGCACCCAACGTTGCAGCTGCGCATGTGCACCGGAGGGCCCTTGTCTGATCGGAGGGGGAGCAGTCGGCCGCGGACTCGGGGTGGGAGTCTGGGTGTGGGGACCAGACTCAGGCTCTGCAGCCTCGGGGCCGGAGCTCCAACACCGCTTGCTGTCTGTGTGGGTATTTCTGGAGCGATCCTTCCCCCCACCCCGCCACCCCTGGGGGGAGACGCCTGTTTGTGCTGCACTTGTTTGGGGAGAAGGTCAGGAGATCAGAGTGGGGAGAGGAGTGGGGATCGGAGGGAGGGAGAGGGGATCAGATGGGAGGAGAGGAGAGGGGATCGGAGAGAGGAGAGGAGGGGGGAAAGGAGAGGGGATCAGAGTGGAGATCGGAGGGAGAGAGGAGAGGAGGGGGGAAAGGAGAGGGGATCAGAGCGGGGATTGGAGGGGGAGAGGAGAGAGGATCGGAGGGGGAGAGGAGAGGGGATTGGAGGGGGGAGAGGAGAGGGGATTGGAGGAGGGGGAAGGGCAGGAGCTTGGGGGGGAGAGAAGTTCAGCAACTCGGTGGGGTGGAGAAGGTCAGGAACTCAGGGTGGGGGAAGAGCACAGAGAGAACAGTGGGGATGGTGGAAGAACTTGATCCAGGTCTAAAGGTGGGGGGATGAGAGTGAGAACGTGCTCCAGATGGGAAGATGGATCACATTCTCTCCCCTCTGTTAGGCGTGGATCACATTCTTGTTGGGGGTGGGGGGGGTGCAGGTCCTAATTCGGGAGGGTGAGCCCTGTCTGTTCTCTGAACAGCTCTGTAAGCTCTGTCTGGAGCCTGGCTGCCACAATGAATGGATCAAATTGCACATTGCAAAAATGTTGATGACTCAGGCAGGCAGTATCTAATTACACATTCCAGACAAACTGCTGGGTGTGTTTTGTCCTCCAAGGGGACCAATCAGAAATCTGGTCTTGTCATCCA
The DNA here is from genome assembly GCA_030390025.1 of Squalus acanthias. Taxonomy (NCBI): domain Eukaryota; kingdom Metazoa; phylum Chordata; class Chondrichthyes; order Squaliformes; family Squalidae; genus Squalus; species Squalus acanthias. The sequence continues at coordinate 3,968,617 of CM059433.1, forward strand.
AGGTGACCAATCAGAACTTTGGTGTTGCATATACACATTGGATATTCCTTCCTTTCACTCATCAACCAATGTTAGTGCTGGGGAATGGAACGATCAGATACAGAGTCAATTCTGAACCCCATCAACAACCCCAGATGATGGTTTTTTTATTCCATGTTCCCCTTCCACAGCAACAATCCTGTGGCCTCTCTGAGTGAGATTACCAATTAGTGCCAAGTTAGGGACAGTTGTTTTCTGTAGGCCCATGACCACTGGGAAATGGATTGAAAATGACCAAAAATCAATTCACTTTGGATCCTCACAGCCAGCGAGCCCAGACTGGACTCAAACCTAAATCTCAGAGGAAAGACCCGTGTCTAATTGGGTGCATCACCCAGTTTCCCAGATAGTTGTACAAGGCCTTGGTGAGACCACACCTTGAGTACTGTGTGCAGTTTTGGTCGCCTTATCTGAGGAAGGATGTTCTTGCCATGGAAGGAGTTCAGCGAAGATTCACAAGGCTGATACCTGGGATGGCAGGAATGACATATGAGGAGAGATTGGGTCGATTGGGCTTATACTCGCTGGAGTATAGAAGAATGAGAGGGGATCTCATCAATACATATAAAATTCTGACAGGTCTGGACAAACTAGATGCAGGAAGAATGTTCCCGATGGTCGGAGAGTCCAGAACCAGGGGTCATAATCAAAGGATAAGGGGTAAGCCATTTAGGACAGAAATGAGGAAGAATTTCTTCACCCAGAAAGTGGTGAACCTGTGGAATTCTCTACCACAGAAGGTAGTTGAGGCCAAGTCATTAAATATATTCAAGAATGAGTTAGATATATTTCTTAAAGCTAAAGGTATCAAGGGATATGGGGAGAAAGCAGGGACAGGGTACTGAGTTCGGATGATCAGCCATGATCTCATCGAATGGTGGAGCAGGCTCGAGGGGCCGAATGGCCTACTCCTGCTCCTATCTTCTATGTTTCTATGTTTCTATAGTCCCATTTTTAATCAGGATGACCAACAGCATAATGATGGTACCAATAAAGTCAAATACTACCTGTTCTCTGGCCTATTGAGTAAACATATATATTTTTAAGGTCACTGTCCCATTTTGCAGTAGCTATTGCACAGTAGTAGATATTGCTCGGAGCTTGCATTTAGCGCTGCACTTGATTTGATCACTGAACATCAAATCATTTTTTTTTAAACTTTTGATTGGAAAGAAAATATAAAACTTTACTTTTTCTAAATTTTTGGCATTTTTTTTCCAGGCACCAGTCCTGATGGTGATTCGAACGTGCATTTAATTCTCAGTGCATTCAAATATCTGAAAAAATCTTCAAAGCCGGGAGGAAAAGACGCAGACTGAGTTCTCCAGCTATCGGTGATGCTCTGTGCACTATTTGATGAGCTTGCCTGTCAAGCATCCAACAGAATTTACAAGGCACCTGTAGGTCTGCGGTGAGGGAAACCAGCTATCGATCGAGCATTTCAGCGATGTCGTGTGCCTTAAATTATGAACACCGTCAATGCCACATTTTATAAATCTTGCAATGCATTTAGTGCATCAGTCTCTGAACTGATGGCATTGGGCAAGACAGTGCGCCTGACATGTATGAATTAAAGGCAGCGAGGTCAGGCTGGAAATAATGAATCATCTGTTCCACCATTTGTAACAGAGTCAATATAAAACCAAATTAATTTTGCAATGACTCACTGTGGTGCTTCCTGCCCAAGCGCTTTTACAGAGAGGAAATCCTATTTAAAGGTATACCTTTTAAATGAGATTAACTGGGCAAGATTTCCTGTGGCATATATGACAAACGTAATTGTATTTTTTTTTCAGTCTGCGAGCTATTTGTAGAATGCTGTGGGAGGTTTCTTAATGCGTGTCACACATACTTTGACAGTTGATGGGCTCTATCCTGCGGATCGTTTGTCGATTAGAATCTAACCGAATGGAAACTGCCAAGAGTTGAGGGCGTCTTGAGAAAATGAGGTGTGTGGAAGGGAGGGGAGGGGTAGCTCGATAATAAATACTTGTGAACATGATGTGCATTAAACGTTTACAAAAAAAATCAGAATTCACAGCTGACCTTTCAGTCACCCGTGTTTTTGCATTTCTTGAATAAAAGAATCTTCGTTAATAATGATTGTTATGAGTCTCCTGTGATATTTCTAGCTGATTGCGACGGAAATTTAGGACAACAGTCAGAGAATATTTTGTGTTACATCCTGTAGACTCGGTTTTGTTCACTTGACAGTAATAAAGACCCACCTGAAAAGTTTTATGGAAAATGTGCGGTGATGAGTGCCACAGGTAATCTGTTAAAATGGCACTGATTCGGGAAATGAAGGAAATTCCTTTTAAAACACTGGTGAATTCTGAGCCTTTTGAAACTATTGAAAGTGGGATCATGAACTGCTGATTTTTGATGGTAAACAGAACTGCCTGGGATCGAGAAACACCCCCTGTGTCTGCAGGACTTGGGACTATTTTGAAGCCTGGTGGTGTGCTTGGCCCGTTCAACTTCCCTTCAGGGAAATGAGTACCTGTCGAAAGAAATAAAATGAAATGAGACAAAGTACCAGAGTGTTCTAGTTTCACATGGTGTCTGTGGCATAACCAGAATACATGGTGGATTTGCATGAAATGCAGAAAATATTTCATAATAATTTGATCATAAATGGACTGGATCCCGCAGGAAAAATAATGGCGTGCTAAAGATGCGCACTTATTAATGTACAAATAGGCTAACTAACTGAGTCAGAGGGTTAAGAGGTACGGCGGGAGTTACGAATCTACAGAACTCGCCGGTGGATTTTCGCCGCTCCACCGTTTGCTTCGCACAAAAGGCACCGCGCCCTCAGCCTCCACGTTATTTTTAAGAACTTGCTGGATTTGCACATTAATTACCCATTAAACTCGCTGCAGAAAGTTAAGTCTGCCCTCTGAAATGGCCTAGCAAATCACTCAGTTGTAACTAACCGCTACGAAACATAATAAGAATGAAACCGGACGGACCACCCGGCATCGACCTCGGCACCGGCTACGGACACGGCAACGGCACACCCAGCCCAGTCGACCCTGCAAAGTCCTCCTCACCAACATCTGGGGACTTGTGCCAAAATTGGGAGAGCTGTCCCACAGACTAGTCAAGCAAAAGCCTGGCATAGTCATACTCACAGAATCATACCTTTCAGCTAATGGTCCGAACTCCTCCATCACCATCCCTGGGTATGTCCTGTCCCACTGGCAGGACAGACCCACCGGGGGTGGTGGCACAGTGGTATACAGTCGGGAACAAGTGGCCCTGGGAGTTCCCAACATTGTCTCCGGACCCCATGAAGTCTCATGGCTTCAGGTCAAGCATAGGCAAGGAAACCTCCTGCTGATTACCACCTACCGCCCTCCCTCAGCTGATGAATCAGTACTCCTCCATGCTGAACACCACTTGGAAGAAGCACTGAGAGTAGTGAGGGCACAGAATGTACTCTGGGTGGGGGACTTCAATGTCCATCATCAAGAGTTACTCGGTAGCACCACTACTGACTGAGCTGGCCGAGTCCTGAAAACGTAACTGCGAATCTGGGCCTGCGACAGGTGGTGAGTGAACCAACACGAGGGAAAAACCTACTTGACCTCATCCTCACCAATCTACCTGTCACAGATGCATCTGTCCATGACAGCATTGACCACCGCACAGTCATTGTGGAGACGAAGTCCCGTCTTCACACTGAGGACACCCTCTATCGTGTTGTGTGGCACTACCACTGTGCTAAATGGGATAGATTCAGAACAGATCTAGCAGCTCAAAACTGGGCATCCATGAGGTGCTGTGGGCCATCAGCAGCAGCAGAATTGTATTCCACCTCAATCTGTAACCTCATGGCTCGGCATATCCCTCACTCTACCATTACCACCAAACCAGGGGACCAACCCTGGTTCAACAACGAGTGAAGAAGAGCATGCCAGGAGCAGCACCAGGCGTACCTAAAAATGAGGTGCCAACCTGGGGAAGCTGCAACACAGGACTACATGCATGCTAAACAACGGAAGCAACATGCTATAGACAGGGCTAAGCGATCCCACAATCAACGGATCAGATCAAAGCTCTGCAGTCCTGTCACATTCAGTTGTGAATGATGGTGGACCATTAAACAACTAATGGGAGGAGGAGGCTCCATGAATATCTCCATCCTCAATGATGGTGGAGCCCAGCACGTGAGTGCAAAAGACAAAGCTGAAGCATTTGCAACCTTCTTCAGCCAGAAGTGCCGAGTGGATGATCCATATCGGCCTCCTCCTGAGGCACCCACCATCACAGAAGCCAGTCTTCAGCCAATTCGATTCACTCCACGTGATATCAAGAAACGGCTGAGCGCACTGGATACAGCAAAGGCTATGGGCCCTGACAACATCCCAGCTGTCGTGCTGCAGACTTGTGCTCCAGAACTAGCCGCGCCTCTAGCCAAGCTGTTCCGGTACAGCTACAACACTGGCATCTATCCAACAATGTGGAAAACTGCTCAGGTATGTCCTGTCCACAAAAAGCAGGACAAATCCAATCCAGCCAATTACTGCCAAATCAGTCTACTCTCAATCATCAGCAAAGTGATGGAAGGTGTCATCGACAGTGCTATCAAGCGGCACTTACTCACCAATAACCTGCTCACTGATGCTCAGTTTGGGTTCCGCCAAAACCACTCGGCTCCCGACCTCATTACAGCCTTGGTCCAAACATGGACAAAGGAGCTGAATTCCAGAGGTGAGGTGAGAGTGACTGCCCTTGACATCAAGGCAGCATTTGACCGAGACTGTCATCAAGGAGCCCTAGTAAAACTAAAGTCAATGGGAATCAGGGAGAAAACGCTCCACTGGCTGGAGTCATACCTAGCACAAAGGAAGATGGTTGTGGTGGTTGAAAGTCAATCATCACAGCCCCAGGACGTCGCTGCAGGAGTTCCTCAGGGCAGTGTCCTAGGCCCAACCATCTTCAGCTGCTTCATCAATGACCTTCCCTCCAACATAAGATCAGAAATGGGGATGTTCGCTGATGACTGCACAGTGTTCAGCGCCATTCGCAACTCCACAGATAATGAAGCAGTCCATGCCCGCATGCAACACGACCTGGACGACATTCAGGCCTGGGCTGATAAGTGGCAGGTGACATTCGCGCCACAGAAGTGGCAGGCAATGACTATCTCCAACAAGCGAGAGTCTAACCACCTCCCCTTGACATTCATAGATTCAATGGCATTAACATCGCCGAATCCCCCACTATCAACATCCTGGGGGTCGCCATTGACCAGAAACTTAACTGGACCAGCCACATAAATATTGTGGCAACAAGAGCAGGTCAGAGGCTAGGTATTCTGCGGTGAGTGTCTCAACTCCTGACTCCCCAAAGCCTTTCCACCATCTACAAGGCACAAGTAAGGAGTGTGATGGAATACTCTCCACTTGCCTGGATGAGTGCAGCTCCAACAACACTCAAGAAGCTCGACACCATCCAGGACAAAGCAGCCCATCTGATTGGCACCCCATCCATCACCTTAAACATTCACTGCCTCCACCACCGGCGTACCGTGGCTGCAGTGTGTACCATCTACAAGATGCACTGCAGCAACTCGCTAAGGCTTCTTCGGCAGCACCTCCCAAACCCGCGACCTCTTCCACCTAGAAGGAGAAGGGCAGCAGGCACATGGGAACACCACCACCTCCAAGTTCCCCTACAAGTCACACACCATCCTGACTTAGAAGTATATTGCCGATCCTTCATCATCGCTGGGTCAAAATCCTGGAACTCCCTACCTAACAGCACTGTGGGAGTACCTTCACCACACGGACTGCAGCGGTTCAAGAAGGCAGCTCACCTTCTCAAGGGCAACTAGGGATGAGCAATAAATGCTGGCCTTGCCATTGACGCCCACATCCCATAAACAAATTTAAAAAATTAAGAGTGTAAGTACCCTTTTAACGACGTGATAATTATTAATGCAATGCCAATCAACCTCTCTGGTCCAGAAAGGGAGCAATTTAAAGTGTTCAATCTGATTCCTGCAAGTAGTAAATTGTTGTTGGAGATTTTTTTTTTAATTAAAATTTAAAATGTTTACATTTTTTCTTACTCTTCCTTTTTGTCTCTTTTTTGCTCTCTCTCTCTTAATCTAATCTTTCCCTCTCTTTATTTCACTTTCTGTACCTGATTTCACTCTAATTCACCCTCCTTCTCCGTCGTTCCTCTGTTTCTTTCTCAATCCTTAAAACTCATTGGTTAAGGAGATAGACAGTTGGTCCCACCTTCACTGAGATCCCAGATGCCCTGTTGCTCCCGTTATCAGCTCGCACTTCCAGTAACTTACAGAGCAAAAATCTTTTGAGCTGAAGGGTGCAGGAAGAAAGTCTAACCAACAGGGCGCGCCGTGAGATTTCCTGCTCCAGCAGGTTCCAGACCAATATAATTCTTCCATCCCTGTGTGCCTGTGATTTGTAAAGGCAGTTAGCATGGAAATTTTCGATGAATCATCCGCCAATATCCTCCAATTATCTTTATCTGTGTCCTTCTATGCCTTTTTGTGGATAATGAGCACTGATGATAACAACAGAACTATCACAGAAATGCTGTTTGGTACGAGAGGCTACTGGTTCAAATCCCACCATAGCAAGTTGAGAAATTGAATTAGGGGCCATCAATATAAGATAGTCACTAATAAATCCAATAAAGAATTTAGACAAACTTCTTTACCCAGAGAGTGATTAGAATGTGGAACTCGCTACCACAGGGAGTAGCTGAGATGAATGACATAGATGCCTTGAAGGAGAAGCTGGATAAGGACAGAAAGGAGAAAGGAATCGAAGTGGAGCACAAACACCGGCATAGACCAGTTGGGCCAAGTGGCCTGTTTCTGTGCTGTACATTTTATGTAATTCAAATATTGTTTTCTTCTTCTTCTTAGATTTTTCAATTCTGATGAGGGTTTTGCATCCAAAGTGTTAACTTAGCTTTTGTTCCGAGATGTTTAATTCAACTGCTGTGCATTTCCAATGTTTTCCGTTTATTTTTTATTCTTATAGTCTTGGTATCAGCCTTAGCTCAGTGGTAGCATTCTCACCTCTGAGTTAGAAGGCCGTGGGGTTCAAGCTTGGGACGCGAGCACATAATCTAGGCTGATACTTCAAGGCTATGCTGTCTCTCAGATGAAATGTTAAACCAAAGCCCTGTCCACCATTTCACAGGTGGATGTAAAAGATCCCACGGCACCATTTGAAGAAGAGCAGGGGAATTGTCCTGGCCAAGACGAATCCCCTGGTCAACACCATATTATCTGCTTATTTATCTCATTGTTTTTTTGTGGGATCTTTCTGTGTCAAAAACTTGCCTGCTGCGTTTCGTTACATTGCAGCAGTGACTACATTTCAAAAAAGTACTAAATTAGCTGTGAAAGAGAGAGAGACTTGCAGTTCTACAGCGCCTTTCACAACCACCTCAAAGCACTTTACAGCCAATGAAGTACTATTTGAAGTGTAGTCACTGTTGTAATGTGGGAAATGTGGCAGCCAATTTGCACACAGCAAGCTCCCACAAACAGCAATGTGATAATGACCAGATAATCTGTTTTTGTTATGTTGGTTGAGGGATAAATATTGGCCACAGGTCACAACTTCCCTGCTCTTCTTCAAAATAGTGCCCATGGGGATCTTTTATTTCCTCCTGAGTGAGAGAGCAGAGGGGGCCTCGGTTTAACATCTCATCTGAAAGACAGCATCTCCAACAGCGTAGCGCTCCCTCAGCATTGCACCGGAGCGTCAGCCTAGCTTTATATGCTCAAGTCCCTGGAGTGGGACTTGAACCCACGATCTTCGTGACGCAGAGGCGAGTGTGCTACCCACTGAGCCACAGCTGACACAGTGAAGCCCTTTGGGACATTCTGAGGTGATGGAAGGTGCTATATAAATGCAAGTTCTTTCTTTATCTCATGGCTCCCCTTGTTACCACTCTTGTACAGTTGAAAGATTTGGATGAGTAGCTCTTTGCTTTGATCTGATTTTCAATTACAATAATGTACAGGTGAGCTCATGTGTGATTTCATCTTCTTCTCAGCAGGAATGCGCTTTGCAATCAATTCACCCTGAAAAACAGGTGATGAGGGGCGAGCACATCATTGGCTGACAGGAAGCTGTTTTTAAATTACAGCATATGGCTGCGCCTGATTAATCAAAGCCATATTTTTGGTAAAACAAATTGAGTTATCCAATAATTCGGTTTAAACATTGAAGAACTTTTGAATGATCAGATAATTTGAAATTTTTACCATCGTAGCTAGAGAGGTTACCTGGCAGAGTAAACAGCCCGTCTGTTGTAGGATACGGCCCTATTTTCTCTGCCGCTCCACCAGTTTGCTGCCCAAGCAGTGACGGTGAAGGTGTTCTTTATTGTTGGGTCCGTGAGAGTTGAATTTTTCAGTATTAAAATCATAGGGAGAAAAATTCGGTTGGTTTGCGCCTCCTGTTAGAGCCTTAAGAGGGCACTAATGGGGCGCAAAGCAACTAGCGCCCGGGCACGGCGATGTTTGCGCCGCTCACGAAATTGACTAGACATTTTGCGGCGGTGCTAAACACTACCACCACGATCTCCTGCGCCCGCAGATCGTGACGTCAGTCGAGTGTGCAACGCCCCGGTAGCACCCCAGACCGGATATTGAGTGGCGCCCCCTGTCTTACTGCCTGCCGCTAGCAACGACAGGTTGAGGGGAGCGTTTTGAAGTCGGGAAGGGACTGGGGGAGCGCTATTTAAAGGCGACCGCCTCCTGCATTTTTTTGTCGGTGAAATTTTTGCACCACGCATTCTGAGTGAGAGAGAGAGAGACTGCAGGAGAAATTCAAAGCTGTGTTCAGCAGTTTAGGGTACTGAGCAGCACTTTGCAGGTTCTTTCTGGTTTGATCTTCCTTGCATCGATTTAGAAGAGACTGTGGGGGGTGCACGCTGAGTTCTTTCCCTGGGCCTCTCCATTGTTCTTTCCAGCAGATTTGATGTACAGGTCTCTCCAGGCCGAGATTCAAGGCTGCAATGAGCAGGATGTGGATGGAGAGCAAGATCAACCCTCCCCTTTAAGAACTGGCCGGCGCCATTGTATCTCTGTTCCATTGCTGACTGACATCACATGAGCTTCGCCAGCGCTCCTCGGTAGCGCCTCGCTCCTCGGCCTTTGCGCCTTAAGACAGATGTGTAGCGCCTGATTTAGCTCTCCAATCACCTCCAGGGGCGATAAAAGGCAAGTTTGCATTTGGAGGCGATAATTAGCGCCAGGCACTAAACTTTGCGCCCATCCGATAATCGTGCCCCAAACGGAGCGATACTGAATTTCTCCCCCATAGAATCATAACGGCACAGAAGGAGACCATTCGGCCCATCGTGCCTGTGCCAGTTTTTGAAAGAGCTCTCCAATCAGTCCCACTCCCCCTTTCTTTCCCCATAGCCCTGCAAATGTTTCCTTTTCAAGTATTTATCCAATTCTCTTTTGAAAGTTACGATTGAATCTGCTTCCACCAGCCTTTCAGTCGATGCTTTCCAGAACATAACAATTCGCTGCGTAAAAAATATTCTCCTCATTTCTCCCCTTGGATTTTATTGCCAATCTTAAATCTGTGTCCTCTGGTTACTGCCCTTCTGCCAGTGGAAACAGTTTTTTAAATCTGTGTCCTCTGGTTACTGCCCTTCTGCCAGTGGAAATAGTTTTTTAAATTTTGTTCATGGGATGTGGGCGTCGCTGGCAAGACCAGCATTTATTGCCCATCCCTAATTGCCCTTGAGAAGGTGGTGAGTCGCCGCCTTCTTGAACCGCTGCAGTCCATGTGGTGAAGGTGCTCCCACAGTGCTGTTAGGGAGGGAGTTCCAGGATTTTGACCCAGCGACGATGAAGGATCGATGATATACTTCTAAGTCAGGAGGGTGTGTGACTTGGAGGGGAACTTGGAGGTGGTGGTGTTCCCATGCGCCTGCTGCCCTTGTCCTTCTAGGTGGAAGAGGTCGCGGGTTTGGGAGGTGCTGCCAAAGAAGCCTTGGCGAGTTGCTGCAGTGCATCTTGTAGATGGTACACACTGCAGCCACGGTACACCGGTGGTGGAGGGAGTGAATGTTTAAGGTGGTGGATGGGGTGCCAATCAAGCGGGTTGCTTTGTCCTGGATGGTGTCGAGCTTCTTGAGTGTTGTTGGAGCTGCACTCACCCAGGCAAGTGGAGAGTATTCCATCACACTCCTGACTTGTGCCTTGTAGATGGTGGAAAGGCTTTGGGGAGTCAGGAGGTGAGACACTTACCGCAGAATACCCAGCCTCTGACCTGCTCTTGTAGCCACAGTATTTATGTGGCTGGTCCAGTTAAGTTTCTGGTCAATGGTGACCCCCAGGATGTTGATGGTGCGGGATTTGGCGATGGTAATGCCGTTGAATGTCAAGGGGCGGTGGTTAGACTCTCGCTTGTTGGAGATAGTCATTGCCTGGCACTTGCATGGCGCGAATGTTACCTGCCACTTATCAGCCCAAGCCTGAACGTTGCTCAGGTTTTGTTGCATGCGGGGATGGACTGCTTCATTATCTGAGGATTTGTGAATGGCACTGAACACTGTGCAGTCATCAGCGAACATCCCCATTTCTGACCTTTCTCCCTATCTATTCTATCAACAATACTCAAAATTTGGAGACCTCTATTAAATTGCTCGAAGGAGAATAATCCCAACTTCTGTAGTCTCTCTACATAACTGAAATCCCTCTTCCCTGGTACCATTCTGGTAAATCAAAAGAAAGAACTTGCATTTATATAGCACCTTATCATGTCCTCAGGACATCCCAAAGTGCTCCACAATCCAATCAATTACTCTTGAAGTAGAATCACTTTTGTTAAATGGATAAACGTGGCAGCCAATTTGCACACAGAAAGATCCCACAAATAGAAATGCGATGAATGTCCAATTAATATGTTTTTGCTGGTGTTATTTGAGGGAGGGGTGCAGTGTTAGTTTTAGGGGTTTTTGTTTTTCTTTAATATTGACATCCAAGAGATTTGGAGGCAAGGTTTTTCCTTGCTACAATTAAAATTCTGGACATTCTTTTTACTCCATTTGGAGAAGGAAAAAGTTGATGAAAGCAAGGATGAAAAACAGATGTGCTTACCCTAGAGGGAGACTGCCCACACTCACCCGTACCTACACAGCCATGTCTACAGACCCAAGCACATCTATCTGGCAATATCCAAAGGAAACTGCGCTTGCAAGCTCTGCTGCACCAGAGGGGCAATAACAGAATTCAGGGCTGGGCATCCTACCGTATATTTACATTTATTTGGGATTGATGCAAACAAACTGTTGGTTTTTGACATCAGGAAATGCCACACAAATTCAGGATTTATTGAATGGTCTATTGAAACTTGTGCTGGGTGATGGAAGTCTAGTGGGAACAGGCATGCAAGACTTTCACTAATGCTTGAGGTATTTAAAAAGACTTGTACCACTTTTTTAACAATTGGCCCTTCCTTCTCACTCTATGGCCGCGATTTTGCCAGCGCTCAGGGGGCGGGTTCGGAGGCGGGTCAGGTGTTAAAGTTGCGATGATTGACGGCGGGTCAGAAACCCGCCGCGAACCCGCCTCCATGTGAGTTTCAAGAATGTCGGTTCTGTGATTTCACAACAGCCCCGACACCAAGCAGTGAGTAAGTGATTTAAGGCACTTAACTCCTTGTTAAGTGCTTGTTAACTGCTATTTTGGGAGCCTTTTGCAATTTTCCAACATTTGATTCGGGTTTCACGATGTTCGGAGATCATGCCAGGTTAGTGTGTCGGGAGGGCCAATGAGCTGGAAAATGCACAGCTGCAACTGCAGTCTAAAAGCTGCACTCTCACATCTGCTCAATTTCAGATGTCAGAGGTTGGTGATTTCACGATTTGGGAGACTGTATTGAGGCTGTAAGTATCTGTTGGTAACTCTATATCCACTGTCACCTGCATTGCTGGACATAAAAGGCGCCCTGACCCTTCACTGTGCCACCTCAAATTGGGATCACACAAATGGCAACGATGTCAAATGTTCATACAAGATTAATTTATTGCAACATAATAAAAGAACAGAAACTTAACATTGAATTCTATGAGAACACCCAAGTGAGTACCCTTGTGATCATTTATGTGTCAGCTTTCTCTTATGCGTGCTTCTACGTTGTGCTACCCCTGTGGCTTCAGCAGATGTAGAGACAGCCTGCTCACCTCCCTGCTGCGCCTGCTTAGACGCCTTTGGCGGGCGTCCTCTGGGTTTTGGGGCCTTTGAAGGCCCCGCCAAAGGCTGCTCCTCCTGCGGCTGCACAGCGGCAGACTCGGCCGTCACTGCTCCGGCAGTCATCTGGGGCTCTGACCGAGGGGTTGGCAAGGGGATGGCAGTGTGAGCGCTTGGAGAGGAGCCCCCACTTGCATGTTGCCTCCCACCATCATCCCTCTCATGGGCCACACGCACTTCTCTGCTAGCAAGTAGCTGGAGAGCACCTTGCTGCACATCAGTGGGGCCATGAGGACCCGTCCCTGTACTGACATTCCTCATAACGGGGACGTCCATGTATCTCTGGTTCCTCTCCACGATAGATGCCCATCTATCCTCCATAGCAGACCATCTATTTAGAAGAGTCACCATGTTCATTTGAGTCTGGCGATTTATGACCTCCATGGAGGTTGCCATCCTATCCATGGCGGCACCTACATTTGCGTGCGCCATGGCGTTGCTCATGTTTGACATGGACTCCTCCATTCTCTACACACTCGCAGTCACCGTGGTTGCAAACCCAGTCAGAGCCTCCTGCACTTGGTCCTGAAGCTCCAGTACCACTCTCTTCCTGGATGGCACCCGATCCTCAACGTCTACATGCAACTGAGCAGAGCGAGGAGTGTCCTGCGCCCTCCGGCGAGGAGTCTCCACTGCTGTCCCTGTCTCCACCATCTGCTCTTGTTCACTCGTGCGTTGTGATACACCAGGTGACAGCACTACTCTATCTTGCAAATGACCCACCGAGGTGTGCGTCTCTGCGCTGGTGCTGGCTCTGCTCCCTCAGAGGATGCAGCTTCCTCTGAGGAGTTCTCCTGCTCTTCTTCCTGGACAGTAGGGAGGGGGGCTCTTGATGGTCCTGTGGGGGAGTAAAGACATGAGTTAGACATGTGATATGTAGATTGCAGACACATCCCATTGTGCACATGATGAGCATTCAATTTCTAATGATATCAGATTCTACATGAGTCACTCATGAATGCCAAATAAGATGGATGGAGAATTATTCTGTCACCAGGTTGTTCAACTGAGCCCCTCTCTCCGTCCCCCACTTCGAGCTGTTCCACTGATCACACAATTTCCAGAGCGGCTTCCTCAGCGTGGGTGAGCTGTGATAAGGATGGTGGTCCTCCTCTTGTTCTCTCCCTCTCCCTCTTATTGTGGGCTCCCTTTTCCTGCAATGAGGGAAAGAAGTGGAGTTTCAGTGTGAGTGATGGAATGCGTGTAAAGAATGGATAGGATAGATGTTTAGAGAGAGACTGTGAAGGAGTGGGTTCCCATTACCAAGTTCCCTCCTTTTGAGTTGTTAGTTGTTGTCAGTGCATAACCTTGAGGGTGGGTGTGAGGAGTGCACAGTAAGATGGGGAAGTGATTCTGTGCATAGAGAGAGAGGGATGGGGGATGATGCAAGGGATGTTGGGTTGAGTCAGGATGTGCAGGAGTAGGGTTGGCAATGCAGAGTGATGGTGATGTGATGACAGGCACAGCAGTATTAAGATAAGTGACCTTTTATACTCACTTTTCCAGAACACAGGAGATCATTGAACCTTTTCCTGCATTGGACCCAGGTGCATCTATACACCGACCTGGCACTGACCTCCTCAGCTATTCACAGCCAGGCTGCCTTTGTCTGCTGAGGAGGTTTCCTTCTTCCATCAGATGGGTACAGGACCTCCTGAAGTCCTCTGACTCCCTCCACAAGAACATGGAGGGAGTCCTGGTTGAAGCGGGGAGCTGCCTTTTGTTTCTCTGCAGACATCGTGGTGAGAAGCGGCAGTCAGAAGCACCAGAAACCACCTGAGATCTAATGGGGGAAACGGCCCCCTTAAATGCACCGGCTGCAAACGCGTCAGCACATCAGCTGACCAGACCGGCACCTTGTGATCAGGGCGGGTAACCCACACGGCGGGCTTAACCAGCCCAATCAACGGAAAGTTGTGTCAGCAGACCGACAGGAGCTGTCAGCGGGATGGGAACCCGCCCACTACCATTCCCGATGCAAACCCGCCTCCAGGAAGAAAATCACGGCCTATGTTTCCCCTGTGTTTAACGGAATTCTGTTCTACAGGCAAAACACAGACGTCTTAAAGAAACATCACAGGATAGAAGATTTGTAGTGGCCAAGAGGCAAAGATTTTCTACCAGCCAACGTTGGTCCTATTGATTGATGAACTGCAAGACTAAAAGGAAAGAAAGTGATGGATAATACCTAGTGATACCTGAACACAAGGAAGGCAGCTGTAGAATCTGATTAGAGCTGATTTGGGCTTTACAATAAACTTCGACAATAAACTTTCGTTAATAATTGCACAGTGAAGAGGTCAGTTTATTTTTTTATATACCAAGTCATTGTATTCGCTAGAAAGATTATTTTTTTTTAAGTCACAACTAAACTATTGCCACATTAAATGAGTTGTACAATCACTGTCAAATATCCTCCATGGTTTAGTGTCCGTGGCAGGGTAGTTTAGCCTGGGCAATGATGTGATGGAACAAGTTTTAAATCCATTGATTTCAGCGTTCTATAACAGGCGGGTTGAAAATTATTCCCTCTGTGTCCTAAAAGTGCAAATTGTCTTCTTGTTGATTTCAGTGAGAGGATCGGGAATTCAGCTCTAAGTTCCACCAGTACAAGTCGTAGCATTTCTTTTAAGAAAGCAGCTTCCATTGCTAGCAAAGACCTTACTTGGCGTGTAGCTTTCATCAGATTTGCAGTCTGTAACTGTACAAAGAGTCTTCACGTTGTTTTTCATCTGGACTGAACGCTTACTCAACTAGGTTGAGACTCATCTTTTATTTTTATTTGTTTATGGGATGTGGGCGTCGCTGGCAAGGCCAGCATTTATTGCCCATCCCTAATTGCCCTTGAGAAGGTGGTGGTGAGCCGCCGCCTTGAACCGCTGCAGTCCGTGTGGTGAAGGTGCTCCCACAGTGCTGTTAGGGAGGGAGTTCCAGGATTTTGACCCAGCGACAATGAAGGGTCGGCTGATATATTTCCAAGTCAGGATGGTGTGTGACTTGGAGGGGAACTTGGAGGTGGTGGTGTTCCCATGTGCCTGCTGCCCTTGTCCTTCTAGGTGGAAGAGGCCGCGGGTTTGGGAGGTGCTGCCGAAGAAGCCTTGGTGAGTTGCTGCAGTGAATCTTGTAGATGGTACACACTGCAGCCACGGTACGTCGGTGGTGGAGGGAGTGAATGTTTAAGGTGGTGGATGGGGTGCCAATCAAGCGGGCTGATTTGTCCTGGATGGTGTCGAGCTGCTTGAGTGTTGTTGGAGCTGCACTCATCCAGGCAAGTGGAGAGTATTCCATCACACTCCTGACTTGTGCCTTGTAGATGGTGGAAATCTGATTGGCAGTAAGTTTCCAGACTGTCATCCTGCAACTGATCCACACCAAATCCTAGTTTAGAGACCAAACAGCCTGTGAGCCCACCTATGCTCACATAGTGCCAGCTGTTCCCAGTTTCTTTGGGTCTTCTGTAGGTCAAGTCTTACTTGGGATGGTTATTTTTCTGAAGTGTTCGTGATCTGCAATGCATGTCCACGTTTATTTCCTGTTTCTGAGGAGTTGCAGGAATTCCAGCAGCAGTGTCTGTAATTGGAACAACAACACTGAGGGGTGAGATGAAGGCAATATATTGCACAACAAGCTTTAAACAGACACTACACTCAGTGGGGGAGAATTTCCGCAGAGCGTTTCCTGATCATCGACCATAATTTCAACAAAAGAACTGTGGAAATGCCGTAAGAAAGTTGTCTGGGTTTCCGTAGCTCTTTTACCGAAATTACGGCAGATGCTCCACAGAAACCGCCCCCGCCCCCACCCCCGCCCCCACCCATCAAAAACTCACCACCTGCAACTTTTTCAATCCCCGCTCCAACAACAACAACAACTTGTATTTATATAGCGTCTTTAATGTAGTAAAACGTCCCAAGGCGCTGCACAGGAGTACTTTAAGACAAAAAAATTTGACACCGATCCACATAAGGATAAATTAGGGCAGTGACCAAAAGCTTGGTCAAAGAGGTCGGTTTTAAGGAGCGTCATAAAGGAGGAAAGAGAGGTAGCGAGGCGGAGAGGTTTAGGCAGGGAATTCCAGAGCTTAGGGCCCAGGCAACAGAAGGCACGGCCACCAAAGGTTGAGCGATTATAATCAAGGATGTTCAAGAGGGCAGGATTAGAGGAGCGCAGATATCTCGGGGGGGGGTTGTGGGGCTGAAGGAGATTACAGAGATAGGGAGGGGTGAGGCCATGGAGAGATTTGAAAACAAGGATGAGAATTTTGAAATCGAGGCGCTGCTTAACCGGGAGCCAATGTAGGTCAGCGAGCACAGGGGAGATGGGCGAACGGGACTTGGTGCGAGTTAGGACACGGGCAGCCGAGTTTTGGATGACCTCAAGTTTACGTAGGGTGGAATGTGGGAGACCAGCCAGGAGTGCGTTAATGGATGGAAAGTCATGTGGGACATGCCGTCCTCTGTGCCCAAATTCCTAGTATGTGTTCCGTCATGCAACACTCTACACTGGGATTGCTAATCTACTCTGGTGGCCACTAGGTGCAAACTTTGGGATGAACACTTGAGGTGCCGATGGAGGAAGCGCAGTAGAGGAGGTCGCACCTTTGGGATCTCAGTGCAAGCTCCCTGTTAAATGACAGAAAACCATGAGGACACTTGACCGCCATGTCTGAACTCCCAATATGCATTCCCAGTGGGCAAAGATTCATGCTGGGGTTGCAAATTCACAAAATCTTCCCCGTACAGTTTACGTACAATGGGCCGGATATTCCGATCCCTATGGGTGGGTACACGCTGTGTACACACCCGTAGGGACATCGGAAATGCCGGTTTCAGGCATGCACAGCGCATGCGCTGGAAACTGGCATTTCCGATCTGTCAAGAATCCTCTTGACAGATCCTCCGGCTGCCCGGGAGAAGGGCCTCTGCGGGCGGATAGTTCCGCTTTTTGGAGACCCTCCGCCCGCAGAAAACACTTACAATTCTTGCGCCTGGTAACTGATTTATCATTTAAAAATACTTTAAAAAAAGGTAAGTTTATTTTTAGCGCCGTAAAAAACTTTAATTATTATTTTCAAAAATTTTAATTTTTGTTTAAAATAGTTAATTTATTGTAATTTCAAGTCATTTTAAAAATGTGATTTTTAAAATAAAATTTATTTAAAGTTTTACTATGTTTTGGGGGTGATCTCCTATTCATATATTTGACAGGTCTTCCTGTCAAGTGTATGAAGGGAGATTCCCTTCTGTGATTGGCTCCCCATGGCCCACGTGATCCCAGGGACGCTGCGAACTACCTGCGCCTCTGGGATACGTGG
This sequence comes from Squalus acanthias, assembly GCA_030390025.1. Taxonomy (NCBI): domain Eukaryota; kingdom Metazoa; phylum Chordata; class Chondrichthyes; order Squaliformes; family Squalidae; genus Squalus; species Squalus acanthias. The sequence goes on from CM059433.1 coordinate 3,986,244, forward strand.
GCCCTGCGCACTTGGAGTTTGGTGAGGCCCAGCAGCGGAAGTGTGCGCCTCCCGGGAGCCCTCAGGTAAGGGCGCAGATTTTTCCAGATCGCAGGCCTCCGTCCGCGGGAGGCCTGCAATCGGAATATCTGGGCCAATGTCTTAAGTTTGTCTATAAGTGTTATCGCTTGATATGCTATATCTGTCTGTAAGATGAAAGGAGCCAAAGATTAGAACAGTGGCCCAAAAATCCAGAGTTGTACTGGCGTGCTGATGCCCAGATCCAGATACACTGGATCCCAGAATTCCGCTGAAGTACCGGGGATGGCCCCTTGGGGGCAGAACCTGCACCCACCGCAAACATGGTCATTGTCACAAGTGGGTAGGGCCGGGCTATGCAGGGACAGCCTACATTGCGAGTTCCCACATCCCGGGCTCTCAGTGAGAACTGGTGACGGTTGGCAGTTGTACACCTGATCCGACGAGGTATAACTACCCACTGAGAGGCAGAAGTGAGACCAACCTGTTTCCCAGGCCGGATCCACAAAGAAAAAAGGGGGAAATCTTTAAATGCGGCCCCCTTTACAGAGGAGGCCACTGGAGGCAGCCATAGATTATTTCAGTGGGAAACCGACCGGCCCACCCACATCTGCCAGTCATTTCAGCATCGTTACAGTGTCAGGCACACTAGATGTGGAGCGGGCACCCGTCATTGGCAAATGAGTCAAACTCCACCTGAGCCCAGCGGGGTTATTCGTGGACGCCAAGACGCATCCGATCGCAAATGTTTGGGGTCAATAAATTTCAGCAGCAAGTGCAAGTGTTTCTGTTATATCCCAGTCTAGATATGAACCCATTTTCCTATCCATCCTGGGGTATATAAGGATTCTGCTAACGTATATATGATTTAATCTGTGCAACCAAACAAGGATGCATCGAGAAAACCATTTAAACAAAGTAATCCTTGTGGTTCCATTTTTTCAATGCAGCTGTTTTGCACTATTGGAGCAAAGTGCACTCAGCCAAGGTGTGAGCTGTATATCTCGCAAGGCCTAAAGGGATTATGATTCTGACAGTTGTCATAAAAGGCAGCGTCTGTGCCCTGGAATATGCTGATATCGTGCTGTAGTGACAGCGCGGATGGAGGAGTTACGCGGCATAAGCTGTTTCTACCCCAATGTTATGCCTAGACTTTTGGGGGGGAAAATTCAGTTGGTTAGCGTCTCCGGGGGGAGCTAACGGGGCGCTAGGAGCTTAGCGCCCGAGCGTGGCGATTTTAGCACCGCTCACGAAATTGACCAGTCATTTTGCAGCAGCGCTAAACACTATCGCCACGATCTCCTGCGCCCGCAGATCGCGACATCAGTCGAGCGTGCAGCGCCCCGGTAGCGCCCCGGACCGGATATTGAGTCGCGTCCCCTGCCTTAGCGCCTGCCGCTAGGAACGACAGGTAGAGGGGAACGTTTTCAAGTCGGGAAGGGGCTGGGGGAGCGCTATTTAAAGGCGGGCACTTCCTGCCTTTTCTTGTCGGTGAAATTTATGGTACACACAGGTTGAGAGGGAGAGAGACGTCTGGAGAGATTTAATGCTGTCCTAAGGAGTTTTGGTCCTCAGCACCACTTCTGAGGTTCCTAATCGCCGAGCTCTTTCCCTGGGCCTATCCATTAGTGCTTCCGACACAATTGCTTTCGAGGTCTCTCCAGGCCGAGATTCAAGGCTGCAATGAGCAGGGAGTGGCTGGCCAGCAAGATGGCCCCTCCCCTTTAAGAACTGGACGGCGCCAGTCTGTCTGGCTTCCATGGTAACGGACATCGCCTGAGCTTCGGTAACGTTCTGAGGTAGCGCCTCGCTCCCCGACGTTAGCGCCTTAAGAGAGGTGTGTAGCGCCTGATTTAGCGCTCCAATCACCTCCAGGGGGCGATAGAGGCGAATTTTGCAGTCGGAGGCGATAATTAGTGCCGGGCGCTAAACTTTGCGCCCGGTCGATATTAGCGCCCCAAATGGGCGATACCCAATTTTCCCCCTTGCTTTTCTATTGACATGTATTTAAGGGGTAATTGATGTCACACCCAAGTGGAGAGCAGGAAGAGCACATTGGAGATTATGGTGAGCACTGTGCACAACCTTCTGACTTTAATGATCTGAAAATCACACACAACCCACACTGAAACTCCTGGCATACGCCCTTGCCGGGTGAGGCTTCCCGCTGTAAGTGAGATGTTAGAAAATTACCCCAGGCCACACACAAAGTTATAGCAACAAAGACCTTTGAACTCTTGTCAACAGCATGATACTTGACTGGCCAGTTTACACTTATTTTCTTTCTAAACAGTGATTATTTAAAAAAAAACAGTACATGCACGGAGAATATTGATGGCCATCCGAGGGGCACAGTAAGTAACCATGAGTTTCATGCAGACAGTAACAAGGCATCCTCTGTGTATGTCACCAATATGCTGGGGTTTGCCAGTGCGTTACAAATTTGTAAAAAAAAAGGGTTTTCTGTGAGTAGCTGCTTTCATTACGGGGGCTGACCTCTCTTTTAATTTCATTTTCTTGGCTTTCTCTCTTTTGTTTCTATCTTGGTATTGATACTCTGTGTTTGCTTCGCTGGAGTGCTTTCTGTGTCTGTTTCTTTATTTGCTGGAAATCTCTTTTGTCTTTGTTGGAGTTTCCGTTCTCATTTTTTTTGCTATCTTTCTTAACTTTAGTGTTCCTTCTCATTCTCTCCTGTCTTTGCTGAAGTGATTCCTCTCTCTAACTTTGCCAAGAGTTACTCCTTCCTCCATCTCTTATCTTTGGTGGATTGACTCCTCTATCTTTGTCTCCGCTCTGTTGGAGTAACTCCTACCTCTATCTCCACCTCTTAACTCTGTTGGAGTGATTCCTCTCTGTGTCTTTATCTCATCTTTGTTGGAGTAACTCCTCTCTCTACTTCTATCTTGCCTTTGCTAGAGTGACTCCTCTCTATCTCTACCTTTGATCTTTGTTGGAATGTCTCCTTTCTCTATCTCACCTTTGCTGCATTTGCTCCTCTCTCTGTGTCTTCACTTTGCCAAAGTGACTCTGTGAAGGAATAAGCATTATAGCCATATTCAGAAAACTTCACCATTCTATGAAATATTTTTATTTTATTAAAACATGACAAACTAGGCTTGAAAATCTAAAAGCCTCAACAATGGTAAAGCTGTAAACAGCATACAGGCTTTTGAGATAAAATAAGTTGTTGACACTGAAACAATAGCCTTGTTGGAACAGGAGGTTGGAGGGTCCCGAAAGTCTGAAGCTTTGGAAAGAACACAATACCATACCCAGTTAAAGTGTCTTAAACCAACACTTTGAAATGAATCACATAAATTAAAGAAACGTATGCCTTCGTAAATATGACATCAAATGAAACACGGAGACACGATTATGTGTTGCAACCAACTGAGGTAACTAAGAAGACAATGGTGCATCCGGTCGAGGTGTTCTAAATGCAAAAGATACAAACAGAAGACCTTCATAAGAATTACATCAAATAGATGCACCAGCTCCACACCGTTTTTTATGATAAGCTTCGAACACCTAAAGGTAAAGACACGAGTCTGAATGCGACAAGCTGAACTAACTGTAAGAATAACAGGGGTCAACAGAAAAATGACTAGAGATAATTAGCTTCCATCAGCAGAAAGCTTCAAAGGATATACCACTGAGAAAGGCTATAAATATAGAACTTTCAAATAGGAAGATAGATTTGCTGAAAGGGGCAAAGTGATTTTAGGCTTCAGAGGCAAGCTCTGTAAGTCTTCAACTCTTTGTATCTCGGGGATCAAAAAGGTATCAAAGGTATTTGATTTTGGTGGATATCCTGGAATAGACTAAGAAATGTAAAAATGTAATGAAGTTAAGATTTGAGAATAAGGATCTCTGATAATAAGATTGTAAAAGCTTACTCTTTTTGGAATTGTTAAAGTTGCGATTGAATCACCAGCTGTAAACTTCATGTCGGTTCTTAATAAATCTCTATAATTTTAGAATTGTCTCACATAGTACTTCTGTATCAAACTCGTGAACTCAATCTCTGTACACTCTTTGGTGAGGAGTTGCAGAATTCTGAGGGGGTTTTGCGGACCCTCATAATATCCAGAACGTTACAGTCTAGCTAAACTTATTAAAAGTGCTATCTGGAGGACGGTAACATTTTCAGGCTGTTCTTTCCTTTAGGGAGAGATAGTCTGACCTTTAGACCCAATTAAGTGTCTTTAGGATCCGGCTACCTCTAACTTTAGTTGAAGGTGAACGTCTGGGGAATACGCCTGATCCGGGGTAGCCCAAAAGGGGCTAGGACTAGTAATTATCCCTTCAACTCCACTCTCTACCTCTTGTCTTTGCTGGAGTGTCATCTTTTTCTGTTTTTTCCAGCACTGCTGCTTTCTCTTTTTCCTCATCTACCGTCTGTCCTTGCATTACCAGATGTATGACCCATCACCTCTGTCTCTCTCCATATCTAACATTTCTCTTCCCGTGGTTGTTTCCAATCCTTCTCCGCGTTTGATTGCAATTTCGCCCACCTCCATTTTCCATTCCTGCTCAAGACCCATTTTATGTGGTTTCACTGGACTCCACAGGGAGTGCCAGTGGTATTCAGCTCATTTCTCAATAAGAAATGAGGAAAAGCAACGCTGATTCGAGATGGGGCAGGGAGGGGCCGGAAGTGGGCTGAGATGAATGGAAGTTCAGAAGTCGGCCTGGAGAAGTGTGGGGAGGGAGAAGCAGAGACAAGGATTGATAATTGGACAATGAAATCAACAGGGGAAAACCCTGGTCTGCTTATGCATATGAGGGGTGGTGATGAAGTGGAATTTCTATAAATTATAGAACTCCCTGTAGATATGAGGATACATATATTATCAGTTTACTGTCATTTAAAGCAATGGGGTTCAAAACTAGTTTGTAAATCCTTGGATTGAGTTTTCTTCTCTCTTTGTCCGCTACCTTTCATGGTGATGTCACATTGGCGTAACCCCCACAGAATATTGTGACTTAGGGCTGGATTTTGAATGACCCATGGAGTCGGGTTTGGAGGCGTGTGGGGGGTTAAATTTGCAGGGTCGGGGTTTCCGACCCCATCCCGCCTCCACGCAATTTTGACAAAATCAGTCGCGGGGTTCCCGACTCCGTCCCACCTCCAAGAGGCGGGAGAGGCCATTAAAGCCCTTAACAAGCTCTAAATTGGCTCTGTAATGCCATTTTGAAACGTTTTAGCTAGTTTAACCCTTTTCTGACGTGAAGTACGCCTGGTGTGAAACACGCCAGTGAAACCTGGCGGGAGCACAAGTGGACAGCTGACTATCAGCTGCAGGTCCACTATTACAACGGAGATGTGATGAAGGTAGTAGTAGTATTAGGTCTGAAAGTCGCCGCTGCTGCATTGAATGTGTTCAGAGACTGCCTGGCCTTTGCTGTGAGAGGACTTGGATGCAAAAAAAAGTTCTCTCTCTCTCTCTCCCCCCCATATTTTGTATCCAGGTCCACTCACATCAAAAGCAAGCCAGGCAGGTCCTCTCTCACCAACAGTCTCTGAGACTAGGCAGTCAGCAATGATGACACCATCAGAGGCGACTTTCAGACTGAAAGCACTAATTAGTTCATGGGTTCCCACATGCTCGAACTCAATTGCCCAATTAAGTGAAAATTGCATCATTCATCCACATTAATCTGGAGTCGGGGGGGGAACACGAAATGCGGATTACACGACCCCAACCCGACCCCAAGACAAAATCCAGCCCATCGTTTCAGTAATGGGCACAATTTTCAAATATATTTCCTACTTAGAACAGCTGAAAATAGTCATCAAAGTGAGATGGCAGCTTTCAACAACCATATTGATTGGTTTTATGATATTCATTAACACTGTAGTTTTTTTTAGTTCTGTATTGAGCTCAGTGCCGATCCCAAGAGACATGGCTAAATAACGGTAGGTTTATTAAACTGTAATCTATAGGATGTACCATGAGTGTATTGTGAACACGATGCTATTTTGAGGATATCCCACTCATAACAGGAAATACGTTGCCACTCACAGCCAGGATCAAAGTCAAGACAATACAACAAATGGCACAGGGCCCACATGTTGCATTGATTATATTGCATTATAGTGATGTCTTGTGATTTGTCACCTTGGTCTTGCTGCATGAGCCCTTATGCCCCCTCCCCACATTTAACACTTATTCATAAATGCTTACAATATAGCACTGTTGGAGTTTACTGTAGCTTTAGCTTGTCTGAGTGAGGGCAGAATAAGGGAATGGCAGCACAGAGGTAATGTTACTGGACTAATAATCCGGTGACAAGGAGTTCAAATCCCACCCCTGGGCAGCTGGGGGAATTTAATTTCAGTTAATTAAATAAATCTGGAATTAAAAAGCTAGAATCAGTAATGGTGACCATAAAACTACTAGATTGTCATATAAAACCCAACTGGTTCACTAATGTCCTTTAGGAAAAGAAATCTGCCGTCCTTACCCGGTCTGGCCTATGTGTGACTCCAGACCCACAGCAATGTGGTTGACTCTTAACTGCCCTCTGAAATGGCCCAGCGAGGCACTCAAGGGCAAAATTGGGACAGGCAATAAATATTAAAATAGCCTGATTGATATCTCCTCTTTCCCCTGCTTATTACAAGCTAAGTTTGTGTCTACTTACTTACTTTTATTAGCTCTGTACACCCCTCCTCCACAGTTTCAGCTGGCATCCTGCCTCACCCCAGATATAGTTCCCACCTTATTTCTTTACGTCCCTGCTAACGGCTCCTAAACTCAGATTCTAGTGGAGCAAGAAGAGTGGGCTAAATGCTGAGCACACTGTAAGCAATAAATACATACATACATATATCTTTAACACTTATTTTTATTGGGCTGTATTTTATGCTTGATTCTAATGTTAAAGCGGCTCTAAGAAGAATGAGTACTTAGCCAAAAAACTGATTAGAAACATCTTGGTAATATAGATGGTGACTGCAATTCAGCACCGATACTGTATGTTTTCCACAGATGTTTAACATTAATTATATTAGATTTATCCAGTTCCTTCTGATCAGAAGACTGTGAGTGGCTTTGGGTAATTCACTCTGATATTTCACGTTAAGGAGCGACAATTCACCTGTCAGCCTAGTGGATACTGCCGGGAGTTGGGGCCTGGATATGGAATGAGGCCCAGGAGGTAAAGTTTCTCCGGGCCTCGGCGTTCGAGTTTGTTGCTCGTCCAGACCCCTCCGCACAGAACGATCCCGACCCACGATAAATTCGGGGCCAAGGATTCAAAATTCACTGTAAGTTGCTGGCATTTAAATACTGTTGTAGAAATGAAGTGGTGCATTAAACATATATCAAATATTCTAAAAGAAGAAAGAAAGAACTTTCATTTACATAGCCTCTTTCACGACCTCAAGATGTTCCAAAGTGCTTCACAGTCACTGAAGTACTTTTGAAATCTCGTCACCGTTGTAATGTAGGGAAATGTGGCAGCTGAGGTCCAACAGCAATAAAATAAATATCACCTCATCTGTTTTGGTGATGTTGGTTGAGGGATAAATGTTGGCCTGGGCACCGGAGATAACTCGCCTGCTCTTCTTCAAATAGTGCCATGGGTTCTTTTACATCCACCTGAGAGAGCAGACGGGGCCTTGGTTTAACCTTCTATCCAAAAGACAGCACCTCCAACAGTGCAGCGCTCCCTCAGCACTGCACTGGAGTGTCAGCCTAGATTTTGTGCTCAAGTCTCTGGAGTGGGGCTTGAACCCACAACCTTCTGACACAGAGGTGAACATGCTACCATAGAGCTGACACCTAAATATTCACTCTTTTATAAATATTCATGTCTTTCTGATGAGACATTATACCCAGGTCCCGTCTGCCCTCTCAAATGGATGTAAAAGATCCCATGGCATTTTTCGAAGAAGAGTAGGTGAATTCTCCCAGTGTCCTGGCCAATATTTATCACTTAACCAAAAAGACTGAAACAGATTATCTGGTCTTTATCACATTGCTGTTGGTGGGATCTTGCTGTACGCAAATTGGCTGCTGTGTTTCCTATATTACAAGTTAAAAACTACTTCAGTGGCTGTAAAGCTCTTTGGGACGTCTTGAGGTCATGAAAAACGCTATATAAATGCTAATTCTTTGGGGGACAAATTCCCCGAGAGGGCCATTTAGGGCGCTAAGTGAAAAATGTTTGGAAAGCAGGCACTAACCATTTCAAACATTTGTTAAATTCCCTCTTTTTGCTCCAAGAGGGAAGCGGAACGCTAAATCAAGCTCTCCACTGGCCCCTTGGAGCGCGAGAGATGGGGAATGTCTCGATCCGGGGCGATGTGCTCAGCAGCTCCACGAGTGGTCACGTGTGGTGCTGCCGCGTTGCAGGGGCTGTTCCCTGTATTAAAGGGAAGGGGCCCACGCTGCGAACTCTGCAGGTTCCATTGTAGATTTCTGGGCCACCGGGGAGCGGGGGTGGCGCGCAATCAGCCCGGCTCTCAAGCAGAGTGCCGGGCTGAGCGATGACGGCACGGACGCCGCGACCGGTGGCCGAAAATATTTTTTTTTAAAAATCGCCGTTTTTTTTGGGTCGGCCGGCCGCCCACCGCGCCTTTAAGTTGCTCCCCACGAGCGGCCAACCTCGCTGTCCGCGACCCCCGCGGCAGTCGGTAACATCGCCCGGCGCTGCTGCGGGGCGCGAGGGGGAATTTTTATCCCGAGGCGCTACCGGGGCGCTGCGCCCGGAGATGACGTCATGATCTCCGGGCGCAGAAGATCGGGGCGATACCCGGTAGCGCCGCCGCTAACCTCCCGCGGAATTTCACGGGAGGCGCGGTTATCACCTCGGGGGGAGGGGGGAGCGAAAAGCCATTTGTGCCCCGTTAGTGCCTTCCACCGGAGGTGCAAACGAGGGGAATTCCGCCCCCATTCTTTCTTTATATAACTATATATATATATATACATAGCATTCAGCAATACAGTGCAGGGGTGTTTGATGTAGGACTGTATAAATACCTTCAGACATTGGTGAATTTCATGATGAATAGATTTTGAAGTCTTTTAAAAGTTTATGCATCTTTAATAATTCCCCACGTCCTTCTAAGAAGAGAATGATAATGGTTATTTTATCGAGTGTTTATTCTGGAGAGGAGAACACGTTGTGCCCAATGTCTGAGTGTAGTCAGTGCATGTCCCAAGGTCGGGTATTGTGTAAGTCACCAGTCAAAGCACAGCCATCTTTACCACATCACTGTTGGATTGTGCATGCACTTAGAACAGTTGCCAGCATTATATTATGCCAAGTTTAGGACACTTCAGCGATGCAAATCCATCCGTCACAGTTGGATCGAGATTTCTAAATTCACTTAACGTGCAACCTTTAGCAGGCGTCTGCCATGATTTACCACCATTTGATGCGACACTGCTGAATCTGAGCTTGGCTAGTGAGAGGTTAAAACAGTGATATTCTTCATTAACACAGATTGCAAATTCCCACAGTGGGGTTTGTTAATTGGCACAGTGGCACCGAATTAATAGCAGCTCTCACAGAAAATGCCATTGAACAATCTAGGTTAAAGGTCATTTGGTTCAGGCTGTATTCCAAGTTCACCATTTGATCCTGGAACTGATCAGTGATCTGAAAGCACTGCTCTGACCCAGACAAGCAGCCTTTGGGATTGTGTAAAGAGTATTTGAGACTTTCTCACCCCTCAAGCGTACCGAGAGGTTGCTGGGAAGCCTTTTGCCCTGTCCCTTTCTGTAAGAAGTTACAATTCAAGGAGGCACTCAACAGTAGAGTACCTGCTCAGCTGACCCATGAGAGACCTATTAGAATTCAGCTTGGGGCTTAGAAACAGGCATTTCAATAACAATAAAATAAACCTGACGCCGACCTTTTTACGGGACAAAGATAAACTTTAAGAGGAGGATTGCGGCCTCTGAAATTGCTTGGCTGTTCCGACAGACTCCTGTCATAACTCCGGCAGGAGTGCACTGGAACGGGCGCCAAATCCACCAGGGCCTGGAAATGCCGGATCTTGGCCTTACATTGGAGTTCCAGGGGCCTCACTTGGGAGGTGGGGGGAGACGAGGGCGGAGCCTCCCTCCACCACAAACAAGGCCTCTGACATTTAGGAGGAAGAAACAACCAACTCTGGGAGCTCCTGCTTCCTGAGCCTCGAAGGGACCCGGGATAAGTTTGGAGGTCAGTACACTCACTGAGATAAGGCGTACCAGCCTCCTGAAGGGCGGAATGTCGGATGCCCCACCAGAGGGTCCAGGTTACGGCCGGGCCCTGGCCCTTCTGAAGATTGGGGACATTTTCTTTATAATTATTAAAGCCACGCCCTGACACAGGTGGCTGCTGGGGCCGCGACCTGCATCTTACGGGGGTCAGCCCCCTCCCTCACCCTGCGTTTCCAGAGTCTTTGGCGGGAGCTTGCTGCAGATGCGCCTCCACATCTCCAAAGGCCTGCTCCTGTGGGCCCTTTTCCGAACCTCAAAACTTCAGGGGGGGGTGAACGGCAGATTTTCAGAGTGGGTGCCTCCCAGCATAACTGCCGGGATTGGGCCCCCGGGGATTTTCAGGCCCAGTGTGTTGTTATCCTTATCTCCTTTGAGACAGTACTGGAGGATTTGTTTGCAAAACATAACACTGTAACAGGCTTGAAAAGAGAATACATTCATGTCACTGGGCACAAATCCTGAAATTCCTGATGTAGCACCATTTTAGGACCAGTAACAGCACTGAGTTGCGATGCGTGGCATGTTGCCGTTGGCAATGTGGTCATCTCCTTCCACTGCTCCTGTGCCGCTCTTCTTAGGGGCCAGTATTGTTCTGTTCCAAATAGGGCCTTCCACCACCGCCTGACTCATTAGGCAAGCTCCCAATTAGTGCCCCACCCTGAAAATGACTGAGCATCAGCCCCCTTTGCGTCAGGTGAGCACAAATTGCGCTCTGCCCCTTTCACCCTCAGAATTTCACCTGAGTGGAGAATCTAGGCTTGTAGCTTGTAAACTGGGGGCGTGCTGCCATTTATACGTTGAATGAAAGAGGTTTGGGGCATATACCTATATGAGAGTGGCAGAATAACTCAGCAATCAGCCTTGATCTGATTCCCAAATACACTTGAGCCAAGAGGTGTAAAAGCTCCCTCCAGGAGACTGGTTGAGTTTCCCCCTGGGTGCAATATATCTCCAGCCCAGCATGAAGTTCAGTTTAGAAAATGCTCAGGGATGGATTCATTGCGACCATGTTGGATTGCAAAGAAACTTTATAAATTCAGGACTGTTGTTCTTAAAGTTATAAGATGCTGCCACCCGCTCTCTCTTAACGTTGAAAAATAGCCATTGGGGAGCGGAGCTCTGTGCGTGCACATAAGCAAGTAAACACAGAACTCTCCTCTAGTGGACATCGGACCAATTGCAGCCTAGATTATAACTCAGGTCTTGCCAGCTATTCTTTGCACACCACAGCTACTGGCTTCAGACTAAAATAGTGTGAGATATACATACAGCCTAAAGTCACCACATTTCTTTTTAGAGTCCAACGTATTCAGCAGGTTATTGGTTAAGGATTTAACTTCTTAAAAGCCTATCTCTGGTCACAAGGTCAGATTAGTGGATTAGAAGTAATATTATTGAAGTATTACATTGTCTGCATTTCTGCTGGTCACGGGGCCAGTGGAGCATGTCTAAATCTCCATGGCAGTGATGCATTACATTTTTCATTTTCAGTTAAGCTTGAGGACTTATGAAGATTTACACAAGAGTGCCAACAGTGTACTGGCTTGGGGTCTTCACTGTGACTCATATTTGAGTAAGGTCTTTGATGGGATGTGCAGTCTTCAAAAGGAAAAGAAAAAAACAAATGTGAGGTGAACTATTTCAGCATTGCAGGATGAACCGGAGGGGAAAATGCTGTCGTCCATACAGACCTGAGCGGGGGGGGAATATCATCTGTTTTCTTTCCCCGTAAAAGGGAGGAAGGGATTTGACAAGGGGAAAAATAGTGACACGGTAGCATCGATACGTTTATGATTCCAAATGTACCTTGCAATATTCATTAATTTGGCGGCATGCGAGTCTGCTAGCATTAGCGGCGAGGGGGCAAAGAGTAGCCGGCAAGACCCGAGTTATACTCCAGGCTGCAACTTGTACAATGACCACCATGGCCACTGGGGCCCAGTACATAGGCAATGGCTGAGAGAGAGTTGTGAACGGCTGACAAGGATTGCTTTTTTTTTACGGTTCGGGTGCTCTTGCACAGCTTTATTTACATACATAGTAATTTATTTCTTAGCAATCTTAATATTGCATCACGTTTGTAGCGTTTACCAGGCCTCATCATGAATGAATAATGCTCAGGCTAAGCATCTGCTTGAAAGTATCCTATTGTACAAACACCCACAGGCCAAACCTTCAATTAATTACAGCGCCGACCTCACTTTTCTACATTGGAAACGTGATTGTAACTCTGCGGATATGAATGGCGACTATCGCTTGTATTGTTACCTCAGATCAGAGAGGCAAATCAGCACTCCTGTGCACTGAAAACACGATTGATGATGGGCCGTATCCTACTCCCTTTCAGAAGCCTCGGCTTTATAATGACAGCTAGAACCTTGGGCAGCAAATCTCATTGCGCTGCGATGTATGGGGGGAAAATTCATTATCGCCCCGTTTGGGGCGCAATTATCGGCCGGGCGCAAAGATTAGCGCCTGGCGCTAATTATCGCCACCGACTGCAAACTTGACTTTTATCGCCCCTGGAGGTGATTGGAGCGCTAAATCAGGCACTTCACACCTGTCTTAAGGCGCAAAGGCCGAGGAGCGAGGCGCTAACTCAGAGCGCTGGCGAAGCTCATGTGATGTCAGTCAGCAATGGAACACAGACACACTGGCACGGCCAGTTCTTAAAGGGGTGGGTTGATCTTGCTTTCCATCCACATCCTGCTCATTGCAGCCTTGAATCTCGGCCTGGAGAGACCTGCACATCAAATCTGCTGGAAAGAACAATGGAGAGGACCAGGGAAAGAGCTCAGAGTGCAGCCCCCACAGTCTCTTCTAAATCGATACAAGGAAGGGCAAATCAAAATGAACCTGCAAAGTGCTGCTCAGTACCCAAAACTCCTTCACACAGCGTTGAATCTCTCCAGAAGTCTCTCTCTCTCTCTCAGAATGCGTGGTTCAAAAATGTCACCAACAAAAAAAGGCAGGAAGCGGTCGCCTTTAAATAGCACTCCCCCAGTCCCTTCCTGACTGCAAAACGCTCCCCTCAACCTGTCGTTGCTAGCGGCAGGCGGTAAGGCAGGGGGCGCCACTCAATATCCGCTCCGCGGCGCTACCGGGGCGTTGCGCACTTGACAGACGTCACGATCTGCCGGCGCAGGAGATCTTGGCGGTAGTGTTTAGCGCCACCGCAAAATGTCTAGCTAATTTCGCGAGCGGTGCAAACATTGCCGCGCCCGGGCGCTAGTTGTTTTGCCCCCCATTAGCGCCCTCTTAAGGCACTACCAACTGAATTTTTCTATATGTTTAAACATTTTTCATTGTTTAGAAAGAAAGTCTTGCATTTCTACAGCGCCTTTCACAGCCACTGGACATCTCAAAGCGCTTTACAGCCAATGAAGTACTTTTTGAAGTGTAGTCGCTGTTGTAATGTGGGAAACGCAGCAGCCAATTTGCACACAGCAAGCTCCCACAAACAGCAATGTGGTAATGACCAGATAATCTGTTTTAGTGATAAATATTGGCCAGGACACTGGGGATAAATCCCCTGCTCTTCTTCAAAATAGTGGCCATGGGATCTTTTACATCCACCGGAGAGAGCAGACGGGGCCTCGGTTTAACGTCTCATCCGAAAGACGGCACCTCCGACAGTGCGGCACTCCCTCAGCACTGCACTGGAATGTCAGCCTAGATTTTTGCGCTCAAGTCCCTTGGAGCAGAGACTTGAACCCACAACCTTCTGACTCAGAGGCGAGTGTGCTACCCACTGAGCCACAGCTGACACAAGAAGGCTTTCAGTTGCTTTCCTTTTATTTCCCCAAAGTAAAATATCCCTACATGAATCTTGGGCCTTAAATCCCTGTGAGCACCAATTTTAGCCCATTGTTTAGAATGTTTGTATTAATTTGTTTCCGCGCTATTTTGGCGCAATCATTAACCTATTTTATAGCACCCAGAGGAATTTAAAACAGTTGAAGTTTATATCACATGTTTTTCTAATCACCGAGCCATCTAATGCCTCCAAACTATTTGGGCCAAGCGATTGAGTCACACTCATAGACTTCCTCACAGGCTGACCATGCAGATATTGGATTGGCTACTGGAACCTATTAAACTGTAGCTGTGAGTCTAAACTGACCATCAATGGGATTTCAGTGTGCGGTGACTGGTCGTTGTATTTTGTTCTGTGGTGTCCCGTCTCCACCCCTGCCTCAGCCCATTTTCTGCTGAAGCCCTCATCCGTGCCTTTATCACCTCCAGACTTGACTATTCCAAGGCTCTCCTGGCCAGCCTCCCACCTTTCAACCTTCCTATACTTGAGCTCATCCAAAACTCGGCTGCCCGTGTCCTAACTCGCACCAAGTCCCGTTCGCCCATCACCCCTGTGCTCACTGACCTACATTGGCTCCCGGTTAAGCAGCACCTTGATTTCAAAATTCTCATCCTTGTTTTCAAATCCCTCCGTGGCCTCGCCCCTCCCTATCTCTGTAACCTCCTTCAGCCCCACAACCCCCCGAGATATCTGCGCTCCTCTAATTCTGCCCTGTTGAGCATCCCTGATTATAATCGCTCAACCTTTGGTGGCCGTGCCTTCTGTTGCCTGGGCCCTAAGCTCTGGAATTCTCTGCCTAAACCTCTCCGCCTCGCTACCTCTCTCTCCTCCTTTAAGACGCTCCTAAAAACCTACCTGTTGACCAAGCTATTGGTCATCTGGTCTAATATCTTCTTATGTGGCTCGGTGTCAAATTTTGTTTGATAATCGCTCCTGTGCAGCGCCTTGGGATGTTTTACTACATTAAAGGCGCTATATAAAAACAAGTTGTTGTTGTTGTGATATCATTATTCTCACATTGCCGTGAATTATTTTTATATTCTGCGTATAAATTACACACAATTCAGCTGCAGATTATTTCCTGACTAATCTGCACTGAAAACATCACCATTGTTGCTATTAAAGACACCGAGAGGTTCAATGTTTGCCTTGTTACCGTCGCAGCCAGCACAACAACTGACCAAGACCTGAATATGCCACGTGTAAAATAAAAACTGGGTTTGTTTATCATAGAAAGTGATTTTAAGGATGAAATCAGATTATAACTGTAACATAAGTGGTTTCTTGACACCACAGCAAAGAGTGGTGAGACTCCCTGGAGAACGGAGTGTCACACCACATTGCTTCAGAGTCACTTCACACTTTAAAAACATTTCTTCCTGGAATGTGGGCGTCGCTGGCAGAGCCAGCATTTATTGCCCATCCCTAATTGCCCTTGAGGAGGTGGTGGTGAGCCGCCTTCTTGAACCGCTGCAGTCCGTGTGATGAAGGTGCTCCCACAGTGCTGTTAGGGAGGGAGTTCCAGGATTTTGACCCAGCGACGATGAAGGATCGGCCGATATACTTCTAAGTCAGGATGGTGTGTGACTTGGAGGGGAACTTGGAGGTGGTGGTGTTCCCATGCGCCTGCTGCACTTGTCCTTCTTGGTGGAAGAGGTTGCGGGTTTGGGAGGTGCTGCCGAAGAAGCCTTGGCGAGTTGCTGCAGTGCATCTTGTAGATGGCACACACTGCAGCCACGGTACGCCAGTGGTGGAGGGAGTGAATGTTTAAGGTGGTGGATGGTGTGCCAATCAAGCGGGTTGCTTTGTCCTGGATGGTGTTGAGCTTCTTGAGTGTTGTTGGAGCTGCACTCATCCAGGCAAGTGGGGAGTATTCCATCACACTCCTTACTTGTGCCTTGTAGATGGTGGAAAGGCTTTGGGGAGTCAGGTGGTGAGACACTCACTGCAGAATACCCAGCCTCTGGCCTGCTCTTGTTGCCACAGTATTTATGTGGCTGGTCCAGTTAAGTTTCTGGTCAATGGTGACTCCCAGGATGCTGATGGTGGGGGATTCAGCGATGGTAATGCTGTTGAATGTCAAGGGGCGGTGGTTAGACTTTGATACCTGATTTACACCCCATGGTGTCAGTTTTAAGCTGAAACTTATTCACATCAACACTTAACTTGTAGCATGATTGCTGTGTAAAACGAATCTGTTCTCAGGGTTCAGAAGGTTTATATGATGAACCCCTTGATTAGACTTCTGCCTTTTAACTACTTTCAGGTACTGTTTAACTATAACTGTTTAAGAATTGTCAAATTTCAGTGTCTTCCAGGACAGTAAAAAAAATGGAGTACTTTATGTGTTATGCCAAAAAGGGTATTATAGTTGTAGGAAAAAATGTCAAATGATAAAAATGAAACCCATGTAAGGGCATAAAAGGAGTAAAGATCGCTGTTCTCAATTTTTTACTATAAATAGTTTGTTTAACGAAAACAATCAGGAAGAAGTAATCCTTCTCAGAGGCTCGAATGACCAGAGGTTTGCATACATTTCTACAGCAGCACTGTTACAGTTTTCTATTTATTTTTGTAAGCACTTTCCTCCTACCCCCCCCCCCCCCTTCCCCAACACATGTGCAGAAATGGTCTGACCCAGAGACACATCCACATCTGCTGTTGGTGCATCTTCTCGGTAGTCAGCTGGGAGGAGCACTCATCTGATCCCAGTAGGTGTTGTCTTCCTCAGCATATCGGCCTCTGAGTCGTACGCCAGCTCCGTTCTGAGCTGGGGGAGTGGGAACTCCCAGTGTAGAGAAACACGTCCCCGGTTCCAAGCTTCCCTCTGCCCCCTTGGTATTACTGGCCTTTTAACGGGCAGTAGGAGGCTCGGCTCCTTACAGAACCGACTGGGACCAGCCTGGGGTAGATCCTGACCTTGTGTACTAATGGCCCGTATTTTCCGATCGCAGGCCTCCCGCGGGCGGAGGCCTGCGATCTGGAAAAATCTGCGCCCTTACCTGAGGGCTCCTGGGACGCACACAGCTTCCGCTCCTGGGCCTCTCCAAACTCCAAGTGCGCAGGGCCCACGTATCCCAGAGGCGCAGGTAGTTCGCAGCGTCCCTGGGATCACGTGGGCCATGGGGAGCCAATCAAAGAAGGGAATCTGCCTTCATACACTTGACAGGAAGACCTGTCAAATATATGAATGGAGATCAATGAAAAACATAGTAAAACTTTAAATAAATTTTTTTTAAAAATCACATTTTTAAAATGACTTAAAATTACAATAAATTAAGTATTTTAAACAAAAATTTAATTTTTTGAAAAAAATAATTAAAGTTTTTTACAGGGCTAAAAATAAACTTACCTTTTGTTAAAGTATTTTTAAATGATAAATCAGTGGGAAAAAATTTTGTTTTTTACTTTTTTCAACTCTTATCCTGGTAAAAGCAGGCCTTACGTCTGTTTTTTACCAGACGTAAGAATTGTAAGGGTTTTCTGCGGGCGGAGGGTCTCCAAAAAGCGGAAACTATCCGCCCACAGAGGCCCTTCTCCAGGGCAGCCGGAGGATCTGTCAAGATCGGAAATGCCGGTTTTCAGCATTTCCGATGTCCCTACGGGTGGGTACACAGCGCGTACCCACCCGCAGGGATCGGAATATCTGGGCCAATGTAAAACAGGGGATAGTGAGTCAGCAGCCCGTTTTATATCTCTCCCCATTTTCATTTCCACTGAAGCCCATTGAAGATTTACTCAGTCATTTTGCCTTCCTTCAAGATCCCACCCTCCTACTCCTAACAGTGATTCTGAATTGGTCAGCAAGCCTTCAGGAGGAGGGAAGCAAAGAATAAACACACAAATAAACTGGGCTTGGGGAGAACTACCTCAAGCTGCCAAGGTATCTGGAAAAATGTTCAAGGTTATGGAAATGAAAATAAAGATCAGCAGAGATGTAAAACTGGCAGCCGACGCGTGTTCTCACTCATTTTACAAATGTTGCACAAAGTCAAGATCAACCCCTCCGAATGGTTGGGGCGAGTAAATTCAGGGCCTATGTTTCTTGTAGACTGTGATGGTATCCCACGCTACCGCATAGCTTAATGGGCCGTAATTTGCGGCCCCTACGAGTGCGTACGAGGTGTGTAGGGGCCGCGCAAATTCCGGGTTTAGGTAAGCGCTGCGATCTGTCAAGAATCCTCCGCACCCCCGGGAAAAGGGCCTCCGCGGGCGGAGAGTTGCGCTATTTGCCCAACTTCGGCCCAGCGAATGCCCGTGAAATTCTTATGCCTGGTAAAAGCAGGCGTAAGAGTTTTAAAAAACAGAAAAATAAAATGTTATCAATAATTTATACATTTAAAAACCTGTGAAATAAGGTAAGTTTATTTTTAGCCCCTTTGAAACATGTAAAGTTATTTTTGTAAAGATTAAATTTTTGTTTTAAATCTTTAATTAAATGCCATTTTAATTAATTTTAAATATGTGATGGTTTTTTTATATTTATTTTAAGTGTAGAAATATTTTTTGGGGTATTTCCATTCATGCTTATGGGGTTTCCGGAGGTACAGATCTCCCATAAGAATGAATGGGGATTCCCTTCTCTCATTCGTTGGGCCGGCCACCGGCCTACGTGATCCCAGGGGTGCTCGTGAACCGTCTGCGCCCCCGAGATTCGTGGGCCTCTACCCGGAAAGGCCCAGGGCCACGAGTCTCCGCACCTCCCGGACCACCGGGTAAATGCGGGCATTTTATTTGCGGATCGGAGGCGTTTCCCCGCGGGAAGCCTCCGACCGCCAATTCAGGGCCATTATGTTGCGCGAAATGTCACATTAGTATATAAATAATGTTAAATGGATGGTGTGCAGAATTCAAGGAGGCTAGGCAGATGTAGACACACAATTGGCAAACAAAACACTGAATTCCAGCTACAAGGTAAGCTGAGTTCCTGCAGGAGAGGAAGTCAGTCTTTTCAACATATAAGCCTTTTTATACGTTCATGCATCTGGTGGCAGATAAGATCAGCTGATCTGGAGCGCTGAAAAGCCGTCCTTTTCTGTTCATCCGTCCAGAGTGGAGATGAATACAACAGCCGTCCACAGCCGCAGCTCAGTGACGCTTGATGCTGCTAATTGGTATTTAAAAAATCATGTGGTCTACATGAGGGGCACCTTGTGACACAGATGAAAGTCATCTGAGCGAGCAGAGCAAGATTTCATCGTGGGAGTTAGAAAGCAACACAATAACATATGCAGTGCGGTAGCAGGGGATACCAGCAAATTCTACAAGAAACCGAGGCCCTGAATTTACTCGAGGGTGCCCCTCCGACTCAGAGTGGTCCCAGTTGGCCTTGTAAGGAACCGGACCTCCACCTGCCCCTTAGAAGACCAGTAATGCCAATGTGGGGGGGGGGGTAGAGGCAGGGATGGCTCCGGGGAACGAGTCTCCCTATGCAGGGAGATCCCACTTCCCCAGCTGAGAAGGGACCTGGCGTAGGACTAAGAGGCTGGTATGCTAAGAACCATGAGACATACTCGGGCTCCAGCTTTACTCTGTATCTAACCCATGCTGTGCGACCCCTACACACCTCGTACACACTCGTAGGGGCCGCATATTACAGGCCCATTAAGCTATGCGGTAGCGTGGGATACCATCAGAGTCTACAAGAAACATAGGCCCTGAATTTACTAGGCCCCAACCATTCAGAGGGGTTGATCTTGACTTTGTGCAACATTTGTAAAATGAGTGAGAACACGCGTCGGCTGCCAGTTTTACATCTCTGCTGATTTTTATTTCCATTTACATAACCTTGAACATTTTTCCAGATACCTTGGCAGCTTGAGGTAGTTCTCCCCAAGCCCAGTTTATTTGTGTGTTTATTCTTTGCATCCCTCCTTCTGAAGGGTTGCTGACCATACTCGGGCTCTGGACCCCACTGGAGGAGATCTTCAGCTTGGACCTGCAGGAAGGAAAAGTTCAATTAAAAAATCTATGTTGACCCCCAGGCTGGAGGCTGGGGTCTCGGGCGGGGGAAAGAGGGGGTGGCGTCAGGTTTGTGGCTCACGGATTTCCAGGGCATAGCCTATCACCTCACATGTATGGAAGTCACAATTGGGCTGTTCTAGTGCGTCACAAACAGAATATCCACTCCATTTAGTACCTTGCCACCACAAGTCACTGTATTTCTTTCCAATTTTCTCCACTCCTCTCCTGAAGGCAATGCTTCATGCTGGGTTCCAACACGCATTGGGAACTAAAGACCTGCTGTACACTTTCCAGCAAGAGTCACGAGAGAGCACTGAGGAGCAGTAGCCCTGGTTGATTTTTTTTTTCTCTTCTCAATATGGGGATGGTGAAGTCAATTGTATTGCCCCCACCATCGCCACGGCTGAGAGCAGTAAACTCACGGATCAAGGCCTGGATTCTCCTCTTCCTGCCCAGGCTGGTTCATGGTGGGTCTCGGTCCACCGTGACCCTGGTCCATCTGCCAGCGAGTGAGCGGAAGCCTGCCACTGCATGGATGGAAACTTCTGCCGGTGCAGCAGTGGGACATCGGTTCAAGTGTGCGCAGTAGATTGGTTCCAGGCGGCTTGGAGAGCCATTTATTGTGTGTGTGATGTTGAACAGATATTGAGGTTCTCTCACATGATAATAGCGTGTTATCAAAATTCTCAATATACCAGTTTACAAATTTATGTTTTTCAACAGATCCCACAGCAGTTCAAGTGTATCTAGTAAATAGTGGAGACATACAACAACAACAACAACAACAACAAGTTGCATTTACAAAGTGCCTTTAACGTAGTAAAATGTCCCTGCCCTGGGAGTGTTTGATGGGACAGTGTGGAGGTTGGAGGAGACTACAGAGATAGGAAGGGGCGAGGCCATGGAGGGATTTGAAAACAAGGATGAGAATTTTGAAATCGAGGCGCTGCTTAACCGGGAGCCAATGTAGGTCAGCGAGCACAGGGGTGATGGGCGAACGGGACTTGGTGCGAGTTAGGACACGGGCAGCCGAGTTTTGGATGACCTCAAGTTTACCAAGGGTGGAATGTGGGAGGTCAGCCAGGAGTGCGTTGGAATAGTCAAGTCTAGAGGTAACAAAGGTATGGATGAGGGTTTCAGCAGCGGATGAGCTGAGGCAAGGGCGGAGACAGGGAAGGACTAGAAACATAGAAACATAGAAAAATAGGAGCAGGAGTAGGCCATTCGGCCCTTCAAGCCTGCTCCACCATTCAATATGATCATGGCTGATCCTCTATCTCAATACCATATTCCCGTTCTCTCCCCATACCCCTTTGATGCCTTTTGTGTCTAGGAACACCGGTTTGATCCCTGACCTTTGTTGAGTTAGTTGATTTTCCAGGCCAGAGAATTCGAAACGCTGTGAATCGGGTGCAGTGACCTCCATGCTTAACTCTTTAGGCTGCCCAAGCAGGGCACTGCGCCAGCAACAGAGCCTCAAGGTTCACACGGGTAGAACTGACCACTTGGCAATGCATCAGAGGGTGACCAATGTCACAAAACTATATCAGAGCCGGGAGTCAAAGACTTCAGGAGTGGGGAGGAGGGAGAAAATTAGTGAGAAAGACATTTGTTTTAATAAAGGTTTTGCCAACACTTTGTGGCCCCAATTCTGAGGCCTCCGTTTGGCGGGAAGGGGACGGTACTGCCCCGAACGTTGCGATGCAGAACTTACTGCCCTGATCCTGCTCCAAACCTGTCTGCTGCATTCTGCTGAAGGCCTTCATCAGAGCAGCCCAGACACGCACCTGCTCCAAGCAGGACAGTATATTTAATATGGAAATCAGGGTCCCACCCTGGTTCTAGGAACCTGATGCAATTTTGAGGTGCCAATGGGGAGAGCATGCTCCACCCATTGGTACTAAGCATTTGAGCAACCTAACCAGTTCCTCCAGGCCCCACAATAAACCTTCTGGCCCACCCTATTGGAGCGGCAGGATTCCCTACCCCCTGACCTCCGACCTCCGCCTCAAATGGGCCAGCTGCCTGTGAGGGTTGGATCAGCGCTCGCAGCTCGACGTTCATGTTGCCACGGGAGGAGAGCGTTACAACGGGTGAGGACATCGGGCAGTCAACGCGAGCAGAGATCCCGACGCCCACCCGACCTCCACCAAAAGGTTAACAATCGGCCCCTGTTACTGTGGGCTGGTCAACTTTAGAAACATAGAAAAATAGGAGCAGGAGTCGACCATTCGGCCCTTCGAGCCTGCTCCGCCATTCAATATGATCATGGCTGATCCTCTATCTCAATACCATATTCCTGCTCTCTCCCCATACCCCTTGATGCCTTTTGTGTCTAGAAATCTATCTATCTCCTTCTTAAATATATTCAGTGACTTGGCCTCCACAGCCTTCTGAGGTAGAGAATTCCACAGGTTCAACAACTTCTGAGTGAAGAAACTTCTCCGCATCTCAGTCCTAAATGTCCTACCCCGTATCCTGAGACTGTGACCCCTCGTTCTCGACCCCCCAGAAAAGAAAATGTCCAAAGTACAAAAATGCACTTTGAGAAGGCACCTATAGAATAGTGAAACAAAACCAAACTGAGTTTGCTTTTACAACGATGATTTTTTCTTCACTCTAAATAAGAACTTTTGCCTGAAAGGATCACAATCAGGATTTTATCCTTAGCTCAGTGGGTAGCGCTCTTATCGCTGAGTCAGAAGGTTGTGGGTTCAAGCTCCGCTCCAGAGACTTGAGCACATAACCTAGGCTGGCGCTCCAGGGCAGGACTGAGGGAGCGGCGCACTGTCGAAGGGGCGGTACTGAGGCAGTACTGCACTGTCGGAGGGGCAGTGCTGAGGGAGTGCGGCACTGCCGGAGGGGCAGTGCTGAGGGAGTGCAGCACTGTCGGAGGGGCAGTACTGAGGGAGTGCTGCACTGTCGGAGGGGCAGTGCTGAGGGAGCGCAGCACTGTCGGAGGGGCAGTACTGAGGGAGTGCTGCACTGTCGGAGGGGCAGTGCTGAGGGAGCGCCGCACTGTCGGAGGGGCAGTACTGAGGGAGTGCGGCACTGTCGGAGGGGCAGTACTGAGGGAGTGCTGCACTATCGGAGGGGCAGTACTGAGGGAGCGCTGCACTGTCGGAGGGGCAGTGCTGAGGGAGCGCCACACTGTCAGAGGGGCAGTGCTGAGGGAGTGCTGCACTGTCGGAGGTGCAGTACTGAGGGAGCGCTGCACTGTCGGAGGGGCAGTGCTGAGGGAGTGCGGCACTGCCGGAGGGGCAGTACTGAGGGAGCGCTGCGCTGTCGGAGGGTCAGTACTGAGGGAGTGCGGCACTGTCGGAGGGGCAGTACTGAGGGAGAGCCATACTGTTGGAGGGGCAGTACTGAGGGAGCGCCGCACTGTCAGAGGGGCAGTACTGAGGGAGTGCTGCACTGCCGGAGGGGCAGTGCTGAGGGAGTGCTGCACTGTCGGAGGGGCAGTACTGAGGGAGCGCCGCACTGTCAGAGGGGCAGTACTGAGGGAGTGCTGCACTGCCGGAGGGGCAGTGCTGAGGGAGCGCCGCACTGTCGGAGGGGCAGTACTGAGGGAGCGCCGCACTGCCGGAGGGGCAGTGCTGAGGGAGTGCGGCACTGTCGGAGGTGCCGTCTTTTTGGATGAAATATCAAGCCAAGGCCCCGTCCGCCCTCTTAAGTGGGTGTAAAAGATCCCGTGGCACTTTTCAAGGAAGAGCAGGGAGTTCTCCTGGTGACCTGGCCGTTTTTGCCCTTCAACCGACACGTCCAATACAGATTATCAGCTCATTTATCTCATTGCTGTATGTGGTACATTGCTGTGCATATATTGGTTGCTGTTTTTACTCATATTACAACTTCACTTGATTACACTTCAAAAAGTACTTAATCGGCTGTGAAGCACTTTGCGATGGCGTGAGGTCATGAACGGCGCTATATAAATGCAAGTTCTTTCTTCTTTCTTAATATCATGTGAAGTACTTGTCAAACAGTAAATCGACTTCAGGATCATTATCCTTTTCTTCAAATCCATCTACAGTCTCGCTGCCCTTTCCCCTTTACATCTGAGACCAATCTTTCAGTCATTGTGCCCCAGCCTTTTGGAATTCTTTCCCAAAACCACACTTTACCTTTATACGTCCTCCCCGGCCATCAGGTTACTAAATATGTTTGGCTGTGCCTTCACATTTTCCTTTCTTCCCCACCCACGCCCACCCCCCCAATTCCAGATTATCCATCTTTTCTTGCTTGACATACATCTTTCCACTTTGTTAAGTGCTCTGTGGCATCATCTTTCACATGAGGAACGCTATATAAATAGAATCACAGAATGATACAGCACAGAAGGAGGTCATTCAGCTCATTGTGCCTGTGCCGGCTCTGAGAAAGAGCTCTCCCATTAGTCCCACTCCCCTGCTCTATCCCCGTAGCCAGGACCATGGTTTAACATCTCATCCTAAAAGAGAAGTTGTTGGTACAGTAAAGAACGCTGCATATTTCAAACATAGGAAAGATGAATCAACGTTTAACTGCTTGAGACTCAAATGATCCACGTATAGATGGGTTTCAATTAAATTCTTTAGTAGAAAATAGATGGAACTTACATTAAAATTGAATGAAAATTGGGCAGGTTCTCTGACGGACGGGCAATCCACTCTGCTAGTTTACCACCCAAGGTGAAAATGACCCCCCCCCCCGGGGAAGTCAAGAGCTGGTGCAGTAATTAGGCCAAGCTTAGTGCATGACCCCTTCCTCACCCCACTACTTGCAGTCGTGTTTTTAGCCGCATAGGCCCAATCAAGAAGCTCGACACTATCCAGGACAAAGCAGCCCGCTTGATTGGCACCCCATCCACCACCTTAAACATTCACTCCCTCCACCACCGGCGTACCGTGTCTGCAGTGTGTACCATCTACAAGATGCACTGCAGCAACTCGCCAAGGCTTCTTCGGCAGCACCTCCCAAACCCGCGACCTCTTCCACCTTGAAGGACAAGGGCAGCAGGCGTATGGGAACACCACCACCTCCAAGTTCCCCTCCAAGTCACACACCATCCTGACTTGGAAGTATATCGACCGATCCTTCATCGTCGCTGGGTCAAAATCCTGGAACTCCCTCCCTAACAGCACTGTGGGAGTACCTTCAGCACACGGACTGCAGCGGTTCAAGAAGGCGGCTCACCACCACCTTCTCGAGGGCAATTAGGGATGGGCAATAAATGCTGGCCTTGCCAGCAACGCCCACATCCCATAAACGAATAAAAAAACCACTCTGGAATTAGTTTAAAAATAAGTACTATTTACGTCGTTTATGCAGGATTTCTGTGGATTTCGTGCTGAAGTTACAGCAGACGACCAGGAGATCCCCATGGAGATTAGTGACGAAGGTGTTATGGTGTAACTAATGTTGGAAAAGGTGAGCATTTGAAAATCTCAATCACAGCGCCACCTGTAAGCGTAACAGGTATTGCAGGGAAATGTGGCCGCTTGGAATGGGATTTTTTTCATAGGAGCAGGTTGACAGAAGAATATTCAATGCATTTTGAAATGAAATGTTGTGACCGCTCTACCATTTAAAAAATATAATAGATTAGATCAGATGTGTATAAGTTACTCTCCCATTTTTATCTGTCATTTAAAAAAAAGTTATGATCCGTAAAGTGTATCAAGCTAATCTCCTTTACGTGTGAAAATGCAATTTATATGCTAAATATTACAGTAAATAAATACTGATTTCAGCAGGCACCAAACATCTTTTAGCAATGAGACTCACGTCAGTAATGGACAGAATTCTAATGCAGAGGCAGACCTACTGACAATAAAAATAGAAAATGCCAGAAATATCACTGGTGGTGCATCTGAGAAAGGGAAAGGCTTCCTGACATCTTGAGTGTAACAGATCCTCTTTTATATTTCCAGAATTTTTCTGTTTTTTTTTATTTTGAATTTCCAGTGTTTGTAGTTTTCTCCTTTTAGAAACAACAGAGATTTGAAAATCAATATTGTGCAAGAATAGTAGAAGAATTTGACAGTGCTGTGATCGCCAGTCACAGCAGTTTTTTAAGCAGGGGGATTTTTCTTTTCTTTAGTAGTCAGAGTATTTTGCTGCCTGCCATAATCTTTGTGTTAGAAGTACCGAGACACAGAAGCAGCAGTTGACAGAGTATACCTCCCTCTGTACACCCTCTATTATTTTGTTGCAGTAGAGCATTTGATGCAATTCTGAATCTCAGTGTATCAAAAGCCGGGGAGTCCCTACGGCCCACATTTCTGTTTTCCTCCACAGCTCAAACACTACTGATATTTTGATGTGCTTCATAAAATTCATCCGAGTCAAATTTTTCTAATTGAGGATTTAATTTCTTGTGGATATCTTCTAAGGAGATACCCGGCAGTCAGATTTCCTCATTAATTATGTTCGTGCAAATAATATATTTAGCTCCTGGCACAAATACGGAAAAGATCCCTTCGCCGAAGGAAACACGTCGGCCCTGATCTTCCACGGACTTTATGCGGCTGCACCGTCACAACTTGGCCTGAGGTGTGGCGGAAGCGGGGTTTCCCCGGGTTTACACGATCCCCGCTCTTCCGGAGCGGCCGCTTGTAATCGCTGACCAATTTTTGTTCAACTGAAATCGATGAGATGAAAATAGCGCGGGTTCGACAACAGGGTGTCGATCGGCTCTGTCAGGTCACCGCCCGCATGACAAAGTGGAAAATGACCCCCCAAAAATGCGTAATATGATTGAGCTGTGAAGACAGCTCTCAGCTGACGGCAATTTGCGTTTCGGAAGGCAGTCTCACGTCGCTTGGCTTTGCAACAGCTGCAGTATAACTACAATCAGTGCAAAGCAAAAGCAGTCCAACCGCCTGGGACCATCTGAAACTTAATTTTTAAGGCCTGGTTTTAACACCCTGCCTGGCAGGAAGGGTGCCGACGGGAGGGGAGCGGGGTTTAGATGGCAAGGGGGGGTAGCGCCACGTTCTTGATGTGTTCTCCCCGCCCGCCCCAGAGCCTTCTTGAACCGCTGCAGTCCGTGTGGTGAAGGTGCTCCCACAGTGCTGTTAGGGAGGGAGTTCCAGGATTTTGACCCAGCGACGATGAAGGAGCGATGATATATTTCCAAGTCAGGATGGTATGTGACTTGGAGGTGAACTTGGAGGTGATGGTTTTCCCATGCGCCTGCTGCCCTTGTCCTTCTAGGTGGAAGAGGCCGCGAGTTTGGGAGGTGCTGCTGAAGAAGCCTTGGCGAGTTGCTGCAGTGCACCTTGTAGATGGTACACACTGCAGCCACGGTACGCCGGTGGTGGAGGGAGCGAATGTTTAAAGTGGTGGATGGGGTGCCAATCAAGCTTTGTCCTGGATGGTGTCGAGCTTCTTGAGTGTTGTTGGAGCTGCACTCATCCAGGCAAATGGAGAGTATTCCATCACACTCCTGACTTGTGCCTTGTAAATGGCGGAAAAGCTTTGGGGAGTCAGGAGGTGAGATACACGCCGCAGAATACCTAGCCTCTGACCTGCTCTTGTAGCCACAGTATTTATGTGGCTGGTCCAGTTGAGTTTCTGGCCAATGCTAGCCCCCAGAATGTTGGTGGGAGATTCTATTATAGTAATGCCATTGAATGTCAAGGGGAGGTGGTTAGACATTCACTTGGGGATGGTCACTGCCTGGCACTTGTGTGGCGCAAATGTTACTTGACACATATCAGCCCAAGCCTGAATGTTGTCCAGGTCTTGTTGCATGCGGGCATGGACTGCTTCATTATCTGAGGAGTTGCGAATGGAACTGAACACTGTGCAGTCATCAGCAAACATCCCCATTTCTGACCTTATGTTGGAGGGAAGGTCATTGATGAAGCAGCTCAAGATGGTTGGGCCTAGGACATTGCCCTGAGAAACTCCTGCAGCAATGTCTTGGGGCTGAGATAATTAACCTCCAACCACCACAACCATCTTCCTTTGTGCTCGGCATGACTCCAGCCAGTGGAGAGTTTTCCCCCTGATTCCCATTGACTTTAGTTTTACTAGGGCTCCTTGATGCAGCACTTGGTCAAATCCTGCCTTGATGTCAAGGGCAGTCACTCTCACCTCACCTCTGGAATTAAGCTCTTTTGTCCATGTTTGGATCAACGTTGTAATGAGGTCTGGAGCTGAGTGGTCCTGGCAGGACCCAAACTTGGCATCAGTGAGCAGATTATTGATGAGTAAGTGCTGCTTGATAGCACTGTCAACGACACCTTCCATCACTTTGCTGATGATTGAGAGTAGACTGATGGGGCGGTAATTGGCCGGATTAGGCTCGTCCTGCTTTTTGTGGACAGGATGTACCTGGGCTATTTTCCACTTTGTCGGGCAGATGCCAGTGTTGTAGCTGTACTAGAACAGCTTGGCTAGAGGCACCCGATGCTGTTGCTGGCATGCTCTTCTACACTCTCTGTCTATAACATGCTGCTTCTGCTGTTTAGCCTGCATGTAGTCCTGTGTTGCAGCTTCCCCAGGTTGCCACCTCTTTTTTTTAGGTGCTGCTCTGGGAATGCTCTTCTGCACTCCTCATTGAACCAGGGTTGGTCCCCTGGCTTGATGGTAATGGTAGAGTGAGGGATATGCCGGGCCATGAGGTTACAGATTGTGGTGGAATACAATTCTGCTGCTGCTGAGGGCCCACAGCGCCTCATGGAAGCCCAGTTTTGAGCTGCTAGATCTGTTTTGAATCTATCCCATTTAGCACGGTGGTAGTGCCACACAACACGATGGAGGGTGTCTTCAGTGTGAAGACGGGACTTCATCTCCACAAGGACTGTGCGGTGGTCACTCCTACCAATACTATCATGGACAGACACATCTGCGACAGGTAGATTGGTGAGGACGAGGTCAAGTAGGTTTTTCCCTCGTGTTGGTTCTCTCACCACCTGTCGCAGGCCCAGACTGGCAGCTAGTCTCGAACCCGAAAGCAAAAGCTTGCAGCAGAGCAGCACACTGGCCACAGAAGTAGGACTGCTCCTCCTGGCTTGACAAGGCTATCTTGGGCCTCACCTGACCCGACCTTCCCCAACCCCCCACCCTCACCTCACCCGATCGCAAACCTTCCTGATCCCCTCACTTACTTTGCCGGGACCGTATCCTTGGGTCCCCATGGGCGGCAGCCTGGCCCTCTGCAGATATTAACACCAGCCCGCCGGCAGTGGCAGGATTCCCGCCGGCTCAGGTCGGAGACAGCGCCCTGACATGGACAGGAAGCTGCAAGGTTAGAATGGCCTGGGCCTCACTCTGAACACTTCATGGGGGCATTCCCTCCCGCCCCGCAGCCTGAGTTACATTCGTGCCTTTAGCCTGTTTGATGTCTGCAGGGAGCTCACTGTCCCATCAGCTCCTCACTAACATTTGAACATAATCTGCATTTGGAGGCCAGTGAGTTTTGTGCAAAGTGCTTCACTTTCCCTGACCAGAAAGCAAGGTGGGGCTGATAGTTTAATCCTGGTCTACTGGCTCCACATGGGTCTAAGAATGTCACAGTCTGTAGCCAGTACCTGCAGTACAGCTGATCCCTCATTCTCATGTATTGACATTTAGGTTATTGTCAGATTTTCAATTGCCACAACTGTTTACTTTCCATGTCATCAGCAAGGAATATGAATTGATTAGTGAGGAATTCAATGATTGGCAGTTGACAATATTATAGCTTATTTGGAGAAGGGCTTTTTTACTATATATTTTTAAAACAATCCAGCTTCCACAAAAAAAGTTGTTTACAGCAAATATAATTTATCTTACACCATTTGAAAAGAATATGTGGCAAACCATTGCCACAATAAGGTCAGAAGTGGGGATGTTCGCTGATGACTGCACAGTGTTCAGTGCTATTCACAACTCCTCAGAAAATGAAGCAGTCCATGCCCGCATGCAACAAGACCTGGACAATGTTCAGGCTTGGGCTGATAAGTGGCAGGTAACATTCGCGTCACACAAGTGCCAGGCAATGACTATCTCCAACAAGCGAGAGTCTAACCACCTCCCCATGACATTCAACGGCATTACCATCGCTGAATCCCCCACCATCAACATCCTGGGGGTCACCATTGACCAGAAACTTAACTGGACCAGCCACATAAATACTGTGGTAACAAGAGCAGGTCAGAGGCTGGGTATTCTGCGGCGAGTGTCTCACCTCCTGACTCCCCAAAGCCTTTCCACCATCTACAAGGCACAAGTAAGGAGTGTGATGGAATACTTTCCACTTGTCTGGATGAGTGCAGCTCCAACAACACTCAAGAAGTTCAACACCATCCAAGACAAAGCAGCCCGCTTGATTGGCACCCCATCAACCAACTTAAACATTCACTCCCTCCACCACCAGTGTACCGTGGCTGCAGTGTGTATCATCTACAAGATGCACTGCAGCAACTCGCCAAGGCTTCTTCGGCAGCACCTCCCAAACCTGCGACCTCTTCCACCTAGAAGGACAAGGGCAGCAGGTGCATGGGAACACCACCACCTCCAAGATCCCCTCCAAGTCACACGCCATCCTGACTTAGAAGTATATCGCCGTTCCTTCATCGTCGCTGGGTCAAAATCCTGGAACTCCCTCCCTAACAGCACTGTGGGAGCACCTTCACCACACGGACTGCAGCGGTTCAAGAAGGCAGCTCACCACCACCTTCTCAAGGGCAATTAGGGATGGGCAATAAATGCTGGCCTTGCCAGCGACGCCTACATCCCATAAAAACGAATTTAAAAAAAATAAAAAATAAGGGATACAGGCTCATATTTAACCCCTCCATTCCCACAATCAGAGGATGTGGGTGCTTTAAACAACTCTGGAGAAAAATAAAATCATTTATTAAAATAATCACATCAGTATTAAATAACAAACCATAATAGTAATTTTAATATTTAAATTTCTTCTTAATTATTTAACCTTGAGGTCAGTTACCAGAAAACTAATACAAGTGGAGGATACACTATGAACGGTAATAATGCAATACTCAGACATTAATGTAAAACAAACGGAAAGGTGTCAAGAAGCATCGATAACCTTGCATTGTATAAAAGAAAATGCCGCAGAAAAGAAACCATCATAACAGAGTTGTGCAATAGCTTGGACTTGCAGTGCTGTTTAGTTATACAGTTTGTACTGTTCAATGGTTTAAACCCACCACTCCTGATATGTCTGAATTTATATCGTGGAGACCCACCCCCACATCAGTCCTTTAGTGTTGGGCTGGGAACAAGGAATGATGTGGGCGTATCCCGAACTATGTCGATTATCATTTTAAAAACAAGCGAGCAAATAATTCGAAATCCAAGGGTCCATGGGGAAGTCCTGCAGCTTTTTATTTTACTGGAGTGGATGTGCTAGGAATGTAAGGCAGGGAGTTACCTTGAAGCAGTACTTCTCCACAGCACTGAACGCAGGCGGCTAGATCGTGACTTTGTGCGTTAGTGTAAAACGGGTAACAGCGAATTGGCAGCCCGTTTTACAGCTCTCCCGATTCTTATATCCATGGAAATCAATCGAAATATATGTGGGGAGAGATGCAAAACGGGCTTCCGACTCCCTAGCACCCGTTATATACTATCGCACAAAGTCAAAATGACCCCCGGTGTAATTATAACCCTTATAATATGATGCTCACCAACAGTTCGCCGACAGTTTTCCTTCTGCCCCTGCTGAGTATTTGCTGTAACAATCCCCCTCCCCTACATCATCCGTCGTAGTGCAGTAGTTCAGCAGGCTGGATGCAGGTTTCCACAGTGAGCCCCGCAGTTGCAATTATTTTAAAAGCCAACGAAGAATAAAGCAAATAAATAGCAGAAAAGTGATGAGGAGATAAGTCTGCATTGCCCATTGTATCTTAATCAGGCGCTAACCAATTTCTAGACCAATCCCGATGTAGTTTCTGTTCGGTACAAAGCTGTGTTGATGATGTACAAATACTACCTTTCCCTCAGGATGCTGTGTTAACAATTGTCAATGTGTTCTCTCTGTTGCTGTACTATGAGCCCGATATTTACGGGGAGATGGGGAGGGCGAGGGAGAGCACGGTGAAAACCCGGCAAGGCCGGGGACACAGAGCTCCTGACAAGTTAACGGCAGAACCTCATTAGCATTTTTTTCTTCCGTTGCCCCGCCCGGCAGCCAGACAGATTGACTAACCTGGCCAGCGGGAAAACCAGCGGCAGGAGACCGCAGCCGGGGGGACCCTTGGGGACGGTCCCCGGCGACCGGGAGGAAGGGAGCTACACATCGGGGCTTGTGGGGGGGGAGGTGGCCGATTGCGGCAGGGGGAGAGAGAGGCCGCGATCGGCAGAGGCTAGGCTGAAGGCTTCCTCGAGGGACCCAGGGGGGAGCACTCCTGCTCTTCCTGGCCCACAAGGAGTGCTGTAAAAAGCACTTACCTTCTTGAGCCGGCAGCTCCCGCCTCACTCTCAATGCCGGGTTTCCCGAGCACTGGGGAACCCGGCCATTAACCCGGTGATGAAGTAGGGCGGGAGGAGGCTGGTGTGGAGCATAAATACCGGCGTGGACCAGTTGGGCTGAATGACCTGTTTCCATGCTGTATATTCTATGCAATTCTATGTATTACTACGTAAAATGGCAACAAAGGAATTCTGCGTTCTGGCCCTGAATAAAGCCCATCTGGTCTTTGTGTCTAATTTTGGGGAAATTCCAATCTTCCCTCCAAGTTTCCTTAGAATTTCTGGATACATGCAGAAAATCCTGATTTCAAACAGCACTTGATTTAAGATGAGCAGGTATTAAAACTGTGAATTTATGATTTCTGCAAAAACAGTTAAATACTTGCACTTAAAAACAATGTGATGCAGCACTGCTGACTATCACGAGATTGTAATCGGAAGGATAGTTCACAGCTATGTCAAACCTTATAAACTTCTGCGTAAGAAAAGCATGTGATTTTTTTTTTCCTTATGTGTTCAATAAAACTAATTCTTGTTTGCAGAGAATTTGTATGTCAATACTTCTGCTCATTTTTTCTGCCAACCATTGAATGACAAATTGCCATTTAGAACTCTTTAGCAACGAGTTGCATAAGCAGTCACAAGATGAGGACGGCTGATACTTACTGTATCGTTGCCCGGTGATAAAGTAAATCTCGCCGCATCAGAGTTTATTGACATGGCTTCCCTACTTAGATCGTAACCCTTTGTTGTGCTAAATAACAGAAGCCTTATAAGAACATAAGAAATAGGAGCAGGAGCCATCAGCAATGATGGCATGCTCCCTTTTGTTAGCATACAGTCATTTAGATGCTCCCCCCATCCTTGCTTCTCTATTCACTCAGGCGTTCCTTTAACAGCAGTGACCTGGAGGCTGCACCGTTCAAATTTTATCAATGAAGCTTACTGAACACTGCGGTATTACACAATATGGGCTTAGTCATTACACAACCTTTTCCGGATGTAATAGTGAACTGTTGCAATGGAAGATAAATGTTCCTCACCCAGGCCGATAAGTGTTATCAGCGTGGATTCGAAATGCAGTGGATAAAGACACACCCTTCCCAGCAGTTTCAGGTGTTGACTCAAGCACCAGGGTGGCCTGAAAACATAATCCCACAACCAGAATTACAAAGATTACTACCAGTTCCCAACCTAGATGGAGTGCCAGGAATTAAGAGAAACAAAAACTTGCTTTAGAACATAAGAAGATAAGAATTAGGAGCAGGAGTCGGCCATTTGGCCCCTCGAGCCTGCTCCACTATTCAATAAGATCATGGCTGATCTTCTACCTCATCTCCATTTTCCTGCACTATCCCCATATCCCTTGATTCCCTTAATATCCAAAAAATCTATCGCTCTCTGTCTTGAATAAACTCAACGACTGAGTCTCCACAGCCCTCTGGGGTAGAGAATTCCAAAGATTCACCACCCTCTGAGTGAAGAAATTCCTCCTCATCTCAATCCTAAATGGCTGACCCCTTATTCTGAGACTGTGACCCCTGGTTCTAGACTCCCCAGCCAGGGGAAACATCCTCCCTGCATCTACCCTGTCAAGCCCTGTAAGAATTTTGTATGTTTCAATGAGATCACCTCTCATTCTTCTAAACTCCAGAGAATATAGGCCTAGTCTACTCAATCTCTTCTCATAGGACAATCCCCCCATCCCAGGAATCAGTCTGGTGAACCTTTGTTGCACTCCCTCTATCCCAAGTATATCCTCTCTTAGGTAAAAAGACCAAAACTGTACACAATACTCCAGGTGTGGTCTCGCCAGGGCCCTATATAATTGCAGTAAGACGTCTTTACTCATACTCAAATCCTCTTGTAATAAAGGCCAAGATATCATTTGCTTTCACATGATATCAGATCCCCCCCACTCCCAACGCGCCTCGAAGTTAATATTGGGACCTCTGTATCTGTGGGGTTTTTTTATTGTGTGGAAAGGAAAGTGTCAGTTGCCCAAAAGCAAACTGATAGGAATAAGAGTCACACATTCAGACCCTCAAGCCAGTCAATCAGATCATGGCTCATCTGTATCTCAACTCCATTTACCCTCCTTTGGTCCGTATCCTTTGACACTTGTAGGGGGTGGTGTTTTGTGTCAGCTTCACCTCTGACTTCTGAGCGGTTCAAATCGCTCCCACTCCCACGTCTCTGGTCAGTCTTCGCGAGTCCGCTGATGCGGTAGGATGTCGTTTTTGATTTATCTGGTGAGTACCCAATTTCTTTGGTTTAGCAGTAGGGTTTAGAGTCTTTGGGGAAAATCTTACCCAGGGGTAAGTCAGGAGTAGATTGTAGAGTGGAAACTTTGCGGTTCTTCGGGTTTTCTTCCCTTGAGTTGGTCTTTGTTGGTCGCGGTGGCCTGCTATTACCCGGTCAGTTGGGGGTAATATGCGATTGTTGGTTTCTTGAGGCCTTTGGTTTCCGCGATGGTTTTAGGCCTTCTCTAGTGTGTCGGTCGAACTCGTGGAGCCGTCGGTGACTTGTTGCTGCTTGTTGCTCCGGGCAACTATGTTGGGACCGTTGTTGGAGGTCCGTCGAGGTGGTATCTTCACGAGCTGGACTCAGGTGTGTCTGAGTGGTGAGCGATGCCGACTCGCTTCCAGCTCGGCTTGTCTTCTTCCTTGTTTCTTCTTTTTCTGATGACCACACTGAACTGCTTAACGGGCCTTCAATTATACTGAATTGAAGTAGCCTTATCCACCCGCCAAATCTGCTCAGTTCATTGTCTGGTTTTGGCGGGCTTGTTAACCGGTAACGACTTACTAGTGTGTTAACTGTTTTTTTAACAGGCCTTCAATCTCACCCATTGAACATGGCCTTATCAACCCGCCAAATCTGCTCAGTTCATTGTCTGGTTTTGGCGGGCTTGTTAACCGGTAACGACTTACTAGTGTGTTAACTGTTTTTTTAACAGGCCTTCAATCTCACCCATTGAACATGGCCTTATCTACCCGCCAAATCTGCTCAGTTCATTGTCTGATTTTGGCGGGCCTGTTACCAGTAACTGCTCTGTAAGTGTCAAATGGGTTTTGGGATGGTTTGCATCCTGTCGATCTCCTTGGCTGATCACTGGTGATTGATTTCGTGTTTGGTTTTCTAGGCTGGACTCAGTCTTTCTATAGAATGGGTCTGAGTGGGTTTTATTATGCATGTTTCTGATGGGCCCTGTAATCGGTTTTGATGGGGCCTGTATTTTGGGTGGGACTGTCTTCTCCCAGGGTCTATTGTTCAAATGTTAATGTCTGCTGGGGCTTGAGTGAGGTCATCACGGTTCCCCAGACAGTGCAATTAACTAATAACCAAACTGCTTTTACAGAGGTCGAACCCACCTCCTTGTCCCTTTACAGGCCCAGACATGTTTTTAAAATGCCAAAACTTGGTTTTTGGTCTTAAATTCCTTAGGTTAGGCCCAAATGCATTTTTATCACTCTGAGGTAGTTCCAAAGTCCTTTATCCTTAGGTTTTGGGGATCTGCAAATTTTGGAAACCTTACACACTCCTACCTAACAAGTAAAGCAAATAGCACGTCACTGATGGTGAATATATCAATAGAAAGTAATAGTCATGGGCCTAGAAATTCGAGCCTTTAGCGCCGGCCGTTAAGGCCGGTTTTGGAGAAAAAATGGCGGCCGCCTCGCTTCCATCCACTTCCGGCACGGAACACGGCAGCCGCCATATTGGGCGGGTCAGCAGCACTGCCGTTGCCTGCGCTCGTCGCAAGTATTTTAATTACCAGGAACGTGACGTCAATCGCCGTGCAACGCCGAATTGACACATGCTCAGCGATTTTGGACGTCGCTGCTCCTCTTACCGCCCTCTCCGAAGCACGCCCGTGCTTGCAGCCGTTGACGGCGCGTAGAGCCGGGAGGAAGCGGCGGAGATCTGCCAAAGTCTTCAATAACTCCGCAGCGTATGTCCAGTCCAGTGAGATGGCTCATGGGCATTGCTGCAGAAACACATCAGCAGATTGAACGCCTGTTGTAAACACATTACAGGCCAGCACTCACCCGGAGCAGGGCAGTGAGTTCTGGCACCTAATGTGTACAGAACAGCATCTGGTTAAAATAGTCCGGGGAACTTGTACTGTATCTAAAGGCCTGATCCATTACTGTCGCTTGCAGTTGTGACAGTAAACTGGAAATGAAATGATATTTGGGCTTTGTAAATGTTTACTGTTCTTGTTCCAAACATCCATATTGAATATGCATCCTGTTTCTCTGAAGTAACAGGTGTGTGCTTATTACTTTTTCAATGAAAGGAGACCGAACGACTCTTTCCTGTTTCTGAAGGAATTGGTACATCTGCATTTACTTGTATCGGTGTTCAGGGTATCCAGTAAACGTCTCACAGCTCTTGGTGCATTCAGGGAGGAATCATGGATCACTTACGCTGACTCTGACATCCAGTATTGCAAACAAATCTCCCAATTCCAGTAGACCATTGCCCTTTCAAAATGCTTATCTGGATACTGTCTGGAGAGATACAATCCTGAAAAGACTTACAGTGAAAAGCCTCGATAATAATAGGTTGCTTTCATTTGTATTCTAAGGAGTAGAATAGGAAGTATTGCTTGGATTCTTTAAAATATGACAGATTAGTCTATTTTTACCTTTCATATTTATCGAGCATACCCTCTCTGTCAACCAAGAAACATAACCGGAAACATAGCAGTTCACTTTAAGAGATTGCGATTTCCTGGGAACGCCTCACCGATCCTTCAGACCTGACCTTCGGCCTCCTGCTGATTTTACCGCGGGAAAGAGCGCGTTGCACGGGAGCTTCTGCGCTGCGCTCATTTAAATCAGCAGGCAGCCCCGAAATACCGGCGCTGCCGGCGCTCTTTTTGCGGGCGGCCGTTAACCTCGGCCCGCGGTGGCACCGCCCGTTTTCGGGCTTGATCGAATTTCTAGGCCATGATTTCTTTCGAGTGGAAAGACACAAGTATCCCTTCAGAAGAATTTAAATCCACCACTGCTCGCCATTGCTGTCAAAGCTGGACAGAATTGCCATCAATTTTCTAACTGGCTTAATCAACATTTAAGAGGAAATTTTACAAAGTAGTGCTCCTGATAAGGAGTTTCATCCACCAGGAACACATATTAGG
Organism: Squalus acanthias; assembly: GCA_030390025.1. Lineage (NCBI taxonomy): Eukaryota > Metazoa > Chordata > Chondrichthyes > Squaliformes > Squalidae > Squalus > Squalus acanthias. The sequence continues at coordinate 4,023,823 of CM059433.1, forward strand.
AATTCAGGCACAACCACTCCCCGCCGCCCCCCCCCCCCCCGCCAATTTTTTAAAGTTTCAACAACAATTGACTACCTGACGGAATGAGACTCCACAGTTTAAATTGTTCACATTCTGGGCCAGAGAGGTTGATTGGCAGTCATTAACAATTATCATGTCGTTCAAAAGGTAAGCTATTAATTACTAGACTTAACTTTCTGCGGCGAGTTTAATGGGCAATTAATGTACAAACGCCGCAAATTCTTAAAAATAGCGTGGAGGCTGAGGGCGAAATGTCGTTTGTACAAAGCAACCAGCGGGTTCTGGAGATCGGTTAATCACGGCGTATCTCCTAATCCCTTGAACTTGCTGGCTGATTTTTACATTAATAACAGTGTGCGTCATTAACATCCTGTTTTTTTTCCAGCCAAGTTCCAGCCCATGATATTAAGTTGAGCAGAATCTAGAGCCCTTTATATTTCCAGGTAATGTTGTAATAAATGGCACTCAATAAATTGAAACTGAATTTGTTTTATGTGAATGATAAGGAATTGCTAGTGTACATCACATAGTGGACAATGTGTATTCTTCATAGTGCAGGTGTCTGTGTCGATGGTCGTGGGAAAGGCAGCAATAGACAAACACATTATGCCATCTGCGTGGAAGTCACGCTTGAACTGGGCAGAGGCAATGGCAGAAAAAGGTCAGGCCATATTAGGCAGACTAAGGAGGCAAACAGACATTAGTCATAATGTAGCGCCACACATGAATGCACCATAGCTTTTCTGTAGACACAAACATTCAAAGTCTGGCATTGCTTAGCTAAACCCCTCGCCCACTATTCTCTCTTTATGGAAATAGAGCACTTGCAGACAATATAACTAATGTTGCTCACAGGGCATCAAGATTCACAAGCAGAACTGCAAACATAGAAGATAGGAGCAGGAGTAGGCCATTCGGCCCCTCGAGCCTGCTCCGCCATTTAATGAGATCATGGCTGATCATCCAAATTCAGTACCCTGTCCCTGCCTTCTCCCCATATCCCTTGATCCCTTTAGCCTTAAGAAATATATCTAACTCCTTCTTGAATATATTTAATGAATTGGCCTCAACTGCCTTGTGTGGTAGAGAATTCCACAGGTTCACCACTCTCTGGGTGAAGAAATTCCTCCTCATCTCAGTCCTAAATGGCTTACCCCTTATCCTTAGACTGTGACCCCTGGTTCTGGACTTCCCTGCCATCGGGAACATCCTTCCTGTATCTAGTCTGTCTAGTCCTGTTAGAATTTTATAAGTTTCAATGAGATCACCTCTCATTCTTCTAAACTCTAGCGAATATAAGCCTAATCGACCCAATCTCTCCTCATTCATCATTCCTGCCATCCCAGGTATCAGTCTGGTGAATCTTCGCTGCACTCTCTCCATGGCAAGAACATCCTTCCTCAGATAAGGCGACCAAAACTGCACACAATACTCAAGGTGTGGTCTCACCAAGGCCCTGTACAAGTGCAGCAAGACATCCTTGCTCCTGTACTCGAATCCTCTCGCTATGAAGGCCAACATACCATTTGCCTTCTTAACCGCCTGCTGCACCTGCATGCTTACCTTCAGCGACTGGTGCACAAGGACACCCAGGTCTCTTAGCAATTCCCCAAATCATACTGGAGTTTCTCTGCATCCTCCTCACAGCACACACGCCCACCCAGCTTTGTGTCGTCTGCAAACTTGGAGATATTACATCTAGTTCCCTCATCTAGATAATTTATATATATTGTGAATAGCTGGGGTCCTAGCACCGATCCCTGCGGTACCCCACTAGTCACTGCCTGCCACTCGGAAAAAGATCTGTTTATTCCAACTCTTTGCTTCATGTCTGCCAACCGGTTCTCTATCCAAGACAGTACCTTACCCCCAATCCCATGTGCTTTAACTTTGCATGCTAATCTCTTATGCGGGACCTTATCGAAAGCCTTCTGAAAGTCCAAATACACCACATCCACTGGTTCTCCCTTATCTATTCTACCAGTTACATCCTCAAAAAATTCCAGTAGATTAGTCAAGTATGATTTACCTTTTGTAAATCCATGTTGACTTTGTCCGATCCTGTCACTGTTTTCCAAGTGCCCTGCTATTACATCTTTTATAATGGACTCGAGCATTTTCCCCACTACCGATGTCAGGCTTACCGGTCTATAATTCCCCGTTTTCTCTCTACCACCTTTTTTAAATAGTGGGGTTACATTAGCTATCCTCCAATCCATGGGAACTGTTCCAGAGTCCATAGAATTTTGGAAGATGACCAGCAATGCATCTACTATTTTTAGGGCCACTTCCTTAAGTACCCTAGGATGTAGATTATCAGGCCCTGGGGATTTATCGGCCTCCAATCCCATCAATTTCCCTAACACCATTTCCCTACAAATACTGATTTCATTTAATTCCTTCCTCTCATGAGACCCTATGTTCCCCGACATCTCTGGGAGGTTATTTGTGTCCTCCTTTGTGAGACAGAACCAAAGTATGTATTTAATTGGTCTGCCATTTCTTTGTTCCCCATTATAAATTCCCCTGATTCTGACTGCAAGGGACCTACGCTTGACTTCACCAATCTATTTCTCTTCACATATCTATAGAAGCTTTTACAGTCAGTTTTTATGTTCCCTGCAAGCTTACTCTCATAATCTATTTCCCCCCTCTTAATTAATCCCTTTGTCCTCCTTTGCTGAATCCTAAACTGCTCCCAATCCTCAGGTTTGCTGCTTTTTCTGGCCAAATTATATGTCCTCTCCTTGGATGATCTTATGCTATCCCTAATTTCCCTTGTTAGCCACGGTTGAGTCACCTTTTTTGTTTTATTTTTATGCCAAACAGGGATGAACAAATTCTGTAGTTCATCCATGCGATCTTTAAATGTTTGCCATTGCCTATCCACCGTCAACCCTTTAAGTAACGTTCCCCAATCCATCCTAGCCAACTCGTGCCTCATACCATTTTAGTTTCCTTTATTTAAATTCAGGACCCTAGTCTCTGAGTCAACTACTTCACTCTCCGTTTCAATGATGAATTCTATCATATTATGATCGCTCCTCCCCAAGGGGCCTCGCACAACAAGATTGCTAATTAATCCTTTCTCATTACATAATACCCAGTCTAAGATGGCCTGATCTCTCGTTGGTTCCTCAACATATTGGTCCAGAAACCATCCCATATACACTCTAGGAATTCCTCCTCCACAGTATTTTTACTAATTTGATTAGCCCAATCTATATGTTGATTAAAGTCACCCATGATAACTGTTGTGCCCTTATTGCATGCGTCTCTAATTTCCCATTTAATGCCATCCCCAACCTCAGCATTACTGTTTGGGGGTCTGTATACAACTCCCACTAATGTTTTCTGCCCCTTGGTATTTCTCAGCTCTGCCCATACAGATTCCACATCATCAGAGCTAATATCCTTCCTTACAATTGTGTTAATCTCCTCTTTAACCAGCGTAGAAACATAGAAGATAGGAGCAGGAGTAGGCCATTCGGCCCCTCGAGCCTGCTCCGCCATTCAATGCGATCATGGCTGATCATCCAAATTCAGAACCCTGTCCCTGCTTTCTCCCCATTACCTTGATCCCTTCAGCCTTAAGAAATACATCCAACTCCTTCTTGAATATATTTAATGAATTGGCCTCTACTGTCTTCTGTGGCAGAGAATTCCACAGGTTCACCACTCGCTGGGTGAAGAAATTCCTCCTAATTTCTGTCCTAAATGGCTTACCCCTTATCCTTAGGCTGTGATCCCTGGTTCTGGACTCCCCGACCATCAGGAACATCCTTCCTGCATCTAGTCTGTCCAGTCCTTTCAGAATTTTATAAGTTTCAATGAGATCCCCTCTCATTCTTCTAAACTCCAGCGAGTATAAGCCCAATCGACCCAATCTCTCCTCATACATCATTCCTGCCATCCCAGGTATCAGCCTGGTGAATCTTCGCTGAACTCCTTCCATGGCAAGAACCTCCTTCCTCAGATAAGGTGACCAAAACTGCACACAATACTCAAGATGTGGTCTCACCAAGGCCCTGTACAACTGCAGCAAGACATCCCTGTTCCTGTACTCAAACCCTCTCGCTACGAAGGCCAACATACCATTTGCCTTCTTAAATGCCTGCTGCACCTGCATGCTTACCTTCAGCGACTGGTGCACAAGGACACCCAGGTCTCGTTGCACTTCCCAATTCGTTACATATGCTACCCCACCTCCTTTTCCTTTTTTCCTGTCCTTCCTGAATATTGAATACAATATGGATACAATGCTGATTTATCTTGATTTGAGGTGCTGGTCTGGCCTCTCCTTCCTTGCCTGCTGCACATAAATAGCATGCTAGGGCACCGGGTCTGGATCCCTGGCAGATTTTCCTCCCACCTGTTTCTGTTACTGCAACTTCCCTAGGCCACCATGGGGAAGATGATGGTAGGTCCCAGGGAGTGGTGGTGATCCCATGGAAGGGGAGGGCCTTGTAGTGGCCTCCTGTACCTCCATTCTGCCCCAGTGTAGCTCTCGCTGTCTATGCAGTGAGCCCATTGCAGCACCAGGCATTTTCCTCAGGGCCAATGGTAGGCTCCCATCTTGGTGGAGCCTGCCATGCATTGGAAATGGTCCCTGCCCCAGGGAAATGGGTTGGAGTTGGGGTGGCTTCAGAGCAGCAGACAGCACTCCACCCCAAAGAGGAGAAAAGATTTGCTCGGTGCAACAACATCGTAAACACTTTTACGTCCTCCCTTCCCTCTGTCCAGGGCCCCAAGCACTCCTTCCAGGTGAAACAGCGATTTACTTGTACTTCTTGCAATTTAGTATACTGTATTCGCTGCTCACGATGCGGTCTCCTCTATATTGGGGAGACCAAACGCAGATTGGGTGACCGCTTTGCGGAACACCTCCGTTCAGTCCACAAGCGTGACCCCGAGCTTCCGGTCGCCTGTCACTTTAATTCTCCGCTTCACTCCCACTCTGATCTCTCCGTCCTCGGCCTCTTACACTGTTCCAACGGAGCTCAACGTAAGCTCGAGGAACAGCACCTCACCTTTCGATTAGGCACTTTACAGCCTTCTGGACTCAACATTGAGTTCAACAATTTCAGATCATAACCTCTGCCCCTATGTTTTCTTTTCTCTCTCACATGGCAGCTGTTGATGATTCTGCCATTGTCATTTACACCTCATCTAGACTCATCTTTTCTTTCTTAACTTGTCTCATCTCCTTTTGCCTTGCACCATCATCCATTTTGTCTTTTAAATCTCCTGCCTTCCATCCTATCACAGACCTTCCCTTTGTTCTTTCCTCCCCTCCTCCATGCCCCTGCTTAAAAATCTGTTACTTCTCCAACTTTTTCCAGTTCTGATAAAGGATCATCGACCCGAAACGTTAACTCTGTTTCTCTCTCCACAGATGCTGCCTGACCTGCTGAGCGTTTCCAGCATTTTCTGTCGTTATTTCAGATTTCCAGCATCCTCAGTATTTTGCTATTGTAACATCGTAAACCCTTTGTTCCAAATTTTGGATCCACTCTTGATATTATCTTGGGTTCAGAGTCAGCAGTCACTCCTGTAAGCAAACCCCACGGCCTCTACAATCTGATGAATTGTGGGGGGTGGCGTTGGTGGGAGCTGAGTATGAACGATGGCGGGAGGCGGGGAGAGAGCAACACCAGCTCGAACAGGGGAGAGTGGAAGAGGAGCACCAGCTTAACTGAGTTGGAGAGATAGAAAAGTGGCAGGTTGAATTGGTGAGGGAGCGGGTGGAATGTGCCAGGACATACTGGGAGGATTAGTGAAGAGATTTCCTCTTCACCGATGCGCCAATATAATCTTGGCAGGGTGGAGAGGTGCTCAGGTGCAGTGTCATTCTGAACTGAGTCTGGAGGGGGTAAAGTGTCTTTGTGAACTGAAATGGTGAAAGATTGAATGTGGGCCAGCAACTTGAAAACACTCACAATTTTATTTGGTGCTCTTGTGCCATAATATATGACTAATTGTTATTTTTTTCCTCTTTAATTTCAAGTGCAGTGAGACATCTTCCGGTACATCTTCCTGTACTTAAGGACTTACTATTTATGATGCTGTAAATAAACCTACAGACCGTTATAGTTTACATTATTATCTCATTCAGCTATTGCTTACATGTTGTGTTATATTCATAAGAACATAAGAAATAGGAGCAGGAGCAGGCCATACGGCCCATTGAGCCTGCTCCGCCATTCAATAAGATCATGGCTGAACTTTTACATCAACTGCACAAGGGATATGGGGATAGGGTACACCTATCCCCATATCCCTTGATTCCCTTAGTAACCAAAAACTATCGACCTCAGATTTGAATATACTCATCGACTGAGCATCCACAGCCCTGTGGGGTAGAGAATTCCAAAAATTCACAACCCTCTGTGTGAAGAAATTCCTCCTCATCTCAGCCCTAAATGGCCGACCCCTTATCCTGAGACTGTGCCCCCTAGTTCTAGACACTCCAGCCAGGGGAAACAATCTCTCAGCATCTATCCTGTCAATCCCTCTAAAAAATTTACACGTTTCAATGAGATCACCTCTCATTCTTCTAAACTCCAAAGAATATAGGCCCATTCTCTCCTCATAGGACAACCCTCTCATCCCAGGAATCAATCTAGTGAACCTTCGTTGCAACCCCTCCAAGGCAAGTATATCCTTCCTCAGATAAGGAGACCAAGACTGTGCACAGTACTCCAGGTGTGGTCTCACCAAAGTCCTGTACAATTGTAGCAAGACTTCCTTACTCTTATACTCCAACCCCCTTGCAATAAAAAGAAATGATGTGGAGATGCCGGTGTTGGACTGGGGTGGACAAATGTGAGAAGTCGCACAACACCAGGTTATAGTCCAACAGCTTTATTTGAAATCACAAGCTTTCGGAGCGCTGCTCCTTCATCAGGTCCTTCACTTCACCTGACGAAGGAGCAGCGCTCCGAAAGCTTGTGATTTCAAATAAAGCTGTTGGACTATAACCTGGTGTTGTGCGACTTCTCACAATAAAAAGAAAGACTTATTTTAGCGGAATCACAGTACACGTCAAAATGCTGGAAAAAGTATCAAAAATTGCCTGGGAGCCATGTGCACAGACCCACCAAGAAATACATTTTGCACTGTCAGAGATTACTTCCTCCTTCTAAACTTTCTAAATCTATATTTCACTGTTTTTGTACTTTGTCCATTTTTCTCTCCATAATACCACTGATGGACTACTGGGTATAGTCGTAGCTTCACTTGTGTCAAATTCATGTCCCACTGCACTCCCATTGTAACCACCTTCTGTTATGTCACGTGTCAGGCCATTGGGTTTCAGTTTTCACGGAAAAGCAAACTGAATTGTGGAATGTAATTCCAAAGCACTAATAAAATCTTGGACTCCAATACAATAACAAGGAACTTAATTTATTCAGTCACCTTGAAGCACTGGCCTTTGTCACAGGCCTTTATATAGGGCGGTTTCTCAAGCTTTTTTCAGGGCTGTGTCAGCTTTTTTGAATTTGTACATCAGCTTTTCAGAGTTTTGCAGGTTGGCGTGTACGAGTAGATGAGTTCACAACATTAGGGAGACTGGTTAGCTGTGACTCAACTGTTGACTCAAACGACTTTAAAGTTGGGTCAAAGCATTTTAAAGGTGTTGAAGGTAGAACATTCTGCCGGGACAATCTGTATAAAACGTCCACAAATTTCCAACACTTACAGAATAAGGAAGGCGAACTAGATAAAAACAGGGCCTTCCGCCTTTTCTGCTTTGAAGCTTTAACTCTCTGCTTCTCTGAGAATTGAATGAAACAAAAAAAAATGACTCTGTTGATAGAAAGAGCTGGAATCAGTTGTGGGATGTTTACACCCCACAAACAGCAGGAACAGAATATAGATAACTGCTTTGTCATCATTTCCCCAAGCTTGGAAGGGGAGTACAGTACAAGCATTTTGTGAAATGTGCAAATACAGAAGGAATTCCCAGAGAAATTGTGCCGCAGATTTTAATATTTCATCTGTGAAAGCTGTTAATGCCTGAGTGCGTGTGAGTGGCTGAGCGTTGCTTCATTGGCTGAAACATACAGCAGGCGCAGAGGGTGGGGAGCGCCGAAACACGAAAACGTAGTATTACCACAATTTATCAGCACTGTCACAGATATCAGCGTCCATCCAATCAGTACAAAGAATCTTAATCCATTTATGACAGTGCAGCTGACTAATTATTAGGTTCTGCCTCACTCCTTCTGCAAAGGCTCGACCACAATCTCAGCTAAAGCCACAAATGAGACTTGTATTTCACTACAAAGTGAAGGAGATATAAATGCTGCCATTGTGGTGTTAGCATTTACAGATTCCACATCTGAATAATTAAGATAGAATAATGCAATACCATCACAACAAGGCTGCTGTGGTAATTTGAAAAGCATTAATTAAGATAGAATAATGCAATAGGCTGCTGTGGTAATTTGAAAAGCTTTGATTTCAAAACTATTATTTCCACATCTGCACTTTATAGAGAAATATGGGACTCATTTCTGATCAGTATTTGACAATAATGAAACCATTCTTCCAACATAGAACCAATATTTTCGAGTGGTTCTGTAGTCAGCCATGAAATTGCTTGGGGCCGTAACCCTGGCAGTTATGCGGGGATTGCGCCGGCCCAGTGACCTCTGCCACTGATCACGTTGACGCATGCAAGGTCAGTTGGAGGTTATCCTGATTTCAGGAGTCCAGCAGGTGCACATACCACGAGGGGCACATTTTGTGCACCTGTCTTCCCCTAAGGTGGCAAAAAATGGTGAACATTGGGCTGATTTCGCCACCCTGGGTGAAATTAGCCAACTGAACACTGGCCAAGGCTAGAAGCTGGAGCCATTCTGGCCTGCAAGGCTCAAACTATGGCTCGAAGAACAGCACCTCATCTTTCGATTAGGAACTTTACAGCCTTCTGGACTCAACATAGAGTTCAACAATTTCAGACCATAACCTAATGCTTTTTCATTTTTTCTCTCTCTCTCTCTCACATGGCAGCTGTCGATCATTCTGCCATTTACACTTCATCTAGAGTCATCTTTTGTTTCTTAACTTGTCCCATTACCATCTCCTTTTGCCCTCGCACCATCATCCCTTTTGTCTCTTAATCTCTCCTGCCTTCCATCCTATCACAGACCTTCCCTTTTGTTCTTTCCTCCCCTCCCCCCCTTTCCCTGCCTCTGTACTTGCTTAAAAACCTGTTCCATCTCCAGCTTTTTACAGTTCTGACGAAGGGTCATCGACCTGAAACGTTAACTCTGTTTCTCTCTCTCCACAGATGCTGCCTGACCTGCTGAGTATTTCCAGTGTTTTCTGTTTTTATTTGGCTCAAACTATGTTGTCTTGGGAGTGAACGTTTTGTTTTTAAACTGACCCCAATTAATAGGTTTTCATTATGGCTACAGAACATCCCTGTAGAGAGGAAACATTCCTTTATCGGAGGGATTGAAGCATCTGTGTGAACAGTCCTCATTAAAATTTAGTCACTACTATATTTTGTTCAAAAAATGCATCGGTAAAAACAGGCCATTTTGAAATAGCAGCATGAACAGTCATTGGTGCAAAAGAATATCTTTATCCCACTCGTGAAGAAAAGTTGCACAAGTCAGTGCTGAGATTTAAAGATAAATTGTGCAAAGATCAGGAGCAATAGTGAGGCCTTGCACACAGACAGTGCCAATCCACAGGTACTGGTTGAAGGACTTAGAATCAGTTTTCAGCCAATCAAAGAAATAAAGAAAGACTTGCAGTTATATAGTGGATGTCCAAAGTGCTTTATAGTGGAGTCACTGTTGTAATGTAGGAAACGCAGCAGCCAATTTGCGCACAGGAAGCTCCCACAAACAGCAGTGTGATCATGACCAGATAATCTGTTTTTGTTATGTTGATTGAGGGATAAATATTGGCCTCAGCACACCGGGGATAACTCCCTCTGCTCGTCTTCGAAATAGTGCCCATGGGATCTTTTATGTCCACCGGAGAGAGCAGACGGGGCCTCGGTTTAACGTCTCATCCAAAAGACGGCACCTCCGACAGTGCAGCACTCGCTCAGCACTGCACTGGAGTGTCAGCCTAGATTTATATGCTCAAGTCTCTGGAGTGGGACTTGAACCCACAACCATCTGGAGGCCATTTACCTCGTTCTGGCTTCCATCACTAACATGGGTGCCAGGTCCCGGGAGGCACAGCAAACCAGGCAAGTTAAAAATAATTTAAAACAATCTTTTTTTAAGGAAAAGAGTAGAGAGAAGGTCGATAGGACAGGGTATATTAGACTGATATAAAGTAGAAATAAAAATAGGAGAGAAACGAAAAGATGAGAGAAGAGGTAAAGGGAAGACAGGGTGAGCAGAAGTAAAGTAATTCTTTTATTTTTATTTTAAATTATATAATTGTGTATCCTAGTAATTTAAGTTAAATATTAAAATATAGAGCTACTGTTGATGTCTGAGTAGCTTCATTACTGCAACACATTAAGGTTTACTTTAGCAGCGCAGTATGTGAGTTGGAACCTTTAAGACAAAGAATGGAGACTGGAAATCCCCAGAGCTCCCAGCACCTCACTTCACCCCCCTGATTGCTCAGCAATATGATGTGGTAAGCAGCTGAGCCATGCGGAACAAGAAGGGCCCAAGTTCGATCCTCGGACTGTGTTAAATGAGCTGATCCAACCGGGGCAGCACGTAGGGGTGCCATAATTGGCCTCGGCAATTGGCCTGGATTCAAGACAGGAAAAATCAGCCCGAGTTCCTACTTCTAATCGATATCCAGAGACACACACGAGGCTGTTGGCCGAAGATTGGATCAGACTGAACTGCGATGTCGCTGCGAACAACAGACTGTCAACAATCACCGTCGCACATGAGTAATTGCCATTCTGGCGAGGTATTGGAGGGTGACTGGCATCCACGGAACTGTTACCATAGCAAACGGTATATAGGGCGATGGTCAGAAAATCATTCACAGTGTGTATCAAACCTCCAAGGGAGGCTCTCTGCTGGAAACACAAAGCTGGAAAGTTACCCCTATTAACTTTCGGGGGTGGGTGGAAAGGGAGAAAACTGGTGAGAAGTCAAACAGAATCGCTTTGCACTGAAGTGCTGGTGGCAGATTAGATTTAGTACAAGAAGCACAAAAACATATCAACATACTGACAGTTTCATCAATGCCGAGCATAGTTAAAACTGAAGCGGATTGATAAATAATATTAAATGTACACATTTCCACAACGGGTATCAAGTACAGATTTAGACGGAGATTGAAAAGGACAATGGCGGACTTTACTGAAGTGGAAGGTTACACTCGCAGACAGTGCAAAAGAAAGGCTACCAAGTTTTGAATGGACACGTAACCGTTAGCAATTCACATCCTCACTCGAGTAATCATATTTAAACTTCACTTCAGGTAAAGGTACCACTTATGAATTTCATCAATATAGCCGTTAATAAATATGCCATTGAAAAGCTTCTTCAGCTGATGTATTAGCCATCTCTGTAAGTGCTTTTTATTAATTGTGCTGATGTAAGGGAACACTTTACTAGTTTCCCAGTGTGGCCTAAACTGAGGGTTTCGCAATGTTTATGACTCACAACTCAAGCCATGTGATCAGACTGCACTGTAAGCAGAACTAAATGGAAGCAGCGTAAAAATGCAGCTCCTAGCAACAATTAAACGATGAGCTAATGCAATGTCTTAAGTTGCTGGGTTCATTTTTAATACCATCTGTATACTATATTTCATATAAAGACACTAATGGGATGGTCTTGTTGTTTTATATTAATTCTGAAGATTGCAGCAAAAAATGAGCTACTTTTGTGTTATATTATTTTATTGCAAAGGGAATGGAGTATAAAAGTAGGGAAGTCTTGCTACAACTGTACAGGGCGTTGGTGAGACCACACCTGCAGTACTGTGTACAGTTTTGGTCTCCTTATTATATGCATTGGAGGCAGTTCAGAGAAGGTTCACGAGGTTGATTCCCGAGATGAAATGGTTGTCTTATGAGGAAAGGTTGTGCAGGTTGGGCCTATACTCATTGGAGTTTAGAAGAATAAGAGGTGATCTTATTGAAACATATAAGATTCTGAGGGGGCTCGACAGGGTAGATGCAGAGAGGATGTTTCCCCCTTGTGAGGGAATCTAGAACTAGGGGGCACAGTTTCAGAATAAGGGGGCACCCTTTTAAATCGGAAATGAGGAGGAATTTCTTCTCTCAGAGGGTCGTGAATCTTTGGAATTCTCTTCCCCAGAGAGCTGTGGAGGCTGGGTCATTGAATATATTTAAGGTGGAGATGGACAGATTTTTGAATGGTAAGGGAGTCAAGGGTTATAGGGAGCGGGCAGGGAAGTGGAGTTGAGGCCAAGATCAGATCAGTCATGATCTTATTGAATGGCGGAGCAGGCTCGAGGGACCAAATGATGTACTCCTGCTCCTACGTCTTATGTTCTTATGTTCTATTATTAATATTCCTTTTATTTTAGGAGCGATGTGCCAGGTTAGTGCTCCGAGGCACTGCGTCACGAAGAGTGATAGGACTGGCCCATGATATCATAATCGCGACTATGTCATCAGCGTCAGGTAGCAAGTGAAGGCTGCGCACTTGCTCGTCTAACGAGTAACATCCACTAAGCTGCAATGCACTACCCCACGCGCTCTTCCTCCTCCCTATATCCTCATTGCGTTGAAGTCAACTCATTGAACAGCCTTCTACTCCGAGCTTATTCCTCCCCACAGCCTCAAACTCTGGAATCCTTTATGTTCCTCGTCCTTTTCATCGTCTTCCAGTCCTCAGGCTTTTAAAATCCAAGCTTGATACCATCTAATTTACCTCATTCCTCTTTTACACATCTGAACCTTGGTGGCATCCTGCATTATGGGCTTCACCTTATTATACTACAAGTTGCCTTTATAGAGTGTCTTATTGCCTCTGAATGTCTCCAGGCATTTCGCACAATTAATTATTTTTGAAGGTAATCTCATGTCGGTAAAATACCACCAGGTAAGCTATTTTTTTTTGTGGTAATGGTGGAGGAAGGAATTTATTCTGGAAACTAGGAGAACCTTCTGTTCTTCTTTAACTGGTGCCATGGGAGCCTTAACATTCACCCAAATCACCAGAAAAGGTATCTGGGAGCTTAGTTTGAAGGACAGCACCTCTAACAAGACAGCACTTCCTCGGTGCTACACTGGAATTTCAGTCTAGATTTTGGTCTCAAGCCCTGGGATATTACTCAAACCAATAACTTTCTGACCCACAGATAAGTGTGCTACAACTAATCTAAGCTGGGGCATTTTGGTTTGTCGATATAAAAACAGACAGGTGAAACACATGCATCGTGGGTAGACTAGTATTTGAAACATGTTTGGGGTCTGCAGTGTTTATATGTAACCTGGCCATAGAATTACACAGAATATACAGCATAAAAACAGGCCATTCGCCCAACTGGGCTATGCTGGTGTTTAGACTCCACACGAGCCTCCTCCCACCATACTTCAGCATATCCTCTATTCCTTTCTCCCTCATGTGCCTTTCTAACTTATCTGCTGTGGCTCAGTTGGTAGCACGCTTGCCTCTAAGTTTATGGGTTGTGGGTTCAAGTCTCACTCCAGGGAAACATGTGGGCTGATATTCCATCACTGTTTGGTGGAGCAAATCGGTTGCCATATTTCCTACAGTGACTACACTTCAGAAGCATTTTGTTGGCTGTAAAGTGCTTTGGAACATTCTGAGGTGATAGATTCATAGGATAGCACAGCACAGAAGGAGGCCATTCGGCCCATCCAGTCTGCGCCGGCTCTTTCGAAGAGCAATCCAGTTAAGTCCCACTCCCCCGCTCTTTCCCCATATCCCTGCAAATTGTTCTCCTTCAAGTATTGATCCAATTCCATTTTGAGGGCTACTATTGAATCGGTATCCACCACCCTATCAGGCAGTGTATTTCAAATCCTAACCACTCGCTGTGTAAAAAGGTTTTTCCTCGTGTCGCCTCTGGTTCTTTTGCCAATCACCTTAAATCTGTGCCCTCTCCTTATCGCCCCTTCAGCCATTGGAAACAGTTTATCATTATTTACTCTATCTAAACCTTTCATGATTTTAAACACCTCTATCAAATCTCCTTCTCTGCACTGAGAACAACCCCAGCTTCTCCAGTCTATCCACGTAACTGTAATCCCTCATCCCTGAAAACAATCTAGTAAATCTCTTCTGTACCCTCTCCAAAGCCTGCACATCCTTCCTAAAGTGTGCTGCCCAGAATTGGACACAATACTCCAGTTGGGGCCAAACTACTGTTTGTTTTTAAATATAGGTTTAGCATAACTTCCTGACTTTTGTCTATGCCTCTATTTATAAAGCCCAGGATCCCATGTGCTTTGTTAATCTGTCCTGCCACCTTCAACGATTTGTGCACAAAGGTTGTGAAAGGCACTATATAAATGCAAGTCTTTTTTTCCCCTTAAATGCATCTATACTATTCGCCTCAACCACTCCCTGTGGTAGCGAGTTCCACATTCTCACCACTCTCTGGGTAAAGAAGTTTCTCCTGAATTCCCTATTGGATTTATTAGTGACTGTCTTATATTGATGACACCTTGTTTTGAACTTCCCACAAGTGGAAACATTTTCTCCACTTCTTCCCTATCAAACCCCTTAATAATTTTAGAGATCTCTATTAGGTCACCCCTCAGCCTTCTCTTTTCTATAGAAAAGAGACCCAGCCCCTTCAGCCTTTCCTGATAGATATAACTTCGCAATACTCCAAGGGGGAGAAATTCGTTACGCCCCTTTTGGGGGCGGTAACCGAATTCGCGCCAGTCATTTAGCACCCGGCGTGGGAGTACCGCCCCCAGCCGCTAAATTGGGCTTACCGCCCCGGCAAGGAAGCAGAACGCTATCTCGGGCACTCCACTTCCTCTCGGGGCGGTGCGTGCGGCGCAAAATGCGGTAGCGCCGGAACACTACGCTTTGCGTAGCGCTGACGCGTTTCAGCGCCCCTCCCCTTCCGTTAAAGGGGAGGGCCGCTGCGCACTCTGCAGGCCGTTTGATGGCCTCCACTAGCCCACCAGGGCGGTGTGGTGCCCTGGCTGCAGCCCGGCACCGAGACGCGGTGCCGGACGGCGCGATGGCGGCCACAGACCACACCAAGGGCCGCCAAGAGGGGCCAACCTTGAGGTCGGCCAAAATTAAAAATGTCGGGTGCGGTGTGCGGCCCGGCTCGCAACCCTGACATCGCTGGCAGGTCACAGCCGAATTTCGGCCGCGGGATGCTAAGGGGTCGCGTCACTCGGCGATGACGTCATCGCCGGCGGGCAACGGCCCGGGGCGCTACCAGCGGGGTCGCGCCGCTATCGTCTAGCGCCTCAGTAGCGCCCCGCCGAATTTCTCGGCAGGCGCTATTAACACCTCTGGGCCAGGCAGGGATGCTAACGGCGGGCGCAAAGGAGGCGAATTTCGCCCCCAAGTGTGGGGGGGTTAGGGTGGGGGGGTGTTGGGGGGGGTGGGTGGGGGGTGTGGGGGTGTGGGAGGTGTGGAGGGGGGGTGTGGTGGGCGGGGTGTGGTGGGGAGGCTGGGGGGGGTGTGGAGGGAGGGTGTGGGGGGGGGTGTGGAGGGGGTGTGTGGGGGGGGTGTGTGGGGGGCTGTGGTGGGGGTTTGTGGGGGGGGGGGGGGGTGGGTGGTGTGGTGGGGGGGTGGGGGGCAGGGCATGCACGGCCTGAGCTCTGCCCAGTTCTGTCCTAAAATGTCAATCCGGGTCCATATTATGTCACAGGACCCTAATTTGTATTTTAATAGGGCTTACACCCCGATGCGCTCTGGGAACCCAGCACTCGGCCGCTTTGAAGATGGGGGGTAATCGGAGCACGAGCATTAATGGGCCGGTAAGCATTTTCAGGCAGTTACTCTCCCCACCCATTTACACCAGGCAGCCCAAGTTCAAATCCAACTCGGAGTTGAATACACAGCACGATTAGTAAGTTTGCATGCTATATCCATTTACTGTAAATATTTCACTGGCAATATAATTTATCTGAGTGTTACACGCTATGTTATGGATATTTCACTTTGAGTGGGAACACACCACTTCAGCGAAAGAATGTTTCAGACAAGGCTTTGGCACATCCTTGAACTTTGCGTCCTGAATAATTTCTGCTTGTCAAAATAACTTAAATCAAAATGCCATCTGCTTGCGTTAGCACACAGTCCTTTATCCCGGTATTCTTCTATGCAATCTGAGGAAAGCAACATTAAGAAGCGAAGAGCGTGAAAAGTTTATACCTTAAATATTGCACCAATGCCTCAGTCTTTTTATGTATACACCACATATATATATCTCAAGGTAGATAAACATATAAATGTAAAGATAGATATAAATGCATGCCTGGTATTTGGACTAACTGGATAAATATATAAAGTAAAATATATATTATTTTGTAATAATTATTCAGAACTGCAATTATATTATTAGCTTAATTCTGCTTCTCTGTGATTTAACAAACCTGTTTAAAGATCAGGTTAATAACCTGGCAGATAATTGTCACAACCCTCCAGTGCTGCTGCTGCAGTGTTCCATGTGGGATCAGTGTTCTCTCCCTGCAGTTCGTCAAATGGTTCCGACCCTCAGCTGAGCCGTCTAGAAAGAAGAAGAAGGACTTGTATTTATAGCTTCTTCTTCTGAGGCAGTCCCTCGGAACCGAGGATGACTTGCTTCCACATTAAAAATGAGTTCTCAGGTGACTGATGAGTCCAATGCGGGACCTACAGTCTCTGTCACAGGTGGGGCAGATGGTGGTTGAAGGGGCGGGTGGGTGGGATGCTTGAGTTGACGTGCGCTCCTTGCGCTGCCTGCGCTTGGCTTCCGGTGAAGAGACTCAAGGTGATCGGCGCCTTCCTGGATGCTTCTCCTCCACTTTGTGCAGTCTTGGGCCAGGGATTCCCAGGTGTCGGTGGGGATGTTACACTTTTTCAAGGAGGCTTTGAGGGTGTCCTTGAAGCGTTTCCTCTGCCCACCCAGGGCTCTCTTGCCGTGCCGGAGCTCCGATTAGAGCGCTTGTTTTGGGAGTCTCGTATCGGGCATGCGGACAATGTGACCCGTCCATCGGAGCTGATCGAGCGTGGTCAGAGCTTCGATGCTGGAGATGTTGGCCTGAGCGAGAACACTGACATTGGTGCGCCTATCCTGCCAATGGATTTGCAGGATCTTGCAGAGGCAGCGTTGGTGGTACCTCTCCAGTGCTTTGAGGTGCCTGCTGTAAATGGTCCATGTCTCTGAGGCATACAGCAGGGCGGGTATCACTGCTGCTCTGTAGACCATGAGCTTAGTGCCGGGTTTGAGGTCCTGGTCTTCAAACATTCTCTTCCTCAGGCGACCGAAGGCTGCACTGGCACACTGAAGGCGGTGTTGGACTTCGTCATCAACGTCTGCCCTTGTTGACAGTAGGCTCCCGAGGTTTGGAAAGTGGTCCACGTTCTTGTCGTGGATTTTGATAATCGGGGGGAGCGGGGGGCAGTACTGTGTGGCGGGGGCAGGTTGGTAGAGGACCTTTGTCTTACGGATGTTTAGTGTAAGGCCTATGCTCTCGTACGCTTCGGTGAAGGTGTTGACGATGGTTTGGAGTTCGACCTCCGAGTGAGCGCAGACGCAAGCGTTGTCTGCATATTGTAATTCGACGACAGAGGATGGGATGACCTTGGATCTGGACTGGAGGCGACGGAGATCGAACAGTTTCCCATTTGTTCTGTAAATTAGCTCCACTCCAGCGGGGAGCTGACTGAGGGAGAGATGGAGCATTGCAGCAATGAAGAAGGACTTGCATTTATATAGCACCTTTCACGACCACCAGACGTCTCAAAGCGCTTCGCAGCCAATGAAGTACTTTTGAAGTGGAGTCACTGTTGTAATGTGGGAAACACAGCAAGCTCCCACAAACAGCAGTGTGATAATGACCAGATAATCTGTTTTTTTGTCATGTTGGTTGAGGGATAAATATTGGCCAGGATCTCGCATCTCGCATCTCGCCCTGTTAGTTAGATTCTATTCCTCACCCTTCAGCTCGAATAACTTGACGCCGTGATCCTGCTGCAAGTGCGGGCTGATAACGGCACAGCGGGAGCAACGGGGCATCTGGGACCTCGGTGAACGACGGGAGCAACAGCCTGTCTCCTTAACCCATGAGATTTAAGGATTGAGAAAGAAGCAGAGGAACGAGGGAAAAGGAAATCGGGTGAATTAGAGTCAATCCAAGTACAGAAAGAGAAATAAAGGGCGGGAAAGAAAGATTAGATTAAAAGAGAGAGAAAAAAGAGATAGAAAGGTAAAACAAGAAAAAAAATGTAGACATTTAAAATTTAAAGGGGGAGAAATTCCCGACCTTATCGCCACCTGTTAGCGCGGTGTAATGTCAAGAAAGCGTCAGCCGCCGCTCTTCCGCCAACTGGTGGCGGGTCCCGTGGGCAGCCTCCATTTTTGACGTCCCGGTAGCACTGCCGTTCTGAAGTAGCGCCCTGCAAAAAAAATGGCGGAGTGGTGACATCACGGCGACTTAACGTCACCACAGCAAATGTCCACCCTAGCGCTGAGTTCAGCGTTGGGTCCTAAACACGCCAGGTAAACCCAACGGGCAAGCAGACTCTTAAAGGAACACATACATCTTTCAGGTAAGTTTGCATTTAAACTTTTGGAATGGGTTTTTTAGATTTTATTGAAGGGGTGGTTTGCTGCAATAGATGTTCCAAAAGTTTTTTAAGTGTGTAGGGAGCGCTGCTGGATGCTTGCAAGGCCTCGGATGGTAAGACTGAAAATGCTGCAAATACTCAGCAGGTCAGGCAACATCCCCGTGGAGAGAGAAACAGAGTTCACGTCTCAGGTCGAGATGCTGCCTGAGCTGCTGAGTATTTCCAGCATTTTATGCTGTAATTTCAGATTTACAGCATCCGCTCGCAGAGGGATGAGGAAGAAACAGAAGAGGAAGAAGCTGAGGAGGAGGAAGCAGAAGAGATGGAAGCAGAAGGAAGGATGCATCCCAGACAGCCCCTTTCTGGCCGGGATATCCGGGATGGAATCATCCGCCTGCGGTACCAGTTACCACAACCTCAATGCCCCTTTCAACATTAGTCTCACACCTTACCTTCCCTCTGTTACTGACCATTACAGTGTCCTCTTGGCCACGATGCTGAAATAAAAGCCACCACAAAGCAAATTTTCCAATCCAACTTTATACATCTATCCATCCAATATGACATCAAGAAATCAACTCATCACCCTTATGCATTCTCTTAGTGACTGTCTTGTGTGTGCCTTTGTCTATCCTACTGATGTCACACAGTGCTACCCCAGTGGCTGCAGCATGGCTGGTGGAAGGCTGCTGACTTTCAGTGGGGGACACTGCAAATGGCCTTGCTGGTCGACCTTGAGGAGCTGGTGGCTAGGAGTGTCAAATCTTCTTCTTCTTCTTCACTCTCCTGCCCCTCTTCTTGGCCAACTATTGACTGGGCAGGCTGCATTTCATGAGTGTATGAAATGAGGAAGGCACAAGGGTGGAGTTGTGGTGAGGAGAGGGCAGGAAAGCAAGAGGTGCATGCCAGAAGGAGGATAACGTATGAGGATACCAGCATCTTGTATCCTTTCAGCCCCGCCGCTGGCCAAGGGCTCAGCCATGCCCCTGCCAAGAATAGCCAGCACCGTCTCCTCCAAGGGGTGAGGTGAGGCTAGGAATAGGAGATGTGCCTCGTGATTGGTGCAGATTGTTGGTAGGTGAGTGATTGGGGGGGAGTCATGCATTGAGCAGTGTGTGAGGCTAGTGATGCAGTTGGTAGGAGATGGCTTTTGAAGATTCATTCACTGACCTTGACCAGTGGTCTGAGATCATGAAGCTTCTTTGGGCACTGGAGCCAGGTGGTGGGGGCAACACTGCTGGCAGTGATGGCCTCGGTGATCTGGTCCCACATCGTTTTTTCTGGAGGACCTCTTGTCCCCCTGTGGGTAGAGCATCTCTCTTCCAGTGTTGACCCCCTGCACAAAGCTGGAGTGCTGAGTGTGAGACCCTGGGAGCACCTTCCCTGGCTTGCTGAGCCATTTGTTTTGGTGCTGAAGCACTTTTCCCATTTTTTGAGGTTCGGAAGGGAATTCAGCTTTAAGTGCTGAAGACTCCCAGTTGGGACTGCTTTTTAATGATAATTTTTTTTTTGAGAGGCAGTAAGGGATGAAAGCTGCATTTTTTTCCCTGCATTGTAATTTTTATTAGTGCTGAATGCATTGCCCCTTTAATTCATAGCCCCTTTAATTGCCCACAATTCCTTGTGAACTCCACAGCCTCGCTCCCAGAGGCTGTAAGAACTGGACGGGAACTTTGGGTCGGACGCCTCCATTAATGCCACCAGGAGGGTGTTACACAGTAGGTTAGCGCTGCGCTACAAATCTCCAGCCCCCAGCGTGAAATTTTGCCTGGTAGCGCTGCAGCCATTTCCAACGGCCGTAAACCTGAAGCAGTTTTCTGTCGATGTCCACTTTCTAGGCCAAAATGTTAAAAACCTCTCAGAACAATTTGCTACCTGCAGGAATGAGACTCCACAGTTACAATTGTTCCCTTCTGGGCCGAAGAGATTGAGTGGCATTTCAGGGTCATAAATTTCATTAACAAGGTACTTACGCTGTTAAGTAGCAGTCCTAACTTTCTGCGGCGAGTTTACTTTGTTTTAACTGCGCAAATGCAGCAATTTCTCAAAATTCAAGGGGAGGTTGCCACCAAGATCTCATTTCCCCAAAAATGAGAAGTCGCACAACACCAGGTTATAGTCCAACAGATTTATTTAATTTTACAAGCTTTCGGAGCTGTCGCTCCTTCCTCAGGTAAGTTAGCAGTGAGAGAATCTCCCAGAATTCACAATTTAAACACAGACAAAATCTATTCAAATATTTCCCTACATCAAAGACACACTAAGAGCACAGCCAAGACAATGAGATGTGTCCCAGGGGGTCCAACGTGTCAAACCACCTGCTGGCTGCATATCCTGTCAATTTGTGTTCTTGTGTTAGTCTTTTTTTTTAAAAAAACACCTGGGAAGACCGGCCATGATGTCCGGGGAAGTACTGGACGACGTAGGGTACTCTGTTGGTTGTGTCCCGTGTTCGTCTTCTGAGGAGGTCTATGCGGTTTTTCGCTGTGGCCCGTCGGAACTGTCGATCGACGAGTCGAGCGTCATATCCCATTCTTACGAGGGCGTCTTTCAGTGTCCATAGGTGTCCATCGCGTTCCTCCTCGTCTGAGCAGATCCTGTGTATTCGCAGGGCTTGTCCATAGGGGATGGCTTCTTTAATGTGGTTGGGGTGGAAGCTGGAGAAGTGGAGCATCGTGAGGTTGTCCGTGGGCTTGCGGTAGAGTGAAGTGCTGAGGCGTCCGTCTTTGATGGAGATTCGTGTGTCCAAGAATGAAACCGATTCTGAGGAGTAGTCCATGGTGAGTTTGATGGTGGGATGGAACCTGTTGATGCTATCGTGTAGTCCTTTCAGTGATCCTTCGCCGTGGGTCGCAGAAGACGAACACGGGACACAACCAACAGAGTACCCTACGTCGTCCAGTACTTCCCCGGAGCGGAAAAACTACGCCATGTTCTTCGCAGCCTTCAACATGTCATCGATGACGACGAACACCTTGCTAAGGCCATCCCCACGCCTCCACTACTCGCCTTCAAGCAGCCGCCTAACCTCAAAAGTACCATCGTTCGCAGCAGATTACCCATCTTTCAGGAGAACAGCAACCAAGACACCACACAACCCTGCCACGGCAACCTCTGCAAGACATGCCAAATCATGGACACAGATACCATCATCACACGTGAGGACACTACCCACCAGGTACACGGTACATACTCATGTGACTCGGCCAACGTTGTCTGCCTGATACGTTGCAGTAAAGGATGCTCCAGAGCATGGTACATCGGCGAGACCATGCAGACACTGAGACAACGTATGAACGGACACCGCGCAACAATCGCTAGGCAGGAGGGTTCCCTCCCAGTCGGGGAACACTTCAGCAGCCAGGGGCATTCAGCCTCAGATCTGCGGGTAAGCGTTCTCCATGGCGGCCTTCGGGATACACGACAGCGCAAAATCATAGAGCAGAAACTGATAGCCAAGTTCCGCACTCATGAGGATGGCCTCAATCGCGATATCGGGTTCATGTCACGATACAGAACGTGACTTGACATCATGGCCGGTCTTCCCAGGTGTTTTTTTTTAAAAAGACTAACACAAGAACACAAATTGACAGGATATGCATCCAGCAGGTAGTTTGACACGTTGGACCCCCTGGGACACATCTCATTGTCTTGGCTGTGCTCTTAGTGTGTCTTTGATGTAGGGAAATATTTGAATAGATTTTGTCTGTGTTTAAATTGTGAATTCTGGGAGATTCTCTCACTGCTAACTTACCTGAGGAAGGAGCGACAGCTCCGAAAGCTTGTAAAATTAAATAAATCTGTTGGACGAGAACCTGGTGTTGTGCGACTTCTCATTTTTGTCCACCCCAGTCCAACGCCGGCATCTCCACATCATTTCCCCAAGGCTGACGGCAGAGTGGCACAAATCGTCCAGCAATCCGTGGCAATTAGCAACTCACGGCGTATCTCTTCCTCGCCACAAATTGCTGGATGATTTACACACTAATAAAGGCCTGTGCATTAAACCCATCGTTATTTTCCCAGCAAATTCCGGGCCGTTATTTTTTTTTATGTTCGTTCAGGGGATGTGGGTGTCGCTGGCAATGCCAGCATTTATTGCCCATCCCTAATTGCCCTTGAGAAGGTGGTGGTGAGCCGCCGCCTTGAACCGCTGCAGTCCGTGTGGTGAAGGTACTCCCACAGTGCTGTTCAGGAGGGAGTTCCAGGATTTTGACCCAGCAACGATGATGGGTCGGGGTCCCAGTCAGGGAATGAGTCTGGTGTAAGGGAACTGAAAGAGGCAAGATACAATGGCCCAAAAATTCGGCCGTTCTCGGGTGAGTACTCATTGCGTACTCACCCGTATTCATTCCCGAAGTGCCGGTTTCCTGCATGCACTGCGCATGCACGGGAAACCGGCACTTCCGGTATGGTGAAGGGGGCGGTTCCTAGGTGAACCGCGTGCGCGCTAGAGGCTGCGCGCACGCAACACACTTAGATTTTTTTTCAGGTTTCAACGCGAGGGTAAGTATGGAAGATTCTACGCTAGTAAAAAGTAGGCGTAAGACCCCTTTTGAACAAGGCAAGTAGTTAATTAAGTATAATTTTAAATTTTTTTCAACAGATTTATCTTTTTTAGATACTTTAAAGAAAGGTAAGTTTATTTTTATAACTTTTAAAAAGTATTTTAATTTTTTCAAAAATTTAAATTTTTGTTTAAAGTGGTTAATTTATTTAACTATAGTTATTTTATAAATGTGATGGTTTTTAAAAAAAATTTATTTGAGGTTTAGCTGTTCTTTTGGGGCCGATTTCAATTCACAGATTTGACAGGTCTCCTGTCAAATCTATGAATGACAGATGGTCTGCTGCCATTGGCTCTCCATGGCCCACGTGATCCCAGGGGTCGCATCGCACTAACTGCGCCCCTGGAACACGCAAGCACTGCGCGCCGGCACTAGGGAGAGGCCCAGGACCCAAAGTTCCTGTCGGCCCAAAACACAACGGCAGGCGCACGTGATCCTTACCCCCGCGGCAAGCCGGCCACGCGAATTTCTAGGCCAATAACATAATAAATAGAGGTGGAAAGCAAAAGAACTGACACACTAGTGGAAAACATTAACCCTTTTTCTGACCTCAGATTTAAAAAAAACCCAATTTACCCTTACAATTGGCTTTTTAAAAATATAAGGCAGATTTACGCTGGCAGTATGAAAGATTCTAGGAAATGAATGCATAATACAGGAAACTCTCTTTTAGCCGGCACCCAAATAACCAGAAATCTCTCTTAACCGGCAAAATTCTTGAGTAGGTAACCGGGGTTTTCCTTCATCTCTCCTCTAAAAATAACTTTAAAAAAAAACCCCGAGGCATTTGCCTTGTATCGGAGCATGTAGATTGGGAGGGGAATGTGCAGCCCGGGTAGGCAGCGGACACGACAGATGGTCAGCTGGCGGTCCCCGGGGAGACGGAGCTCCAAATGCAGGCGCATGTCAGTGTGTACGGGGCTCTCGTACGTTGGGAGATATAACTCTCCATTATCCGGACTGTTTGATTAACCGGCACCACGCCGGTCCCGTCGGTGCCGGTTAATAAAGAGTTTCCTGTATTGCTGAAACTTGTACAATTTTCCCAAAGAGTTTGGTTAAACAATTCTTTGCTGATATGTGTACATTTTTTATTAATTATTTCAGAAGCATTGCAATCCACAGCATCTTAAAACAATCAAATAGCCATCCAGATCAAACATATCGGACGTACCCGTCATTACTGGTTTACAGGCATTTAGGATTGACGTGTGAGGCTAACACATGATAATGGTCAACGGTCAAGGTAATATTTTTTTAAATAAAAATCGTGCTCACTCGGTTGAAAACCGATGAGGTAATCAGTGGTTTTGGCACCGAAATACCTTCTTTTGTGAATGGTGATTGCTATTTTTTTTCAAGTGGAGTTGATTGCGGATTCACCACATCATCACAACTCTGGTAACAGAGAATGCACAGAATAGACGGGGGAAATGCGTGGGGGGCAGATAGAATCATAGCAGCGTACGATATGAAAATAACATGAGAAAAATTGGTGATTCCTCAAACTACCGCATTCTGTGGGAAGCACCTTCAGACTAATGGGTTTATGAATTTGAAATGGAGACCAGCCTTTCTGCAGGATGTGCTGAATTCTTTTTAGTGACCTCACATGGTCTATGGCGATGTCAGCATTGGTACGGAAGTAACACCAGTTGTTTAACGATTTATATACTTGAAGCAGCAAATCAAATTTCATTACAAATTAAGGTTCGGCAAGACTTTAATTAGTTTTCTTTTAAAGTTGCAAGTTGTTGATCCCCGATTTTAACTTGGGGCGCGAATCGGGTGAGTGGGAGGCGGGGCGAACGGGAAGCCCCCCCCCCCCCCCCATGATGTCGCGAGTGTGAGGCCCGAGCGATGTTAATATGATTGATGGGCTGCCCGCCCGATGGCATTGGGGATTGGGCAGCCCGCCCACATGACGCACGCGATTTCCAGCGGGCAGCCCGAGGCCGAGTTAAAGCGGGAATGCACCTCTTAAAGCGAGGTGGCATTCCCGGCTTTGAATTTCGGTTGAACAATGCTGGAAACGATTGCACGATGAAAATACCCAGGTCTTCAGATGTCTTCCTGGAGGTCCTGGCGGAAGAAATCAGGGCAAAAGGGGAGATACTTGCCTGAGAAGCCACAGGGCCAGGGTTTTGCAGGCCTGGGCAGAGGTGGCTGACAGGGTCCGTGCCGCCTGCATCACCCCCAGGACCAGGGTTCAGTGTAGGGAGAGGTTCAATGGCCTCACAAGAGCAGCAGTGATGAGTACAGCTCTTCACATCTCTCAACAGCACTTGGCAACACTCCTTTCACCCCTTTCCCCACCACTCTCAATAATTCCCACCCCTCCATCACATCTTTCAGCCCACAATCACAAGGACCACACCGCAACACCTCTCCTTCTCAATCCAAACACACTCGCCGCTTCCTGTCCTCTCTTCCCACCACACACTAACACTATTCTCTTCCACACCCTATCAGTTGGACAACAATCAACTCCTCCCAACACTCCTCCCTCACTTCATATTCCACGCACTTAGCTTTACATTCATCTCGTCCCCATCCTCCTTCTACCTTGCTGCTTCTCCAGCTCTCACCACCGGTACCATAGCACAAGCCCCACACATCTCCATTGACCTTTACCGCAGCCACTCATTAACTCTCACTGTCTCTTTCTGCCCTGTGTGCTGGGTATGGCCTCCTTTTTTTTATTCGTTTTTATGGGATGTGGGTCTCACTGGCAAGGCCAGCATTTATTGGCCATCCCTAATTGCCCTTGAGAAGGTGGTGGTGAGCCGTTGCCTTCTTGAACCATTGCAGTCCATGTGGTGATGGTACTCCCATAGTGCTGTTAGGGAGGGAGTTCCAGGATTTTGACCCAGCGACGATGAAGGAACGGCTGATATACTTCTAAGTCAGGATGGTCATAGAGTCATAGAGTCATAGAGTTATACAGCACAGAAAGAGGCCCTTCGGCCCATCGTGTCTGCGTCGGCCATCAAGCCCTGTCGAATCTAATCCCATTTTCCAGCACTTGGTCCGTAGCCTTGTATGCCATGGCGTTTCAAGTGCTTATCTAAATGCTTCTTGAATGTTGTGAGGGTTCCTGCCTCTACCACCCTTTCAGGCAGTGAGTTCCAGATTCCAACCACCCTCTGGCTGAAAAAGTTTTTCCTCAAATCCCCTCTAAACCTCCTGCCCCTTACCTTGAAACTATGCCCCCTGGTTATTGACCCTTCTACTAAGGAGAAAAGTTCCTTTCTATCTACCCTACCTATGCCTCTCATGATTTTGTACACCTCAATCAGGTCCCCCTCAGCTTTCTCTGCTCTAAGGAAAACAACCCCAATCTGTCCAGTCTCTCTTCATAGCTGAAACGCTCCAGCCCAGGTAATATCCTGGTGAATAAAAACATAAGAACATAAGAAATAGGAGCAGGAGTAGGCCAATTGGCCCCTCGAGCCTGCTCCGCCATTCAATAAGATCATGGCTGATCTGATCCTAACCGCCAATCTACTATCACAGAACCATCTCCTGAACCTAACAGAATTGGACACACAAAATAGGAGCAGGATCAGGCTACACGGCCCCTGGGCCCGCTACGCTACCCACAGGGCCATGACCAATCCGAACCTAGACTCATGTCCAAATTCCTGCCCGCTCCCCGTAACCCTTAATTCCCTTAATCTCCTCTGCACCCTCTCCAATGCAATCACATCCTTCCTATGGTGTGTGACTTGGAGGGGAACTGGGAGGTGGTGGTGTTTCCATGCGCCTGCTGCCCTTGTCCTTCTAGGTGGAAGAGGTCGCGGGTTTGGGAGGTGCTGCCGAAGAAGCCTTGGCGAGTTGCTGCGGTGCATCTTGTAGATGGTACACACTGCAGCCACGGTACGCCGGTGGTGGAGGGAGTGAGCAGCCTCCCTCACCTGCTGTCTTTGGATAGGCGCTGCCGCTGGTGCCAGTTACTGAGGCTGTGACTGCTGTTGCTCCTCTTCCTCTAAGTGTTCCTCCATCCAAATGAAACTTGCAATAACAGCACCCATTACTAGCCGATAAAGCTGACTGAGAGTAATAAAGCAAAGAAGTGAGAAAGAAGACATCATGGAAGCTGGAAATTCTCCAGGCAATCCAAAGATCCTGAAATCCAATTAGCTGCAGGTGAACTCCCCTTTAAATACTGCTTCAGTGACTCTCAGAGACCAAACCCGTCAAGTTTTGCTGGCGGGTTGGGCATTCGATGGGACTTCCATGATTTGTAGTTAAAATGGCATCGGGGTCCTAATTGCATCATGGGACCCCTGATTTACGTGTATTCATGAGGACCCTGCCTGCCTGTGGCGAGTGGCTCGGCCGACCATTAAAACTGCATGGTTAAACTGGGGGCAGGCAGGAGTGTGTGGACGTACTCTATCACCATCATAACTGCAATGTATTACCACATGGTTTATCACATGGCTTAGTATGAGCATGCTCAGTTCGCTCTGGCCTAGTAAACAAGCACATAACTCGCAACTCATCCTGTCTCTGTCCTTCATCTGTTCTACCCACATACATTACATTTTGGTGACAAGAATGTGATCCCAGAGCCATTTTTAGGGATCATGGAAGGACACAGTGTTCAACCTTTGAGTAGAAAAGTTTAAGGTGAATTTGTGACACCTAAACT
The DNA here is from genome assembly GCA_030390025.1 of Squalus acanthias. NCBI lineage: Eukaryota > Metazoa > Chordata > Chondrichthyes > Squaliformes > Squalidae > Squalus > Squalus acanthias. Next base: position 4,051,758 of record CM059433.1, read on the forward strand.
GAATTTTTGCGATGTTTTACCGTTAATGCTGATGCAGAATCGTCTGTGCTTCGCCTTCATGTGTATGTATACACAGCAACAGCGGCGTTGATTCTCACAGGTACACGGGTAGCGTGCTGAGTCACTGTTCGACGGGATCGGGACAATCATGGCTGCACCTACGGGATTCATCGGAAGCCTCGGCCTGTATGACCGAGCTCGTGAACCATTCAGTTCTTACATTGAGTGGATGGAGATGTTTTTTATGGCCAATGACATTATTGAGACCGAAGGTGCAGATGAGAATGTTCAAGCTCAAAATAAAATAATTCGTGAACGGAAAAAAGTAATTTTTCTAACGGAGATCGGGCCAGATGTCTGTGGAACATTGACAAACCTACTCGCGCCAGGGAAAACGAAGGATGCGTCGTTTGAAGACATTGTCGAGAAACTCAAGGACCATTTTGACCCAAAGCTGTTAGAAATAGCAGAGAGCTATAAGTTTGGTACCAGAAACCAAAAAGAAAGTGAAACCGTCAGTGAGTACATTGTAGCTCTTAAGAACCTGTCTTTGCATTGTAACTTCGGCAATTTTTGGATCGTGTGTTGCAAGTCAGAACCATTCTAGTGGCAATGCAAAGCAGCGACAACAAAAGGGAAAAGTTCACAATATTGAAGTGAACACACCTGATGTTGAAGAACGAGGCATCTACAGTTTCTATGCCACTAACAGCAATGCTAGCAGTCGTGAGAAAGACTTCTGTACAAAACTTTTGATCAACGACCAATGTATTGATATATGTATCGACACGGCGGCGGACTGGTCTATCATGAGTAAGGACATATATGAGAGTAAGTTTAATCAAATACCACTTACAAAGAGTACCGTAGAGTTAAAAACCTACTCCGGAGAAATCCTAGATACATGTGGACAAATGGAATATACAGTTCAACACAATGGCCAGTCAGTAAAGCTGCCTACAAAAACAGGCCAACTCTTATGGGCAAAGACTGGCTGAGAAAGTTAAAACTAGACTGGAAAAACATCTTCAGTGTAGATGCTTCAAAGAAGCAACTCGACACAATGCTGAAGAAGTACGAAAGCATGTTCACAGGCAGTTATGAGGGCATCACTGGGTATGATGTGCATATCTGCATCAAGTCCAACGTGAAGCCTGTCTATTGTAAGGCAAGGCCAGTCCCCTATGCGTTGAAAAGTCAGGTGGAGGAAGAGCTGGCGAAGCTGAGAGAGAACGGAGCGCTAGTAAAAACTGAAAAAAGTGAATGAGCTACCCCGATTGTGGTAGTGCCCAAAGCAGACAAAACTGTACACTTGTGCGGTGACTACAAAGTTACTATCAACCAAGCAGTTGACAATGAGCAGTACCCGTGACCTACATCGCACAATTTGTGTGCAGCACTCTCTGGGTCAAAGGTTTTCTCCAAGCTTGACATGTTGCATGCTTACGCTCAGCTGAATGTTGACAAAGAGAATCAACAGTATCTCACCATCAACACACACAAGGGACTCTACTCATACACCAAGCTGCCGTATGGTGTAAAGTCTTCCCCAAAATCTTCCAGGCTACGATGGATAAGATTTTGCAAGGAGTTCCAAATTGCTATTATGCAATCAAGACGATGTGCTGATCGCAACAAGCAGCGAGGAAGAAAATCTAGAAGTGTTAGATATAGTGCTTCAAAGGTTGAATTCCCACAATGTCAAATTGGAAAGGAGCAAATATGCTTTGTTGCCCGAGGTTGTGTACCTTGGTCTGAAAGTTGATGCGAATGGCTTGCAACCAGTGAAGGAAAAGGTTGATGCTGTCATCAATGCTCCAAAGCCACAGAACGTGTCTGAGTTAAGATCTTTCCTTGGAATAGTCCAGTACTACGCACGTTTCTTACCTGAGTTAGCGACCATGTTTGCTCCATTGCACAAGCTCCTCAAGAAGGATGTCCAGTGGAAGTGGACAAAAGCGAAACAGGAAGCTTACGACGCTTGTAAGAGAAGTCTCTCGAGCGATGCTCTACTTGTGCACTACAACACAGAGCGTGAGCTTAAGTTAGCGTGTGATGCTTCTAGAACGGTGTGGGAGCTGTCATGAGCCACGTAATGGATGACGGCCAAGAGAACTAATCGCGTTCGCATTGTGAACCCTCACAAAGAATGAAAGAAACTAGGCGCAAATTGAAAAGGAAGCACTCGCCATAGTATTTGGAATCAAGAAATTCCAACAGTTCCTGATCGGCAGAAAGTTTACCCTGATAACCGATCACAAACTGCTCCTAGCAATATTGGGGCCCAAATCTGCCATCCCTGCAATGGTCGCATCATGAATGCAACGTTGGGCAGTGTTGTTGTCACAATATGACTACATGATTGAATATCTCACGTCAAAGCAAAACGCAATCACAGATGCCTTGTCCATGTTGCCATATGAGTACCCGTGTGTTGGGAGTGAAGGTGAGATTTTCACGCTAGGTGCCGTTGACAAAGACTTTCCTGTCAATGCAACTGAGATTGCAGATGAGACTCAAAGGCCTCGGTACTGAAAAGAGTGTCTGAAAACACCTTGAATGGATCGACTGATCAGTGTCTGGACACAGAGTTGAAACCATTCCATAACCGTCATACTGAATTGTCTTGTGAGCAAGGTTGTATCAAGTGGGGAAACAGAGTGGTGGGACCCTACTTCTTTGAGTTCGGAACCAGAACAAAACAGCCCGAAAATTGGTTCAACACCAAAACCTTCTTTAAGGAGATCAGGAAGGCTCCACAAACCTGTTATTAAACTGGATTTGTAGTTCATTTAAAAGAAAAAAAAGCCGGGAGTTTTTGTTATGTGGTACATGTAATGCTGGGAAAGGTGGGACCATAGTTTTGTTGTATTTGAGAGGGGAATACATACGTTTTTTTTAAGGGGGAAAGCAGTGTAATGTATTGTCAGATGGTTTGTCACATGGTTTAGTATGAGCATGCTCAGTTCGCTCTGGCCTAGTAAACAAGCACCTTGATTAGCAACTCATGGTGTCTCTGTCCTTCATCTGTTCTACCCACATACATTATAATAACCATCAACCTACCCCGTTCCCGTTGGGCAGGCAGGGTTAAAATCGGGGCTTTGATCTCTCAGGTTCCCCAAAAGGAATTGTAGCGCATTTTAGGGACTGTGTCCCAAACGACTGGTGTACAATGTTTGGATGTAAACTTTTGACTGAAGGGCGGGATATCATTTATCATAAGGATCTAGTAGTGGACCTGTATTGGAGTATCTAGTCATCTCAAAGCAAAATATGTTACTGTGCAAAAATATCTGTCACCACCCCATATGTGTTCAGGCAAGCATGCGGCTCTGGTTACGCTGTCAGCTTCAGCCTGATGTATATCTAGATAGTCACGCGGTGAGAGAAGACAGCAAGGCTCACTTTAAGTGCTCTGGAGCTCCTGCGCAGCCGGCTCACCGGCTCACCGGCTCACGGCTCACCGGCTCACGGCTCACCGGCTCACCGGCTCACGGCTCACCGGCTCACGGCTCACCGGCTCACGGCTCACCGGCTCACCGGCTCACCGGCTCACCGGCTCACGGCTCACCGGCTCACCGGCTCACCGGCTCTCCGGCTTTTAAATGGCAAAAAACGCACACGCACGAAATTTAGAATGAGCCCATTAAAGGGGCCGCGCGGCCTAAAAATACATTCGAGGAAACATTGGAAGACAGACCAGTTTCTTAGCTTGCAAACTGCGCCAGACCACTCAGCCACATTCACAACACTTTCCCTTCCAACCTAATGGGAAGTTCTCGTTTAAAGAGGGGCTAGTTTGTGGGTGGAACAGAACACTTAACGCATGAGCAATGTTGGAATCGTCATCCCACTGGAAACAGATTTTTTTTTTCAAAATACACACAACAGTGAGAGATTAGAAATGAATAACATTTCATTTCATCCGGGTTTTCTATTGATTTGTACATTGTTGACGTCTTTGTACGGTTTTCTTACATGGTATTTGTGGAAGCGTGCGTTGATACGGATGAGTCTATTGACATAGTTGTGTATTTTTCAGCAGCATTATACCCGTGAGAACCAGGGTGTTCTCTTGGCAGAGACCATGGGAGGGAGGGGTAGTTGGATGGTGGCTCTCAGGGACTAGCCAACCCTTTCTTGGAATGGAGTTGCAGTGAGTTGTTTTTCTCGCAGTGCCTGAATTGGAAGGCGGTATATCGTTCTCTGCTCTCATGTCAACCTGCCCCTCCCACTATAGGGACTTTTTCTTCTATTGGCTGTCTGGCAATGTTTGCAGCTTTAAACAATGAGATACAGAAAGGTCACATTCTTCACAGGAAATGGTGACAATCATTGGAAATAGCTGAGACGTGACATTAAACCATGGATACACCGTCTACACTCAAACCTTCAGCTCCAGCAAAGAAAATGGTCTCCTCAATGCGTTATGCCTCAGAGATACCGCTGCTGTTCCTGCTGCCCCTTACATAGCAGTGGTGGTCTAAGTTTCATCGGGTTTGAGACGGAAGTTGGCGGATGATTGGCCATGCCGACCCAACTCCATTTAACCGCAATGGAGCATGCATTACAACAGAGACTCCACTTCAAAAAGTACTTCATTGGCTGTAAAGCGCTTTGAGACGTCCGGTGGTCGTGAAAGGCGCTATAGAAATGCAAGTCTTTCTTTTCTTTCAAGCTGTGGGCAGGCGCTAAAAGGGGCCTGGCAATCCGGGCGCAGTGTTTCTCCTGGTTGATTTTAGGCAGTAGGCTTTAAATCTCCATTTAATTCAGTGGAGCACCAAAAACCGTCTGAAAATGGGCGGTAGCTCAAAGCAAAGCCCTCTTGTTCCGCCCTACCTGGAATGCTAACCTGTAATTTCTGTTTGTAGATACTGATGGACCTGTTTCTTAATTCCAGTATTTTGTGTTTTTATTCTCAGCATGGTTCAAGTTTCACTCACCCTGTTGGGTTGTTCCTTTCTCTCCCTCTCTCTGTTCTTTGTCTTTTTTCTCTTTTTTTTCTCTTGTTCCTCTATCCCGGTGTTTCTTTCTGTTTGTCTGTTTCTGTTTCGTTCCGTGTCTCTTTTGTTTCCATCAGTCTTTTCGTATCTCGGTCTTTATACTGTTACATCCAACCACAGTGCACGGGACAACTGATGCCAAGGAGCTGCCTTTGGAACAATCTGAGCTGGTATTTCTCAAGCTTTGCAGGATTATCTATTGGGGGAGAAATTCATTGTAGCCGTGTTTGGGGCGCTAACTTAAAAGTTGAAACAATTAGCGCCAGGCGCGAATGTTTTTCAACATTAAAAAAATTTGGTTTCGCGCTCCAGAAAGGAAGTGGATCAAGCGCTAAATCAAGCGTCCATTTCCTTCCTGGAGCGCAGCAGGCGGGGCGGTAGGTGAGCAGCGCTGTACAATGGACCGTGCAGCGCTGCCGCGTTGAAAGGCTCCTTCTCTCCCTTACAGGGAAGGGCCATCGCTGCCGGCTCTGCAAGGGCAAAACTTACCTGGTCCCCGACGGCAGCTGCGATCCGGCCCGATCAGCCCGATGCACTGCAGCAGAGTGCCGGGCTGATCGAGCGCTGGGGAAGACAAAGGAAAAAAAACCCAGAAAGACCATTTGAGAATTTTTCCCTACCTCGGCCACCTCGCCTTTAAGTATCGCCCCCGAAGTGCCCGGCCTCCAATGATCGCCTCCTGCAGCCGCCAGTGTTTTCGCCCGGTGATGCTGCAGGGGGCGGGACCGAAGTTCGGGTCTGGGGCGCTACCGGGGCGATGCGCACGGCAATGACATCACGATCTCCGGGTGAAGGAGATCAGGGCGCAACGCCATACCGCCGCCGCAAACCTCCCGCCGAATATAGCGGGAGTCGATCTTCTCACCGCGCCCGGTCGGTAAGTGATTAACGCCCCGTTATCGCCCCCCAGAGGCACTAACGGGAGGCGCTAAGATGCCCAATTTCTAGCCCAGAGTGTCTTGTGGGGCAGATCCTGCTTCTGGGTTATATATTGTGCTCCAAGGTTACGTCGAATGATTCTTGATTTACCAGAGTTTGTCTAGTGGCCATACAACTGGTCATAGGTTTAAATCTCACTGTGACAAATTATGAAACTGAATGCAATAAATTTGGTCATTTATGAGTTAGTATCAAGCAAATAAAAGTACCAGGAAAGCTGCTAGGTTGTAATAAAAACCCAACTTATTCACTAATGCCTTTCAGGAAAGGGAACCTGCTACCCTTACCTGGTCTGGCTTCCATGATGTGACCCAGTCCTATACTATGTGGTTAACTCTTAAAGCCCTCAGGGCAGCTCAGAATGGCCAATACATGCTGCCTTACCAATGTCGCCCACATCTCAAGAACAAATAAGGAAAAAAACCTCATTTGCAAGCAATTGCTATTTGGAGCGCCCTGGATATAGCTCACATTGTTTCAGTAACAACACACCTTTTTAACATCTCACAGAGCATGACAAGGCAAATCTACACATGCTGTGTATGATAATGTAATTGCGCTGGTACATTTCCAAGTTACTATTTGAAGCTGTGTTTCCTAGAAAGATTAAATAAATAGCATTCTGTGCACCACGCCCAGTGCCTCAGGTGCAAGAAGGCACCTTTTCTCAACTCTTCCTAAACAAATACCTCACACATACTTCTCACCAGGCATTCATTTGCCAAGAATTGTATTTCTACTGAGTCCATTCACTTCAGACAGTTCCTGCTCACAAACACTTTTCTTTATTTATTTGTTGTTCCAAGTCCAATTTAAGCAGATTTCACTTGTTAAAAGTAAGATTCTGGGGTGCCTGTCTTTGCTGAGTCTTTTCACACTGCTTGACAGACCTTTCCGTATTTCAGCACCCACACAACGGCCCGCAATTCCTGGGAAATTTTGGCATAACTGCGGTGGGAGAGTGCTGTTGTGCCACTTTTTTTCCCAAGGAAATTGGCGTGCAACTGATTTCTGCCACTTTTACACTGAGACATTGCTGCATGTGAATTTCCTCAATCGCTCCCTCGGCCTCGGAGGAACGTCGGCCGAATTCCTCCGCTGCTCATTTACCTAGCTCCGCCCCCACCCCGTGCGAAAGACCAGCTCACGTGGTTTTTCTGTATTCACGCGAATAATACGCTGGCCTAGATTAACACCCAAACATTTAGGAGCAGCACGGCTCGAAGTCCCCCCTCCCCCCTGTAAATGAGATTTGGGAAGTTTTGAAGTTTGATTGACACTGGTGCCGTCTGACCTCCCTGACACGCCTTCATTGGTTCCGACTGCAGGATATTCCCCGCTTTTCTTCGAACAGCGCCAAGACAGCTTTCGTGCCCACCTGAGAATGTAGGCAGGGCTTCGGTTTAACACCTCATTTGAAACACGAGTTATTTGAAGGGCCTCTATCTGGAATGAAGAGTAAGGGATTGCAGCTGCACCCCTGCTGTGCAATAGAGGGCTGCGAATGTTTCATGGCCATATTTACAGACGGTGCCCTTGAGGTGATGCTGCGTGCAGTGAGGCAAAGGAGCTACGCCCTCGCTCGCAATGCTGCTCAGCAGTTTCCGATCTGAGGATACAGACTGCGACATGTATGTTTGGGACAGATACTTGCACTGGGATGGTGCTGGGCAACAATTGCCGTGGCATTTTTCCTCAGGTTTTGCCATCTACACCCACATTTGCTGCGTGATCTTCTGGGTGTTGCAGAGAACAATCACCCCGCCCCCGGCTCTCTTTGGCCGGGCAGTTCGGATGATTTGACAGGAGCTCGGTGGGAACGTTGCCTCCTTGCTCAGTACTCTGCCATCATTGCCAGTTAGCTATCCCTGGGGCTGTATATATGACTATACATACGGATACATACATACGAATTAGGAGCAGGAGTAGGCCACTCGGCCCCCCGAGCCTGTTCCGCCATTCAATAAGATCATGGCTGATCTGATTGCTCCACATTCCCGCCTACCCCCGATAACCTTTCACCCCCTTGCTTATCAAGAATCTATCTACCACTGCCTTAAAAATATTCAAAGACTCTGCTTCCACCGCCCTCTGAGGAAGAGAGTTCCAAAGACTCACGACCCTCTGTGAGAAAAAATTTCTCCTCATCTCTGTCTTAAATGGGCGACCCCTTATTTTTAAACAGTGACCCCTAGTTCTAGATTCTCCCACAAGAGGAAACATCCTCTCCACATCCACCCTGTCCAGACCCCTCAGGATCTTATATGTTTCAATCAAGTCACCTCTTACTCTTCTAAACTCCAGTGGACTAGTGGTATAATTATGGGTGTGGGCAGTCTGGAACTGGTACCATCTGATCTCTCTGACACACCTTCTTTGTTCTCCTTCACCCTCTTGTCTGAAGTCCTACAATGGTGGAGCACTGAAAGCTATTCCAACATCTTTAAATGGAATGGCAGAAATATAAATTGAGAGGTCGCACAACACCAGGTTATAGTCCAACAGTTTTATTTGAAATCACAAGCTTTCGGAACTATCGCTCCTTCCTCAGGTGAAGTAAATTGGATACAGAATCGTCAGAGCATATATAGATGGAAAAAAAAGCATGTGTACTTTACAATTGCAGACCAATAAATTAAATCATCCTGACTATCTGCCGAGGTGTGATAAAGTTAGTTAAGTCAGCCAGGAAGGTACCACATCAAAAGACATAGCAAGATACAACTGAGACAATGAGGTGAAGTCGCAGGGGTTCTAACGTGTCAAAAGCTGCCGTCTGTATGTAAAACGAAAAGCTTTAAAAAAAAAAAAATTTACTTTTTTACTGGGAAAATTTTTACTTTTTTACTGGGAATCACATCTGTGAACAAGCTAACGACGACTCGAGTCCGGATCACGTCATGTATCGTGACATAAACCCAAGATCCCGATTGAGACCGTCTTCATGAGTGCAGAACTTGGCTATCAGTTTCTGCTCGATGATTTTGCGTTGTCGTGTGTTTCTAAGGTTGCCTTGGAGAACGCTTACCCGCAGATCCGAGGCTGAATGTCCTTGACTGCTGAAGTGTTCCCCGACTGGGAGGTAACAATCCTGCCTGGCGATTGTTGCGCGGTGCTCGTTCATACGTTGTCTCAGTGTCTGCATGGTCTCGCCGATGTACCATGCCGCGGTGCATTCTTTCCTGCAACGTATGAGGTAGACAACGTTGGCCGAGTCACATGAGTATGTACCATGTACCTGGTGGGTAGTGTCCTCACGTGTGATGGTGGTATCTGTGTTGATGATCTGGCATGTCTTGCAGAGTTTGCCATGGCAGGGTTGTGTGGTGTCGTGGTCGCTGTTATCCTGAAAGCTGGGTAATTTGCTGCGAACGATGGTACTTCTGAGGTTAGGCGGCTGTTTGAAGGCAAGTAGTGGAGGCGTGGGGATGGCCTTAGCGAGGTGTTTGTCGTCATCGATGACATGTTGAAGGCTGCGAAGAACATGTCGTAGTTTCTCCGCTCCGGGGAAGTACTGGACGACGTAGGGTACCCTGTTGGTTGTGTCCCGTGTTTGCCTTCTGAGGAGGTCTATGCGATTTTTCGCTGTGGCCCGTCGGAACTGTCGATCGATGAGTCGAGCGTCATATCCCGTTCTTACGAGGGCGTTTTTCAGCGTCCGTAGGTGTCCATCGCGTTCCTCCTCGTCTGAGCAGATCCTGTGTATTCGCAGGGCTTGTCCATAGGGGATGGCTTCTTTAACATGGTTAGGGTGGAAGCTGGAGAAGTGGAGCATCGTGAGGTTGTCCGTGGGCTTGCGGTAGAGTGAAGTGCTGAGGTGTCCGTCTTTGATGGAGATTCGTGTGTCCAGGAATGAGACCGATTCTGAGGAGTAGTCCATGGTGAGTTTGATGGTGGGATGGAACTTGTTTATGTTATCGTGTAGTCTTTTCAGTGATCCTTCGCCATGGGTCCAAAGGAAGAAAATGTCGTCGATGTATCTGGTGTACAGCGTTGGCTGGAGGTCCTGTGCAGCGAAGAAGTCTTGCTCGAACTTGTGCATGAAGATGTTGGCGTATTGGGGTGCGAATTTGGTCCCCATGGCTGTTCCGTGTGTTTGGGTAAAAAAATGGTTGTCGAAGGTGAAGACATTGTGGTCAAGGATGAAGCGGATGAGTTGTAGGATGGCGTCTGGAGATTGGCTGTTGTTGATGTTGAGTACTGAGGCTGTTGCAGCGATGCCGTCATCGTGGGGGATACTGGTGTAGAGTGCCGATACGTCCATCGTGGCAAGGAGTGTTCCTGGTTCAACTGGTCCGTGGGTGCTGAGTTTCTGTAAGAAGTCTGTAGTGTCGCGACAGAAGCTGGGGGTTCCCTGTACGATGGGTTTCAGAATGCCCTCGACGTATCCAGAGAGGTTCTCACACAGGGTTCCATTGCCTGATACGATAGGACGTCCGGGTGTGTTGGCTTTGTGTATCTTTGGGAGGCAGTAGAAGTCTCCCACGCGGGGAGTACGTGGGATGAGAGCGCGTAGGATGTTTTGAAGGTCTGGATCGAAGGTCTTGATCAGTCTATTGAGTTGGCGGGTGTGTTCTTTGGTCGGATCTGCGGGTAGCTGTCTGTAGTGTTCCTGGTTGTCCAGTTGTCGGTAGGCTTCTTTACAATAGTCCGTTCTGTTCTGTATGACGATGGCTCCTCCTTTGTCCGCTGGTTTGATGACAATGTTGCGGTTGGTCTTGAGAGCGTGGATGGCGTTGCGTTGTGCTCGGGTGACATTCTGGACTGTCTTGTGAGTGCGGCTGATGAATCTGGCGTTGATGCATTTCCTGACAGCTTGAGCATACATGTCAAGCTTGGGGCAGCGACCCTCCGGAGGGGTCCAGTTTGACTCTTTTTTCTTCGGTTGCTGCACTGCGAGTCCCTCTGTCTGCTGTTCTGGATCATTGATTGTCTCATTGGGTTTGTTGCTGACATCTTGGGATTTGTGGAAGTATTCCCGGAGCCTCATTCTCCTGATGAATCGACGACATTTTCTTCCTTTGGACCCATGGCGAAGGATCACTGAAAAGACTACACGATAACATAAACAAGTTCCATCCCACCATCAAACTCACCATGGACTACTCCTCAGAATCGGTCTCATTCCTGGACACACGAATCTCCATCAAAGACGGACACCTCAGCACTTCACTCTACCGCAAGCCCACGGACAACCTCACGATGCTCCACTTCTCCAGCTTCCACCCTAACCATGTTAAAGAAGCCATCCCCTATGGACAAGCCCTGCGAATACACAGGATCTGCTCAGACGAGGAGGAACGCGATGGACACCTACGGACGCTGAAAAACGCCCTCGTAAGAACGGGATATGACGCTCGACTCATCGATCGACAGTTCCGACGGGCCACAGCGAAAAATCGCATAGACCTCCTCAGAAGGCAAACACGGGACACAACCAACAGGGTACCCTACGTCGTCCAGTACTTCCCCGGAGCGGAGAAACTACGACATGTTCTTCGCAGCCTTCAACATGTCATCGATGACGACAAACACCTCGCTAAGGCCATCCCCACGCCTCCACTACTTGCCTTCAAACAGCCGCCTAACCTCAGAAGTACCATCGTTCGCAGCAAATTACCCAGCTTTCAGGATAACAGCGACCACGACACCACACAACCCTGCCATGGCAAACTCTGCAAGACATGCCAGATCATCAACACAGATACCACCATCACACGTGAGGACACTACCCACCAGGTACATGGTACATACTCATGTGACTCGGCCAACGTTGTCTACCTCATACGTTGCAGGAAAGAATGCACCGCGGCATGGTACATCGGCGAGACCATGCAGACACTGAGACAACGTATGAACGAGCACCGCGCAACAATCGCCAGGCAGGATTGTTACCTCCCAGTCGGGGAACACTTCAGCAGTCAAGGACATTCAGCCTCGGATCTGCGGGTAAGCGTTCTCCAAGGCAACCTTAGAAACACACGACAACGCAAAATCATCGAGCAGAAACTGATAGCCAAGTTCTGCACTCATGAAGACGGTCTCAATCGGGATCTTGGGTTTATGTCACGATACATGACGTGATCCGGACTCGAGTCGTCGTTAGCTTGTTCACAGATGTGATTCCCAGTAAAAAAGTAAAAATTTTCCCAGTAAAAAAGTAAATTTTTTTTTTTTAAAGCTTTTCGTTTTACATACAGACGGCAGCTTTTGACACGTTAGAACCCCTGTGACTTCACCTCATTGTCTCAGTTGTATCTTGCTATGTCTTTTGATGTGGTACCTTCCTGGCTGACTTAATTAACTTTATCACACCTCGGCAGATAGTCAGGATGATTTAATTTATTGGTCTGCAATTGTAAAGTACACATGCTTTTTTTTCCATCTATATATGCTCTGACGATTCTGTATCCAATTTACTTCACCTGAGGAAGGAGCGATAGTTCCGAAAGCTTGTGATTTCAAATAAAACTGTTGGACTATAACCTGGTGTTGTGCGACCTCTCAATTTTGTCCACCCCAGTCCAACACCGGCATCTCCGCATCATGAGAAATATAAATGACAGGGTACCTTTAAGTGATCTCTTCCTGACAGGCGATAAATTTGCTGGTAAAATAAGGAAATTGTGGGCTGCCTCATTATGCCAGATGTGAATAATCTTTACAAAAAGAAAATACTGCGGGTGCTGGAAATCTGAAATAAAAACAGAAAATGCTGGAGATACTCAGCAGGTCAGGCAGCATCTGTGAAGAGAGAAACAGAGTTAACGTTTCAGGTCGATGACCTTTCGTCAGAACTGGAAAAAAGCAGGAAATGGAACAGATTTTTAAGCAAGTGTATAATCTTTAGCTGCCTCTTGAAGCTCTTGCACATTATTTGCAAGCGAGAGTTCCACTGATGTCGAACCACATCAAAAACCCTGCACAAAGCAGGTGGTGAGGACTCTGCAACCTGTGATTCCCCAGCCCTCACTCACCCAGATCCTGCCAGCGAAAGCTCTTCGACAACCCCTCAAATTACATTAATTAAAGAAGCTTTCAGTCGTTAAATGCCCATTCGCTAACCACCTTAACGTGCGCGCTAATGCACGCTACCCAGGAAGCTGCCATGATGCTTTTTATGACCAGCTTAAGAGGCCGAGGCAGAGACCTGGGAGCACGTTGCCCACCAATACGTTGCTTTGTGAGAATCCTAAGGCCATAGTGGAGGGCAACACCAAGATTGTAAAGAGTAGGAGAGAAGTTAGGGTAAGTCAGTAATGAGTGCCTGGGATACACCTGGGCTTTAAAAGACTGTAGATTGTAGGAGGAAGGAAAGGCTGAGGCAGATAAGGAGGTCAGGAGTTTTGAGGTCCAGCCAAAGGATTAGTTAAGAGTAGAAAACTGTGCAATGAGCCTTGATTTAAACACAGTGTAGATGCAGAGAGGAGGAAGAGCATGTAACTTGACCCATTGAAGCATAAGAGGAATGGGAGAGTTCTTTCTATGACTGGGAATGCTGCAAGATATGGGGAACGCTGCAAGATATGGGGAACGCTGTAAGATATGGGGAAACCCAGCAATAGAACATTTAAAATGGGGGCCAAAAAAAGTTGCAGTTCAATTTTTGATGAAACGTTACTCCCTCTTGTGGTCTTTGTCTTTGATCTCACCATCGTGTTTCTCACATCTTTTTTCTTGGCCTTGCCTTATCAGGATCAAAATTCTCATATCTAGCAGCATCACCTCTTTATATCACACACCGAGAACAATTCAAATGACGGAATGCTTTTCACAGGGTCCTGAAGCTGCACCCAGCAATTATACAAGATTTGAACTTATTTTTATTTGAATGATCGTTCACCATTTTAATATAGAGGACATAGTACACTTGTTAATGCATTTATAAGAACATAAGAACATAAGACGTAGGAGCAGGTGTAGGCCATTCGGCCCCTCGAGCCTACTCCGCCATTCAATAAGATCATGACTGATCTGATCTTGGCCTCAACTCCACTTCCCTGCCCACTCCCCATAACCCCTGACTCCCTTATCGTTCAAAAATCTGTCTATCTCCACCTTAAATATATTCAATGACCCAGCCTCCACAGCTCTCTGGGGAAGAGAATTCCAAAGATTCAAGACCGTCTGAGAGAAGAAATTCCTCCTCATTTCCGTTTTAAAAGGGTGCCCCCTTATTCTGAAATTATGACCCCTAGTTCTAGATTCCCCCACGAGGGGAAACATCCTCCCCGCATCCACCCTGTCAAGCCCCTTCAGAATCTTATATGTTTCAATAATATCCCCTCTCATTCTTCTAAACTCCAATGAGTATAGGTCCAACCTGCTCAACCTTTCTTCATAAGACTTATAGGTGGGATTCTTTAGTCGGTCACTATTTGTAAACCATATGATGCCTGTCACACTTCAGTGGTTCAGTTCTGCTTGATTTGAACCACTAAAAGTCAGTCGAACCTGAGAATGAGCTAAACATTTTTCAAATATTCCCCAACTCCCACTAGTAAACAGTCTAAATACTAAATCAATGCCATAGTATATTACAGCATTTAACCTTGGAAACCAAATATGACTCCATGATATCAACATGCAAACACAATGGATTTGTTTATCATTAATTTGTATGCTTTTTCAACAGAGGTGCTAACCCATTTATTTTAAATCAGTTGATGTTTCTGTTAGAATAGTGGAGAGTGTAATTTCATATGAACATGGAAAGAATGAAAACTCTCGTATCACACAATGTCATTCTAGGGTATCATCAACACGAACATTAAACAGAAGAAAAAAAGAAAACTATTTTTCCTTCCTTCTTTCCTCCGTTAAGCTTCATGGGGTTCAATTTCTGCATGGATTCTCCAGCTCATCAACCATAGCTTCGGCGGAAGAGCAGTGGAAACCCAGGAAAAACTCTTTTTAATGTTGTCTTTTTGTTTACATACATGGGATTACATTACATCGGTTATACGGCACAGAAACAGGCCATTCGGCTCAACCAGTTTCATGCCGGCGTTTATGCTCCACTCGAGCCTCCTCCCTTCTTTCCTCATCTATCAGCGTAACCCTCTATTTTCCTTCTCCCTCATCTGCTTGTCTAGCCTCCCCTTAAATGCATCCATACTATTCGCTTCAACCACTCCCTGTGGTAGCGAGTTCCACATTCTCACCACTCTTTGGGTAAAGAAGTTTCTTCTGAATCCCCTATTGGATTTCTTGGTGACTATCTTATATTGATGGCCTCTAGTTATGCTCTTCCCCACAAGTAGAAACATTCTCTCTGTATCCAGTCTATCAAAACCTTTCATAATTTTAAAGACCTCTATTAGGTCACCCCTCAGCCTTCTTTTTTCAAGAGAAAAGAGACCCAGCCTGTTCATCCTTTCCTGAAATGTATACCCTTGCATTTCTGGTATCATCCTTGTAAATCTTCTCTGCACCCTCTCCAGTGCCTCTATATCCTTTTTATAATATGGCAACCAGAACTGTACGCAGTACTCTAACTGTTGAACCCCGATGGAAATTAAACACCACCCATACACTACCATGAAGTGTCTGGAAATTAATTGAATTGGATGACTATGGCTCCTATGAAGTGCCCAGTTTGGATATGTATTAATTTTTGGTCTTGGTTCAGCATTCACCTCTGTTAGTCACTTCTGGGGCCCAAGTGCTGGTTGCTAAGATTATCATAAATACATGGAGCGTGCACTAGGTATCTAATCAGCACAGCAAGAGCTTTATTAATTTTATCATAGGCGAATAGCATCTTTAGACTGATGTAATGTGATCATCTTTAATTTTAATGGAAACATACCAGACTCAATGACTGTTATAACTATTGCATTTTATTGTCTTCACAAACCAATTTGTTTTTACCACCACGTATTTTTGAAGATGAGTTTAGGCTTGTGAAGACAAAAGGTTTAAACAAATTACAGTAGCTGGGTAAAGGTTGGAGTTGAGATCCGACCTCCATTCAGTCTTTTGAATCTTTTTTCCATACCGTTTCATTATGCTGTTCTTTTGATGTGCTGTGAGGGGGTGGTGACTCAGTCCGATGTTTTTTGAATGCTGGCTTACGTGTCTGTCACAGTCCATCGTATTGCCTGCAGGCTCACAGTAAACATCCCACCCTGTACTGTTTTACCTTTTTGTTGTGTTTGAAGCACAATGTGAGCAGCCGCAGCAGTGAACAAACACAAGATGCACTCAACCTGATGTCTGGTGATCAGTAAGCCCGTCTGATTTGCCTTGACATTTATCTGTGCCTTGATAATACTGACTCACCCAGCCATCCTCTTTGTTTATATTGCTGAATTGGATGGTGATGCGAAATATAGTAGCAGTTTTGTTAAACTCAGCAAAATCAATATTCAGGACAGAGATCGATAGATTTTTGGATATTAAGGGAATCAAGGGATATGGGGATAGTGCAGGAAAGTGGAGATGAGGTAGAAGATCAGCCATGATCTTATTGAATGGCGGAGCAGGCTCGAGGGGCCGAATGGCCGACTCCTATTTCTTATGTTCTTATATATACATTATAAATAATATTATCGTACTAAAATGGCAGCAAATTTTGATAACTAGAGCTCTTAAAATTGTTTCATCAATGTTATTAAGTGAATTGCAACTTCCAACTCATATCTTTTTACTGTTTTCTGTTGTTTCCATCTCATTACGACTTCTCTAAAAGAGTTTTTTTTAATTAGTTTATGGGATGTGGACGTCACTGGCAAGGCAAGCATTTATTACGCATCCCTAACTGACCTTGAAAAGTTGGTGGTGAGCTGCCTTCTTGAACCGCTGCAGTCCGTGTGGTGAAGGTACTCCCACAGTGCTGTTAGGGAGGGAGTTCCAGGATTTTGACCCAGTGACGATGAAAGATCGGTGATATACTTCTAATCAGGATGGTGTGTGACTTGGAGGAGAACTTGGAGGTGGTGGTGTTCCCATGCGCCTGCTGCCCTTCTTCTTCTAGGTGAAAGAGGTCGCAGGTTTGGGAGGTGCTGCCGAAGGAGCCTTGGCGAGTTGCTGCAGTGCATCTTGTAGATGGTACACACTGCAGCCACGGTACGCTGGTGGTGGAGGGAGTGAATGTTTAAGGTGGTGGATGGGGTGCAAATCAAGCAGGCTGTTTTGTCTTGGATGGTGTCGAGCTTCTTGAGTGTTGTTGGAGCTGCACTCATCCAGGCAAGCAGAGAGTATTCCATCACACTCCTTCCTTGTGCCTTGTAGATGGTGGAAAGGGTTTGGGGAGTCAGGAGGTGAGACACTCGCTGCAGAATACCTAGCCTCTGACCTGCTCTTGTTGCTACAGTATTTATGTGGCTGGTCCAGTTAAGTTTCTGGTCAATGGTGACCCCCAGGATGTTGATGGAGGGGGATTCAGCGATGGTAATGCCGTTGAATGTCAAGGGGTGGAGGTTAGACTCTCGCTTGTTGGAGATAGTTATTGCCTGGCACTTGTGTGGTGCGAATGTTACATGCCACTTATCAGCCCAAGCCTCAACGTTGTCCAGGTCTTGTTGCATGCAGGCATATATTGCTTCATTATCTGAGGAATTGTGAATGGCACTGAACACTGTGCAGTCATCAGCAAACATCCCCATTTCTGACCTTATGTTGGAGGCAAGGTCATTGATGAAGCAGCTGAAGATGTTTGGGCCTTGCGCTGACATTTAGCATGGTGGTAGTGCCACACAACACAATGGGTGTCCTCAGTGTGAAGATGGGACTTCGTCTCCACAATGACTGTGTGGTGGTCACTGCTACCAATAGTGTCATGGAAAGATGCATCTGCGACAGGTAGATTGGTGAGGATGAGATCAAGTAGGCTTTTCCCTTGTGTTGGTTCTCTCACCACCTGTTGCAGGCCCAGTCTGGCAGCTATGTCCTTCAGGACTCGACCAGCTCGATCAGTAGTGGTGCTACCGAGCAACTTTTGGTGATGGACATTGAAGACCCCCACCCAGAGTACATTCTGTGCCCTTGCTACTCTCAGTGCTTCTTCCAAGTGGCGTTCAACATAGAGGAGTACTGATTCATCAGCTGAGGGAGGGCGGTAGGTGGTAATCAGCAGGAGGTTTCCTTGCCCATGCTTGACCTGAAGCCATGAGACGTCATAGGGTCCGGAGTCAATGTTGAGGACTCCCAGGGCCACTCCTTCCGACTGTATACCACTGTGCCGCCACCCCTGGTGGGTCTGTTCCGCCGGTGAGACAGGACATATGCAGAGATGGTGATGGAGGAGTTTGGGACATTGCTGAAAGGTATGATTCTGTGAGTATGACTGTGTCAGGCTGTTGGACAGCTCTCCCAATTTTGGCACAAGTGAGGAGGACTTTGCAGGGTTGACTGGGCTGGGTGTGCCATTGCCGTGTCCATAGCCGGTGCCGAGGTCGATGCAGGGTGGTCTGTCCAGTTTTATTCTTATTATTGTGTTTCGTTGCGGTTTGTTACAACTGAGTGGCTCGCTGGGCCATTTCAGAGGGCAGTTAAGAGTCAACCACATTGCTGTGGGTCTCGAGTCACATATGGGTAAGGATGGGCAGGTTTTTACGACAATCTGATAGTTTCATGATACTAGCTTTTTATTTCAGATTTATTTAATTAACTGAATTTAAATTTCTGGGATTTGAACTCACGTCTCTGGATCATTCATCCAGGCTTCTGGATTATTAGCCCAGTAACATCACCACTATGCTCCCATTCCCTGGTAACAGGCGGTGCTTCAAAGTCATTTTGATAAGGCTCTATATAAATTCAAGGTCTATTATTATTTAGCCAAGCGATAGAATTGACAGTATCTGCAGACAGGCTGCGTTGCCCCACCCTCTCGACAGAACAGAAAACAATGGTTGTGAAATGCTAAACAGGAGGAAATGGGGAGCAATTAAAAATCCAAACAACAAAGCAAATTGGTAGGTTTTCTGATTTTAGGATTTAACAACCTAGACTTTTCGATCAACGTTGATATAACAGCAGAAAATCTAGCCCAAACTGATTAAACCCAATAAATAACCCCAAAATATCTATATGTTATTAACAATATGAATCTGTCATCCTTCCGAAGTCTGACATCAACAGTTCCTTTGGTTTTTTTCTCAATATTAATTTTACCCATACCTGCCGTGATGCCTGTTCTGTTATGCTTGCTCATCCTTCCTCCTCTCCTCCCTCCCTTTTTTTCCTCCCATTCTTCCCCCCTTCCCCTTCTCCCTCTCTCCCCTCCCCCTTGTTCCTCCCCATCCATTCTCACATACAGGTAACCCTGCCTTGGCACTGACGCTGACTATCCTTCACAAAAATGGACTAATGATCAAGAAGTGAGAATTTCTCAATTGTATTTTTAAATAGAATTAGGAATTCTACACACAAAGCAATTTGGATTAAATGTGGAAGTAATTCCAAAGGCATTCATGCCTACTGTTACCAGGTAAAGCTTCAGCTAACGCTGTAAAGTGATGTGATTGGCCTTTGCTTAATTATTGTGCCATTTTCCCTTGACTTTTACTATAACTATGTGTGTCTTATTACCCACTGTTATTTACTGCTCATCTCAGCAATTAGTTGAAACTATCTCTACCCCAACCTCCACCTATAACATTTAAATTCATCTCTTTCACAATTTACACTTCCCAAGAAACCTTTCTTGGCTGATGCTGTACATTTTATCTATTTTTATGGTTGGCCTTAGGCAGTTAGGCTTCCTGTCATAAAATATACTCCTTTTTACTGGGTTTGGATTCTATAGACAAAGGTAGTGAAACCTCGACTTACAATCAATAAGTGAGCAATCAAAGTCACCATTTCCCCCAGAGTGAGGAGCAGTGGATTTACCTCAGGTGGAAATGGCAGAAAATCTGCCATTGCACAAAGTTTAAATGTTCCCTTTGAGGGTATAATTGTCAGATTTAAATGAAATATTCCTGCGGATTGATAACTGAAATGAGTAAGTGTGCAGTGGTTGGGTCGGCTGGTCATGCAGTAAGCGTTGCTTTTGTAGTTGCAGTTAGTGGTGTCTGATTTATTTTATTCATTAACGAGATGTGAGCGTCGCTGGCAAGGCCAGCATTTATTGCCCATCCCTAATTGCCCTTGAGAAGGTGGTGGTGAGCCGCCTTCTTGAACCGCTGCAGTCCATGTGGTGAAGGTACTCCCACAGTGCTGTTAGGGAGGGAGTTCCAGGATTTTGACCCAGCGACGATGAAGGATCGGCCGATATACTTCCAAGGCAGGATGGGGTGTGACTTGGAGGGGAACTTGGAGGTGGTGGTGTGCCCATGCACCTGCTGCCCTTGTCCTTCTAGGTGGAAGAGGTCGCGGGTTTGGGAGGTGCTGCCGAAGAAGCCTTGGCGAGTTGCTGCAGTGCATCTTGTAGATGGTACACACTGCAGCCACGGTACGCCGGTGGTGGAGGGAGTGAGTGTTTAAGGTGCTGATGGGGTGCCATTCAAGCATTAATTCTTTCATTGCAGTCCTGTTCTGCAAGGATAGGATTTCCAACAGAATTTCTCAGAGAAATTAGTTACCACATCAAGATTAAATCAGCTTTGATTGGCTTTATTTTCACCAGATGTACTGGCATGTTGGCCTTTATTGCAAGGGGTTGGAGTACAGAGTAAGTAAGTCTTGCTACAATTTTACAGGGCTTTGGTGAGACCCCACCTGGAGTACCGTGCACAGTTTTGGTCTCCGTATCTGAGAAAGGATATACATGCCTTGGAGGCAGTGCAACGAAGGTTCACTAGATTGATCCCTGGGATGAGAGGGTTGTCCTATGAGGAGAGATTGAGTAGATTGGGCCTATACTTTCTGGAGTTTAGAAGAATGAGAGGTCATCTCATTGAAACATATAAGATATATAAGATTCTGAGGGGGATTGACAGGGTAGATGCTGAGAGGCTGTTTCCCCTGGCTGGAGTGTCTAGAACTAGGGGTCACAGTCTCAGGATACGGGGTCGGCCACTTAAGACTGAGATGAGGAGGAATTTCTTCACTCAGAGGGTTGTGAATCTTTGGAATTCTCTACCTCAGAAGGCTGTGGATGCTGAGTCATTGAGTATATTCAAGGCTGAGATAAATAGATTTTTTGGACTCTAGGGGAATCAAGGGATATGGGGATTGGGCGGGAAAGTGGAGTTGAGGTCGAAGATCTTATTGAATAGCGGGGCAGGCTCGAGGGGCCGTGTGGCCTACTCCTGCTCCTAATTCTTATGTTTCTTAAGAACAGGAATATATTGAGTTTCCTTGTTGAGAACCTTTTCTGTGACGTGCTGCCTGACTGACTGACCTAACACCTTTTCTCTGACCTGACACCCCATTGAATAGCCTATTTCCTATTCCAAATCTTGGTGTCGCTCACTACTCTAGGACACCTGCCATTATGAGGTTATTACTAATCATAATACAGCTATTGCTGGTGGGGTGATCCCAGCCCAGGTGCCCACTACCAGCAGTCCCTCACTGACACTTGAAAATTAAATAGCTGGAAATCATAAAATGATCTATTTAAGATGGAGTCATTGATTACAATCCATGTAAAGCTGAGCCTTAGATTTAGACAATGATTTAAATGGATTTAATTCAGCGAGTGCCCAAAACATCTGATTTTTGAAACAGTCATGAATAGGAATTTAAAATGGCCATTTAGCCCAAGTCCACCCCTTTTGGATTGATCTCAGCCCAACATTTCTGCCTTCTCACCATAACCCTCAATCCCGTATTACTACAGTAATATATGGGGGGGAATGTTAACCCCCAGGGCGAGCACCTGTGTCCAAACAGTTCATGGTTCAGAACTCTCGGCATGGAATTGAAGGGCTTTCTCCAGCTCATATGTGAGATCGAGGATCAAGCCTTGAAATGGATTTGTGGCAAAAAAGGGGGAGTGATTACAGGGCGGAAGAGCCCTGGCCTACGCTGATCTCTCACTTTGTACTCTGCAGGGGTAATCTGAGAACACCTATTTGCTCAGGTTCCCACAAAAGAACATTGATTAAAAGCAGTTGGTGTTGAGTAAGCCTGGTATATGGCATTCAACTTTGACACCCAGAAAATTAAGGTGGCTGACACGACACAAGTTCCTCTCTGTAGGCCCTTCAAGTATGGCAGAAGCAGATGTTCGTCGTACAGCTGATGAGGAAACTCTGAGTCTCGGGGTGACTGATAGAAAGTGTCAGGTATGAGAGCACACACTCGTATATCCAATGCTTGGTACCAACCAGATCAGTAAACAGCTGCTGCTCCACAACTGCAACTGGTGGAAGCATCATTCTATGATGTGGATCCTGCTGTGGTCAGGAGGATGGTGGCAATGCATTTACACATTTTATACTGAGTTGTGCAGCTCACCATCCAGGAGCGCTCAAATGTACGCTTGTTAATCATCTAATGACCTGCAACTGGTCACTGTCCTCCTTGTGGAGGGGTGGGTAGGAAAGAAAGACTTGCATTTACATAGCGCCTTTCACGACCTCAGGACATCCCAATGCACTTTACAGCCAATGAAGAACTTTTGGAGTGGAGTCACTGTTGTAATGTGGGAAACGCGGCAGCCAATTTGCGCACAGCAAGCTCCCACAAACGGCAATGTGATAATGACCAGATAATCTGTTTTTGTTATGTTGGTTGAGGGATAAATATTGGCCAGAACACCGGAGAGAACTCCCCTGCTCTTCTTCAAAATAGTGGTTGTGGGATCTTTTACGTCCACCTGAGAGAGCAGACAGGGCCTCGGTTTAACGTCTCATCCTAAAGACGCCACCTCCGACAGTGCGGCACTCCCTCAGCACTGCACTGGAGTGTCAGCCTAGCTTTATGTACTCAAGTCCCTGGAGTGGGGACTGTGAACCCACAACCTTCTGACTCATAGAAACATAGAAACATAGAATCTAGGAGCAGGAGTAGGCCATTCAGCCCGTCGAGCCTGCTCCACCATTCAATACGATCATGGCTGATCATCCAAATCCAGTACCCTGTCCCTACTTTAATCCCCACAGTACACATATCCCATCCTATCCCCATAACCCCACATATTTAATCCCCCCCTAACACTAAGGGTCAATTTTATCATAGCCAAATCAACCTAACCCGCACATTTTTGGACTGTGGGAGGAAACCGGAGCACCCGGAGGAAACCCACGCAGACACGGGGAGAATGTGCAAACTCCACACAGACAGTCACCCGAGGTCAGATTCGAACCCGGGTCTCTGGCGCTGTGAGGCACCAGTGCTAACCACTATGCCACCGTGCTGCCCCTCAGAGGCTCAGAGGCGAGTGTGCTACCCACTGAGCCACAGCTGACACTAGGAGGTAAATAGGGTATCTTTGAAGTCAAAGTGTTTGATGTAAAAGATCCCATGGCACCATTTGAAGAAGAGCTGGGAAATTTCCCAATGTCCCTCAACCAACACCAGCAAAAACAAAACAGAGTTACTGGTCATTCATCTAATATGTTGCTTGTAGGGTCGCTCTGTGTGCAAATTGGCTGTCATGTTTGTCTATGTGACAACATTCCAAAATAATTTATTGGTGGTAAAACATTTCTTTCATATTATTCCACTAGTACCTCAGGATATCCTCAAGACAGGACAGGCACTACATAAATGAAATAACAACAGAAAACGCTGGAAAAACTCAGCAGGCCAGGCAGCATCCGTGGAGAGAGAAACAGAGTTAACGTTTCAGGTCGAAGACCTTTCGTCAGACCTGAAACCTGAAACGTTAACTCTGTTTCTCTCTCCACGGATGCTGCCTGGCCTGCTGAGTTTTTCCAGCATTTTCTGTTGTTATTTCGGATTTCCAGCATCCGCAGTATTTTACTACATAAATGAAGTTCTTTTATTAACCGTTATAACAGTGCGCAGTAGAATCATTCTGCCCTTTAGAATATGAAAGATTAACCAATGACAAAGACGTAGGGCCTGCCCTGGTTCAATACTTAATCTCTTGTAACACCTGTGTAAATATACCGTGCAGAACAAATGCAGAATCTATGAACGTTAATTTGCAAGGTTATTGACAATGTTTTTGAGGTTACACCATGTGGTTCATCTTTGTTTCATTTACAGTAATATGACCTATTCTTTTCCCTCGTTTGCCTATAACCTCATTTGTATGCATATTGGTCACATCCTGAGCAGCAACAGTATAAAAACTTTTCTTTCATATTATTCCACTAGTACCTTAGATAGTTTGATCTGCTCAATAATGCTTCGATTCAGCTGTGATGAGTATCTTTGAGCAGTCTGGTATACAGCTGTTAGTTAAGACGAAATACAACAGCCTGGAGCTGCCATTATTTGGATGAGACTTTAAGCCGAGGCTCCATTTGTCTGTTAAGGTGAAAGTAAAAGATCCTGTGGCACTATTGAAAGAAGAGCACGGAGTTCTGCTGGTGTCCTGGTCAATATTCACCCGTCAACCAACACCGCCAAAACAGATTAACTGGTCATTTATCTAATTTTGTGTGTGTGGGACCTTGCTGTGTGCAGAACACAGTGACCACATTTCAAAATTGGCTGAAAAGTGCTTTGGGATGTCCTGAGGATAGGAAAGGCGCCATATTAATACAAGTCCTTGCTTCCTTCCTTCCTTTCTTCGTCCCTCCCTCTCTCCATATTTCTTGGATGAGCCAAGCACTCTTCCCAGCTGGACTGGTGTTTCCGCAGCGACATTTTCCTGGTCAGTGTTTGCACCCTCCGCTGCTCTTGGTTACAGGGTGGCCTTCATCTCTCCGGCAGTTAGGCCTCTTTGTACTGCCAAGCTGTAGAACAGCGAATGACAATGATCTTGGAGACTTTGGCGGTACCTGCTCAATATCTGCATGGGCCTTGTTGCATTCTGGCTCTGTTGCGTGGTTACCATCAGGATATCGTCAGCTAGGCTTGAGCAGAACAGCCGTGGTCTCTGAGGAATCATTCTTCCGCTCTGCCTTTGCCTTCAAATAAGCAGGGCACAGATAATTGCGTTAAAATGTTGGAATTTAGTCTGCTGTCTGGGAAGCAAGCATCGATCTGCATTATTTGATGTTGGTGGCCACTGACCAGCTGTACATTTAAAGAATAGATCCCCTGTCTGTTAGTGTAGGACATAAATGAGAAGTCGCACAACACCAGGTTATAGTCCAACAGTTTTATTTGAAATCACGAGCTTTCGGAGCGCTGCTCCTTCGTCAGGTACAGTGAGGGAATATGAATCAGCAAAGCATATATAGACAGAGAACAATGTGTTTCTGACTGCCCTCCATCACACCTCAGCAGAGATACAATCAGTCAGGAAGGCATTACATCAAAGACACAGCTGATGGACCTGACTGATTTTATCTCTGCCGAGGTGTGATGGAGGGCAGTCAGAAACACATTGTTCTCTGTCTATATATGCTTTGCTGATTTGTATTCCCTCACTTTACCTGACGAAGGAGCAGCGCTCCGAAAGCTCGTGATTTCAAATAAAACTGTTGGACTATAACCTGGTGTTGTGCGACTTCTCATTTTTGTCCACCCCAGTCCAACACCGGCATCTCCGCATCAGTGTAGGACATGACATTGAACCTAGGGACTCGGATGGTGCGTGGGCGTTATCAGTGACCCCTGTGCTTTGAGAAATCCAGTTGTGCAGTGAAATTGGAGAAACTTGTCATGCTGTTGTTGCTGTTGAGTGAGAAAGGAGATGCAAGTCCTGTCCCTGCTGAGAAATGCATCAGTCACATGTTTGATATGTCTGCAAATTGGCTGGTACTGCTGATGTCGCCCACGCTAGCCTGAAAGGAGCCAGAAAAATAACAATTGAGGGCAGTAGTGTCTTTGAATATTTTTACGGCAGAGGTAGATAGATTCTTGATAAGCAAGGGGGTGAAAGGTTATCGGGGGTAGGCGGGAATGTGGAGTAATCAGACCAGCCATGATCTCATTGAATGGCGGGGCAGGCTCGAAGAGCCGAGTGGCCGACTCCTGCTCCTAATTCGTATGTATATTGGTTCACCATTGTCAATCATACATAGTGTGAAGATCCCACTAAGTACCAGATAGCATGGGCTTCAACTTCCTAACAAAACTCCAAACACCGTTATGGTCACAGAATGGGGAGAGAGCAGGAATATGGTATTGAGATAGAGGATCAGCCATGATCATATTGAATGGTGGAGCAGGCTCAAAGGGCCAAATGGCCAACTCCTTCTCCTATTTTTCTATATTTCTATGTTTCTGGTGACGCTGACTGTCACTGGTAGTGTCGGCCCCATGGTGGCGGATGGCTGATTGAGGGCAGTAGTGACATTGACTGTCACTGGTAGTGTCGGCCCCATGGTAGCGGATGGCTGATTGAGGGCAGTAGTCACGTTGACTGTCACTAGTAGTGTCGGCCCCATGGTGGAGGATGGCTGATTGAGGGCAGTAGTCACGTTGACTGTCACTAGTAGTGTCGGCCCCATGGTGGAGGATGGCTGATTGAGGGCAGTAGTCACGTTGACTGTCACTAGTAGTGTCGGCCCCATGGTGGAGGATGGCTGATTGAGGGCAGTAGTCACGTTGACTGTCACTAGTAGTGTCGGCCCCATGGTGGCGGATGGTGCACAGTCTCCGCTGTAACTGGGTTTGTGCTGAGCTTGAGCCTGTGGAGGCACTTTTCCTCTATCATTGCTGGAGAGCTGTGCATGGGCTTGTAAGGTGGATGGCATAATGAGTGCAGCCAATCTACCTCTGGCGCTATCTGATATTCCTGGCATACCTTTTTTTTGTTCTTCTTCATTTTCTTCAATGAAATGCAGTTAGAGGTGAGCACTGAAAGCAATCCCCATAGCCTGCAAAAGAAGGGCAGCTAAAAGAAATGAAGAATTCAGCTTTAAGGGGTCCCTCGCCAACATATCAGATTGTGATTGGCCTTTAGGGGTTGAATTTCTGTAAGGTTTCGCCCAATCAGCTGCCATGAAAATAGCATTTACACCATTTCTCCGGAGCTTCCGCGGATCTTCCACCGAAATTACGGTGGCTGATAGGAAAATCACCCAGGCAGTTAATGGCGTTAATGCCGTATTAAAATGGGCAAGGCCCACGGTGGTGCAAGAATTTCGTGAAAAATCACATTAACGCCTGCTTCGTGTGGGACTTAAATATGTAATGGATCTTCCACACACACAGCGCGCACAGCCTGCGGGCAACCAGGTCAAGAAACTGTCACAAAGTGTGGAACAAAAAGAAAGGGGGCGAGTTCCCAAACTCACAATTTTCCAGCCTCCACTCACACAATTTTGCTGGCAAGAATCTCCAGGCCGATGTTCTTACTGTTCATTGACATACCCTGTATGGAGGAATACCATCCTACACATGTATTCTATACATTCGAGCCTTCTAATAAAAGAAAGAAAGACTTGCATTTATATGGCGCCTTTCACGACCACCGGACGTCTCAAAGCGCTTTACAGCCAATGAAGTGCTTTTTGAAGTGTAGTCACTGTTGTAATGTGGGAAACACGGCAGCCAATTTGCGCACAGCAAGCTCCCACAGACAGCAATGTGACAATGATCAGATAATCTGCTTTGGTTATGTTGGTTGAGGGATAAATATTGGCCCAGGACACCAGGGAGAACTCCACTGCTCATCTTCAAAATAGTGCCATGGGATCTTTTACGTCCACCTGAAAGGGTAAATAGGGCCTCGGTTTAACGTCTCATCCAGAAAGACAGCACAGCACTCCACTGGAGTGTCAGCCTAGCTTTTATTTAATGTGCTCAAGTCCCTGGAGTGGGACTTGAACCCTACAACCTTCATGACTCAGAGGCAAGTGTGCTACCCACTGAGCCACAGCACTATGTACTTTTTAGATTCATTTAATTAAAGCAATGTAAGGGTTCTCCCTGAAACTATTATTGGTTTAAGGACAGCACCACCCTGGCTTAACTGGTCGATCAAATGAAAGGCCAGTTATAAATAAATTAAAGCTTTTATCCACTTTAGGCAAAGCTATAGCTATCAAAAATTACATACAGTTTACTTTAGCTTCTGGGGATATGTGTAGGGGAGTTTGGGGGAAGGAGTCTATTTTTTTCTTATTCGTTTATGGGATGTGGGCGTCGCTGGCAAGGCCAGCATTTATTGCCCATCCTTAATTGCCCTTGAGAAGGTGGTGGTGAGCCGCCTTCTTGAACCGCTGCAGTCCGTGTGGTGAAGGTACTCCCACAGTGCTGTTAGGGAGGGAGTTTCAGGATTTTGACCCAGCGACGATGAAGGATCGGCGATATACTTCCAAGTCAGCATGGTGTGTGACTTGGAGGGGAACTTGGAGGTGGTGGTGTTCCCCTGCGCCTGCTGCCCTTGTCCTTCTAGGTGGAAGAGGTCGCAGGTTTGGGAGGTGCTGCCGAAGAAGCCTTGGCGAGTTGCTGCAGTGCATCTTGTAGATGGTACACACTGCAGCCACGGTTCGCCGGTGGCGGAGGGAGTGAATGTTTAAGGTGGTGGATGGGGTGCCAATCAAGCGGGCTGCTTTGCTCTGGATGGTGTCGAGCTTCTTGAGTGTTGTTGGAGCTGCACTCATCCAGGTAAGTGGAGAGTATTCCATCACACTCCTGACTCTGCCTTCCTTCTTAAGGCTGTATCTCGGAGATTCATTTCTGTTTGTTTACATGTAAACAACCAACCAAAAAATACTTTTAATGAACTTTTGAATTTTAATTTCTGATTGTGGTACAAAAGAACATCCTGAACCCAATTCTGAAGAAGAAAAGCAAGTCAATCAATCAGTCAGCTGCATGGGATTTCTGGTAACAGTTATATAGCACTATTTGGTTAAAGAAACACATCTGTAACCATAATGACCTTTGAAAGAGTCCCCAGTTGTTATAATACAAGTAGTAAGGAGTTGTCTTTAAAGTGGCATGTTTGTGTGAACTTTATTTTCCATTGTTTGATTTACTGGAAAAATCGGACTGTTTGCAAGGTGTTGGATAATGCTAGTCAGTGAAACTTGAATGATCTTAGCCTTTCACACACGCAGCATTCAGAAACCATTCCCGATTTTTGTCCTCATTATTTCCAATTTTTTCTCTTCACGTGTCTTTTTGTCTTTACATGGCTTCTTCAGTCTAGGTGACCGAAAGCAGCAAAACACTAATCCTTCCGTCAATGATTCTGTCAATCAACAGAAAACTGACTCACAATAGGGCGAGTCTGAAAAAAACAACTAGTGAGAGTCAGTAGCCTAGAAATTCCTGCCCACGTATGTCTTCCTGGCAGTGATGGAGTATCATTGCCCCCGCAGGTTCAGATTCAGGAAGGAGGTGGTTACAGAGCTGTGCCTCCATCTGGGGGTTGGGACAGTACCGGAGGGACATCCTCAACTTTTATTCCTCTTGCTCCTTCCAGGCTATCCCAGGGGACATCCATATCAGATAGTTTGCTGCCCACAAAAGTATCAAACATTGGACCGATGCATTGTTCAGCAGGGACGACACTTTCAACTCCTTTCCCACTGAGACTGTCTAATTCCACCGCGTTGCTGGATTTCTTAAAGTACAGGGGTTATTGATCGCCCCCATGTAGCCATCAAGGTTGCTGGGCACAACATCGTGGCCCACATGAACAGAAGGGATTCATTTCCATCATTGTGGAGCTGGTCAGTGGCCATCGATAACATATCATACAGGCCAATGCCTGCTTCCTATACAGCAATCACAAATGTTTCCAATCTGTTCCAAACGTATTTGAAATTGAAGGCAGAGTGGAAAGATACCTCTTCAAAGACCAATGTTAGGCTAACTCTTTAGGCCTGCAGCAACCACAGGGGGAAGCTGCAACAAAGGGCACGATCTCACCAGCCCTGGGGAGGTGGGTTTGGAGGCGGGACTGCCGGGAAAATGGCAGAATCTGGGGGCGGGTACCCATCCCGCCCCCAACCCACCTCCATGCCATCTTCCCGGGAGGCGGGTAGCCGACCCGCACCGGGTCGCATCTCCTGGAGGCGGGAAGGGGATTACAGCCACTTAACTGCCTGCTCAGAGGTAGTGATCAGGCAGTTAAGACGATTATCCCCATTTTGCCCACACAAGTGCGGGCTTCCCGAAGGCTGCGAACCCCGCCAGGGTCACCGAGGCGAGTAGTGGGTCTGCGGGGGTCGGAGGGGTGCAAAAGTGCGCTGTGAAGGTAAGTGATGGGTGCAAGTGTGGAGAGGTGAGTATGTGAGGTGAGTGGAAAGTGTTAGAAAATGTTTACTTACCTTTTGTTTCTTCCTGCAGGCTTCAATCGTTGGGCTCCACTCCACGCCACACCGCTCCACTCCCACTCAGACCTCACCGTCCTCGGCCTCTTGCATTGTTCCACGGAAGCTCAGCGTAAGCTCGAGGAACAGCACCTCATCTTTCGATTAGGCACTTTACAGCCTTCTGGACTCAACATCGAGTTCAACAATTTCAGATCATAACCTCGGCCCCTATCATATATATATTTTTTATCCACACCTTTTGTTTGTGTCTTTTTTTCTTCTCTCCCACATGGCAGCTGTCTTTCATTCTGCCAGCGCAATTCACACTTCATCTAGAGCCATCCTTTGTTTCTTAACCTGTCCCATTACCATCTCCTTTTGCCTTGAATATCTCTTAATGTCTCTTAACCTCTCCTGCCTTCTATCCTATCACAGACCTTCCCTTTTGTTCTTTCATCCCCTCCCCGCTTTCCCAGCCCCTACACTTGCTTAAAAATCTGTTCCATTTCCTGCTTTTTTCCAGTTCTGATGAAAGGTCATCGACCTGAAACATTAACTCTGTTTCTCTCTTCACAGATGCTGCCTGACCTGCTGAGTGTCTCCAGCATTTTCTGTTTTTATTTCAAGAGTTGGGGATGCAGAGAGTCTCGCACCTCCGCGGCAGAGATGGCAGATGGCTGCTGCATTCTCCAATGCAACAACCATCTAATTTCTGCTAAAGAAAGAGGTTTGATGAGTCTTGAATTCAAGAACTCATCAAACTACAGAGAATGTCAGTGTTTGACAGTTTCACAGAGCTGTCAAACGATGACAATTCATGTCAAAAATTTTTGACAGATGAAATGTCATACGCTGACGTTCTCTGTAACCGGCTTCCCCTTAATTGACCTGCTAAGCTCGCTGGGCAGGCTTAACAAGGTCAATCAAGGGAAAATAGCGTGGGTTGGCCAGTAGTCGATGGAGCCGGGACTAAAACCCGACAAGTGGGAGTCCCGCCTCCAAAAGCTCCCCATTGGCAAAATCCAGCCCCATGTGTACGCTATAGCCAGAACTATTCTTTAAAGAGGTCATGAGCATTTTCAAGGGTGTTTGTGTTTAGCTTCCTATGTGTAATAACTCATTTACCATTTTTTCCCTAAGTGATTCTCTGATGGGGGAAGTAAGTATTTTGGCTAGCTGAGGGTTTCACTGGCAGGTTAGAGGGATTCTGGTGGCTCTCGGCCTCCCAAGGCTATCCATTAGTAAGGCACTGCTTGTGGGTCAGCAGCATCAGGATCTGTGGTAGCTGATTGGTGTTGCAGCTTTCAGCTGCCTTCTCCCATGCCTGGTACAGCAGGTGCAAGAGAGGACGTCAGTCCCTTTAAGTAGGTGCATTCTTTGTCTGAGTCTTTGAGAAGGGTTTTCAGCTGCTGGGCAGTCAAAGTGGCTTTTCTTAATCAGCGATTCCCATCTCTGCAGCAATATAGTAAGTGATTAGCTATTTTTGCTTTCCCAGTCCATCCTTCTCATTGGCTGAGTCACTGCGCGGAAGAAAATGCCCCGAGAGTAAACACAGGAAATTCTTGAGTAACCCTCCGGGAGTAAATTCCCACAGCACGTTTTAGTGGCCCAGTATGCCTGTGATTAACAGGCACACAGTTCAGAGAAGGTTTACCAGACTAATACCTGGAATGGGTGGGTTGTCTTATGAGGAAAGGTTGGACAGGCTAGGATTGTATCCGCTGGAGTTTAGAAGAATAAGAGGTGACTGGATTGAAACATACAAGATCCTGAGGGGTCTGGACAGGGTGGATGTGGGGAGGATGTTTCGCCCATTTAAGACAGAGATGAGGAGAATTTTTTTCTCACAGAGGGTCGTGAGTCTTTGGAACTCTCTTCCTCAGAGGGCGGTGGAAGCAGAGTCTTTGAATATTTTTAAGGCAGAGGTAGATAGATTCTTGGTAAGCAAGGGGGTGAAAGGTTATCGGGGGTAGGCGGGAATGTGGAGTAATCGGATCAGCCATGATCTTATTGAATGGCGGAACAGGCTCGAGGAAAAGACCACGAGGTAGAATTTTCCACAGGGGTTCTTCCGATCTCCCACCGTAACTTCAGCAGAAGATCCGCAGAAACCCTGGAGAAAGGACATCAATGTCTGTTTACAGCAGTTTTCCAGGGTTTCTGCTGAAGTTAAGGTAGACGCTCAGAAGAACCACCGCGGAAATTCCTGCCGTATAATTTTACAAACCACTCGGTACATAATACAAAATTCACAAAGTCCCGTCAACAGAATTTGGCAGCCCCTCCCCGTGGGTTAAAGGTGTTTACCATTGAGCTCAGCAGTGACACAATACCTGACCAACCTTTGATCTCTTACAGCAATACATCTCTGACACAATTTGAACCACTGAACCCTTTTTCCATCACTGACTGGAGTCATTTGCGTAATCATACCCTGGGCACACAACTACCGCATGTCAGAACTCTGCCTTCCGAGCGGAGCACAGGCTTTATTACTGTCGCTCCACAGACTTTGGAGTATGGCTGTTGGAAAACTGCCAACTTCACAGAGTCCCATTGTAGGTGTGTGCCGGTAAACATATGAGGAGTTTATTAGAATTAACATCGGTTTGGTATGTTTACCTAGCAGTCTGGGTAGGTATTTGTTTGGATAGGAATCAATCTATTCAAAACTGACCAAAAGATTGTTGATTTTTGATAATAAAAAGCTTAAATAATCAATATAAAATGGTTTACCATTTTTTTAAAACTATTTTCCATGTAATGAACAGAGTTTATCACATTTGATTCATCAGCACACATATATCATCACATTGTTTCCATCTGTATAATGAAGAGTCTTGCATCTCGTGTGCGTCCATCGCATCGTTCCTTTCAAAGGCCTCACGCCAGAAGGTGACCTCAGGGGCACCACAACTCAAAAGTGTTTCACTTCAACACCTCAGGAAATCACATGTCTACAGGGCAAAACTTTGTGACTTGTTGGTTAAAATGATATCAGTTAAATTACTGATCAAATATCCGATTGACTGCATGTGAACAAATTAAGATCAATTTGATTCACTTCACAAGTATCAAAGAGGAAAGAGTGAGCTGCAGAAAGCTATCCATAAAGCTGTTTTTTAAGGCTTTATTGTTTATTGTGATCAAGGAATGAAAAGGTTTACTATGTAATTGATGAGTTGTATAAGTACTATTGTACTTGAATAAAAAGATTAATGACAAAAAAAAGGACAAAAAAAAGCTGCAGAAAACTGGGCAAAACGAGCAATCGCATTGCTTACTTTTTCCAAAGTTACCAATCCGGAACTGCTAAGTAGCAAAGACTGACCAATTAAATTGCTTAAATGATTTTGCAGACTGGGTTTGAGATGCCACCTCGATTTTTCCAGCTAACTAATGATAAGTGATGTTCACGACATAAGAAAACCATCGAAACAATTCACAGTAAGACGCTGATCATTGCCCATAAAGCTCCAGATACAGTGTTGTCAATCCCGGGGAACCGTTTTCTTGCCGAGGCCTACTCTTGTGTCAGACATTCTGAGTACTTGGTTGAAGCATCGGTTACTGAGTTGGCTTTATTTTTTTTTTAATAAATTGCAAACAGAAGATCAAATTTCTATTTTAAACCCGTGCTTCTGAATATTTGAATCCTCACTGTTAAATGTTCGTTTGAAAGAAGTCAAAGCAATGGGATGCTTATTAAATTGTCAGCCAATGATGCTCATCCTTCAAAGTTCTCACAGTGAGTTGGCTTTATTGCCCGTGTTTTTTTCTCTGCTCGTGCCTTTGTGCGTCTTGATTGGCTGCAGGTCATGTCAATCATTGCAAGCCACTCCGTAATATCATTAAGGCTCCCTCCTTCCTGACTCTAATGAACGCCCTGCATTTTGGTGCTGTGCGTGATTCTGTTATGACCTGACAGCTACACTGGCCAGCCACAAAGTGGTTTGAAAGCTCTGCCCCATCCTTCTCCTGTGCAAGATGGCAAAATACTAATAGCAGAGAGTCAGGAAGTCATTGTTATGGCTGTAAAGGTGTGAATTAATGTTATCTTTGTTTAAAATCATCAAAATAACATAAAGCGTGGACTTTTGAATTTCACCTAAAATTTGAGAGGAAGAATTATGTAAATAACTGTGCAGTGGGTTGTTTATTTAAGCAATTTATATTTATTAATTCAGCCACGGGTTTATTTACTGATCACACTCCCCTCGTCACTCTCCTTTCAGAGATAATCTGTTGCCAATGTGCGGGTCTGGCTTTAGGTGTCAGAGGCCCCGAGAGCACTTGCATTCACAAGAACATAAGAACATAAGACATTATATTCAAAACCATTTCAGCAGTTAATCACATTGCCACTTTGTCCTATTCCCTATACCTCCAATGGACAAAGGAATTAAACCCCGCTTCTCCTATTCATCAACACCCTCTCCGCTTTTGCAACAGAACATCCCACTGTGAGAAATATCATTGGAGGATCTGCTAGTGAACAATAAAAAATAGTTAAGGAATAAATATACCTAACGTAACTGGTGGGGCTGCATAGATGAATGGGCTCCGCGAATAGCCAGTGTAGTTGTCAATCATAAATTATTTCCTAATTTGCTGGACTATGATCCTGAAACAGGTGTAGACTGCCTCACTGTAAATATGAAAGAATATTTACCCATTTACTGCTAAAACATTAACTGAGTCACTCTGAAGCGAGGAAAAAGCAGCAGTGTGTAATCTTATTGAGATTCAACAACATAATATAGGAAACTATGAAAAGAGGAAGTGCCATTCTGTCCATTAAGGCCATTCTTTCTGCAGATCTTTTAAAATATAATTGGGCCTGAATTTGCGGTCGCAGGCTGGCGAATGCCTCCGAACCGCAATAAATCTACGCACCTACCCAATGGTCCTGGATCCACGGAGACACGCACTCCTGGGCCTCTACACATTGGCCTGTGTAAAGGCCCACGTACCCGGGGGGGGGCGGTGCAGGCGGTTCACAAGTGCCCCTGGGATCACGTGGGCCGGCCCAACCAATCAGAAACGGGATTCCCATTTCCAGTTCTGACGAAGGGTCATCGACCTGAAACGTTAACTCTGATTCTCTCTTCACAGAAGCTGCCTGACCTGCTGAGTATCTCCAGCATTTTCTGTTTTTAGTTCAGATTTTCAGCATCTGCAGTATTTTCTTTTTGTATTCCCATTATGCTTATGGGGATTCCATTAAGTACAGAATCCTCATGAGCTTAATAGGAATCACATAAAAAATACATGTACACAACACTGAAATTTAAAAAATCATTACATGTTTAAAATTAATTAAAATATAACTTAATTAAACATTTAAAAGGAAAATTTTATTTTTTGAAAAATAAATTTAAACTTTTTCAAGGGGTCAAAAATAACACAAACTTAATTTACAGGTTTTTGAATGTTAAAATGATTTTTTTTAATTTATTTTAATATTTATTTTCACCCTTACACTGGCAAAAGAAGGCCCCACGCCTGCTTTTACCGGGCGTAAGTGTTTCATAGGCATTCGCTGGGCAAATAGCCCGACTCTCCACCAGCGGGTGTCCATTTCCAGCACAAACGGTCATAGGCCCCAGAAATTCCAGCCCAATATACCAGGAGCTTTATCCAAGTTACTTGGCTAGGCTTGGCTTGTATTCCCTTGAGTTTAGAAGATTGAGGGGTGATCTAAATGAGGTGTTTAAGATGATTAAAGGATTCGATGGGGTAGATAGAGAGAAACTATTTCCTCTGGTGGGGGAGTCCAGAACAAGTGGGCAAAACCTTAAAATTAGAGCTAGGCCATTCAGGGATGATGTCAGGAAGCATTTCTTCACATAAAGGGTGGTGGAAATCTGGAACTCTCTCCCCCAAAAAGCTGTTGAGGTTAGGTCAATTGAAAATTTCAAAACTGAGATTGATAGATTTTTGTTAGGCAAGAGTATTAAGGGGATATGTAACTAGATGGAGTTAAGGTACAGATCAGCCATGATCTAATTGAATGGCGGAACAGGCTCGAGGGGCTGAATGGCTTCCTCCTGTTCCTATGTTACTTCATCTCGTGAGAGTGGTGAATAACTACAGATAAAGCTTCCGAGATGTTCCAGCTATATGAATTTTTCCTTGGTAGTGATCAGGAGTAAGAACCCAGGTGCCTCGAGGTCAATTGTAGAGCTCCGATCGCCACCCAGCTAATTTAGACAACTGAGCACACACTGGGTTTGTGACCCGGGATCTCCCTGCTCTGTAGCACTCAACTCCTCGCTAGCTTTCCCGACTGCCACCAGGGAGCAACATTTTTCACTTTCCATGAAAAGTAAGAAAAATAAGCCATAGTTTTATTCCAAATGTTTGGTCTAAGTGTAAGAAATGATCTGTTGTCGTGTCCTTATTTCAGAAGCAAAGAAGACAGAGTTTTCAGAGTAAGCTGTTCCAAGAATGTAGCCTGCCCCAAAATGGCCCAATGTCAGGTGGCCAACCGCTCTGTATCACCAACTCATTGGCATGTACAATGTCGCTACACACAGCAGCCAGAGCAGTTCTTCCTCCATGGTGGCTAGTCACCTTGAAACAGACAAATCACGTGAGTACCTCCGCGATGATGAAGGCCGTTTCTGTTTCCGTGAAACGTGCTTTTCCTGTTTGCGCAGTCGTGGTTCACAAGTTTCCAATCAGCACATCTGGATTACTGGATGAGCTGTGTGCTGTAGGGATAAAGAGACTCACTTCCTGCCGGCTAAAGCGTTAAAGTGCGATTATCATGGTTGAGCTCTGACTTGGTGGCTTAACTTTCAAAAGGGTGGATATCACTTTACTTTGAACCATATATTTTAACCTGAATGATGCAATTCCTCTATTAATGGCTGTAACCAACAACACCCAGAGATATTGTGTACACAGTTTTCACTGAGACATTTGGCACTTAAATTCTTGTACTTATATCAGTCACTTCTAAGATCTGAGAAACTTCAAATTTGACAATGTGTATTCGAAGTGAAACAACTGAACATTTTTTTTAGTTTTATTAACATTTCTGAAGGGTTCAAACGTCTATGAACCGAACGATTTTCTTTGTAATTTGGAAGGTGACTCCCGACCTTTGCATTACATTTTCCAAATCAAATGTACCGATCTAAGAGAGATTGAGTAGGCTAGGCCTATATTCCCTAGAGTTTAGAAGGAGAGGTGATCTCATTGAAACATACAAAATTCTTACAGGGCTTGACAGGGTAGATGCAGGGAGGATGTTTTCCCTGGCTGGGGAGTCTAGAACCAGGGGTCACAGTCTCAGAATAAGGGGTCGGCCATTTAGGACTGAGATGAGGAGAAATTTCTTCACTCAGAGGGTGGTGAATCTTTGGAATTCACTATCCCAGAGGGCTGTGGAGGCTCAGTCGTTGAGTATATTCAAGACAGAGATCGATAGATTTTTGGATATTAAGGGAATCAAGGGATATGGGGATAGTGCAGGAAGGTGGAGATGAGGTAGAAGATCAGCCATGATCTTATTGAATGGCGGAGCAGGCTCGAGGGGCCGAATGGCCCACTCCTGCTCCTATTTCTTATGTTCTTACGTTCTAAGTCAAATTAATTTGACATTTTTATTAGTGTTCATAACAGGCAACATTAAAATAATTCACTTGTCTGTTGGAAATTAACCACGGCAACATTTTTCAACAGAGCAGAATCGTCCACCCATCAGTTAATTCACCATCAGAATTTATTGGAATTTGAATTTTGGCCAAATTCATAGTAATTTCTATTGTCCACTCCGTGTTAAAATGGTAGAAGAATATTTCTAAGCAGTCACGGATTCCAACAGTTAAACCAATAATTAGTGTAGTTGAGACACAATCCACAAGCCCACTATGACTTTAGGGATCAGGATAGCTGCTGTGTTTGAGAAGGAGCAGGGCGTCTAACTCATTTATAGATGAAGTAGGTGGAAGAATGAATACCCAAGTCTTGGAATATCCGAAAACACAATGTGAGGATGTGTGGGCTCAGTAGGGAGATCATCGTGGAGATAGGCTCACCCTTCAATGATCCATGTGGTTTGCATTAAAAAGAAAGAAAGACTTGCATTTCTATAGCGCCTTTCACGACCACCAGACATCTCAAAGCGCTTTACAGCCAATGAAGTACTTTTGAAGTGGAGTCATTGTTGTAATGTGGGAAACACGGCAGCCAATTTGCGCACAGCAAGCTCCCACAAACAGCAATGTGATCATGACCAGATAATCTGTTTTTGTTATGTTGGTTGAGGGATGAATATTGGCCCCAGGACACAGGGGATAACTCCCCCTGCTCTTCTTCGAAATAGTGCTGCGGGATCTTTTACGTCCACCTGAGAGGGCAGATGATGGGATTCCATTCCCTGGACTTGCAAATTCTGAAAGCTGTACAGAACATCATAATGTTGATTGCTGGCAAATTTCCCAGGACCCATGGATCATCCTGCAAAATTCTTGTGTCCCAGCAATATTTGAGGAGAATAACAGATTTGGATGGCATACACTAAAGCTCAGCACGGTCCATAAAACCACATTCCAAAAACAACATGCATTTGGAAATATAGAAAAAGTGATAGAGATGCTTAGGCATATGTTGTGTTGTCTTACAGTATTGTCCCAGTGTAGTCTGCAAGATCTTATTGCAGTTGCCTTTTGCATAACCTGATTTTAAGGAGTGTACATATTCAGATCAATGAGGAGTGATGCATGTTTTGTAATACGAGGAGGAGTTACAAGTAGCATCACCAGGGAGTGAAGACCCACCAGGGAGTGAAGACCCCCCCCAGGGAGTGAAGACCCCCCCAGGGAGTGAAGACCCCCCAGGGAGTGAAGACCCCCCCCAGGGTGTGAGGACCCCCCAGGGAGTGAAGACCCAGAAATGGCCAGAGATGTCAGGAATCATCTCAGCATGAACATTTGAAATATTTTCAACGCATTTACAAATAACATTTAATGATTTTATTTCTAATTACTAAGCTTTTAAAACTGTTTTTCAGTATATAGTGTTTAGAATAGTGCTGTATAAAATAACCATATTATTTTATTATCCTTATCCTATCAACATTAACACAATGTTCCAATTACCCTTATGCCTTTGTTCTTCATTGGCACATGCTCATTGCCTACAGCATATTTTTGACTTCCATTGGGAGTGTCTGACAGCTTTCATTCAAGTTACATAAAACAAAGTATGAATTCATTTCCTGAAAATAAATGTAGTCATAGCAACTGAGCAGAATTTTCTGGTCAGCTGTGAGCATTGAAATTAAAACAAGTTTGACGAGCTCCAGCATACAGCATGGGCTTGCCCCTCAGAATCCTATTGGCTGCTTCCCTCACCAATCTCTTTCTATCTCTCTCCACGCAACAGTAATCCTGTCCACTCGCTTCCTCATACATGTGACTTCAACCCCTTCTCTGTTGCCATGGTACTAACTAAAAATGAATTTTACACACAATCAGATTATCAGCGCAGACATATGTGCCACTGACTAGCTGCCAATATTACACTGCCTTAGCGACAGCCACTGCCGCCACCAGTAATGTTAAAATATAAATTAAATGTTGATCTTTATTTCAGATATGTGAGAAATGATTGGGAGCCACCAAAATAGACACCAGCCTCTTATTTAACAATACCCGCACTGAGCTCAGTTTTCAAACCAACTCTTCACTTGATAAATATGATTCAGTGCTACGATAGATAACAGCAGTTGAAAGACAGATGGACCCGGATAGCTTAATATTAATTCCACATTTACTAAGAAAATGCAAATCTCATTTGAAATATACATTGAATTAAACAAACACTCCATTCTTTCATAGTAGAACGCCATGTAAATGGTCATTTTTAGCAGTAGTTCATTTCACAATACTACAGTTAAGATGATTTAGGTTAACAAGGCAGAGAGTAGCATTTTATCCTCATCGGGTTGCTCTTAAATAGCGGTGTTAACACAAAGGAAGTAATTTTATGACTTTGCACTTCTGGCAGGGAGCCTATCACGCTGAGAGTTCATATCAGAAATCCCAGCATATGCTGTGCACAATTCTCCAGTCATTATTTTAAACGGTTGGCAAATTGTGCGCAGACTCGCCCGAGTTCTGATATGTGCTCTCAGCGAGAGGGCAAAGTCAGAAAAGGACCCCGATTGTATTGCACTAACACGTTGTAAGCCTTGTTCTATTTCCACCCCTCCCCCTCAGGAGAAGCTCTATGGGATTTCCACATCACAGCACTAAGGAGGGGAGAGGGACCTGCAAGTATCTATTAATGTGGCATAACAGGCACCACTGTTGATGCAATAGCAATAACGGCACCATCTTAGAGGTTGCATGGCCATATCGCTGTGTTCCCATCTCCAGATTCAGCCCCTGCAAATTAATCACAGTATCACCACCCGCCGCCTTGTCTGGCCAGGGGTCTCAAACGCCACTTAGGCTGTTATATTTGGAGAAGGGCAAAGCGAACATTATACTACCGAGACAACCAGCATCGGGCCCACTTTGCATATTTAAGCCGCCTTATGCCTGTTCCAGACCAGCAGCCTATTTACAGGCCTGACTGAATGTTGCATCAGGCAGGCCTTGGTCATCAAAGGGGCAGCTGAGAACCCCCCCTCTCCGTGCCCCCCCCCCACTCAATTTTCAACCGCTGGCCGCCTGTTTTGCATGTGTTGAATTTCTTCCCCCCAGGCGTAAGCATTCTTGATCATTTTTCACAATTGCTCATGCATTCAGCGGAACTAATGACATTATATCTGACTTTGTGTTGGATCAGTGGTGAGTTTAAAGATTAATCTAAGAAAATTCTGAAATAGTTTTGACTTCGAAGGGTGGAGATGAAAAGAATAATTATGAATGCTGCGCCCTCAAATAAATCGGAAAATGCTGGCGATGCACGAGGAGATCTGTACCTATCTCCTTAAACTCCTCCACTTTCAAACCTCTTCCCCCACCTCTTTGCTCGTGCCTCTGTTCAGCTCTCCCAATTCTTCTGCTTCTTGTGCTGGGCATTTATCTCTCCTCTGTACAGTACTTTGGGGGTTCATTACGTTAAAAGCACTACAGAAATTCAGCCCTCTTTCAGTTAACGTTACTGCTTGAATTTGGAATAATTTCCACTTCGAGCACCCAGTGTCAGGAACAAGCACTCCCAGGTCAGGTATAACATAGTTAGAAACACTGGCTCAACAATGTGCCTCGACCCCAAACTTAGAAGGGCATCAATGTGACAATTTCCATGCCAGCCATTCAGTAATCTCTCGGAGCAAGATTCTCAATTTAGTGCTGTATTAAGGGCATGTTTTTGTCCTGTGGTCCCATGCCCACTAAGGACTGGACTGAGGCTGCCCAAACTCATTCCATACAGGATGCTTACAGCCAATAGACGGCGGAGACTTTCATTCCATTTGTCTGGGCTGCATTTGAACCCAGTTCCCAGAGGCGAAAGGCCACTGGCGATCCTTTTAACATTTGCCGATGGTGTAAAATGAAAGATACCAGTTTGGCCGTCCATTATACACCTTGCTCGATTTTCCTTATTGAAATCAATGGAGAGGAAAATTGGGCGGGTTGTATAGTGAGCAGCCGATCTGATATCGCCCAGTTTACACCATTGCCGAAAGTTAAAATTACCCCCACTACGTCTAAACCCACTACACTACCCAGTCCCTCCCCCTGACCACCACCGCACCCCTACACCCCCGCCCACAACTGTTTATTTTTAAATTCCTTTTCCCAATTAAAAACTTTATTTTTTTTTCCTTTTCCTTGCACGTATTATCCCTAATTGGGCAGGATAAACTGAACTGACCTGGAGGCAGCAGTGCAATCCTCAACATTACTGCTCGATGTCCAGGCAGCAAGAGGCACAGTTCAAATGGGTGAGTGTCTAGTGTTTGTTCTCTCCAGGCTATGCGAGGCCATCTCTCATCTGCATTGTGCTCCAAAACGGTGGCCTGACTAACAACTCACAAAACTGAGACGAATGAGTCCAATATCGGGCGGCGGTAGCAATCGTGCAGTCACTGCGTTGAACCAGGTCAGCTAAACAGCTCTTTACACAGTTACAGCCAGTCATGTACTGTAATCAAAAATACTGCATGGTGTCCGTACACTTCCTGCGAAATAATTTAGGTGTAACTTCTTCTCACGTTGCTCACAAGAATATTCTGGTGTGACTTTCATACATTGAAAATAAATGAAAAATTGCTATTCCAGTTTCCGGGATTGCAAAGGCTAATAATCCTCCGGTTACCGACCAAAAATCAGTAACATCATCAACTTCATCACCGGATAAACACAGGTGTGTCATGATGCTTAAAAAGAAATTAAAATGTGAAATAGGTTATTTAAAATATTACTCAATTTCTGAAGACATGTGAGATGCAGAGGACACTTGATGGTGACCGTATTCTGATATCCACAATCTCACTTTACCTTACTTCAACTCTGGATTACTGATAATCCTCCATTCCTCCACTGCACTCAGAGGCTGATCTTTCAATACCTGATCTTCAGAACTCTCTTGCAAAACCACTTTAGATTCCTATTTCTCTCTCTTCCTTCAAAAAGCTCCTAAAAAAAGAGCTATGTCTTCAACCATGCTTTCGATCCATGAATTTTTTATTTTTTTAATTTGTTTATGGGATGTGGGCGTCGCTGGCAAGGCCAGCATTTATT
The DNA here is from genome assembly GCA_030390025.1 of Squalus acanthias. Taxonomy (NCBI): domain Eukaryota; kingdom Metazoa; phylum Chordata; class Chondrichthyes; order Squaliformes; family Squalidae; genus Squalus; species Squalus acanthias. Next base: position 4,094,607 of record CM059433.1, read on the forward strand.
GCCCATCCCTAATCGCCCTTGAGAAGGTGGTGGTGAGCCATCTTCTTGAACTGCTGCAGTCCGTGTGGTGAAGGTACTCCCACAGTGCTGTTAGGGAGGGAGTTTCAGGATTTTGACCCAGCGACGATGAAGGAACGACGATATACTTCCAAGTCAGGGTGGTGTGTGACTTGGAGGAGAACTTGGAGGTGGTGGTGTTCCCATGCGCCTGCTGCCCTTGTCCTTCTAGGTGGAAGAGGTCGCGGGTTTGGGAGGTGCTGCTGAAGAAGCCTTGGCGAGTTGCTGCAGTGCATCTTGTAGATGGTACACACTGTAGACACGGTACGCCGGTGGAGGAGGGAGTGAATGTTTAAGGTGTTGGATGGGGTGCCAATCAAGTGGGCTGCTTTGTCCTGGATGGTGTCGAGCTTCTTGAGTGCTGTTGGAGCTGCACTCATCCAGGCAAGTGGAGAGTATTCCATTACACTCTTTACTTGTGCCTTGTAGATGGTGGAAAGGCTTTGGGGAGTCAGGAGATGAGACACTCGCCGCAGAATACCTAGCCTCTGACCTGTTCTTGTAGCCACAGTATTTATGTGGCTGGTCCAGTTAAGTTTCTGATCAATGCTGACCCCCAGGATGTTGATGGTGGGGGATTCGGCGATGGTAATGCAGTTGAATGTCAAGGGGAGGTGGTTAGGCTCCCGCTTGTTGGAGATAGTCATTGCCTGGCACTTCTGTGGCGCGAATGTTACCTGCCACTTATCAGCCCAAGCCTGAACGCCGTCCAGGTCTTGTTGCATGCGGGCACGGACTGCTTCATTATCTGAGGAGTTGTGAATGGCGCTGAACACTGTGCCTTAATCCTTCCAGTTTCCTGCATGGCACTTTCCTATCCCCCTTGCAAAGTGTTCCTACATGAGGTGCACTATAGAAATGCAAGTCATTGTGATTTATGAATGAGTCTACTGCGTAACAGGTGAGCAGCCAACTGAAGAGTGTATTATGCCTGGTCTGCTCTTTCACTTGTACAGATATCACATTACAGTAACAGGCTGAAGTACATCCTGCTACAACTGTACAGGGTATTGGTGAGACCACACCTTGAGTACTGCGTACAGTTTTGGTCTCCTTATTTAAGGAAGGATATTGGAGGCAGTTCAGAGACGATTCACACGGTTGATTCCTGAGGTGAGGGGGTTGACTGATGAAGAAAAGTTGAGCAGGTTGGGCCTATACTCATTGGAATATAGAAAAATGAGAGGTGATCTTATTGAAACATATAAGATACTGAGGGGGCTCGACAAGGTAGATGCAGAGAGGATGTTTCCCCTCATGGGGAACTCTAGAACTCGGGGGCATAGTTTCAGAATAAAGGGTCGCCCTTTTAGAACTGAGATGAGGAGGAATTTCTTCTCTCAGAGGGTTGTAAATCTGTGGAATTCTCTGCCCCATAGAGCTGTGGAGGCTGGGTCACTAAATACATTTAAGGTGGAGATAGACAGATTTTTGCAAGATAAGGGAGTGAAGGGTTATGGGGAGCGGGCAGGGAAGTGGCTTTGAGCCCGAGATCAGCCATGATCTTATTGAATCGCTCGAGGGGCCAAGTGGCCTATTCCTGCTCCTATTTCTTATATTTCTGAAATGCAAATGCTGAGAAATATCAGCCCTTTTATTGCATAATAGATTCCTTTTTAATGTCTACATTTGGTTGGGTGGAGGCAGAGCATTAATTGACATAATATAGCAGTGCATTCCAACCAATATTGCTGTTAACGGGAAGCAGCAATGTATGAAGCACTTTGGGAATCCCTGAGGGTGTGATAAGGTGCTACATAAATTTATACTCTTTCTTTCTATGGCATATTACTAAGTTCTGTGGCCTGTCTGACGCTGGGCCGTGTCCATGATAGAAAAGCAAATAATACATCAGGGAGCTGTTGGACTAATAACTTATCCAATTTATGATCACATTGAAGCCACCAGTAATAAAGGATCCCCTCAGCATCCCTTGCGTTCACACTACACTAATGGGCTGGCTATGATCCTTGAGTCATGTAATTCCATTCCGTGCGAGCGGACGCCGCATTATAAATGGAGTGTTTGTCTCACATCAAATCACAAAGGAAAGGTTCAAAGGGGGCGAGAATCTAAAAGTTGCAGCTGCTCCAGGTCGGCAGTCGCCTCCGAATGGTTTTCGAAACGTGTCAGCCTGGCTGAGCAGCGAGCCGCGATTCACTCTCAACATCTGAGCATCAAACCCCGCTGGGATCAATTTGTTCCTTCATTCACACAGCACAGAAGAATGCGCTGATGTCACCCAAAATGACGTCAATGCAGTGGGACCTGTGATGTGATTTTGAAAAGAAATCCTTTATCCCTGAAATATTTGCCTCCATTCGTCACTGTCACCGAGGCCTGGTTTGTTTCACCTTCCCGATAGTTTCACGCTCACCTCCGTGCCTGCGCCGTTTACACCAGCGATTCAACCGATTGCATTTGTTTTTCTTAATTGCAGGCGCGCACTTACACGAACATAGGATGGACCCAATGTCGATGCGATTGATTGCAGTATTTAACCATATCGTGGGCAAAGTTGTAGAATTAATGGAAAATTCACTCGGGCAAGTGAGATTTAAAATAGAGAGATTAAACTTTTGAAATATAAAATGTAACTACACTGCCAACAACATGGATTTTCTGCTTTAATGCTGGAAGGATTATTAAAACAATCCAAATGCCAGATATTATAATCCACATCATGCACTTTCACGCTGCTTGAAATGGTAACCAAGGTAATTGTTGAAATTAACATAGTGTTGTCATATGTCATTGTCAACTCAGATGAAAAGACTGCATTAGAGGATTTCTTAGATTACATAATTGTAATATTTGTCACTGCATGTTCTTGCTGGGTTTATATGTTCAAAATGTAGTAGTCCCTGCTGTTTCAGCCTCTTCCTCTGATTTAAAACAGGCCCTTTGCCCGCTCCTTGTCCCTGCTCCCTCCCCACCCCGAT